>ML685763.1:7464685-7600887 GCA_007922175.1 Pelusios castaneus | reverse complement strand
TAGATAGATAGATAGATAGATAGATAGATAGATAGATAGATAGATAGATAGATAGATAGATAGATAGATATTCACACAAACAGTGAATTCATGATAACTTGGAGATACATAAGAGATTTATCAGCTTGATTTTGGAACGGCCACATATTTTACAGAACAAGTCTGTTAGATATTTTAGGGATTTTTTATCATCATCTTTTCTTGTATCCCTTTCCTTTCAAAGTAAGATTCCCTGAGTTCTGGCTTTCTAATTATCCAGATCTCAAAAACTATATAGACCTCAAAGGGAGAGAAACATTATAACTAACACATTTTTAAAATATACTTAAAGAGCTTTCTTAATCATAATACAGCTGCAATCATATTTTGATACACAAAGATTTAAAGTTCAGTTAAGAGTTTCCAGCCTTGGGCCAGATACTGGTCTAAACTTTGTATAGCCTGGATCTGACTTCAGTTTACATTTATATGCTGATTTACACCAAATGAAGATCTGGCCCACAGATATTGTTGGATGTGTGCTAAGGATGTTTTAAGATCACCTTTGCATCTCTTTAACATGCTGCAGCTCTATGCAGGGCCAGTCCCCCTTGCTCTGTATGTTACAGCAGCCTGGGAGAGACTCCTCAGAGGTGCTTCATGTCCTTAACATATATAGGGCTTAAGGGAACACAGCACTTTTGCAAAATCAGGCCTTTGTGACTACTACTAGTAACAATAATTGGTCGGCCAAAAAGCCCAGAAACTGGGATAGGTGCTCTTTTTTTAAGGTAGCTCTACTATAAAGCAAAATAAATAGATTAGATACATCTTGTAAAACAATCATCTCTAGTTTTAAGAGATTTCAATAATCTGTCTAGAACTCAAAACAGAAAACACAAAAAGATGTGTTCTATTTCTTCTTAATTGCTCTCCTTGAATTAGCATTATAAGGGAATATTAGCTATTACAAGGTGACAGCAATTTAATTAAAAAGTATGCTTACTAGTATGGTTGATATCTTAATTCTATAACTGAACAGTAACATTAAAAGAGCAGAAATACCAACTTTGTCTGCCTACATGCAATTAAATGTTCTCTGTAATGTTACAAATATGATTTTTAAATAGAGGTAATGACAAGTGTTCTTATAATGACCGGTAGTGAGGAGAATGCATAAAACCCTGCTGAGTAAATATGGCTGATGTGCAGCAATCTCTGTGCTTACAAATAGTCTATTTATTATTATGCACAACAGAGCCAGTCAGAATGCCAGAACTTCCCTCAGCTACCAGTCTATGTGCATCTCTCAGCCAAAGAGAGCAGCCATGGTCCTGTGAATTGACTAGTTCACTGGTGCATCAAGGACTCATAAGCATTTTGGCAATTCTGATCTGCCACCACACTCAGCAATTCTCGAGGGGAGTAACATTGGGAACAGCACAATGTCATGTAAAACAGTATAGATTCCTAGCAGCCAGTGCTAAGGAGAAATTGTGTCTCCAAGGACCTTCCAATCAGTTCAGTTCAAATACCATTTTCATGCATCTATCCAGTTCAGCTGAAATTTTCAAGCAATAATTCCCTTAGGAGCCCCAAAATTCGTATCTGGATTGGCTGAGATACCATGAAACTCATTCTCTGGCTGGACACCATGTCACAGGAAGGCTTTTTGTCTACATTTCTCTGATTTGAATGGATCTACCCATGAGATGCTATTATGGATGTCACATTAGACTGCAGGAGTGATTTGGTCCAGGACCAACTGCCCAAAGGCACAGCATGGACCCCAGAGATCACTCCAGTGCAAAGAAGCATGGTCATGTAAAGCTCAGTGCAAAGTCTTCCCTAGGGGGGCACAATTCAAGGCTAATAATCTGACAGAGAGATATCAACAGTCTGGCAAATATCACTTCCTCAAGCTATCAGGTGACAACATGGACCATTCTATGAACATTGGGGCCTCATAGCTGCAAGCATTTTTGTAGCTCTGAGGGCACATTTTCATATGATACATCATCTAAAGCCCCTGAGATGACATGCAGGGACTGTGGCCTTTCATCAGCAAAGTGTAAAGGCCATGGAGATATATAACCTGATTTAGAGTGCTCAGGCAGAGGGGTTTCATACTTCAGAAAAACACCTGAGTTTCGGTATTCTAAGATCAGGATACTAAAGGCCTGCAGATAGCTGGTGTCAAACAGGCGATCTTGGCTCACAATCAGGCCACCTTGTTTTAATGCAATAAGCATGAAGGCATCAGGTTACACCTCATGTTGGTGAGTTCTGCAGGTGTGGGAATAGACTCTGTCCCATCAAACACTCCCATTCTGCACTTACCTATCAGAGAAAAGGGACATTGTCATAGGCAAATGAAGTTGATCCATGCTAGGTCTTCATGAGTGGTCTCTGCTTCAGAGTGAGGGAGTAGCTCTTTCTACAGTGAGGAACACTGGGAAAGGATCTCCTTGCACTCACTTGAATAGGAAGCTCAGGACACCAAGAAATGACTGAATTTCAAGGTATGCCTTCTCCTTTTACTGGGGATAAGGCTTCCATATATCTGGCTACCAGACCTCAGGTACAAAAGTCCTATCAGAATCAAGAAAGACAAAGGTTCAGTGAGATTAACAGTCACATGTGGGCCTGGAGTCATAAATTTCCAACTTCATTGCAGATGGCCAAAGCAAATAACATAAGACTAAGGTAACCTCTTGGAACCAGAGCCCTTCACTCCAGTATCTGGCATGGTGGAGACTTGAAACCGAAAAGCAATGATGTGTTCAAGATAGCAAAATCACAAAATGACTAGTTCTCCTTATGCTCATTCTGAAGTGATGTCAGATGTCAGGTTACAGGTAAACCAACTCAATAGGTGAGGCACAGAAGAACCACCTTTTTTCGTCTGTGTGTCTGCTTTTCAGCACTTTCACACTCATATAAAATTTGGGCTCAAATGTATTTTGAAATCAGGATAAATAAGATAGCCAGATACTTTCAGAAATCACAAAAAGGTGGCTTTGATTGTGCTTGAGTTTGTAGAAAATGGTGTAAGTTAGTATTATCTAAATTAGTTCATCTATTTTTACCAATAGCCTAATTCTCCTCAGTCTTAATGGCAAAAAGAGACCACTGTGATCATCATGGGCTTGTCTACATGGTGCATAAATCCACACAAGAGGAATGTAAATTTTAGTGTGCACTGACTAGCATATTGTGCACTAAGGAGCTTACTAGGATGCATTTAAAGTTCCCTAGTGCACATTAATGTAGTCCTGTTTCAAACAGTACTACGTTAACATACACCAGAGAACATTTAACGTGTGCTAGCAGAATCCACATGGGCCAGTTAGTGAATACGAGAATTTGTACCCCTCTTGTGAGGACTAATACACCGTGTAGATATGCCCCTAGACTCACCTCTTACTTAACACATGAAATAGGATTTC
This sequence comes from Pelusios castaneus, assembly GCA_007922175.1. Lineage (NCBI taxonomy): Eukaryota > Metazoa > Chordata > Testudines > Pelomedusidae > Pelusios > Pelusios castaneus. The sequence continues at coordinate 7,597,459 of ML685763.1, read as the reverse complement.
ACACAATAATTCCTGCAGTAAAAGGAATTATTCTTCCCTACTATGTATGGGAATGTTAAGATTCTTAGCACAATTTAAAGATAAAGAGGGCAAATTCTCCACTTAAATACCTCACTGTAAACCCAATGAAGTGAATGGCTGCATTCCTGTGAAATAGGATTGGTTTTTAATTATAAAGCAATGTGTGTTTCTGTTGTTCTATTCAATAATTTGTACATTAATGTGATTTTGGTAAGCTTTAGTTTTACTGAAATATACTTACTTGCTATGCTGCAAGTGAAACATCCAAGCATACCTGCACATTGCTATATAGAAAATCTAATTCCAAGAACATTACTGGACATTATTCCAACCTTCAGTGGGTGAAAGAGGTGCATGTTATAAAGGTAACAGTGGACTGCTCAATCCACTTCCTGGTTTGCTAGTGTAGTTGAAGGATCATCAGCTGGATGTGGACTGGAACTGCAAATATGTTCTTATTCACTCAAAGGAAGACACCCAGTGACACACACAGGATGCACTGGTGACAGAATAAGAAAACAGCTGTCAGTCATCATCACAAAAGATTGCCCCATTAAATGTGATGGGTAATTATAGCAACAAACTTGTCTTTTTAAAAAAATTACTTTAATGAATTGAATTTCAGTTATAAAACTTGTAAAATTACCCTGGCAATTAAATTTGATTATTATACAGATTTTGTTAAAAAGGAAATACAGTTGGCGGGGGTAACTAAATAGCTCAGGGGATTGGGAATGGGAAAGGAACGTTAATGATCTGAATGTTGAATCTGGTCACTAGAAAGAAAAATCATTATCATATGATGGCTTTTTATGGCCTATGCAAAATAAGTTACTAATTTCAGACCTACTAGATTTCTGTCCATATTTCGATAACTACCAATGTATCTGAAATAAGTTGGCATGTCCTTTGTCTCAGTAGAGAAACCGAAGATTGAATTGACATGAAGACTTAATTTACCCGCAAACCTCTGCAGATGGTACCTTTGAAAACAAGCTCAAGGCACATGAATTAAAAAGTTAAATTCTGACATTCCTTGGGTTAAACCAATTCTATGGATAAATACAGGACTTCAGTCATCAGGGCTCCCAACCTGGCCCCTTCTCAGAAGCACTAAAATTCACCTATATACATACATATACATGTAACAGCAATGTGTTAATAGTACTATAGATCTTTGCAGCCTTTACAATCCCTACAGCAACTTTTGCCTTCTGAATGAAATTTGCTGCATAACTCATCATTGTGAGATGAAAATGGAAAGGATGGTGCAGAACTGTGCAGGATCTTTCTATAATATAGCAGTAACGTTGTTATATACACTGTACCCTTAATTGCATCATTGCCTTTTTCTGATGTGTGCATAGGAGCATTCAAAAAGGACTGTAGAGCCATGAATGTCCTGGCTTCTGGAAACCTGACAAATAGGCAGTGATGGGATTACAGATTGCTGACAGCAGCACTGAGAGGTATATTCAGTTGAGGGTGACCAAGTTCAAGCTGTTAGAAGAATCAAGCAGAAATGTGGAACGAGGAAACAAGCAAAGACTTAGAGTGTCTGCTTAAACAAGAACATCCAGAAAGTGCTAATTAGCCAGCTGATGGAGGGAGAGCCTGAGAGAGAAGATTCTTCAAGGTGGTGCATCCAGGCCTGACCAGCAGCAAAACAGTCAAAACAAATTGGAGAAGACAATCCTAGAGGAATCCCTAGAAAACACAGTTCAGCCAGCTGGTACAAGGTCTAGGACCATTTTTGCCTTGGGTGATGACTAAAAGGAGATATTGCACTGAGACCCCAGTGCTGGCTGCCTAGTATGTAAACAAGGCTGTAGAAAAGGAGGACAAACAAGATGAGTTAGCAGACAAATGATGCCAAGAGCTATCCCTAAAAATACTAGGGCTTGTACTTTTACAGACTTGGTATGAGCTTACTTTATTGGAATGACACAATTTTTGTTTTTTTTTAAAGTTTAAACTTTGCTTAGTGGAAAGATGAGTCCTTTATTATTGTTTCGCATTATGAATATCTAGGATTGAAACACAACATAGAAAAGTCAAGTCTTTTAAAGAGTACAGAATAATAAACTAAGTAAAGCTGATCAAACTACTTGCAGCAAACAATGTATTTACCTTTTTCCTGTTCATTAGCAGACTGATTTTTATTAATTTCTTCTTTATTTGGGATTATTTGATTAATGGTTTTTAGGCAAAGATACTTCAGTTTACTATTTACTCTTCATAATTCACTATTCACACTGTGTATATAGTCACCTAAATCAGATGGTAATATTTCTGCTCCCAGATTGGACAATGCCCAAGCCCACAAAGACCCTTCAAAAAGGTACTTAAGCACGTGCCTAACTTTGGCAAGTTAAGGAGGCTTAAATTGACCTAAATAAAGCCACATCCACACTGGGCTTTTATTAAGTCGACTTAAGCACTTCCTTAAGTCGATTTAAGGAAAGCTTAAATCGACTTAATAACACCTAGTTTTAGGTCGACTTGAGTCTTAAGTCGACTCCTTAAATTGACTTAAAGCCAGCGTGGACAGGAATTAGTGCCTAAATCACCCTTATTAAGTTGATTTAAAGCGTTAAGTCAAATTAATACGGTTGACAAGGGTCTATGTCTACACTAGAAAAGTTAAGTCGACGTCATTAAGTTGACTTAATAAGGTCAACTTTAAGTCGACCTTATTAAGTCGACTTAACAAAGTCAACTTAACTTTTCTAGTGTAGACATAGCCAATGTGACTAACTTTCGCTTAAAGTCAGCTATGTGCTAAACTGCCTTCCTGAATTTGGGCTAATGAACTTTCAAGATGGCTATACAAATACGTATAAAACAAATGTTTATCCAAATATAAATTCATATAAAATACTTATGCAGTTATATATAGATATAGATATACACATATATATGTAAAAGTATTCTCCACATTGATTTTCAGTTAACAAAAAGAACTCTTACAAGTGTTCACAGAGGATAAAAATAGTTATGGATAATGAAACATAATATATCCACATATGTTATTTACACTAATGCTCACAAATTCATCGTTGGGGTGTTTTTTCTGCCTCAGCATTGCCTTGAATTGTGAGTATTTAAAAAAAAAAAAAAAAAAAAAAAAGGTTCTTACAAATTTCAGAAGGCAGCATACACTTAGCAGGGTTTCCACTTTCACACGTGTCTCTCCTCCATAAAAGCTGCTCACTTATTTTAAAAATATCTACAGGAAAAAGAATATGATTGCAGAGAGCACTATCATTTCCACCAAGACAATGGTTAGATGAGTTTATACTAAGTAGGAAATCATATCTGAACACCACATACTTATTGTCTTCAGATAAAAAAAAAAAAAAAAAAAGTCCACACAACCATGTAAGCCAAGTCACAAAATTTAATTAGGAAGATAAGAGATTTTTCTGTAGTTTAAAAAAAATGATTTAAGCACAGAATTAGCATCTTGTAATAATCTTAGACAAAAATTATTTTGTTTTGCTCTGATTGTAAATTAGCTCATACTTAAAGTATCTCTCCCCAGTGGCGCTTCATTGTCTTTTTTGTCCCTATTTTTTTAATGCACCTCTGACCAGAATGTACTTGCAGCTCAAGTACAAGATTTGAGAGCATGAGAGCAACAATTACTATAAAGTGAAGTACTTACAGTTTTACCACAAAATCAATGAACTTTTCAAGTGATTTTTATCATATTTTGCAGCTGCTGTTTGCTTTTGTATGATGTTTATCACATTGATAGATATAATGTTTTTAAATAGACTCCTTTGTCTAGAAGCTTCTTGCACCCTTATTATTTTCTTCCACTACCCTGTACTGGAAATATTGCTTCTAGAGGATATTTTATCATTTTTTTCTCTTGCTTCTCTGAAAGGATTTCACTCAACATTTAGGCCATGGCATTAATCAGGGCACTGCCTACTTTTTTCTCATGATTTTTCAAAACAAACACAGAGGCAAAATTCCAGGTTCTGTATTTCATTAATAGTTTTACAACATTGATCCATAATATGTGACCATTCAGGGCTGCCTCCAATACACTTAAACTACTTGAATAAATGGTCTCCCCTAGTAGAGTGCCCTGAAGTCTGGATTGTCCATCAAGTGATGGACAATAAGGAGTGAAGGGCAGACATTGCACTCCTAAGACCTGATGCAGCATCCATTAACTTTAATGACCCAGGATTGGGGGCCCAATTAGGGTTTACTCTCCTCAGCCTCTACTTCTAAAATCTTCTAGCGAAGGACTCTTCCCAAGGGAGTGGAGGTACAGAATCTAGGTCCCTTATTAGAGGATCAGCTCAGCTTATGTTTCATCACCTTTATTTTTACACCAGGAAGTTGTATTTCTCAGGACATTTAAATTAACTAGTACTCACCATGAACTGCCACAAATTCTGCTGTGTATTAACAGCTTGATCTTGCAAACACTACTAAGTATTGTACTGTTAGCAGTCCTTTCACTTCTTGGGTCTATTAATATTCTTTGTATTATGGTGGTGTCCCATTGTGCTAGGCACTGTACAAAAAATTATTTAAAAAGATGATCTATTGCTTCAAAGAATTTACACTTCAGATTACAACAGAATATAATGGCCAAAACAGACAAACATAGGGGCTGGGAAAGGATGAAGTAATGATAAAAAGGATATAACCTTTCTTAGTTGCCATGATCTGAAGGCATCACAGCAGAGATGGGTTTCTTCCTAGTGCAAATCCCAGAAGCATAACCTAGTAAATAATATTTCATACATTTACCAGCACAGAAAATTGATTCATCTGTATCATTCATATTAGACTTTCTTATGCAAGACCATAGATACCTATCTATCTTTACAGATTACATCAATAGAAATTTAATTTTACATATATGATCTCTAATAAGCAAAAACATTTTCCTAATGTTTTTGCAGTATTTATTTTATCTGGTCTTATATGAAGGTATAATAATCTTCTATAGTGCAGGCAGTTCATCTTAACTACAACACAACATTTAAATGGCTACTCACGATAATCCTATTTAATGGAATCCAAGGAGAGTTGTCATCTTTCTTCATAAATATGTAGATTGACTCATAATCTTCTGAACAAAGATCTTTAAGCCTGCCTATTTTGCGCCAAGCACAGCTCATGACTCTCTTACCTTGGACCACTGAGCACCAGTCCACTCCTGAGAAACAATTTTGAGCAGAAGTAAATTTGCCTCAAGGTTTCTGAGTGTGGTTAGTTGTCAACAGGTTGTTTTAGTAGCTGGGAGTACAGCCACATGGGGGTCTTGCTTCCTTTTCCCTTGCCACACCCCATCCATGTTGGTGGCCAATGCCTATGCTTGTTTCGAACATTCTCTTATGCTGGCTCCAAGTACCTGCCCTTATCACACTGTGTTGGTACTACTAATACACAAAATTTGTAAATCAAGATTGGATGTTCTTTTAAAAGATATGTTTTAGGAATTATTTTAGAGAAGGTCAGCCAGGATGATCACAAAGGTCCTTGGAATCTATGAATAAAGCAAATCATGAACAACCTTTATGTTACATGAGAGATTGGCAGATGAAATTTTCCCTTTTGGAGGGAATACTTCCATTGACACTGGTGGAGAAGCATCCATATAACTAAACAGAATTTACCGCACTGATCTCTATCCTGGCTATCTTGTGATCCAATAGCAGGCATGTTGATAACGCCTCTCCTTACCCAGTGGCTGGTTAACTGGCCTTAGTTTAACCTTATATAGTTATATCCTTGCACTCTTGGTATCATTCATTTTCCTATCTTTTATCTTCTTTTCTTTCAGCATTCCATCATTTCATTTTCTCCACTTATTGAATCTAACAAAGCAGCAAATTTAGACAGAATACAAGAATTCCAAGTGTGTCCATGAATCTAGTACAAGTGATTTCAAGGGGAAGTCAAGGACATTTGTAAAGGAAAGTAAAGCCAAGTGGAAGTGTAGATGTCCATGTGTTAGGAATAGAAAAAGGGTCATCATAACACATCTGGCAGTTGAGTAAAATTTTGATAAATATTGGTTGCAATCCAAAAACATTGAGGTATTGTACAGGTTTCATTCATACGTCCATTTGTTGTTTCGCTTTCAGAAACACCAGGAATGAATTCCATTTCAAGCAGAAGTCATGTTCCCATTTTGCAGCATAGCACCAATCATTCTTGATGGGGCTGAACTTGTAGAATTTCATATTCATACATTTTAAGGCCAAAAAGGACCATTGTGATCATTTAGTCTGACCCTGTGAATAACACAGGGTGCAAGACTTCCATGAATTAATTTCTGCATCAAGCATAATAGCTGTGATTGAACCAACCTTTGTCTTTTAGAAAAACAACCAATCTTAATTTAAAGAGTCCCATTCTTGGAGAGTCCACCGTAACCCTATTCCAGTAGTTAATTACCCTGCCTGTTAAAAATGTGTCTTATTTCTATTCTGAATTTGTTTAGCTTCAGCTGCCAACCAATTTCCATTCCATACCTTTGTCTTCTAAACTGAGGAATCATCTGTTATCAGATTTATCTGCCCCAAGTAGGTATCTATAGATTGTGATCGTCACCCTTTTTTTTCTCTCTAAGCTACATCCATTGAGCTCCTTAAGTCTTTCACCATAACACACGTTTTCCAATCCTTTATTCATTCCTGTGACTTTTCTCTGAACCTCTGTAATATTCTAACATCCTTCTTGAAGTATGGACAACAGAACTGGACCTTATTCCAGTAGTCACTGTATTAGTACCAAATACAGATGTAGTATAACATCGCTGTTCCTACTATGTATTCCTCTCCATTCAGCATCACTCTAGGCACTCTTATTCAGTTGATTATCTGCCTATAATCCAGGGTGTTTAGGTTGGTATTTTATTAGATTCCAATCAGATAACACCATTTTGGCATCCAGAAAAGTGCAAAATAAAAAAAAAAGTTTGTTTATTTAACGTGCGTCAATTAATACCGTCAAAACAGGTACCTCTTCAATAATGAGTTTATCTACGTAGACGAACCTTCAGATACTGAGTTACACCAATTTAAGGTGTGATTTTAAACCAGTTTATGTAAACTAGCAATAAAGGTTCTGTGGACACACACCATTCTATATAAAGCGTATTTTAGTTTACCTTAAATCATTTAGAAACAGGTTTAAGCTGTACCAAAAATAGTCACTCTTAACCTGAAATGAATGTTTCCTCACAGCTTTTTGCATCAGTTTAACCCAAACAATTAACTGAACTAGTGTAAGTATGGATGTGGACAACCTATTATAGAAGATGTTATGCAGGCTAAAGGAGATCTTGGTTAATATCTAGTGTTTGATGTTTTTCCTTTATTTTTCCATTCTCCCACTCCTTAAAGTTCTTCATTCAAAGAGGTTTAATTCCGCAGAAAATATTGTAATGTTATCCGGGAGCATGAGAGAATAACATAGCCTAGTGCTTAAAGCAGAGAACTGGGAACCTGGAGACTTGAATTATTCCTGCTTTATCCAAAACTTTGGTATTTAATGAATTATCTAACCCCCTATGCTTATTTTTAGAAAATGGGCTTGGTAACACCTCAACTTAGTATGGCTTGAAGGCTTGATTCATTCATGTTGGAAAATGCTCCTAGATCCTTAAGTGGAAGAATCTTCAGATAGAATTGCATAAACTGTAACTCCCATAAGGAGGCCAGGTCTGGAAGTGTTCGTTCACCATTATATATTTTACTTTAGTTTAGATAATCAAAACCTAAACCCACATTTTATCCGGCATTAGAGTACGGTCATTCCGATTAGAGCATCGGAGCTCCTGAGTTTGGGTGCAGCTATGTTCTAGCATCAGCTCTGGAGTAAAGTGCTTCTCTAAGCTGTTACAGAACAAACCTTTGAAGAACTTTAGGGAAGAAAACACCAATTGAACCAGTTTCTTTTGCAAATATTACATACTCCTAGCAGGCTTAATAATAGCCACTGGTTTTGCAAAGCATTAGTCAAAAATGCAGCATCAGATAAGGATCCCTGAGAGTCTGGGTAAGAAATCCATATTAAAACAGTCTGTGCAATAAGTAAGACTGCAGAAAGTTTCAGCAAAGACAGGAGACGTACTCAAGTTACTATTTTTTAATGGATTCTTTGTCATTTCTAAGAGACTGTGGGGATGAAAGAAAACCCTGAAAAAGGCTGCATCCCAGTCTTGCTCACTGAAAGCTGTGTGCAGTCTCTATAAATTCTCTTATTAGCTCATACCTGAACTCAGTCAGTCCTGAACTGAAGTCTGAGGCACTATGGCTATGTTTACACTGGCAAGTTAGTTCGAATTAAGGAGGTTTAATTCGAACTAACTAAAGCCATGGCTACACTAGGCTTTACTTAGTTTGAATTAAGGGCTTCCTTAATTCGAACTAATAAGTTCAAATACGGTATTCAAACTAAAGGTTTAATTCAAACTAACTAGTTCGAATTAACCAATGTGGCCATGTTAATTCAAACTAATTTCTTTGTTCGAACTAACCAGCCATTGAAATGAATGGGGATCGTTAATTCGAACTAAGTTTTCCTAGTTCAAATTAAGCTAATTCAAACTAACTAAAATTAGTTCAAATTAGTTAGTTCAAACTAACTAATTCAAACTAATTTTAGCAAGTGTAGACACAGCTTATGAGATGTGCTGCTGCTGCTGTAGCCATCTTGTGAATGAGTCATAACATCTAGGTCCCTTCCTGAGCACCTGTGGGCACCGAAGAATCCATGGCATGAGTGTCCTGATCTAATTCAGTATTGCCAACCTCAGATGACCAAAGATCATGAGTCAGGCCCAGCCAAAAATCATGAGATGCCCTTAAATTTCATGAGATTTTTAAAAAGATATATATATTATATTTGTTTCCTGACATTTTTATGGGATTGCATATGACTTGATCCTTGAAAGATCCTGTTATAAGAACATGGAGAAACATTTCAGTTTCTACTGAATCTTGCTTGCAGGTGGCTTCCATTAACTCCAAGCATCATATAAAAGATGAACTGGTCTTGAGAAGAGAGGTTAGCTCCAGGTTTGCTTGCGTCTCTCATTTGAGCCTCTATTAACGCCAATCCTTCAAAAGCGGGTAAGTTTGCACTACTTACCCGCATTAGGAACAGGGTGGGAACGCCACATGTTTACAGACATTTACCACAAACCCTGCACGCATTACAGCTTTGAAAGCACAACATTTAACACAATAAAATAAACCTGTCTTAAAAGTCAGAGCTCCTGTGCGTCAATGCTCAAAAAAGGTGCCAGCCTCACAGACCTGGAGAATAGAAGGTCCCTGTTTATCCACAGATCAGGTGCAGCAGAAGCAACTGCAGGAGTTTCCCTCACACTTCCAATGCAGCTCAACCTTGACCTGAAGAGAGGATCTCTAAGGGTTAGGTTGGGACTTTATGCCCATTCAGTCTTTGGCATCTCTGTTAAGATTGCCAGCAAGGGGGCCACTTAGTGCCCGCTCTTCTGGTGTTTTTTTCCCCCAAAATGTGTAAGGACACCTGTCTGCTGGAACTACTCAGAGATCTACCAACTATTGCACCCAAGCCACTAACCACTCATCAGATGCTAACAACTTTTGGTCACTGACTAGCACATCAGAGACCTGATATTGCTGCATCACTGCCTCAGAAGGATTAAATCTGTTTTCTTTTCACACCAATTAGTCTTAAAACAAAAACAAAAAAACGGGCAGGCTTGTGTTAATTATTGTATTAAAAAGATAATTTATATTGATGCGTCTCTGAAGAAAAAGCTGCTCTCTCTCTGAACATAATTTTAAAAATAAGTTAGAATTTAGGGCAGGAGTTAAAGGGAAAGAAATCAGAGTCCCCTCTCCTCCACCCTTTTGCTCAAAGCTGAGGGAAACTTCCACCTCCTCCATGGGCTTCTTCCCTCTGAATACCTCCATAGCTGGAAAAAACAAGATTCAAGGCAGGGGATTTGAAATGAGCAGGAGGAGCCGGTGCCTGGATGAGGAGGTTTTTGCAACTCCTGGCTTTCCTGCCTCTTTGTTGGGAGACACACAAGTGTCATCTCTCTGCCCCTTCACCAGAAAGGTCTGTTCCAAGACCAGAATTTCCCTCACTTCACAGAAGAAAGGATGTTACAGATGTACAGTTGTCTATATTAATGCAATGGAGTTATTCCAGATTCAAAAGCCCCTGTTTTCTGTCCTCTCATAAGGATACCATGAGATGGTCAGTGGCTCTGTACCCACCCAGCCATAGTTGCCAGCGTAGGACATACGGAAACAGACTGTCCTTAGGGTAGACTGGTCCTATGTTATTTAAGGCTACTGTTACTTACATTAGTACATTCTAATAAATGAAGCAGAATGAGGATTCCAGGCCATTCAAGCTCAGACAAGACAAAAACTAAGCTTCTTTGTTTTTTAAAATTATGGGTCCACATTTTATACTGCCTGCCATTAAGTCTTCCTTTCTAGTTCCTGTAAAGGTATAACAAACAGGGAGTCCTGTGGCACTTTTAAAGACTAACAAATTTATTTGGAACTTGTAAAGTTATTATTAGCCTAAACATTCCCAGCTCTCTTGCTCCCTGAAAAAATTGTCATTCCAGGTGCATTTCTTTACAACTTGCCATTAGAACCACATCTAGAGTCTCCTCCAGGATTCTAGAAGGACCATGAAGATTGTATCAAGGACTTGATTAAATAACAGATAATGCAGAGACAGAGCACACTAACCTCATTTGCAAGCTCTCACCAAAAATGATTGACAGATGATGCCCAAAGTAAAACAGCGTTTCTAAAGTCCTTTCCAGTCCAGCTACATTAATTTCTCCACACAGTAACAGTCAGTAAATTGTTATCAAACTCAAGTCCACTAACACTAACACTGAACTCATTGTTACCCCAAGCGTTCCTGCAAGCAATACCACAAATTTGGAAAATGCAATTCTGCATAGGCACATTATCATAAATATTCAGCGTATGTCATAATGAGAACAAACAGTTTTGCAAAGGAGGTGAAAGGGATGAATTGCAGATAGACATAGTGCCTCATTTATACACAGATAGAAGATGGTTTTGTTGTAGGCACTAGAGTACAAATTCCTTGCAATATACTGGATCATGTACTTGAATTCAAACAGAATTAAGCTGGGACAGGAGTAAATGAGAAGAAATCGCCAACCAAACAGCTAAGAAATGGAAGGGCTCGCTCAATGGTCATGCTGTGGAAATGGCGGATCTTGTGATCCCTTGGGAGTGTCTTAAACTTTGATTTGTAATACCTGGTCACCAGGCATGATAATTCAAATCCCAGCAAGATCCTCATCTTTCTGTAGCAGTTTACAATTTAGGATGAGGCCTTGAAAATTAAATTCCATTTGACAATAAAGTTGCCATGGCTCTTTTTCATCTTCCCTAGTTATCATGTTCCACCTCAGAGGTGGTTACATTTCAGAGATGCTGTCTGTACGGAGTTGGTATAACACTACAGTGTCCTTCAGCAGGAACAGTATAATCTCTGCCTAAGAAGAGCACCACTGCATCTCTGTCTGAAGGCAACCTTTGGCTACTTCTTTCCTTCACGTCACTTCTTAGCTCAGCTTAGTCAATTGGCAGTTGCTAATGACAAAAATAATGAAACAATAGAAATTGCTTCCCTGCACGATGAAGATTCAGATATCTCTGTGCACACCAGCTACAAAACCAACCTTGATGTAACAAAAACGAAAAAAAAAAAAAAAGCCCTGACATGAAAGAGGACCTTCATTTGCCTGAATGCCTTATGCATATTGTTTAGCTTGAGATACTTGCACTAATAAAGATCATCCACTGGAACTCATTATTGTTTCTTTAAAACAAAGGTCCAAATGCTGATGTTCTTATTCAGCCATCTGAGCTGAACTATTGCAGTTTTTATATAATCAGGGAAGATGCCCTGTGACCCAAGAAAGCTCCAGTTTATGAAGAAGGCGGAAGCCCATTCTCTCAGACACACAGGTCAGCAGGAACACATCACCCCTCTATGTAGTGCCCCATTGAGCAGAGTTCAGTTCTTTCTATCTATGTTTCTTATATGTCCCTCATGACAAGCGATCTACACTTCTAGGGAAGCGATATTACCCCCATTTTACTGGTGGGGAATTGAGACACAGGAACACTAAGTAATCTGCGGGAAGCCTGTGGTGCAGTGGGAAGCCAAACAAAAGTACCAGATTAGTGCCCTGACTAAGATCACTGCTCTGATTGCCAAAACCCTACATAGAACTGGTCATGGCTACTTGAAACAACAGCTCTCCTTACAGCATACAGAGTTTACAAAACAGGGCACCTCTCTTGTAAACGGGTCCATGATAACTGACTCTATATGGATTTAGATTGTAATACAATGAGCAATAACGGTAAACGACAGAAGAGAGGAGGGTGAATGTTACAGCAATCAAACTGCCTGGTTGCTTTGATTATTAAAAAAAATATGCATTATTGTTGAATAGTTTTGTTTGTTTGCGATCAGCCTGACAGAGACCGGGCATCGGCCTTTCCAATCTGGAAACAAAAAGTAAATGCAAATGGAGAGTTTACAATAGTGTATGGGCAAGGTGTGGTAAATGACATAAAGGAGACCCAATTATGTGTGATTAGCTAATGTAGATCAATAATGGATTTACCTTTTATATATCTCCAGAATGCTCCCAAATCAGTAAAAAAGATAACACATTAGGCAGATGCATCTTGCTCAGTAGCCTACAAGCCATTAAACATGTACATAACATGGACATAAGTAGACCACAAGTGCATCTGAAAACTGAGCTGAGGGCCCATCACAGAGAATCACCTGCTTCTTGTCCATATGCTTGGGAACTTCTCTGCAAAGGCATTCCAACAGTCCTCAACTATTCTGATAGGTTATCCAGTGAGCAACATGTTCAAACACCCTACAGGCACTTCTGAAGTGGAATGGAACCATGTTGGGATAGTTTAGATATGGAACAGCAGTTCACTCTCTTGGAGAAAAAATCCTGAGCTTGATTCTCCACTCAGTTACACTGTTGTAAATCAGTAGGTGCTCCAGAGAGGTCAGCGGAGTCACACTAATGTAAAAGTGAAGTGAGCAAAGCAAGATTCAAGCGCAGGATTTCAAAACTTCTTGTTTCTGAACTCTGGCAAGACCACTTCCATATTAAGATACCCAGACAAAATATTCAAGAAAAGAAAAGAAAAGAAAAGAAAAGAAAAGAAAAGAAAAGAAAAGAAGTTAGCAGAACTGTTTAGGAGATTTAAAGAGCATTTGCCACAGCTAGAAAGTACAATGCCTTATTAACAGACAAAAAGGTGTAGAACAGACTGGTAGAATGCTTGAGGGGGTTTCTTTTCTATCATTCATTTTTCATCAACAATCCTGAACAGACCCCAAAACTCAGACTAATTAAAGACAAATAATTAAACACATTCATACTGGGAAGTTTGGCAAGCTCCCACTGTATTGTGAAACCACCTTGGCACTTAAATGGTTAGGAACTATATCCCACAACATCATGCTCATCTCATTGTGATAGAGAGCTCTTGAGAATGTTATTAGCTGGGTGTTCGCCTTGCCGTTTTTCCACATGAGGCAGATGGGTAATTACGAAGCTAATAGTCTGATTGAGAGAAATCAGATGCAGTGGTTTGCCCAATTAGATGATACATTAGCTTCCTTCTTTGTAAGCAGCTAATGTGTGAAGCAAAGTGGTATTTTTGAGGGTCAGAATCCTTAAACAAGTGCCGAGTTGCAGATTATTGTGTCTCTTTTTTTTTTTCTAATGGAGGAAAAGTGCTACGTCTTCATTACTAAAAGCATAGAAAATGCAAATCAGGCTCTGAAACAAAAGATTGAAGGGACAGGCGAGAATATTTGGTGTCCAATGTGTCAACCTACAACATCAATTACATTGAAATGCAATGCATGGGAGCCTAATCAAGGATAGTATAATTGTAATAATTGCATGCTTTTGTTGGAGAGCTGCTGCCATTGTTATTGTCAACCATTTGTTTCTCTCTATTGTTTAAGGGGGAATATTTTAAATATATATATATATATTTATAAATGACTAAAGAACAATATAGGTAAAGGGCTGTGCTATTGCATACATGATGTGTGTGAAGTTTCTTTTTAAGTAGTCATTCTCTCTGCATGATGAAGAACCAAGTCCCCTAATCTATTAAAACAGGTAACCCAGTAGCTGAGATATAGATGTTAACTTAAAATCTGGGCCAAATAATGAGACGTACTTTTTCTTCCTCTGACTTTTTCTCTCTTATGCTCAGAGAGATACGTTACCTTCAGTGATAGGCAAGTCATAAAGAAGTCAGTAGAAAATCTTACGATTCCCTAACATATTTCCAACTCTGCCTTCATACTCCCATAGGAAGGCAAAGAGAACAGTGTTTCAGCCTTGACCTACAGCTGGTTATGCCATTTAAAAGAAAAAAGTTTGAAATCTTGACTACTATCTACAAAATGAATGAAAAGAGAATAATGAATGGAAAAAATGACACCATGCGTTTACCTCAGAGTTTACTGAGGAAAAGAGAAAGTAAAAGCCCATTCTGCATACGCCATAGTTTCTCAAGTCTGAAGCTGAGCTGGAAATGCCTCAGCATTCACATCAGGTAAGAGGTTTATTTTCTCTCTTCAGTTAGACTCATCAATAGGTTGAAACAGAGGTACAAGAGAAATGGACTAAAACATTTAACATAGCTGTTAAATCTCATTCTCCACAGATAAAAAAGAACAATGGTGTACCATCTTTACTGAGAATACACTTCCCTGCCATAGGAGGCTTTTCGTGCATCTCTCACAATCCTGTACATACTCCAAAACTCACACTAATTAAAAGCAAATAATCAAATACATTCAATTTGAAAAGTTGGCAAACTCGCTTGTATTATTTTGTTAGCACCTTGGCACCAAAATGATCACATCACGCTAATCTCATTGTGCAGGAGAGCTCTTGAGCATGTTATTCAATAGGTCTGTTCCCTATCCTCACTTCCCAATCGTCTCTCCCCCTTGCTCTTCTTCCTCCAGTATTCTTCCTTTGACTACAAAAAGAAGAAATTAAAATGTGAACAAAGATAAACAGACCCAGGACCACGTTTTCATTATATATCTTTTGGATCTGACTGGAACTTACACATCCATTTTAAATTAATTTCCTCTTACCCTTGCCTGGTTTCAGTTCATCTGTACAATTACAGCTAGTAAACTTGAGCTGCTTTGAAATAAACTCAGTTGACTGCAACAAACCTTTGTTTCTCATTAACCCTCTCTTCACATATAACATCTTATCCAAAGGGCTCAAATACCACAGTGATATGTACAATATAAATTCAATAGATCAAGGAGACAGAGGAGGGCAGCAGTACCTGAATGACTAACTAAAGAAAGGTAATCACGGAGAAACCTTTGGATTTAACATTTTCCTCTTAATTTTTTCAATTTCTAATTGCTGTGGCATGGAAGCGAACTCCTGCCCATGACAAACCTAAGACCTATACAGTGTCTGTCAGGCTTCGTACAGAAGAAACCTTTCCTTTTCAGGCAGGTTTGATTTCTACACAAAGAAAACCTCTATGTGGCAGTACTTGTAGAAATACATATGTCCTTGATTTTCACTTTTTTAAATGAATAAATCATTCTTGGGAAAAAGCCATTACTTATTCAAAGCGCATGCTATATTATAAGCCTTCAGATGAATGCCACAATAGTTAGAACATTGGCACTGTAGAAAAAAAAAGAGTTGTACAAGAAAGCTTACAAACATGGCTTTGGTGAAGGAATATGTATGATGGGGGACTTGGTAGCAAGACAGCAGTGCCTTTTCTATCTAGTTCCAAAGGGGTAGCCGTGTTAGTCTATTGTAGAAAGACAACAGAGTCCTGTGGCACTTTTAAAGACTAACAGATTTATTAATCAGATGAGCTTTCGTGGGAGAAAATCCCACTTCGTCAGACGCTTTGAAGATGGGAAAGTTACAGAATGGGAGGAAATTAAATGCAGGGGAGTGTATGACAAAGCATCAGCTCAGGCTGTAACAGCAAATCAAAATAGGTGTTAGCATTCAAAACAATGGGGAACAGCACATAGAGGAGGGGGAGGTCAAATCACTTGTTGTAATGAGAGAAAAATCCATAGTCCCTGTTTAACCCCAAGACAACTGAGTCAAATTTGCATATAAGTTCGAGTTCTGCAGTCTCTCTTTGAAGCTGTGATTTGTTATTCATCTGTTTCAACACAGCTATTAACAAGTCGTCAAGGGAGTGAGCAGGAAGATTGAAGTGTTCCCCTACAGTTTTTGCAGTGTTGCAATTTCTGATGTCAGATTTGTGTCCATTGATTCTTTGGCGCAGAGACTGTCCTGTCTGTCCATAATGGCATAAATCACTATGCCATCATGTGCCGGAAATGCCCCTCTGCCTTATATATTGTTACAGCCTGACCTGATGCTATGTCATACACTCCCCTGCATTTAATTTCCTCCCATTCTGTAACTTTCCCATCTTCAAAGCGTCTGACGAAGTGGGATTTTCTCCCACGAAAGCTCATGCGATTAATAAATCTGTTAGTCTTTAAAAGTGCCACAGGACTCTGTTGTCTTTCTATCTAGGTCATAGTGTGCATCCAGCGCAGGTCAATGACTGAAATTAGATGCCAATTTGTGAGAAATCAAATGGTATCAGTCCAGTTTCTAGTGGAAATATGCCCACACAGTACAATATTTCGAAGCTCCAAAAGAGAGGCCAAGGACTAAGTAAGGATCAAAACTGACTTACTGTGCCATCAATGGAGGTCTCTTCAGGTCACGGTCGAGATACACTGATGGAGCAGCATATGAAAACCTTCAGTGCTCTTTCAACACCTGTATTGTTCTGAAGCTAGTGAAAAGACCTCAGAGCTATACTTGTCAAGGGAAAGTAATGTGAAGAATATTTAAAATAATGCTAATCTAGGTGCAGAAATCATGTCTTGGTTAGCAGTGGGATAATGTTCCTGTTCATTTTAAATACAAAAATGAAATAGTTAGTTTTCCTCTCAGAATCCATGACAGCAGCTGAATGCTAGATCCACTGGTATTCCCCTGACACCATAAACTCATCATCAAGAGTGAGAGAACCCACTGAATTAAAGAGGATAATCCTCTCAAAAATCATGTTGCCGCAAAATAAACTTTTTCTCAATTTTATAACATGTTAAATAATAGCTCATTAGATTATGAAAATTAGAGTTGGACTCAAGCTGCAAAATTCTGGTCTGTATTCAGATATTGAACACTCTAGCATTCCATACAGCAAAAGAGAAAATAGAGACATTGAGAAACAAACTTGACCTCAAAAACATGTGTACTACTGTCATTGGGTGCATCTACACTTGTAGATTAAGTCGATTTAAGCCTGTTTAAATTGTCTTAATTTATCCTGCGTCTACACTATAATTTCCTTAAGTCGACTTAAGCTACTGCTTAAATCGACTTAAGGAAATTTTAAGTCGACTTTATTAAACCTAGTATAAAGTCGACTTTACTGGCTAAGTCAACTTTGTTAAGTCGACTTAGCCAGTGTAAACGCTTATTAGCCCTAAGTCAACTTTAAGTCGACTTAGAGGGCCCCCTGGGCTCCCCCACTGACCTCCCTGCCAGGGTGGCTGGGGCAGGACAAAACCCTGCCCATCCTGCTCCTATACCCTGTCCCTGTTCTGCTCAGCCCCCATTGGACCCTGGTACAATGGGGCAAATGCTGAGCCCCCTGACACTGTGAAAGGGGTGCCTCCCCTGCCACCATGAACCAGTCCCAGGTCCACCTACCCCCTACAAGTCAACTTAGGTGTCCAATGTGGACGCTCTAAGTCATTTTGGCAAGGTTCACTTTAAGTCGACCTAATTTTATAGTGTGGACATGGTAAATCGACTTAGGTGTCCAAGTGTAGACATAGCCATTGAGTCCTTAGGGCAATGTATGTTTCAGTAAGAGATGTAATGCTTACATGATCTTAATTGATGAGAAAGCCACAGGACATAGCCTAGTATGTTGCGATCTCCAGGATAGTTCCTATTTACATACACCACGCCATAATTGTGTGAGTCATTGCCATCTACATGGACTAGAACATCCAGATAGCCTCTTTTTTTTAATCCCACTACAGTATTGGGAACCCTGTCTCCATCAGACCTCACATGGGTCAGTGCCTTCACAACAACCCATTATCCTCCAGTTACAATATTAAATGAATTCACTATTAACCTCCTTCAAAGCTCATTGAAATCCACAGGAATCTACCATTGACTTCAGTGGACTTTGGATCAGACCTTATAAAGGGTCATGATTACATTTCAGGATATTTATAGTCACATGTTTATGTTATTTCATTTGACTTTTGTATATAATTATCATACTGTTTTAGCCATAAAGACCAGGTCAGAGAGCATGCTAAGGCATCAAAGCTTGGGGGGATCAGGGGGGGTGGAAGGATTCTTAGCAAAGAGATCAGTTATTCAGCCACGCACATTTTAACTCTAGTAGTTGCTGTAGGAGTTCTCAAAGTCGTTTTCAGAATCATCTAGCACCCTTGATCATTGCACAAAGGACTCTGATATCACTGGGAGTAGAGCTTGCAGACTTAGGATGGCATATGACCTCTTTGACTTCAATATTGGTCATATTTGACTTGTCATATGGATGGATTACTATAGAGTGACTGACATACATATGACAATTAAAGTCATACAAGGAAAAACATCACCACACTCCAGCAGATGTCTCAGCCGTGATGGGTGATTTATAGGACTACATTGTAGACCTGAAAATGAGAAGATTTCATCTAAAATTAAGAGCAACAAAACATTTCTAGGAGGAAAATGGGAGCAGGACTCAGAAATTCCTCAGAGACAATGCTAAGAGTATGTTCTGGCAAAGTTGCTGCTGATGAACTTGCGGTTTATTTAACATTTCAAATTCAGCATAAGACTTTCCCCCCAATAAACAACTGGATATTTACCACTAGGAGAAGTAACATTTACTATAACATGTGCAGAATTTTCATTTTTAAATGTGGAAAATACCAAAAATGATGAGGTAAAGGCAAAAGACTGCAGTGTGGTAAATATCCACTTCTTAATATCATCCACTTCCATTTTGTTCACCAAATTATTGGGATAACTTTAAATGAGAATTTTGGATGGAGCTGAATTGAATGTTCATGAAAATTACTATGATTTCTTTACTTCCTTTTTTCTATTTACTGGTGGTTGTTTTAATTTCTTCTTCTCCATGATACTCTGGCAGTCAGAAATCCTGTGCATTTTTACCCACTGTAGCAGAAAGCAGAATCAGTGGGCTAGATCCTGCCTTCACTAAGGCTGTTTTTAATCAAAATTGGCCTAACTGGTTACCTGGAGATTCCCTGGCAATCCCTGAGGCTGCTGTAAATTGCTCTTTAGGACTGAACTAGCATTCAGCAGCATGAGGATCAGGAAACTGCAAAAACAGCCCACAAACATCTCTGTTCCCCTATTGTCACTTGCGCTGTATTTGCCACAGAAGGGCATGTCCTAAGGGTCTGGACATTTATAGGGGTCCCATCACAATGTATCTGAACCTTAATTTTACCCACTTCTCTTAGGGTGCATCTACACTTACAAATTAAGTTGGCTTAAGGAGGCTTAAGTCGACTTAAACTACTCCGCGTCCACACTGAGCTTTCCTTAAGTCAACTTAAGGAAAAGTTAAGTCGACTGAATAACACCTCGATTTAGTTTGATTTAATGCTTAAATTGACCTAATTAGGTCGACTTAAGACAGTGTGGATGAGGATTAGCACCTAAATCCACTTTATTAAGTCAATTTAAAGCATTAAGTCGACTTAATAAGGTCGAAAAGGTACTATGTCTACACTTAAAAAGCTAAGTCAACTTTTGTTAAGTTGACTTAATAAAGTCGACTTAACTTTTGAAGTGTAGACGTAGCCATAGATCCTATTATATCCTTGCATCACCTCTCTTATTATTCTCTCCACAACCCTTCATATTTATGCCCTTCAAATACTTGCATGGTTTTTTTCCTACCCTCAGCCGTAGTTTATCGAAGCTATGCATATACAGCCATTGAAAATTTTCCCTCATAAATTTTTCCCTCCAACCCCTTCACCATTTTGTGGAATTCTTGTTCCTCAGCATCCTTTGGTAAGTAATCAAGTAAGGACAAGCTTTCTCTAGTTAATCAGGGAAGCTCCAATTTCAAAAATATTTATAAAGATCCCTAATAAAAATATCACATTTAGAAGCAGTAAGAAACCAACTGGTTAATAAAAATATATACAGTAGACTAGGAAGAAAAGGACTAGCATAAGCTTTCTCTTTGATAGCCCTAAGAATATGAGCAATGGCCCTAGCTGTGTTTGATGGTAAATGTCACATCTCATGTCAGATCTGCCTGGAAAGATTACCCCTGAAGATCATGTTGCCTCAGAACAGAACATTAGCAGCTGCATGCATTACATTAACCCTTCACCTGCCACACAATGGCTTTGTACTTGCCAAGGGCCAAACCTTTTAAAGGAGGGTTGACTGACTTCAGAATGTGGGGGAAGAGAGCTGCAGGACAGACAGAGTACAGTGAAGAACATCTGCGGGCATTGTGTCTGTGCCATTCTGTAGGATATTTGTGGTGGTATCCCAGAGCACTTCTGCAATTTTGACTGATTTAAAGGGCAATATTACTGTTCAATTGCCCAGATGAATAGCATACAGTTCTCAACTGTTGGCTAATTATTTTGCACTTATGTCTAAAAGATGTTGTCTATGTTTTGTTATGGCACTAAAACTATGGAAAGACTCGTGTAAGTTATCTGAATTTCTGCTTGCCCGCAAAATATTTTTTATGTTAGTTTGGCAGCACTGTTGCCTAAGCAAGCCATTTTACCTATACTGGCTTAGGTAACTATATACATAGCAACGTCACACTATTTCAGCAAAGATTTATTTGCAAAGCATCAGGGCTGTGGGAGGCCTTTAATTACAATACAAAGGCTGAATTTGCATGATACATTATGCTGCCTTACAGCAGAGTAACCTGGAAAAAAAGGGTCTGATTTTCCTCTTACTTGTCTCAGCGTAAATCAACAGGTATTGCAATGTAATCGGTGGTGTAAAATGGACTTGGGAGGAGAATTAGGCTCAGAGTTTCTTGAGTGAAAACATTAACCCCAGCACTAATATGAGAACATTTTCATATTACTTCATGCTAATCTATATTCTTTATCAAGGCCTTCTGTGGTATCTGAGCTTTACAAACCGATTACAATGAACACAAGATGATTTTTCTCTTTCTCCTTCCATTCTTTAGGAACTATTTTTAAATGCACTAATTAATGGATGTGGCCACTATACTTATGATAATGAGCTGCAAACCATAAATTAAACCTGTCATGAGTAGGAAACATTGTGTGTCCAATATCACCTCTCTTTTGGGTTTTCATGTCAAAATTGGAAATAGTTGTAGGTTCTTTTTGGCTTCCTTCCTTAAATAACAAATAATTTACTAAAACTACATTAAACATTCTTTACTACAGAAAACTCTTATTTTTCACAACTTCCTCCACTTGAAAAATATACAGTGGCAAAGCCAGTGGGGTTATTTTGTTTGTTTGTTTGGTTGGTTGGTTTTTGTTTTTTTCTTTTAGCCAAAGTTGAAAAAATTCTAAAAAGATACAGAATGGAAAATGGGAAGGAAAATCTAAACATAATTAATTCTACTGCATTCAACATCGAAAAGGGAAAATTGAGGATGGGGGAGAAATCACAAATTTCAAAATTTGGGGGGAAAAACAGATTTGAAAGTTGAAAGAAAATTCCAGTCCAAAATTAAGTTAAAATTATTTCTGACTGTAATTTTTTTAAACAATCAAAAATATTTTCCTTGTGAAAAAATTAGTTTTTGATCAAATCCCATTTTTGTCAGGAAAATTTTTTCAGTTGAAAATATTTGAGTGGCTCTCGTAAGGACCAGGTGTCCTGAGTCAGTTGAAGTTGTGATGTAAAGAGGAGGTTTAAATGAAATAACCTTAACAACTGGCATCAGACCCCATCAAGAGAAGTTTCAAAGGAAAGTCAAACTGTGGTTTCATTTACACAAGATGTTGTTTATAAGGGAGAAATAAAAAGAGACACATATGTACCCATTTTTCTTTTAACCCTGACTTTCAGGCCATGCTAAAATAGTATTGTGCTGGGTCACTGAATTTTAAAGGGACATCATGGAGTAGGCCTAAAATAACACAAGAAGAAAGTACAAGTCTGAAAAAGAAAGCTTGAAAGATATGAATTGAGAACCTGGTCTATAAAATGTAAGGTCAAATGGCTTCCAATTTATATCTAGCAGTAATTATAAAATTAGATAATTATAAAATATAGAAGTTGGTAGACCTTTGGTATTACATTAGCATCCAAGTTCTCATCCCAGAGCTTTCAAGTACTAGATCTCAATTTAAAGACACTGGTCCCAGTTCTGAGTTCATTCACTACATGAAATGGAAAATGAAGACTCCGTTTTGTCACCCTCCGGTTTCTAGACATGCCTGAAATAACACGCATGTACGCACGCACGTGCACACACACGCACACAAACACACACACAGAGGAAAAAGAACTGGGTCTAGAAAGAAGGTCTACAATGCAAGATGATGAAACTCTTATAAGCAATAAAAGACAAGTTGAAATTGGAAAGAATATGTCAGTTCCACACCACTAGTACAAGAGTCACAGAAGACAACACGGCTGCAAGAAATTAAAAACATGCATGGAAATTAGGTACAGTCCTAAGCTGATGTCAATTTGCACCATTATTTTTCATAAAATTTAATAGAGGAATTAAAAATATTAGAGTTGTTCCATGTAACATAAGAAAACTGTTTCACACTGAAAGAGGTGTTGATGGATCTGCACATACTCACGTGTCAAAGCTCTAAAAGCTCAGATAAGAAATATTCACTTCCAGCAAACCTTACCATAGCAAAAGCTCACAAATAAAAAATAGCATTTGATCCAATTCAGCCAATTCCATGAAGCTATTGCTCAAATCAACATCTTTCTCTGTTTATCATTTAAAAACCAAGGGAGAGGCTTTTTATAAATTCTTTTTACTTTCTCTAGAGCAAAACAGGAAATGACTAATAAAGTGATAAATGCAAGAAAAGCAGCATTTCATGTATTTCATCTTCCTTTGAGTGGTGTACTCCAGGACGAGTAGTAGACCCACTTTTCTTCATCTGAAGTCTTCTCAGAGAGGGGGGTTCAAAGTGGTAAAAACCATTGAATTAGTCTCTACTATTAGTGCTCATGAGTTGGGCCTTAAAATGCTTCAGTTTTTGGGGTGTTCAAAATCCAAACTAAGATGTGGCTAAATTACACATTTAGCCCAAGATGTGACTGGTTTGAGCTGAATCAAAATCCCAGATCCACAATTTCTGGCATTTTAAGTAGAATGCACATTTTACAGGTTTAGCCCATCTCCAGAAGCAACTGTTCACCAAGAACATAGGTTGAAGCTACAGTCTTGCTGGAAGATATTTTTTTAAACTCAGGACACATCATTATTGCCAATGTTGGGCTAAGTTTATAAATCAGACCTTCCAGTGCTCTATATCCACCTCTACTGTAGCTTAACTCAATGAGCTTTTGAACTCATCTCCACAGGGAACTGTTGACAAAACTGCAAAAGCTAGATCCCCCACCTGTTTCCTCAGTGTGCTAATGAGACATTATAATTAAGTCCCACTCAAAAAAGCATTTTCAATACAATCACTGCCCCAATAGAGAATGCCATGACACCAGTTTGTCTCACCAGCTTCAGAATTTCTGACCTGATCATCAGCAAAGGAGATACTACTGACTAAATAAATGACAGTCTTTAAAAATATGTATAAATATTTTTCAAACAACTGAATTGCATCAGCATAGGGGCCATCAAAAGCCATGCGGACTGGGCCAAACTAGAAACTGTCTTATTACCCATTTACCTAATGAAGTAGCCTGGACTGACTTCTGTCATAGGTACAGAATACGGATTTTTTTTTTTTTAAAAAAAAATCTTTCTAAAATACTGCACAATAGCCTGGAATGCCAATGACTGAGCTGCTATGGTCTGCTGGATTCACACAGTGGTGACCTGAATTATTTTCAGCATTAACCTGTGATGCCATAGTGGAATTATTGGGGTGAAAGCAAGTTCACACTTCTGGTTGTCTTTGTTTCCAATGGCCATTGATACCAAAAGCCATCCTGCACCTGCTGTGAAAATAAATAAGGTTGCTGTCGTAATATGCATTTTTAAAAGTGCCTAAATACATATTTCTCCTAACAGACTGAAACAAATCCTGTAGAGTCCTTTCTGTTAATTAGTCCTTCTGTTAATTAAATAACACATACTTTCCATCAATGTGTTCCTCCTTCTTCTATTTCAGATTCAAGCTAAGAAACTAAATGAAAAAATAAACTATATTTGTAGAACAGGGTCCAGATTCTGAACTCGTTAACACTAAGGAACTACACTGATTTCAGTAGAATTAGACCAGAGTAAATGAGATGGCAATCTGGCCCTGCCAGTCTAACTTAAGCCAGCAAAGATCAGGAAAGCTGGCATTAAGGCTAACACATTAGCTTATACGCTTGTAAGCAGAATATATAGAACAAAGTCAGCATTAACTTTCAGCAGTGTTATTCGAGATGTCTTTTATACAGAACTATAAGTCAGATCATTGATGTTATTTAAAGACGTTCAATGCAATTTAGCACATTAAGATCTATAAATAAAAAGAGCTGTTACCTATTAAGAAGATGATAATAATAATTAACAACATCATCATCATCATCATATGGGATGGATGTGGCCTACTGTATCTTGGGACTTAATTTGATTTTGTTTCTTAAATCTACATGTTGCTTTAAATATACCCCAACATACTGCCTTTTTCATTAACTGATTTGCATCAATTATAACAGATGAAGTTCAGTGATAGCTTTATTGTGACACTCAAGGAATTAGTGGATTCTTCATCTAATATAAACAACATATCTATATGTTAAGATTAATATTGCACACTGAGGGGCATTACTGTGGTGAGCTGAACTGCAGAGTTATCTAAATCAGTAGTTTTCAACCTGCATTCCATAGACTACCAGGTGTTCACAGACTATGTCTAATAGGACCTGGGGGTTATGGTGGATGGGAAGATGAATATGAGCCAACAGTGTGCCCTTGTTGCCAAAAAGGCCAATGGCATATTAGGCTGCATCAGTAGGAGTATTGCCAGCAGATCGAGGGATGTGATAATTCCCCTCTATTTGACACTGGTCAGGCCACATCTGGAATACTGTGTCCAGTTTTGGGCTCCCCACTACAGAAAGGATGTGGACAAATTAGAAAGAATTCAGCGGAGGGCAACAAAAATTATTAGGGGGCTGGGGCACATAACTTATAAGGAGAGACTGAAGGAACTAGGCATATTTAGTCTACAGAAGAGAAGACTGAGGGGAGATTTGATAGCAACCTTCAACCACTTGAAGGGGTGCTCCAAAGAGGAGGGAGCTAGGCTGTTCTCGATGGTAACAGAGGACAGAACAAGGAGCAATGGTTTCAAATTACAGCTGGGGAGGTCAAGGTTGGATATTAGGAAAAACTTTCTCACCAGGAGGGTGGTGAAGCATTGGAATGGGTTACCTAGGGAGGTGGTAAAATTTCCATCTTTGGAGATTTTAAGGCCCAGTTAGACAAAACCCTGGCTGGGGTGATTTAGTGGGAGTGGTCCTGCTTTTTAGCAGGGGGTTGGACTAGATGACCTCGTGAGGTCCCTTCCATCCCTATTATTCTATGATTCTATTTCCAAAGGGGTTTGTACTTCCATTTGAAATTTTTAGAAGTCCACAAAAGAAAAAAGGTTGAAAACTACTGATCTAGACCAGGAACTTCCTCTTTATGCATCAGAATTTTCCTGTCACGTTGCTCCTATTTTACCAAGAAAGCCTTGACTACAAGGGAGGTCTGACATAATACTCCCTAACCACTACCCTTGTTTTCCAACATACAATAATTTGGCATGTATCCTGTCAATGCCAGGTGATTTTTGACCCTTGGCCTTTTATTATCTGGTATTACTGAGGGACCACAGATGAAACCCATAGAGAAGAAAGAAAGAAAACATGAGTTTCTCTTTTGCCTTCATGTTAACCTGACATCTTATCCTTTTTGGAATGCTATGTTTTTGTCCAGATGAAGTTTTGCCCTGGAGGAATTGTGATTCTAGTATTATCTCCAATGCAAGGCAGGTTCTCTCTTTAAAAACAATTACTATTTCCAAACAGGCACTGGTTCCTCAGCTCCAGCCGTTCTTGCTGTAAAACATTCAGCTGAGAGGAGCAGATTGTTCCTGCTGAAAATGAATGGAATCTGGCAGGAAAACCTCATGTTTTTCCAATCCTAGTTTTTACAAAGAAAACACTGGGATCTTGTTGAAAAATTGCATTTGTTTTGGTGGACACATTTTTGTTCCTCACTTGAATTAATTCCAACTAGATAGATAAAAGTTGGTATCATCTATCGCTCTTTCTCTCTAGCAATAAATAACTCTTTTCTTACAACTTCTCATTAGATCTGAGGAAATGTCATGGTAGGAAAGGTACAACCAGTTATGTTAGTAAAATAATGTATAGAAAGATTTAAAATTTGAATAACAGTTTCCCCCTTTAAGCCCTCAAAAGAAAGGAAATGAGAAAAATACTATATGATTAACAGCCAAATGCAGTGTAAATATCACAAAAAGAGAAAGGCCAAGGTGAGTGGACAGGACCCATTAAAGTTACAAAAGAAAAATAAAATGCAATGGCAGGGCCGCCCCAACCATATAAGTGAACTAGGCAGTCACCTAGGGCACCAGGCTTTAAGAGATGCCAAATAAGACAGAAGAGATTTTTTTCTATTTTAAAAAAAATCTATTAATATGTTATCTCTTATAACATATGGTGGGGGGCTTTTTCTCCCCCAAAGTCATAGTTCACCTAGGGCATTAAAAATCCTTGGGCCGGCCCTGTGCAATGGTCACCACACTGAATATCTATATGGTCTCTGCTGTTAGCTCAAGCAAAAATAAATGATGGGGTGACCAAAGATGTAAATTGTACTTCATTTCACTAACTAATTTCCTTCCATCCTAAAGGAGGGGAGACAGTGATGTAGTGTATATAGTTATAAACCTGTGGTGCCCTTTGGCTTCAGTGTATTGCACCTCTAAAGCCATAAGAACCCTGCAGGATTGCCAACCTAGCATTTTAGTATTTACTGACATGAAGATCTGAAGTTGATTTTCTTTTAATGACACAGAAAACTTCTTTACTGACATCACTAAAACAAAATAAACAGTACAATGTCACAAAAGTGTGTCCTCACTTGTGACATTCCATACATAGGAATTTGGAATTCTGCAACTGTTTTAGCTTCAATTAATTGATCAAT
Organism: Pelusios castaneus; assembly: GCA_007922175.1. Lineage (NCBI taxonomy): Eukaryota > Metazoa > Chordata > Testudines > Pelomedusidae > Pelusios > Pelusios castaneus. Next base: position 7,569,896 of record ML685763.1, on the reverse strand, counting down.
CAGGGATGCAATAATAGAAAAAAGATCATTGATAAAGGCATGGTCAGTGTAGTTTTATGATACAAGAAGTAATTCTGAATGATGACAATCAGTATCAAAATACAGTCATTTATTTACAGGTTTGTGGACAGTGTTAAAAGTGTGCATTGTTTTACTGACTATCTGTAAATTTGCTGACTGTCCATAAATTTATGTACCGTTGGTAATCCTGCCACATGTGAAGAGTTCAGCAGCTATTATGCACACAGCGTATAGCACCTTCCATTGGTCCCCAATCTATTTTTGCTGCCAGTGATTCCAAGGTTTCGTTCTTGAATGCAAATGGCAAATTTAAACACCATTGTTTTGTATGCCTCGTTGGGATAATTTTTTCCAGTATGCATTACTTTGCACTTAGTATTATTGAATTTCATCTGATATTTTGTTGCCCCATCATCCAGTTTCTCAAGATCCCTTTGTAACCCTTCATGGCCATCTTTGGACTTAATTATCTCGAGTAATTGTGTATAACCTCTAAATTTTGCCACCTCACTCTTCACCCCTTTTTCCAGATCATTTATTAATATGTTGAACAGCACAAGTCCCAGTACAGAACCTTGGGGGACCCTAATATTTTAAAAACAAAAGCAAATATATCAACAAAATTAATACATTCTCCCCTCAGTCTCTGAAGCACAGAATTAATATTCTCATCAGGTCCATTATATAAGGGCCATAATTTTATTCCTTCAACTGCTTATAAGCTATGAAACATAAAATTATACACTGTTGTGGTACAAATTATTTTGATGCCTTTTTTGAAAACAGAGAAAGTTTCTGTTTTTGCTGGATGAGATTTTTCCTATTCTGCTTTCTTAACATAATTTAAAATCAGAAACTGAATAAAAAAATATCAGGAGGCTTCTCACAAGGATTCAACTGTTAAATCCTTATTGTTATTTTTGCTTTGAAGTCAGGGGGAAATTCTAGTTTGCCAACATATAATTTAAAAAAAAATGAAGGATCCTTCTGCAAATAAACATGAAGACACAGAACAGCTGGCACCAAAGTGAAACGAAGTATGTGCATTACAAAATGAAATTATTTTAGAAGTTAAATTTCATGATACATAATCATTCATAGAAATTTTATATATATATATATATAAAAGAAGCCAAGATTTCTTTCACGGACAATCTCGTTAAGAGAGACGCTGATTATTGGAACCACATTCTACCCAAAAACCCTTATTGTAATCTTGTTAATGGAATGCCCTCAGGAACTATACACATTTAATTCATGGAATGTAGCATGAAAAGAAAGAACTTTTTGTCTTTGAAGAGATGCAGAAGAAAATAGGGTCAAATTCTTTGCATAATATACAGTTGGGTCCAGATACTGTATCATCATACACTGAAAAAGAATAACTTCCATCATTTGTGTGTTAAGTTTTACAATATAAAGTGGTGAACAAATGCAAAATATTATTATATGGCATGAGGATTGTGACTTTATTATTACTACGCCACACAGTTCCATCCCTGACTTGCTGGGACCATCTCTATATTTATGGGTAATTGGGTACCAGGCCCATTCAGCCCTTGCCAACAAATATCCAACTGTGACAAAAGTTTATACAATGAGGTCACAAACACCATTCATTTCACATAAGTCACCAAATAGCCACAGGGCAACTCTTTATCTGGTGACCTAGAGATGAAAAACTTGCAAATTTCTTGACCCACTCATGCTCCTAGGCAGAGAGTTTGTGGTTTTGTCTACACGGCAGCTGGCCACAGACCTCCCCACCTGGGAAAACAGTAGCTATAAAACTAGCAGGGCTCAAGCCACAGTGCTTGAAATAGTAGTGTGGACATTGCAGCTCAGCCTCATCTAAAGCTCATCCCTACTCTGTGTTTCAGCTGTGCTCTTAGGCATGAATGTTTAACCAGGAACATCAGAGGGAGGTTATGGTTGCACATTGTAAATAATGAGACAAACCTTGAAAATGTAATATGCCTTTTTATAGTCACTGTACAAGTCACAAACGCATATGAAATCAATTCATGAAAACAGAGCTGAAAATGGGTTATTATATTCATGGGTCTGCCAGAGTTCACAACAACTTGCAACTGTAGTGTCCGTCCCCCACCCCCACGTCCCTCACCCCCTCCCACGGTCCACCAGTGGCATCCACCCTTAGGGTTCTGGCTCCACAGCCATAACTTCTATTGGGGAAAGACATGCGTCTCTCTGCCTCCTGATCAAGGTATTTCCAGGCTGCACAGTTCCCTTCCTACACTGTGAACTCCCCAGCAAGTCAGACTGCCTCACAGAGGCCTATTCTGCTTTCCTTCCTCAAAAGGTATAAACAACGCAACTGTCCATTGTTAAGTTACGCACAGCTCTTCTTAAGCGACACGTATTCTTAAGGTAAAAGCATTATAGAGAAAACCTATTAAAAACAATCAAAGCAACAGCAAAGCCAGCCCCTGCTTTCTGGCAGGGCCCCTTACTTTTCAAGGGTACAACTTCTGGTCACATGACTGGAAGCTTCCTGCTGATGCTCCAGTTTCCTAGTAATTGGAGCATGGGAAAGAGGAGGAGAGGTAGCCCAGCCTGGAGCTGAGGGGGGAGGAGCAGTCACCCCTGCCCATCTGCCCACGGCTGCTCCTGCATCCGCAGCTCTGCTGCTCATGGTTGTCCGCTACCACAGCAGTAAGCTGGCGCCAATAATAGGCGCTGTGGTGAGTGGGTGGGCCTGCTGGCCAACCAGGTGGACACGTGCCCACCTGGGCCCAAGCACCTGAATCAAAGAACCTTCATGCATGCTAATAAGTATCACCCCATCTCCCATCTCCGACAAGGGCAGGTGAACCGATTTTCAAACTCCACCAAGAGGTTTTTCTGTGATCCCAAGTTAATAACTGCCTTGGCTCAGCTCAAGCATCCACATGGATCTGAGTGTCACTCCCTTTACGCAGTTTGGGCTCTTGTAACAAGTGATCAGCCCACAACACTTCAATAGGCTAAATTTATGCGTAACCAGAGGGGTTATATTTGCACACACCTCACCTTGAGATTCTTGGGAAATAAATTACTTTAAAAGTTCTTGTTGTTTCAAATAGTCATTTGAAGCTCATAACACTTTTCAGGGATTGCCATAGTCAGGTCTCCTTCTGACAGAGATGTTACATACAGTTCCACAATAACACAGAAATGTTTTCACTTTTAATAAAATAAACTGCTAAGAACCAGATGTAATTCAGTCAGGTTTGCTCAGGATATTGTAGGAAATTGCCATTCTGTCACAGCTTCAGTGACGTCCAAGTTAAAAATAACCCCTCTCTCCCTCTCCTTCCCTCTCTCTCTGTGTGTGTGTGTGTGTGTGTGTGTGTGTGTGTGTGTGTGTACAGACAGACACACATGTCCAGAGTGTGTGGAATCTGATTTTAAAAATTAGGAAGCTTAAAAATCCAAAAATGCATTTAAAAAATTCCCAACCTAATCTCAGGAATGTATCTGATATCTAAAATCCATGCCTGATGCATGGATGTCATCAAATGAACCAATATGTTAAAGAGAAGAATGTAAGTATATAATCTCATAACTGAGTAGGAAGATCAAAGTTCGTGTCATATTAAAATGCAACAGAAATCAGACAGCACAATGACTTGTTTGTAAAAATGCTGCATGGATTATTTTAGTCCAAAGAGTTCCAAGCTGGGAATAGATGCATGTAAATATGTACATATGTAGAATAGGTATTAAGTGTGCTGTGTAAATACATATCATGTAATGTAAACAACTATATTGAAAACACAGTGCATGTAACACAGCTTGCATTTGGCTGAGTTGTCCTTAGTTGGCAGTTCATAACCTACTCTAATTAGAGAATGCCCCACTCTCACCTGGCAACCCAGGAATGAGAACAAACTGACAGGAAATAAAGGGGCATCTCAAATATGTTGAGAGAAGGAAGGAACCTGACCTCAAATTGTGGATCCAATGCTTCCAAACTTTGCAAGTAATTCAGACTTAGATATTGATTACAAAAATTTGCCACTTAGGCCTATTTCCAGTTCAGAGATCAGTGTGGATACGCCTCTGCAAATTTGTCTGTTTCTCCCAACCTCTTTGGTCTAGAAAGTAAGATGTGTGGCTCAGGAGAAAAAGTTGTCTCATGAGACTGCCACGACTCCCTGTTTGTTGCTTAGTCTGAAATACTGCACTGGGCTCTCTCACAGCAGTTAAGTATTTCCACTTCCGGTCCCAGCTAAAACTAGGAGGTGCAGAGGTATTTGGATATAAGGGTTATTACAGTAACTAGAGATGGAGAAATGTTAATTGAGTCCGTCCCTTGCAAAGGCAGAACATAGCCCCCTCAGGACAAGCCACAGCAGACAAAAAATTGTTATAATGCTAAAATTGAGCCCAAAGGGAGCTTCAGGAGAGGCTGAGCCTCAGTCTATATGGTCCAATATACCCAGCCCATTCTGAGGGTGTGACAGACACAGGAGCATATGGAAAGAATTTACCCTGTGCTCTACAGAGAGCAGGGAGTGTAGTTGTGACCGGCCCTTGCACAAAGGAAATAAGGAAGGTTTCTTGCAACTAGAAAAGGGCCAGTCACATTCTTGCCCAATCATAGTTATCCTTATAATTATCAACGCTAATAGTTTTGTCCTTCTATATCATCTTCCACCATAGAGTCTCAGGAGTGCATTCAAACTCTGATGAATTAATTAAACATCACTTATACTGCTGCAGCATGGCTAAGTATTATCTCAGTTTTACAGATAGGACACAGGGGCATAAGGTGGCTAAGTGACTTGCCCCAGGTTACACGGGAAGTCTGTGGCAGAGCCAGAAACAAATCTCCGCTTTCCTGGGACTCTGTTTTGTGCCTCAATCACATGATCATCCCTTCGATTCCAACCCCCACACCCCACCCATACACACACGCAGCCCCTGACTATCCATCACTAATATAAATAAATGAAGATGTTTTCATACCTCCATATTTCCACCTGTGCGGCTGTCTCTCTTCCAGGGTTGTCTTATTTCTCTCCTTGCATGTCAGAGATCCATCCACCACAGTGCTAAACACTTCCAGAGCACCAACAAAATCCTATAGAACAATAGAGCAGAGGTTACCTGGCCAAGAAGACTGATATTTTCATCCATTTCTCAGCAAATCATAAAGGCTATTCTTGACAAGCCTTTCTTTGTAATGCCAGTAATCAGGAGAACACAGTACGTACTATTGGCTATGGCCCCTCACTAAAAATACCCTGCAATCTTACACCACAACAAAAGCTCCCACTAGGGCCAATGGATGGCAGAGTAAAAACAGTAACCAAAGCTTCAAATTGCACAAATTACAAAGGTAGAAGAACTGAAAGCAGCATGCCACTAAAAGCCATCTGCCATCTTGGCCCGCCCATGTGTCCCTTCTCCCAGCAGTGTTTTATATTAGTAATGATGTCTCTGTATTATGTATGACAGTGTCTCTGCTGCTTTGAGCAAGCAATAATACAGCTCCTTCAGTCTGGTGCTGCATAGCAAAAACACACTTAGCTTGGAAAATTGAATCTTCTAGTTTGTACATTGAGACAACTTTCTTTCTGTGCATAGTACAACTGCAAGCCAACATTCCTTTGTTTATTTTACATTATCCAAATCAAATATAAATTATATATTAGACAGAGTAAAGTGCCATGAGCATTAATACCGTAGTCTGATTATGCAGGCTCCTGGGACCTAACAAATGTTTGGGGTTTGCTTTTTTAATTATGTCATTACTGATATTAATAAGTGAATGGTTTTCTATCTGTATAAGAAGCTATAGTTTATAAGGCTTCTTATAGTGAGTTCTGAGAAGGGTTTTAAAATAGGAGAAGGATGAAGAAGGGAGTTCCAGCCATGAAGCAGCATGAAAGAAGGAAAAGAAGTGGGGCGGTGGAAGGATATTAAGTTTGCTTCCAGACTATAAGCATGGGCTGAGGAAAGAAGACGAAGGCAAGTCAAAGGAGACCATAGCAGAGATGAAAGAGGGAGGTAGGTGATGGAGGTTCTTGAAGGTGAGAAAAAAGCACATGAATTGGAATAGGATGAGAATAAAGAGACAGTGAAGGGATGTTAAGAGGGGCTGGTTCAGATGAGACAGATTATTTTGTGCGGCAGTTTGGTAAGGATTGGTGGGAAAAAGAGGTGGGTTTGGGGAAAGCTGGCGGAGTAGATCATTTGTAAATGTACAAGTACGTAAACCCCATTCGTAGTTTACCAGCTTCTGGAACTTTGGACTCAGCTACTAGGGAGTTTTATCCTATCAGCTACCTACAATAATAATGGTGACCAGAGCCCCTGCAGCCATTTCCCAGCATGCTTGGAGTCAGGAGCAGGGCAGAATGGACTAGAAAACCCTGCTGAAACCAAGAGGGAGATTACTGCATGGAGTGATCTGGACATGATGAGCCTGGGCTGCTCAGCCACTCAGTGGCAGAGGACAGTCTGGCTCAGAGACAAAGAGACCCATTTTAACTTCAGTTTTCAGCTTTGAGGCTATGTCTACACTCAGGAATTTAGGTTGATTTTAACTAAGTCGACTTTAAGTCGACTTAGTGTGTCTACACTTAAAAATAAAGTCGACTTAAAGGGGAACTTAAAAAGTTGACCTAGAGCATCCACACTGGATGCCTAGGTTGACTTCTAGGGGCTTAGGGGGACCTAGAGGAGGTCCACAGGGGCACAGGACCTAATCAAGCCACCTACTCTATCAAGGGCTCATTCATCTGCTCACCCACCAATGTGATTTATGTCATCATATGCCGGAAATACCCCCCTGCCTTATATATTGGACAAACAGGACAGTCTCTGCGCAAAAGAATAAATGGACACACGTCTGACATCAGAAATCACAACATTCAAAAACCAATAGGGGAACACTTCAATCTCCCTGCTCACTCCATTGACAACTTGTTAATAGTGGTGCTCAAACAAATGAATAACAAATCACAGCTTCAAAGAGAAACTGCAGAATTGGAACTTATATGTAAATTCGATTCCATTGTCTCAGGGTTAAACAGGGGCTATGGATTTTTTTCTCATTACAACAGGTGATTTGACCTCACCTTCCTCTATACGCTGTTCCCCAGTGTTTGAATCCCAACACCTATTTTGATTTGTTGTTACAGCCTGAGCTGATCCTGTGTCATACATTTCCCTGCATTTAACTTCCTCCCATTCTGTAAGTTCCCCATCTTCAAAGCATCTGACAAAGTAGGATTTTCTCCCACAGAGGTTCATGGGATAAATACATTTTTTAGTCTTTAAAAGTGCCATAGGACTCCTTGTTTGTTTAGATTAAGTATATCACCTCCAAACCAAAATACACCGAGTAACAGGGAGACAGAGTCATTCAGATGGTTCTAACTGTCAAAAGTAACAAGCCTTCTCTTCATTTCTTTGTGAAAGGGCTCATACGCACACGCACACACACTTCAGAGGGAAAAAAAAGAAGAGGTGTTGGGAGGTTTCTTCTTGTTTTCTATGTTAGAAATTCATATCTTGTCTGACATGAAAGACTCTGACGCCTAAGTGCTAATGAAATGGTAACATTATAAAAGCCAGGAGAGTGAAAGAGAGAATTGAGCAACTGAGAAAGAAGGAATATTTCAGTCACATTGCCTAAAATTATGGTTTTATTTGTTTATTAACTACACCGACTAATTAGCACATTGGAAAAAGTAATTTTTTGTTAAAGAGTCAACCTCATTCTTCCTTTAATTGAAGAATTAGTAATATACATGTATTTGAGACTCCCAATTAATATTCTAGCAAAACCAGAAAAGATAAGAGCTGAGAGCCTCGATCAGCAAGAAACAAGTAGAAAAAAACTCCCCCTTTTTCAGGCCTTCTCTTCTACATCACCAAAAAACCAAAAAGAGGCAAAAGATGTTAAAAAAAAAAATCAATTCATACTTGGCTTTATATTTGAATTTTCTTTGCTAAAGACAGTAAATGTATTAAAGATTGGGAAACCAGGATACAAAGAGGTGAAGTGACTTCCTCAAGATCACACACCAGGCCAGAACCCTGCCCACACTGTAGGATCAGGGTATCAATGTTTCTAGGAGATTGAGCAAGCTCAGAGACAGATTGGTGTTCATGCAATTAATAAAAGTGTTATGCCTTCTCTTCAACAATCTTGAGACAAGGACTCTGCTCAGAGTTCCTGGGTCCAGTAAAGAGACAGTTTTAATAACTTATTCCCTTGACCAAAAATGTTCGCCTGATCCCCAGACAGCCAGCCACATTACCAGCCCAATATAAGTTTGGATCTTACCCAAAATACCATGCTGCCAGCCAATCCTTTAGTAATTAAATGAAAGGTTTATTATAAAAGGAAAGAAACAAATGAGAAGAGAAATGTTAAGTGGTCAAAGCAACCAAAAATATACAAATGACTTCGAACATCAGAATCTATACCAGATTCTCAGTAGAATTGTGGAGTTTGCAAGCTTGTACAGCTCCTTTGGTGTCCATTCAATACCAGTATGGGTCTCAGTCCTTTGTTTCGTACCTTCTGGTGTAAATGAGTTGATCCAGAGGTAGAAAGCACCAGGGGGTCTAGCCAGTCCCCATTTTCTGGCTGGACACCTGTGTCTCCAGGGTGAGCCCGGCCAGTCCTGCTTCCGGTCACGTGACTAGAAGCTTCCTGACTACGCTTCAGTTGTTCAGCAACTGGAGCATCAGGAGGTAGGAGGAAAAGGGATGCGGAGACGCAGCCTGAGCCCTGCCATGTCCAGGCCACAGCAGCTGTCCAGGCCCGGAGCTGTGAGGCCAGGCGGGCAGAGAGTTATCCACTCCCACCCATCTGCCCACAGCGCAGCAGCTCGTGGCTGTGGCCTCCTGCTGCCGGCCAGTCCGCAGTCACTGCAGTGAAGCTCATCCACTGTTGGGTGCTGAAGTGGGTGGGGGTGGATGGGCCTGGGCCCATCCAGGTCCACACATACCTACACCCCTGGAAATCAGAAATGAAGACAGGATGGGGATGATGCAGCTGCTATCTATGGCCCTTTGTCACGTGGCTTGTCCCACACTCAGCCACAGAGCACACGGCATGGAAAAGCCTCACAGTCCCCTAACCACAGGTATATTCTTGCATGCCCTGATGACTCAAAGTGTAGCCCCCAGGTTCTTTCACTGCATTTGTTGTACCTGTGAGTTCCCCTGATGGGCCATTAAGCTTAGTGCTGCTGCCATCCTGTCTGGGGTGCCATCCAGAAATACAGCACAGGTTGTTATACAAAAACACCATACATATTTAGAACTTATAATGCAAAATTGATTCATAAATATAAATGTGCTTATCAGTCTTAGCGAATTAGAAACTTTCGAGTAGCACCTGACACGGCATGTCTCATACAAATATTGTAATTATTCAATATTGATATAAATAATATTATAGTCGTGACTAATCCAGACAGCATCACTCCAGGAATGGTATTTAATGATCCAAGAAATTCTGGGTGGCAGCTCAAACTGGAAGGACCTCAGGCTGTTTGAGGCTATTGTGGACAGTTCTTCACTAGGAACTGAGCTGAATGAGATCATGCACAGTTCACATGCATTACCAGAAATTCACTTAGTGCTAAATGACTAAGTCACAATTGATTTAGGATCAACCCTGAAGGGGTGTGAACAGTATAAGTTACACAGTGATGAATGGGCAAAAGGTAAAGGAAAGGAAACTTTGTAGAAGGTAAAGCAACTCCCAGGAGATTTTAAGGCAAGCAGAACCTCCCTACTTTGATTTAGACCTCCCACTAATTGCCTTTTCTATACCTTTGTCCTTTTACTCCCTTGGTCAGTAACTTCCATCTCTTTCCCTTGGTGGCTTCATACATCATCTCTGAATTTGGATCCAAACTAGTGACTGAAAAGTGAAGCATTTCTAATCCTATTATCAATACCCAGAGCTACCTACTCCCATTTCCTTTAATTTGCCTACCTCACATTACAGAACTCACTTTTTCTCAGTTCTCAAACTCTGAAATCAGTAAAGGCAATAAACACAGAAATAATGCATGATAACAGGAGAATGCAGAAAATGCAGGATGAATAAAATCAAAAGTGGGGATGACAGCCACTTACCCAACTTATGAGCTTGTTTTGTCATGACAAACTTCACAGGTTTTGTTTTTCATATTCTTGAGTTATGCTATGGAAGCAGTTCTGAGGAGAACTAGACGCGTGTGCTATTAGCAGTAATCACAATTCGTTTGCATTTCCAAAAAATAAGAGCACCACAGAATTACTTGCATTGCTATAGTACCTTTCATCCCAAATGAGCCCAAAACAAATTACAAACTAAACCCAAGAATAGCTTAACTGTTCACTGGTAGCATCAGGGTGCAACTACCTGAGACTGGAGTTCATCGGTCCAAGAGTCCTGAAACATCATGTACAGGCACTCCCCAGTTAATTCAGAGCACAACCAATGCATAGAATGCTGTGGGTCTATCATTGTCCTCTCAATATCGGCCACCTAAGGTGGGATTCTCTCTCTGGTTGTAACTGAAAGTTGATCCCATCCACCAACTGGTGGGTTCTTTGTCCTCCAGTCATGCCAGGGCCACCTCCTGGGGTTTCCTGAGCATTTGGGATGGGGTTGATGGATTATCCCAACTCCCCCACCAGTGCCTCATCTTTGCCATTGGGGACCTCTCCCTCAAGACCTATCTGCTTGGACAGGTCCTGCTGAGCTGTGGCGTGCAGGACCTGGTTAAACTCTGGCCAGTCCCAGCAAAAAGTGATGGGGCATGGGAGCCTTGGGGTGACTTCCACAGTCATCATCTAGGTTACCTCATCTACAGTTAGCGTCACTCAGATGCTCAGGTACATCCTCACATCCCTGTGGATATGATGTAGTCAGACATGTTCCCCAGTTGGGTCTTTGGTCAGGGTGATTCACCACCACACCAAGATCTTCCCACAACTGGAGTCGACTGGGGTGTGCACTTGTTCTCCATTGAGGCCTACAATGTCACCCTGGCATTGGGAGCAGCTCAAGGTCTCTCCTGTACTCACCTGCCTGAAGGAACAATCCATGGTAGGATGCCACAGCTGGAGGTGCTCAAAACAACCACAAGTGAAACTGGACCTGATCTCAGCAGGATCCCACAGCGCTGCAGTGCCGTGTGTGTGGTGTGGGGTCTCCTTTGTCAGGATTGCTCTCCTCCCTACATTCTAACTAGCTGGTCCATTGGGGACTTGGGAGTAGTCATGGTGCCTCCCCCCCACAATGACCCCCATCACAGCCTCAGGTCAGTGAAAGGATTCCAGGCAGCAACCACAGTTCCTGAAGCCACAATAATCTCTGTAGCCAAAAAGCCCTCCTTAAAGCCAACAGCTGCTTTCAAGAGGGCAGGCCAGAGGCACAGGACCCCAGAAGAGGATATGTTAAACTACTCCACCACTACTGTTCAGCCATTTGGTGACAGAGCGCAAATCAGGTCGAAGCCATCTCCAACAGGCATCTTTAAGTTCCTGGGCCACAACCATGGTCGAGTCCCCAATGGATTAGTCTTTTTGCTAATCCAGCTCCAGAAGGTTTAGGGTGTTTATTCTAAGGCATCCAGGATGGCAGTCCTCACCATCTTATAACTGCAGGCTTTCTTCTTGGGGAGATTCTGATATGCAATGTTTTGGGTGTTGCTGGTGTTGGGCACAAGGGACATGAACCCCAAGTCCCAGTGCCAGTACCCCAAATCCTCTGCTGGGGCCCTGGTGGCAGGATCCATCCCCAAGGCCCCGGTCAAGGACCTGTAGCCCGGCAGGCAGTGACAGGATCCAGCCTTGGACCCCAGCTAGGGACCCGGGGGCCGGGCTGCCGTCCAGCAGAAAGAGCCTGATCCAGCCTCTAGCCAGGGACCCGATCAGGTCCCAGGGCCCGGATGGGGACTAGGGGCAGGGCTGGATTGGAACGAGGGGGCAGGGCACAGAACTTTTTCTCCTGGCAGCAATGCCTCTATGTTTGGCTCCCTGTCAGGTAAGGAGCAAAGAGAATGGCCCATTGCTCCAGGACACAACTAGCCGCCAACACAACCCATTCAAAAGTAAAAAAAAGTCTCCGAGTCATCCTCTGGGCCCATTTTTGTGAGGTGCAGAGGCACCATGGGGGTTATTGGGGCCATAATTCCTCCAAGGACAAGATCAACAGCAGGGCAACCAGCTGCTGAAAACACATAGACTCACAGGCTAGGTCTACACTTGCTAAAATTAGTTCAAATTAGTTAGTTTGAACTAACTAATTTGAACTAATTTTAGTTAGTTCGAATTAGCTTAATTTGAACTAGCATGGCCACACTGGAATGTTAGTTAGAACTAAGCAAGCACTTGCTTAGTTCGAATTAGCGATCCCCATTCATTTCAATGGCCGGTTAATTCGAACTAAGAAATGAGTTCGAATTAACATGGCCACATTGGTTAATTCGACTAGTTAGTTCGAATTAACCCCTTAGTTAGCCCTTAATTCAAACTAACTAAAGCCTAGTGTAGCCATGGCTTTAGTTAGTTGGAATTAAGCCCCCTTAATTCAAACTTACTTGCCAGTGTAGACATAGCCATAGACACCAAGGTCAGAAGGGACCAATATAATCATCTAGTCTGACCTCCCGCACAATGCAGGCCACAAAACCTCACCCACCCACTCTTGTAATGAACCTGTAACCTATGACTGAGTTATTAAAGTCCTCAGATCATGATTTAAAGAGTTTAAAATACAATCAACCAGCAAGTGAGCCATGGTCAATGCTACAGAGGAAGGCAAAAAAAAACAGTGCCCAAGCCAATCTGCCATTGTTGGTCCTGTTGCTGGATCCCCCAACTCCTGGCTCAGCTACTACTGTTGGGCTCCCAACTGCTGGAAAAACTACTGTTGCTGCTGTACTTGGTTGGACTGCTGCTGCTGCTGGGTATCAGCCCACCACTTAATCAGTTGCTCTAGCTCCATGCTGACATCGGGCTGTTGGCAGGCAAGAAACAAAGACAGTTCCTCCCCTGCATCAGGAGGTACACACTACCTGAATTCTCCACCACATGTAAGACATTGGGCCATCCCCCCACTTCCAGCTGGGAAAGAGACCATGCCCCAGAGCTACAATGCTTTTGTGTGTTCAAAGGCCCAAGAAGAGGAACTAGCATTCAAGGGTCTTTGGCTCTTCAGGCAGGAACAGGGCTATCAAATGGTCCATGGACTACAACCCCTGAGACAGAGCAGGCAAGCAGTCTGTTGTCTCTGACCCTTCTGGCAGGGGCAGTTTGTGACCATGCAGGGCAGATAAGGAGTCATAGACTCACAGGCTCATAGACTGTATGATCATCTAGTCTGACCTCCTGCACAATGCAAATCACAGAAGAAAGGGCTCACAAATAGGGTGTGGGCACCAACACAGTCTAGGGATTCACAAGTGGGTGGTGAGCCTGAACAGGCCTCCTGGCCTATGATGAGACTGCAGCCACCCCAACAGTGGGGTTGGTAGCAGGGGAGGTATAGAGACACCCAGCCCCAACCTATACTATTAGGTCCTAGCTGACATGGCGTCCAGCTCCAGCACAACTGAACTACCATCTGGTTTCCCATGACTACTTCCTACCTCCCCTTCTTGGAGTACCTAGGCCTTGGGGACACCTTCCAGCTTCCTGGGGTAAACAGCAAAAGGTAGCCCCAACAGTCCCTTGGCATCCCAGGCAGACAGTAGTTCTGGTGGCTTCTCAGTGTCCCAGGCAGCAGGTAGCTCCAGCAACAGCTCAGAGTCTCAGGCACCAGACAGCTCCACAGCTCCTCCCAGACCCTAGCACTGCAGCAGCTGGGCTTGGCCATCAACAACAGGGAGAGATGGGCTTCTCCTCCAGCACCTCCCACCCAACAGCACCAGAGGGATCACTTTTTATGCTTCCAGTCCTACCCTCCTGCTTCTGGCGGGGCAGCCATGGGTGTCCTGGCTTCACCCACCATGGGCTGGGGTGGGTTCCTCCCTGTTGGTCTCCAAGAGAGGTCCTCATTATGAACCCCATCATTTTATATATATACAGTTAGGATTATGTTTCCCATGTGCATTACTTTCCATTTATCAGCATTGAATTTCATCTGCTATTTGTCACCCAGTTTTGTGAAATCCCTTTGTAACACTTTCCGTCTGCTTTTGACTTAACTATCTTGAGTAGTTTTGTTTCATTTGTAAATTTTGCCACTTCACTTTGTACCTCTTTTTTCTCAGATCATTCATGAATATGTTGAACAGTGCTGTACCAGTACAGGCCCCTGGGGGATACCACTATGTACATCTCTCCATTCTGAAAACTGATCATTTATTCCTACCCTTTGTTTCCTATCTTTACTAGTTACTAGTCCAGGAGAAGACTTTTCCTCTTATCCTATGACATCTTATGAGCCTTTGGTGACAAAGCCGTGTCAAAGGGTTTCTGAAATTAGAATATAATTACCCTACATTAGAAATGGTTTGAGCTATACACCATACTTCTGAAAAATGCCAGGGATCTTCAATTACCACAATTGGGCAGGACCTGAAGTCTTATCTGAAAAATATCTCCACCAGCACAATGCCTCCTACATCATGCTGAATCTTTGGATTAAGGAGACGTATTTTATCATTAACCTGACTTCTTCAACACCTATGATAAATTCTTCTTACAAATCTACACCACAAGACCCAAACAGGCCCAAACAGCACTCTTCATTGCAGAATGACTTTAAAAAGAGACATTAGCTGTACTATAATTTTATATATAAACAGAAATTGAGTCAACTGTAATTTGAAAACATCAATATAGGCCCGGGCAGTAGTATTCACAATAGAAATATGAAACGAGCCTGTCCAATGGATTTTTTTCTGCTTTGTTTACACCATTATTGTATGCATCTGAAGTCTGTGGTTTATAAAGTTTGTGAAGTGTCTGTTAATATTTGGAAAATGTATAGTTAAATCACAGATACTGGATACATTACAGCAATAGAGCAGATAGAGTCCCATCTCCGGGACAATAATAGACAGAAAGGGATGAGGCTATCTATTTTCCTGCAAGCACAGAATATAATATCAAGAGCCATGTGGTGCTTTGGAAATTGTTGCTACTCCAAAATTTTCTCCCTTTCATTTTTGGCCCATCCGCTTTTATTTTTCCACAAAATTCAACTGAAATGGTTATTCTGACAATGAAAATATGAAATTTCACATTGCAGATTTTGAATGTTGCATTGCCAAGCCACGTGAAACTCTAAATAGGCCCATTCTCATAGGGGGAAAAGGGGCCCAAGTTTATGAAGAAAAAATCCCAAAGCATGACAGCAGGTGTGGGAATGGGAAATGGCCTCATTTTCAAGCTAAGAACAATGTACATGGAAAACCACTTTTCCAAAAACATTTTGTTTTTGTTCGTGTTATATCCTACTTGAACAGTGCAATAAAAAGCCTGTCAGATATTAAAATCATCCCTCACTTGATCTTAGTCAATAGAAGAAACTGACCACATAAAACAGGTACTAGCTAGCAATGCAGCTTGAGCTGAGAAATAGCTTTGCCACCATTTATAAAAAGCAAATCCTTTAGTCATAGTATTGGTTTTCTCATTTGCCATATTCTAGCTCCAAAAGCCACTCTAGTTTCCTAAATTGTTAGCAGCATTTATTGCTAAAGATAAGTGTCCATCACTTTTAATTTCATTGTTGCATCTGTTTTGTCATTTAGCTGCAGCAGGTTGTATTACAATGAGA
The DNA here is from genome assembly GCA_007922175.1 of Pelusios castaneus. NCBI lineage: Eukaryota > Metazoa > Chordata > Testudines > Pelomedusidae > Pelusios > Pelusios castaneus. The sequence goes on along the minus strand of ML685763.1, from coordinate 7,554,118 downwards.
CGATTAATGAGGATATGGACACAAATATTTTTATTTCAAATAGCAGCTCTCAGACAAGATCTGGAAAACAGAATCAAGCCATATGATTGTAAAAAAAAAAAAAAAAAAAAAAAACCTAAACAAATGGGCATCATGCCACTATTTGTGAATACACTGTAAATACAAATATCGTAACAGAGCAGAAAAATGTACATTTTTCACTTTTGTCTGGGTTTTTTTAAAATTAATTTGGCCCTTTTTGTTTCACATAAATGCAAACTCAAGCATGACACATCAACAAACAGGATCATTTATCTTTTTGTAAAAAGCCAAACATCACATTCCCATTCAGAAAAAGCAGCACATATAAAATGCTTTGCTTACAACTGAGCCTTTCATAATGAAAAATAATCATTTTTAATACTCTCTCTAATACATTTGCCATGAACATGGTTCATTTGTAATTATATTTAGCGAAGAAGTGTCCTTTTATTTTCATAATTTCCTGAAGATGTAGAGGCAGAGGAAGAATGCTTATGATTGAATTCCTGCTAGAAAAGAGAGGCACTTAAGTGCTTGCTAAAGAGGCAGTAAACTCTTCATGATGTAACGCTTGCAGAAATATCCCTTGACTTCAGGGAAACAAACATTCTTTTAATTTTATTTACATGTTCTCAAATATGGGTCTGCATTACGAAGTTTTTCTGAGAAAGCACAATTAATTTGATATCAGAGATATGGGAATAGGAAGACAGACTATATACTTCCCCAAAAATAAGTTCTGAGAAATACAGATGAAGAATGTAAAATTAGGTAGAACTATATAGATAGATAAATCAGTTGCTGGCTTTAGATTACACACTTTTATGTCACTGAAACATTTGTCCTACCAATATATTTTGCCTAATACGCCAGGCAAAGCTCTGACTCCACAGGAGAATAGAACTGTAGATCTCTGCAGGAATATAAGCCCTTTTTTTCCCCCCAAGTAAAACGTTCCCTAACTCTGCAAGAGAGTTGGCAGTAGATCTCTAACTCTGGCCTGTCTTTTTAATACCCCTACAATAGCTCAGTTGGATTGAGACCAGCTGTTGGTGCATTACCATTTGTAAATGCTTAAAGCGACTACTCCTTGTTTTCTTGGCAACATTTACTGTGGGGGGGGGGGGGAAGCCACTTTCATTCAGACATTAAGAATTGCTGGATGCCAGCTTTGGCATACACAAGCCATTGTTTGCACAGCTCTCTTCAACAAGTTCTCAGAAAAAAAAAATATCAGCCCTGTAGGGAGGAACTGAGTCCCTGAAATTCTGATTTACACTGTCCATCTAATCTTCATTTGAAAAAAGATGCATCTCTTGTCCAACAGCTAAGGGCCACAGGCCATTCTGGGCTTCAGTTTTGTAGACTCCCTCCAAATAATCACCTAGATCATACTCTTAGGAATGATTATAATTACTTCCCTATGTACAACTAAGATCAGCAATTAGAGAGATTGGTTCCTTCATTATACATGGCCTAAAATCAGAGTTTGGGATGTGAGAGTTTGGGGAAAGGGAACACAAAATGCACTTTTTAAACATGGCTCTATAATAGCAAAAATGCTCCTATAGACATTTGAGTTTTATGCAGGTTACTAATATATGCAGGACCCCAGTTTGGCCATAGCAAATAAGAACACAGACTTACCAGAAAATTTACTTTAACATTTTTATTACTATTATTCAGTTGAAAACAGCTTTTGTGACCTTTCATTGTCTCATCTCTTCCAACCATCACTACCAGAGCTTGGTGCACTGAAAGTGTCTAAACACAAGTGTTAAATTCTCGATGGTTACAGCTGCTAATACAATAGGATTAATTTGCCATCTACCAATTCTAATGCCCTTCTGTTTCATCTTCTTTCCCCACCAGGGGCAGTGGTGACAGCATCTGTTTCACTGTTTTTTTAGTGGCGCCTTTCGTGCTGTTATAGTTAAGGATCTGTCAACATTTCCATAACACACACACATTTCTAGAGGGAAGAGAGAGTTTACAATAACCCATCCAAAATAAAAGAAATAACTTGGGGCTGCAAGTTGGCACATGCACCTAAGAGTGAAGCATTTTTATTAAAATTGAGGACATGGGGCTCTCTAGTATTCTGTTTTTCAATTAAATGTAAAAATAATGGAAGTAAGTAGGTTAAGATGTTAACTGATTTTTTTACATTTCTCTTCCAAAACAAATCCAACTACTCTTTTAACAGGAAATCATTGTTCAACATATATCATGTTCTTTATTTATTCTGAAAATAAGACAAGTGATGGGTCCTAGTTTTTAAAAGGTTACAACCAATGTTTTCAAAAATGCCTCCACTTTTGGGTGCTCAATTTGAGATACTTTAAGAAGGCCCACTTTGCAGAAAGTGCTGAACATCTGTCCTCTGAAAATCCTATCATGCTACCAACAGGTATTTGTATAGCACCTGACTTATCTCCACCCTTTGAATTTTTTCTCTGACTTTGCTACAGTAAAGTGGGTGAGGGAGAGGTACTGTAAGCCAGCCAGTAAGGACAATGATAATGGAAGCAGATAATCGTAGAATCATAGAATCTTAGGGCTGGAAGGGACTTCATGAGGTCATCTAGTTCAACCCCCTGTTAAAAGCAGGACCACTCCCACTAAATCATCCCAGCCAAGGTTTTGTCTAAACAAACCTTAAACATCTCCAAAGACGGAGATTCCACCACCTCCCTAGGTAGCCCATTCCAATGCTTCACCACCCTCCTAGTTAGAAAGTTTTTCCTAATATCCAAGCTCGACCTCCCCAGCTGCAGCTTGAAACCATTGCTTCTTGTTCTGTCCTCTGTTACTACTGAGAACAGCTTAGCTCCCTCCTCTTTGGAGCACCCCTTCAAGTAGTTGAAGGTTGCTATCAAATCCCCCCTCAGTCTTCTCTTCTGCAGACTAAATAAGCCTACTTCCTTCAGTCTCTCCTCGTAAGTCATGTGCCCCAGCCCCCTAATCATTTTCATTGCCCTATGCTGGACTCTTTCTAATTTGTCTACAACCTTTCTGTAGTGGGGAGCCCAAAACTGGGCACAGTATTCCAGATGCGGCCTCACCAGTGCCGAATAGAGGGGAATAATCTCATCCCTCGATCTGCTGGCAACACTCCTACTGATGCAGCACAATATGCCATTAGCCTTTTTGGCAACAAGAGCACACTGTTGGCTCATACCCAGCTTCCCATCCACCATAACCCCCAGGTCCTTTTCTACAGTGCTGCTACTTAGCTGATCGGTCCCCAGCTTGTAGCAGTGCATGGGATTTTTCCATCCTAAATGCAGGACTTTGCACTTGTCCTTGTTGAACCTCATGAGATTTCTTTCGGCCCAGTGTTCCAATTTGTCTAGGTCTCCCTGAATCCTATCCCTGCCCTCCAGCATGTCTCCCATTCCCTCCAACTTGGTGTCATCAGCAAATTTACTGAGTGTGCAATCCATCCCATCATCCAGATCAATCTCCATTTGCTCAAGTGGTTCTGTAAACCTATGTTTGGAAGCGCTTGGCTCTGCAGGTATGTATTGAATCTGCTCTCGAAGTAATTTGTAATGCATGGCTTCATTACATATCACTTTGTGAGAGCAGAATTTACAAGAACAGAGTACCAAGACCAGAAGTGACCGTGCTGTTTAAAGAGCAGATCAGATCATTCAAATCCCAGAAATACCCAGGAGTGGTAACAGGTACACCTTCATTTTCAGAGGCAATACAATCAACTAAAATAGGTCTCAGCTCTAGTCAGCCAATCAAGTATTTTCCCTCAACCACCTGCGGCATTCTTTTAGTATGAAAATATGGTGCATGTGCAGGCTTTGCTTTAACACACAGGAACCTAGAGTCAATAAAACAGGCCCAAAATCTCTTGAATCAAAAGATTTCAACTAACTAGGCCTCCATATGATAGAAAGAAACGTCTCCTACAACAGGAAGGAGCTGGTGTCATCTGCTAAAACAAGGCTAACCAACCTCTCCCCCCCCCCCCCCCCCCCGGGGCCCCGCCCCCCCCCCAGAAAACACACCAGTTTGGAAAGCCAGCATGAGACTCTTTATACTACTTAAGCTCTTAACATAGAACTGGTCCATAGGACTCACTGGGTGCGTCTACATTGGCAAGTTACGTCGACTTAAGGATGCTTAAGTCAAGCTAAACAAAGCCGCGTCCACACTGGACTTTTTCTTAAATTGACAAGCATTTCCTTAAGTTGGCTTAAGGAAAGCTTAAGTCAACTTAATAACACCTCCTTTTAGGTCGACTTAAGACTTAAATCAACTCCTTCAGTCGACTTAAGGCCAGTGTAGATGGGGATTAACACTAAGTAGACTTTATTAAATCAACTTAAAGCCAATATAATGGCTATCTTTGCTGTTAAGTCAACTTAACAAAGTCGACAAAGTGTAGACAATTTGTTAAGTCGACAACTTTGAAAGTGTAGCCAGCTGTGAGTGCACTACACCCTTTATCAGTTTACCTGCTATCTTGTCAACAGTATGCATTTTAAAACACTTCCAATTAAGCCTTCTCTCTTAACCCACGCTCAGGTGGCAATGGTTAAAACAGTTGAATGGCTCTAAGGGACTAGTTGGTTCTGTTTCCGATTATGGCCATGGCTCCCCATTTGTCACGGCACATAACCTTTCTGTGTTTCAGCTTCTCCATCTGTAAAATGGAATAATGACTTAAATGTTTGAGAAGTGCCTTGATACCTTATAGAGCAAAGCATCATTATTAATTCTTGTTCTTGTGAGTTAACATGCATCGATCACAGGTCCCCAAAATAGATAAGCATAAAAGTTAAAGCCAAATTCAGAGGATCAGGCTGAATTTCCATGCTTATCTCTGAAGTTCGAAGCAATTTGAGAGATGATGACAAGAAACCTTAACATTACTTCAATCCTTTTTTTCATGTTGAAGAAAACTATTTGGAGGCTGAGAATGTGCCCTATCACGTTACTTTAAAATCCAGGTTGGATTAGAGAGAGGAAGGGGGAAAGAGAAAATATGTACCTCCCAGAAATATTATATTCATGAGCTGTATGAATTATTTAACAGACAACTGAAAAGAGGAAACTCAAGAGAAGAATACAAAAACAATATAACCCACAGTGCAGACTCTTTTACAGACGCCCATGACAAAAATGAAATACATTTTATATCACTGATCAGCTTGCCAGCAGAGAAGGCTAGCTAGCTGCTGCCCACATCACAGCACTGAAATAAACAAGCACCCGATGGGTATCATTCTCCATTATCTCTCAAACCTTTGCCACCAGCAAGTGGATAGAAGAGCCGGAAAAATGAAAAGTGTGTATATTGTAAGCATTGGTTAAACAACCTCATAGTAATTCTTATTTGCTGGAGGTTTTAGAGAGCAGATGTAGGATTGGCAGGGTCTGGGAGCTGGCTATATTGTTCTAGCTCATTTAGAGCCAACATGGAAAGAACACGGAAAGCTGCATTTTTGTCTGTGTGTGTGTGTGTGTGTGTGCGCATGCACCTTTTGCCATCCACTAGTCTAAGGATTCTTGTATTCACACTGACACATTAGAGAAAAAAAGCCCACCAGGTTGGTTGCTGTCCAAAAGAAATATGACTTATATCAGCTGCTGCACGAGAGTCTCTCAATTGCCCTTGCTAAGCTGCCTATTTTCCAGAAGCAAGTAGCCATGTGCTGTAACACACTGATTGCCCACTTTGGTGGTATCATTGCTAAAATAAGGGCAAACAAATGGGGAACCAAATATAAAAAGCAGCCAGCAGCACTGAAGAAGCATTACAGCTGCCAGGCAATAACTTAGATAGTTACAGCTGCCATCACCTAGTTCACACAAGCTTTTTAATATCTTTTGGCAGCGTGCGGTGTCACAGCACAAAAGGAAAGTTGGCACTTCCTAGCATACATAACTGTGGGCAGCACCCAGCTGATACCTTCATCAATGTGTATGTGTTTGCTCTTAAGGTACATTTTAGCAGATCAAACATTGTTTTTCTCTTTCTGTTGCACACACTACTGTTAAATAATAGGTTGGATCCAGCCCAGATTAATGGGAGAGAGCTCAGCACACTGGAGCATACGGCCAGCCCCAGCAGCAGCACCCCAGATAAGGAAAAAATAATTACTGCGGGAGAAGGGGTGGGGAAGGGAGGTTAAAAAAAATAGATATACTGCTTTGCCAAAGTGTTTTCCTTTCTAGCCAGGAGCAGCAGCAGCAGGAGAATCAGGCCAAAGACTCTTCTCCATTTACCATACTTATAAAAAAAACACAAACACAGACCGTCACATACACATAATTAAAGCATCAACATCCCTTACTGTGATTTACTATCCACACACCAGAAACACACAGGCCTTCCCAGGATTTCATCAATGTTTCATCTGGTGCTCCTGGCAAATACACCCTTCGCCTTAGATGCAGCGCATGCTACACCTCGGTCTCTCAGCAAAGGGGATGTGCCGCACTGTACCCTTGTTTATGCTGAGAGAGACAATCGACTAAATGTATCAGTACAGCTGCATGATTTGCTGCTACGGCACCTTCTCTTACAAGTGCATATGTAAAAAAAGCTAGCCTGAAACTCCAGATCTTGAGGCTCTTTCCCATCATCATGAATCTTTTACCTGGCCCATGATTCTAGGTTACAAAGTATTACTGGGAACCAAAGTGTCTCAGAACAATTTGGATGTTACTTCATAGCATCCATAAGGGTCTTGGTGAAGACACGTAAAAGATAGCAGTCTATGCCCCAAAGAGCTTACACACTTGCTTTGTTATCTTTTTTTTATTGTAAGCTATCAGCCTTTGCACAATCTATTAAATTTTTATATTTATGAATCAACCTATAAAAGAAATGCAACCATTGCTCAAGCCTCTGACAGTTTTCTTTTTAATTACCAATATTTGTTATTTATACAGCACCAAAAATTGCACTAAGACCACTATAGGACAAGAAAGAGAAAAGTTTTATGCTCCAAAGAGCTTGAACATATTTTTAGATGTGCCACAATAAGTGAAGGTAACAAGCAAACAAACTGGAGGGAAAGGGAGAAGCATTATCTTCATTTTAAAAAATGGGAAACTGAGGCACAGAATGGTAAAGTGACTTGCCACAGATTGTGCATGTCTGTGGGAAAGCCAGAAATTGAAACCAGCTCTCCCAAGTTTTCATCCAATATCTGAACAAATAGGCCAGCTTAATCACTGAATTTGGGGGTGGTTTGAGAAGCTTCACTGAAATCCAGATCACAATTTTGAGGCAGGCTTCTGCCTCTACAGTTGGTTCAACCCAGAGGTGGATTGATATTGATTGGGGCCCTGGGCACAAAGAACATTTGGTCCCCCCAATGAACACCGTACACCGGGAACCTAGATTGCAGCAAGGAGCGGTTCAATTACAGATTGAGCCTCTGCAGAATGACTGTGAAGTGTGCCTTCGGCCGTTTAAAAGGGTGCTGGCGATGTTTGTATGGGAGGCTGGACTTGGCGGAGGACAACATCCCTGCTGTGATTGCGTCGTGCTATGTCCTTCATAACATTTGTGAAAGTAGGGGAGAAAAGTTTTCCCCGGGGTGGGCTATGGAGGCACAGCGCCTCGAGGAAGCATACGAACAGCCAGCCACTAGGAGTATTAGGGGGGCCCAAGGAGACGCTGCTCGCATAAGGGAGGCACTCAGGGACCATTTCAATGATGCCCTCCTCTAGTTAACTTCCAGGATGCATCAGGTGCACCTTATGAGATTTTCAATGTGTACAAATAAAGCCACTCTTCAAATTATTTGTCACTGTTTTTATTAAAACCTAAAGGGGGGGCTACAGGTGGGTGTAGCTGTGGGTCTCTAAAAAGTAGCTCTGGGGGGGACTGGATGTTGCAGTGTACCAGGGGGATGGGTGGCCTTCAAAGAAATTCTTTGAAGGACTACGGGATGTGGGAGGCAGACACAGCTGAACTGTATGGAGTGGAGCCCGTACATTAATCGCCTGGGTCTGCAAAGCAATCATGCTCTTGAGCAGTTCTGTTTGCTCCTTCATCACGCTTATCAGTTCGTCCCTGTGTTTTTGCCTCCTCTGTTGGGATTCCTCTCTCCAGGCTTGATTCCCCCTCACAGATTCCTGTGCTGTTTTCAGCAGGTCCTGAAATATATCCTCCCTGTTTCTTCGAGCACGCCGCTGAATGTTTCTCATGCGGTCAGCTGGGGTAGACACCGGCCTTGTTTCCCAGGGCTGTGCTTTGCAGCTGGCGAGGCAGAGTATCCGTCTTTGGGAGTGTAGACACAAACGCTCTCCCATCTAACCTGAGTAGTAGGCTCTGGAGGTACATCAAGGAAACCTTTACTGACCTAAATACAGATGATTTTTTGACTATCACTGCTTGTGTTGATGCTCTTCTAATGAATGCAGAGTAAAGAGCATGCACAGCGGGGACTGAGACAGCAAGCACCCCCACCCCGGACAATGATATTTTAGCAGGAGCCATAGCTGCAAGAAAGAGAAACTTACCGGTACCCCCCTCTTGCCACCACAGAGGACACGCTGCAATTCATGTCTTGGGTGGATGTCTCAGCGGGGGTGCAGAAGAGCTCCTGGCTACACGCTGTTGCGCTTTCCTCCAGGTCATCCTCCATCTCCTCCTCCTCATCAATCACGTCCTCATCCTGCTCGGGTCTGGCATTCACTGGATGAGGGGGGGGCCGATGTGTCCATGGGACTCTTTGCAGTGGTTGTGGGGTCCCCACTGAGAATGGCTTCTATCTCTTTATAGTACCTGCATGCAGCAGGCGCTGATCCAGAACGGTGGTTTGCTTCCTTCGCTCGGTGATAGGTTATTCTGAGCTCCTTCACCTTTGATCTGCACTGCACAGTGTCTCTATCATAACTTCTCTCTGACATGGCCCGAGAAATTATGCCAAATGTATCATAATTTCGCCTGCTGCCGCGTAGCTGCGCCTGCACAGTGGACTCTCCTCAGATGCTGATCAGGTCCAGCACCTCTGCCATGCTCCAAAGGGGTGTGCGTCTTCCACGATGGGCCGCCATTGCTACTGATGATTGGAGCTGCACTCCACGAGGAAGAGAACAGGAAGTGAAACAGAGGAGAAATTTGAAAATCCTGGGAATATGAGCAAGGCGGGGACTGTTTCGTCACGGCCACAGAGCGGGTCAGGAGAAGACCAGAGAGGACAACTTTGGAATGCTGGGACAGTTCCAGAGGCCAATCATTGCGCGGTAAGCGTACACACGAGTGGAAAGGCGCAACAGCTGTTCCGCATTAACTGCTACCACCCTCGTCGAGGTGGTTTTTGTATTGTGCTACAACAAGGCAGTTAACGCGCAACAGCCCTATTGCACGTGTGTACGCTGTTGTTGCTATCGCGCGGTAATGACTGTTAATGCACGATAAAGTGATCGTGTGTACATGGCCTGAGTAAGTTTCCGACCAAGACCTGGAAAGAAGAGCTCTGTGTAAGCTCAAAAACTTGTCTCTCACCAACAGAAGTTGATCCAACAAAAGACATTACCTCCCATCTGGCCTGTATAATTAACATTTTTCATGTAAATGGACTATGACTTCAAGCAAGTTCATGTCCTGGCACAAAATATAAAGGGTGGGGGTTTTCATTTTGATCTACCTAAGGTGAGGGAAATTGATTTGGGTAAAACTGATCCTGTAGCAACTGATTTTAATGATGGATTGGTGAGTAAAACTGAGTTACAATGGGAGGGAATTGACTGTGACTGGAGGTGGGCTGTATTGATCAAACAAGGCAAGGAGAACTGATTTACTGCCAAGGAGGAATGCATCGTATCTGGGTGAGGTTTGTTTTGTTTTGTCTGGGAAGAGAGAGGAAGTGTAAAGCTGGTGAACAATCAGTTTTGAATGTGGTGGGGAGGAGAGTTGGTTTTGACTTTTGAGGTCCAAAGGCTGGTTGTTGTGGCATCAAGAGCGAAGATGGTTCACAGGATGCCCTCCTTAATAGTCTGTAGCATAAAAACATTTTGCAAACCCATGATATACAGTAGAAAGAAATGCATACACACAAAGACAGTCCCAGATTTACAATCGCCCACCAAGGTAGAACAGGTGGCTGTAATATAATAAAAATGTATTGCAAGGAACTTGTCATGAATTTTAAAAACAAAACATCATACATCAGACATCATACAACCAAAGTGACTCTCTCCTAAAACTAGAGAATTCAGCCTATTTTAAAATGACAACACAGGGGATTACAGAACAAAGATCTACTCCTGATAACTCCACTGCTATGAGTCATCCCAGTAGCAAATCCTTCAGCTAATAGTGTTGAGCTAGAAGTGTTTGCAAGATCAGGCAGTCCTAAACATACTAAACCCAAAAAACTGGGGGATAAGTACACCAGTATTATGTAAAGCAGTGCAGCAGCATTTCAGCAGACAGAGCCAAATCCTTGCCATTTTGTTTGGATTCAAGATGCGGGATTTTCAATTGTTTTGAGTATTTCAAACTATTCCAGGGAGTTTCTTAATTGCAGTGCTGTCTTCCCTCCCCCCCCCTTTTTTTTTCTTCTTGGAGGGGGGTGATAATGGCTATGAGAAAATGCTTGTGTGTCAAAGGGAGAACAGATGAATAGATTCCCTCGTCTAGTGCTGCCTCTTTTTATAAGCCCAACATAATGTTCACATTTCCCAATCATAGAATTTGAAACAGGCTAAGGGAAAGAGTTTCTAGGTACAGTTCTTATTAAAACTATGATAACACAACATTATGCAGCACCAAACAATGCAAATCCAGGCTATTTATTTAAGACTTAGATAATACAGGTGTAAAAAGATAATCTTAAAATAAGATGATAGAAAACACCTAAACTTTGGGGAGCTTTAGATCCTGACCTAAACTTTGCAGCTAGGCTACATCTCTATTAAAAGTCTAATTAATGCTGATCATTCCTCTGACTAAGTGAAAGCTCAGGTGTGGGGAGGGTGCAGACGGGAAGGAGAAAAACAGTGATAAATCATTGATTATAAAAAACTGGTTTCCTTGGTAACTATATTTATAACTGTGGTGATATTGCTATTATTTTAATAATGAAGAGAAAGGTTTAAAAGTTATATAATCCAGGCTTACGATCCAGCGTCTGCTCCGTTGGCAAAGCTGACTCCAGATCTTAATGGCAGACGGCAAACCTCAAAAGACTCCATTGTTCTGTCTGAATCTGAAAGCTTGGATGTTCCCAGCCATCTTCCTAGGGAGAGGGGCACTTATGCTGCGGAATTACAAACCCGCTCAGACATGGTGGGTTTGAACGTTCACCTCAAACTCTTTTGTTCCTGACTTTGTGCTCCCTTTTGGTACCACTGTGGGGAAAGGAACAGAGAGGGGGATGGGAACAAATCCAATGAGAAAACAAATCAAATCATTGGCCTGGTTTTGACTTGTTTAGACACATGAATGTGTGTGATTTTGTAGCAAATTTGTGGATGCAATTGCCACAATTGTGCACATGACCATAGCTGCTTGCACAATTACTTTCATAACTGGTTATCTATTCTTGCAATTCTTCCTGTGAATTTCAATAGCTAACCCCTCAGAGCACTTGCTTGTGCCAGCTTCACTGGGGAAGGGGTATTTCTTTTATCTCCAGTATTTAGCAAGGATCTTTTTAAAATTGAATCACCTTGAAAAATATATAATTGAAATTACCTGAGTCATACAAAGGGTTACTCATCCAACGAACCAACGTATAGTATCAGAAGTAACAGGGTAGGGCTTCAGCAGTGCAAACTCTCATAACAGTTGAGGAGATGAGCAAACTCCAGAATTCCATAAGGAGCAACAGCCACTACTTTAGCTGGAAATCTCATGAGGCTTTTACCACATTTCTGGTACTTCCCAGCCTGTTTCAGAAACATCTTTCACTTAGGCTCTACCCAGCTTACTGTTACTTTCACCCCCTCCCAAATATGACAGCAGAGTGGCACCTGAAAATGACAAAATTAACCAAATCCCTCAGTTACAGAACATTTGTATTGCATTGGCATTTGGGGTGAATATTCTTGTTATCTTTACGCAAAACAGGTGACCAGCCCTGACATCTGAATGTTTGAAATATGGCCTTATACAAGAGAAAGTCTGAGCCACGCAGGGTTTTACTTCTGGACCAACCCATGACTAGCAAGAGTTCTGTGACTAATGCTTGGAATGTTTATCCTGTTCTGTGCAAAGCATTCCTGGTTAAAAGCCATTAACTCAAACCTACTGGTTTTATTTCCAGTGGAATTGTACGTAATGCTTTAATTGAAAAACATTCAGGAATTAGAGAATGGGATGGAGATAGTGACAGTGAGAAAGGCTGGTGGGAATGGGGTTCACATGTATGAAAGCTCACTGAAATCAGTGGAGACCTTTCCATTGATTTCTCTGGGCCTTTGAACCAGCACCTGCATAAGGATGATAGATATTGGGGGTGACATACTAAGATGTTAGGCTATGTCTACACTTACTAAAATTAGTTCGAATTAGTTAGCATGGCCACACTGGAATGTTAGTTCGAATTAGCGATTCCCCATTCATTTCAATGGCCAGTTAATTCGAACTAAGAAATTAGTTCGAATTAACATAGCCACATTGTTTAATTCGAACTAACCCCTTAGTTAATTAACCCCTTAGTTCGAATACCCTATTCAAACTTATTAGTTCAAATTAAGGAAGCCCTTAATTCGAGCTAACTAAAGCCTAGTGTAGCCATGGCTTTAGTTAGTTCGAATTAAGCCTCCTTAATTCGAACAAACTTGCCATTGAAGACATAGCCTTACAGACTAAGGAGTGTGAAAGGCCAGCAGAGGAAGAGAGATCCAGGGAACCAAACAGGCAAGAAAACAAAGAGATCTAACATCCAGGGAGGATCCAGAGCCTGGAGTTCTTCCACCCAGGGCTGCAGCAGTGGAAAAATAGCATGAGATGAAACTGTCCTCTGAAAAGATTTCACCATAAAATGTTACTGACAAAGGATTTCATGCAAATTGATGCCTGTGAGAATTCCTGTGAGAAAAAAAGGTATCATGCTATTAAAAAAATTTCTCAAAGGAGGAAACAGAGGCACCATAAGTGAAGTGACAGCTCCAAGGCACAGAATCAGGGGCCAAACCAGGAACAGAACCTTGACTTTGAATTGCCTGTACAATGTGCTGATTACCAGACCATGATGCTCACCGTAACTGATGGCCTTAGTAAATAATAAAAATTGTCTTCCAAACACCAGACCCCCATCCACAGGCTACGCCAGCACTTGCCACCATCTTTGCTCCACCCAACTAGTAAGTTATTAGCCGTTATATACACGCACAGTCACATTTCCCAGCACTCCAGTAAGGAAAGCAAAAGCTAATACTTAATGTGGCCCTTTATACTTAGCTGCAGGAATTTCAGAGCAGCACATGGTGTTGCACACCACACAATATATACTGCTGCAGTACTATATTCACCACACAATGTATTAAGAGTCAAGGCAGTGACCTTTGAACAGATTTCCATCGATTCTTTAAAGAAACACCACATAGAATCATAGGGTTGGAAGGGACCTCATGAGGTCATCTAGTCAAACCCCCTGCTAAAAAGCAGGACCACTCCCACTAAATCATCCCAGCCAGGATAGTGTCTAACCAGACCGTAAATATCTCCAAAGACGGAGATTCTACCCCCTCCCTAGGTAACCCGTTCCAATGCTTCACCACCCTCCTAGTGAGAAAGTTTTTTCTAACATCCAACCTCAACCTCCCCACCTGCAACTTGAAACCATTGCTCCTTGTTCTGTCCTCTGTTACCACCAAGAACAGCCTACCTCCCTCCTCTTTGGAGCACCCCTTCAAGTAGTTGAAGGTTCCTATCAAATCCCCCCTCAGTCTTCTCTTCTGCAGACTAAATAAGCCTACTTCCTTCAGTCTCTCCTTATAGGTCGTGTCCCAGCCCCCTAAACATTTTAATTGCCCTCCGCTGGACTCTTTCTAATTTGTCCACATCCTTTCTGTAGTGGGGAGCCCAAAACTGGACACATGATAAGTTTAAACCCATAACAAGAAGGCAGCAACAAGATATGGCAAACTTTAATTAACAGTGAAATCAATAACCTTATTTGATATTTTGTAATTTCTTCCACCATTTTTTCTGAGCCAGATGAGTCATTTTAGAATCTTTGTACTTAAAGCAGCATCCACATGGTGGAGAGAGGTGTATGTTGCTGGATATTTATTGTAAGGGGCTTCATGTGGTTAGAGGTCATAGCAGAGTACTTTCATTTATACACCACAGTGCTACTATTCCTTATGTCACTAAGTTCAAACCTTTTATCTGGCAATTACTGAGGATGTTCTTGCAGTTACAAGGAATAGAACGGAGAGAAATGAGACCTGGCTCCAGGCTCTGCCCCAAACTTCCTGTGTGATCTTTGCTAAGTCATTCGGACCTAAATTTTCAAAAAATATCCACTCATTTTGAGTGCTTCCAATTATGGATGGCTTACTCGACACTCCTATGGACTGGTTTTCAAGGGGCTGAGTTCTAGCACCTCCCTCTCAAAATCATGTTCAGGGCATTTCAAGGTGGTCACCCAAAAAATTGAGGCATCTGTAACTAGTGAAAAATGTTGGTCTTTAACCTCTTTACTTCAGTGACTCAATAGTAAAATCGGGATAATGTTTTTCTCTATTGCAGGGGTGTTGGGAGACTGAGAGGAGAGCTACCAGCTTCTATTTTGCCTACTGTATCAGATATTTATTTGGCTCCCATTACCATAATATTGGAGCACTTCTTAATACCAATGTGAGATAGGGAAGTACTATTATCCCCATTTTACAGATGGGGAGTAGAGGCAAAAAGAAAGAAGTGACATGCGCCAACTCACACAGAAAGTCTGTGGCAGGATAGGGATTTGAACACAAAGCTCTCAGATCCTGGGCTAGGGCCTAGCAACTGGACCATCCTCTGCCTCACCAACTTTTTTATTCTCTCCTATTGTCATAAGTACCATCTAAGTGATAACCAGCACAGATTATAATTAGGGAAGAGAGCATGTAAATGTTTTGGGTGTATTTGATGGTTCTGTCAGCATAGTTTGTGAATATTTACTTTTATTCTTTCCCACTAAATGATCACTTTCAATTAATTTTTCTGAGTATCTTTCACATAGCAGGAAGGAAGAGAAAAAAAAATTTTTTTAAATATAGGAATATGCAATTGTAAAAGCACACAAAAGTGAGCAGGAGAACTCAATGCCAGGTTTAGGACTTGAAACTACATTAATTCATTTTGAATTGACAGGTTTCAGGTTGATAGTAGCACTTGAATTTATTCACATTTATAAGGAGAAAAAGGTGCTATTATAAGAGCAAAGTACTTACATTCACCTAATCCTCTTTAAAAAAAATGTTTAAGATCTCCATGATTAAAAAAATGAGTTTAGTATTTTTTTTATTTCTATTTGAAATCAGTCGCATGGCCACTATCAACAGCAAATGAAAATAACTTATGGTCCAATTCTGTCCTTTTTATTCCAGCACTTAGTTCCATTGATGGCCAAAGGACTAGTTACAGAGTAAGTTTTTGTCTACACTACAGAGTTTTGTTGATGCAAGTTATGCTGGCGATCAAAAAAGCATTATCATTACATCATTGACTCCTCTTCACAAAGCATTCCTTCTGTTGGTGGAGCATGTCTATAGTTAGTGCTCTAGCATGAACCATGACAGCAATGTACTATGGGTATCTATGCCACTGTGCAACTCGCCACCTTCTATGCTAGGAGTTGTAGGAAGGTGAAGCCTATCTCGGTGCATCATGGGTGTAAGCTCAACATCTCATGATGCAGTTCTTTCCATCCCATCATGCCAGGGGTTTCTGATTGCATTTCGGAGCATTTTCCAATAGCGCCTGTTTACTGTGTACACGCCATCTCTGTCTGAAAAGATAGATCCTGCACTGCTCTCCACAGTTGTGAACACATCGTGGAAGGTCATGTAGTATGTCATGAGCTCCCAATGTGAACAGGAACCTGAGGCACCTAACCTGCTTTGTGCCATGGAAAGAAACAGTGCAGATTACTTTAGCATTCATGAAGCAGCCCACACTGTGGACTGTTGCTTTGGGGCATGGGAAAGAAGCATTGAGTGGTAGGACTGCAATGACAAGTAGTGGCTGCAGAATTTTCAGCTGCAGAAACCCACCTTTCAGATGCAGAAAGCAGAGCTCACCCCACCACTGTGGTGCAAGGACACCAAAATGAGAGCTGCCCTATCAGTGGAGAAACACATGACAATCTGGACGTAGAAGCTGGCAACTCCAGACTGCAACCTGTCAGTCGAGAATCAGTTTGCAGTCAGGAAGTCACACCATGGGCGCTGTGTTATCGCAAGAGTCCGGGGCCATTCATTGCGTTCAGCTACAAAGGATTGTGGCTCATAGATATGAAAGTGAAATAGTGGATGGCTTTGCAGCAATGAGATTCCCAACTGCAGCAAGGCGACAGATGGCACACATATCTCAGTTTTGGCCCTGGACCATTCTTGCAATGGAATATGTCAATAGAAAAGGGGACTTCTCTATGGTATTGAAGGTGCTTGTGGATCATCGTGGGCATTTCACTGACATCAATGCAGGGTGGTCAGGGAAAGTGCATTTCACACACATCATCCAGCAGTGGCACACTGGCCTGTACAGAAAGCTGAAAGCAGGGATTTTCTTTCCAGACCAGAAGATTCCAATGAGAGATGTTGAAATGGCCATAGTGATCCTGGGAGACTCCTTACTTCCATGGCTCATGAATCCTTATATGAGCAACCTGGACAGCAGCAAGGAGCACTTGAATAATGGGCTGAGAACGTTCCGAAAGATCGTAGAATGTGCATTTGGCTGATTAAAAGCACACTGGTGCTGTCTTTATGGCAGGTTAGATCAAAATAAGGAAACTATTCATATGGCCATAGCTGCCTGCTCTGCACTCTGTAATTTTTGTGTGGTGAATGGTAAAATTTTCCCCCCAGGGTGGAGCATGAAGGCAGTCACCCAGTGACTGAGTCTGAGCAACCAGATACCACAACTATTAGAGGGGCATAATAGGGAGCAGTGTTCCCTTTAAGCTGCGTGGGTGCGCGGCCGCACAGCGACCTTCGCACCCCCCGCGCAGCAGTGAGGGACCCCTGCGCAGCCTGGCAGCCCCCGCTGCTCCCTCCAACCCCCAGGGCAGCGGCTCTGCCGCGGCACACCCGGCCTGCGCCCGGCCTCTGGGCTGGCCCTCCCCGCCCCCAGGGTGGGACAGGCAGGCTCAGGCTAGAGTCAGGAGCACGGGCCTGCCTGCCTGCCTGCCTGCCCCACGCGGCCGAGGCAGTGGGGTGGCTGCGGCCACGGCCACGGCGGGCTCCCAGGCTCCCACCTGCCAACCGCCTCGACTTCCCGGCCCGGAGCCGGGGCCGGGCTAATCCACGGCCTCGGCCTCCCGGCATGGGCCCAGGATTAGCCTCCGGGCCTGGGGTCTGCACTGCCCCACCGGCGGCTTCCCAGGGCCGTGGTAGAGTCCTCCCCCGCCAGCGGCCTTGGCTTCTTTCTTTCTTTCTTTCTTCGCCTGCCTTCTATTTTCTTTCTTCCTCCCTCTCTTTCTCTTCCTTCTTTCTCTTTTCCTTATTTGTCTTCCTTTTTTCCTCTTCTTTCCTTCCTCTTTCTTTCTTTCCTCTTCCTTCCTTCCTACTTCTTTCTCTTCGTTTCCTCTTCTTTCCTTCTTTCTCTCTCTCTTTGCTTCCTTCCTTCCTTTCTCTTCCTTCTCTTTTTTCCTTCTTTGTCTTCCTTTTTCTTTCCTTCTTTTTTCTTTCTTTCTCTTCTTTCCTTCCTCTTTCTTTTCTCTTCCTTCTTTCCTCTTCTTTCCTTTTTCTCTCTCTCTCTCTCTCTCCCTTCCTTCTCTCTTTTTCTCTCTCTTCCTTCTTTTTTTCCTTCCTTTTTTAAAAAAAACTTTTAAAAAATTAATTTTAAATAAAAACCTTTCTAAAAATTAAATTTCAATTCAAAATTCATTCAAATTCAATTAAACACAATTAATTAATTCTATTTACAATTACTTTAACTTCAATTAATGCCTATATTTTCTGTCGTGTGAGTTTACACAAAAATTTTATTCAGAAAAAGTTTTGCACACGGCTTGAAAATTTTGCACACAAGCCGCCAAACCTTAGAGGGAACATTGATAGGGAGGGGGACTATTTGAAACAAGGCAGCCTTGAGGCACCATTTTGACAATGAGCACCAGTAATGTGACTTTCTAAACAGCACTGTGCCATGCTTTGTTCATCTGCCGCCTTGCATGAAAACATGGATGATTCCTGATCGTGATTTATACTCCACTTTCCAATTGCCATTGTGTATCAATTTCAGCAGCAACCTCTATGTGTAGGAAACAAATAAAGATTGCTTATCTTTTAAAGAGTATGTTTTTATTAAATAACAACAATACACATAAAATGCTAGGTGGGAAGTGAGAAAACAGTGACGTGCAGTGTGGATTCTCATAGCTGTATGTAAGTCCAGATTTCATTCTGGAAGCTGTCCAAAGGGGTGAAGTGAATGGGGTACCAAAACAGGCCAGGGGATTGGAAGGCATGTGTGGGAGCAATCTGGAGAGGGCATGGCAAAAAGTTGGGGATTGGCTGCAGGGATGAGCAACATTGCATGAATTCAGGCTGCAGCATTATCAGGGACTTCAATAGTCCCCTTTGCTCCTCCATAGCTTTTACCATCCACTACTGTCCCACTAAAATGTGTTCCTGGATCTCCATTCTCTCTTGCTTATCTATTTTCTGATTTTCATGTCGTGTCTATCTCTATACCCTGTGTTCTTGTTTTTCTGCCTCTGAGGATTGGAGCACCTACTGAAGCATTTTCTACTTGCTCCTCCTCAATTGCTTCCTTATCAGGCAGAAGCGCTTGGCTAGTATGGAGGAAGGCCACATCTTCAGAAAGATAAGAAACAATGAACAGAAGCATGAGTCAGTGCAGTAAAATACACCTCTTTCTCACTGTAACCTGGCCAGCACACAGCTTAGCGAACACCCTAAACGTGATGACCTTGGCTGGGGGGAGTGGGGAAGAGTGCACTCAAGATAGGGAAAGGGGTCTTGATGGTTGTCTAAGGCAGTGATCCCCAAACATTTAGGTCATGGCACCCCTTATTCTTGTCCACAACCCCTGCACCTCAAGGTGGGTCTGGGAGCAGGGCCACAATTGGGGCTGGAGACTGTGTCTGGGATGGGGCTGCAGCAGCCAGGAGCCAAGTCAAGAACAGCAGCCGGGAGCTGGGGGCCAAGGCCAGGCACTGGAGTACATGGCCAAGGTCGGGAGCAGGACTGAGGGACAAGCTGGGGAACTGCAGCTGGCAGCCAGGGCTGGGTGGTAGGGCTGGGAGCTGAGGCCAGAATCATGATTGGGGAGTGGGACCAGAGCAAAGCTTGGGGCAAAGAGGGGTGGTGCTCCCTCCCCACCCACCATAGGGGCTGGCCTAGGCCTGCTGAGCTGCACCCTTCCCCATATATTCTTCTGCAACCCCCTAAGGAGGCACACCCCACAGATTGAAGATCTCTGATCTAAGGAGATCACTGCAGCCAAGTAAGGACAAAACTTTAAATTTTGCCATTATTTTCCATAGACGGAAGCTGATGTCTCAGTCCTGAGAGTAAGCAGGGATGCTAGGGTGCATCTCCTCTAGGCAAGCAGCTTTAGACTGGGTCCGTATGTTGCTCTCCTATGTGCTGCTTTGGTTCCTGCAGAGATGACTGCAGACTGGAGTGGAAAAGTTTCTTACAATGGGGGAAGGAAAAAGCAGATCTGCCAAGGAACCTTCAGCAGAGGATTGGCAAGTACCTCAAGGTAAGTTTCCTAGATATCTCTCTGGAGGATTCCCATGAAATCTCAGTATGCATTAACACACTTTTCTACTTCATTGCTTAGCTGAACGAGGGAATGTGAAGCATATGCAAGCACAGCTATTCTTGTACATTTCTATTCCTTCACCCACTTGTAGAATATAAAAAAACAAAGGATAGCTCTACTTCATATAACAGAGCAGCATCAAAAATATCACTTACCAGAGCTCCCCTGCCATGACAGAGATGGAGGGCTGAGATTGGCTCAAACCTTCCAGGGTTGAAAAGAAGACCTGGCTCCTTACAGCATCAGATGCCTGTCCCATCTTGTCCTCCAACTCAACTTCCTCATCCCTGACTTGGACAGGTCTGGAGACAGTGGACTGCAGTTCCATCCTGAGGATGAAGATTCATGAGATTCTTGGTGGTGGAGGTTAGTCTCTCCACTGAGGATGGTGACGGCACAGCACCAGAATAATGGTTTGACTCCTTTGCCTTCTAGCAGGGGCATTGTTACATAGGAAAAAGATTGGGGGCTCAGGAAACAGGCCCAAACCCTCACTTTCCTCTCTCAGACACTGGCCCCAGGACCTGTACAAACTACGCTGTCCTTCCACCTGCGTTGTCTGAAGGCAGTCCTCTGCCCTAGAAGCCACTTTACATACATGAAACATAAGAAATAATTTTGCATAAGTAGAGTGGATTTAAACAGTCAAAAATATACACTAATTTACAAATTTAATTAGATTCTGAGTGGCAGCAGGCAGAGGGGAAAGAAGTGGGGGAGGAATGGCAGTGTGGGGAAAGACAGGTTGGCAGAGGAGTGTGGCAAGACAGGGGTGGCCAGGAGAGCAGACAGGGGAGTGGAGCAGGGGAGGGGAGGGCAGGGCAGAGGTGGCCGGTGAGGAAGACAGGGGATGGGAGGGTGGCGGGTGGCCAGGAGACCATGGAGGGTGGGAACACACTGGCGCTGCTGGTGCTGAGCACACAGGGCATGAGCCTCGAGTCCAGCGGGGACTCAGGGATGGGCGGCTGCTGCTGGCACTGCGGATCCAGCGCTGGCCCTGCTACCAGCTGCGGCCCCTGGGCCCGGCCGCCTCCTGCAGCGGCGGCACCTGAAGCAGCCCCAACACCGTCCAGGGACCAGGGGCTGGGCTGCCAGCTGGTGGCCGCAGGAGCCCATTCCGGTCCTGAGATCCGGATTGGGCTCCAAACATTTTTGGGGGCAGTGACACCCCTGATCACTGCTACATAGCTCCTGGGCACTGCCCTAGCTATAGCACTCGCCCCTCAGGCCCAGTCACAGCACTCCCCATTTGGGCCCACCTGCAGCACTCACCCCCACCTGGCCCCACTGAGGCCACCGAGCCCCTCTACAATTCCCCCCAAGCCCTTCCCTTGAGCTTAGCTGTGGCTCCCGAGCCTCCCGCTATTTCCCTGTCCCCCTACCTTGTACTCATCCTCGTTGCTGGAGCCAGCAGTCAGGCAGAGAGGGTGGAAGGTGTTCCCTCAGCAACAGTTCTCTCACCCTGCTGTGCCATGGGCCTGGCCTGCTCTAGGGCAGGAGATTTTAAAAGGCTCACCCTGCCTGGTCCCAGCTGAGCTCCTGGTGCACCAGCCCTAAAAAAAGCAGGCTGCATGTGTGCATCCACAGCTCAACTGGGTTGGGGCACTCCACAAGATATTTGGGGCACAGGCCCTATGAGCCCATTACGCCTGCCTTTTAATATGCCTGCCTCACCTCCTTGATTTTCACATGGCACTGATGCATGTCCCCTCCTTAGCCTTTCTCCAAAAGCCTTTATAAATCTGTTGGTGTATTGAAGTTCCTATAGATAGAGCAGAGCTGGGACTGTACAGCTGCCTCTCCCCACAGATCCAGCAAATCCAAAAACTCTGGTTTACTCCAAGTGGGACAGTGTTTGGTGCATGGAGCTGCCATGTTCAGCTGGGAAGATGTGATGTGAGCTTTCCACCTTGACCAAGCATGAGGTGGAATTTCAAAAATGCCCATGCTTTAAAGGGAGAGGTGCAGATACCAGTGTACTTGGCTCCACAGCAGTGGAGTTCAAACCGCTGATCAGAGTGGTCAGGGCGGGCATTTTGGAACACCTCCTGGAGGCCATTTACAGCAACATAACTAAGCACTGGCATTTTGACAATCTAACTTTTCCAGAAAAAAACCTCTATGTTTCTCGTCAAGATGGTTTTATTTTGTTGAGAAAACAGGAGAGTTTTTTCAGTGTAAGGAGCATTGTGGTGCCCACACCTCCACTATTTTGTTGACAAAAATTGACTTTTGTCAGCAAAACTCTGTAGCGTAGACTAGGCCTCAATTCCTATTCATCGTAAGAGTAACAGAATCCAGTCCTCAGCCAATAACATGAAGTACATCTCTGCACACAACACTATCAGAGTTCATTATTCTTTCTGAGCTCTCACTTAAATTCCCAATACAGCACTACAGCCTGTGTGGTACCTGATCTAACCTCAAGAACCTTGGCAAATGCAAAGCAGGATGTTTAGGATAATCTTCCTTATGAAAAGTGAAAAAGCTTTTCAAGTAATTTATCGTCTATCATTCTGCTTGGTGCTAGTTAGCTCCCACACACAAACACGTACCATAAACTGCAATGTATCAGAATATCTCAGCAATATCCTCCACTGAACACGCCCTGGAAAGCACTATGCTTAATTAAAGAAAAGACATTGTCAGCAACGTGGAGGGGAGGGAACTTTAGATATAAAATAAAACAAAAAATAAAAAATCGTCTAGTTCTTTGCTTTTATTCTTGAACAGAGGTGTACCTCTTTGTAGGACAAGGACTGGAAACACTCTCTTAAGTGTTGCAAAGATTAGAAATAGTAAAAAAGGGGGTAGCGGAATACAAAAATACACCAATGTACTTGTCTTTTTTATAACCACTGACACAAATTAGTAAAGTTCAACACTGAAAAGAATGACCTAAATCCTTAGCTGCCCAAGCTTTCATTTCACTGAATGCTAAATTGCAACATAGATGGATTCAACCAGGCAGCATCACAATGAGCAGCAGCTACAGTGAAACTGGAAGATGTAATAAAACCCCAATGGGCCGAACCCTACAAGAGGAAGACCACCATCATCTCCCATCCTCTTCAGAGTAAAATTAAAAGATGTTTAGTATTTTGAAGATAATAATTAGCCCCTTGCACTGGATGTAAAAGAGTGGCAGATCACAGGCATAATAGGTTCTCAGAAGTCTGTCCTCTTTAAAAAGTGATGTTCTGCTTCAAGTGGAGCTTCTGAACTGCCTTAAAAAGTAGTTTTGACAGAGCGCAGAGTTTAGTTATGGGGTGACAAACACATAGGTAATTGTGGCAAGGTCGGCCCAAGAAGAAAGGGCACACATATAGGCAATTCAGCACAAATGTACAGGTTTACTGAGGGTGAAAGTAAATGAGAAATTTCATCAGAACTAACATGAGATACACTAACATCTTCCCCTGCCCCTTTTTTTTTTTACATGAAGGGGGCTTTGATGAATTATAATTTTATTTATCTATTTTATTTCTTCCACTTTATGAAAGGCCCCAGTGTGGGACTCTAAGTGCCAAGAACTTATTTTGAGTGTCTTTCAAAAACTGTGTTCTCTGCCTAAGTCTTTGTTGGATCCCCAACTGGCAAAGTACCCAGGCTATTTCATTACCTCATTGTCCAAGAAATTCACTGTAGAACTCTGCAAGAGTCAGTGGCCAAAAAAAAAAAACCCACCACAAAACAATAGTGCAGACAATTCCCTTTGATTCAACACCTTTGTCCTTGGCATGAATTTTTAAATGTATCCACTTGGGGGATATTCATCCTTGGTGTAACGCCACCTGTTTAAATGAACTTATACCTGGGGTGATCCTGGCCCCATGACCATACACTGGAAAATTTAAGCTTGCTGAAGCTTTAGTACACAAAGCAAAGAAAAACCAGTCAGCTCCAGAAAATCCAGGAATGCCTTAGATTACAGTCTCTGTTTTTCCTGTAATATATTGTTGCATATCAGTGAGAAATGTGTGAAAATATTAAAGTTGAGCCAAATACAAAATAAGCTAATATCGTGTGTTTTCTGAAAAATGCAAGCTTAATTAGAGTTTAGGTAATTAAAGCTTTCACAGTTATAAAAAATACAATACAGCCATTTATGCAAAGCTGCGACTAAGTGAGATTTCAGTAAAATACCATGTAATGTGCATAACATAAAAATTTTGCTCACAATTGAACTTGCAGTGCAAGTTTTCTTCCTGCATTTCAGGCTCATGCACCATAATTCACCTGCCTTATGGATTTAAACTCAATTGCTTTGTCTTCATTTAAAATTAGCAATTGCCATGGGATTTATGAGCTATCATGCCCCTCCCCCTACTCAATTACAAGCTGATTCACAAAAGCAAGAGACATTCTACGTGGTGTATGTGGACATAACTACATATTAATGTATGCTATAGGAAACATGGCCAGCACACACAATATATAATTAAGGTTGAAACTTACATTATAAGTCACTATTGTTAATTATTATTGCTTAGTACTGATACTGTGCTGGGGGCTATGCAAAACAGTAGGACAAAGACAGCTCTGCCTCAAAAAGTCTTCAGGGTAAGCGCATGTCTATTCTGCATGTAACCCCATGATTGCAGAATACACATATCCTAAAATGGCAATCAAAGGCTCTGATCCAGTAACTTCCTGGGGGTTGTGGACTCCTGCGCCCATCTAGAGCCTCATTGGCTTCATCCAAAAAGTTGTAGGTTTGGGGCTAAGGACAGGCACAGAAGGCCAGCACTGCTGTGCGAGTCTCCGAGAAATAGCAATAGGAAAAACAAAGAATCATTCTGATCCCAATGATCCGGAACTGAGTAACCAGCCACAAAACCTTCCCAGAACAATACAGGTATTGGGCCAGCTTGTCTAGTCTTGTGTCCAGCCCTTTTATACCACTCATGTGACAAAAAGTGGCTGTAATCCAGATGCAAATAGCCAGCAGAAAATTCTCCTTGTATAGAGAAACCACTTACTAGCTCATCTCTATTACTGCTGAACCATGCCCCCATTTTTTGGCACAGGGGGCAAGAGGGGAAGTGTCTGCGCTGAAGGAAACATGGCAGATTTCTACTCAGCTATCCCAATCAAAGTAATTTAGAGAGATCTGGCTGTAGTACTGAGACCAAGACTGGCTCTCAGAATCCAGAAGCAGATTCCAGATTCCTGACGTTCCACTCTCCTCTCCACCCCTGCATAGAAATTAGTCACAAAAGAGAATCTGCCCCATATCTTTATAACCACTACAAAAGGTTAATTGTATTAAAAAGAAAAGGACTGTGGCAGAATGACTCAGACAACCTGTGCAGTACCGTATGTCATTCTAAGCCCATTACTGGAAGTCTTCAGTGAGTCAAGAAAGATTCTGAGAATCTGGATTTATCGGTGGAGCATTAATGGACAGAAAGCCTACTGGATGACACTCCTGTAGATGCATTTGTATGTTGTTTTTTTTTAAAAGGTAGAAAAGTGCCTCGGAAGCTTTAACCTACATGAGTTTAAGGTTCTTCAAGCAATAGCTAAGATAGCATCCGTTTCAAAAAAGGCAGAATCTGTCTTATTTATAGGGGCACTGAAATTTCCAAGTGAAAAACTGAGATACTGATCCTAAGGAGGAAGTTAGTGAATAAGTGACTCACCCCTGGTGAATATAACTGAGATGTCAATTAAAACGCTGTGGTTAAAAGGGGCCAGGGTGAATAGTATTGTATTGTACACTTACTGAGTGTTAGAATTGTTGAAGGAGAGGGGACTTTACACATGACTCATTGTTTGGTTTGTAGGTGTTGCAAGTTGATGATATATTAGCCAACACTACTGTATATCATGAGCTCAGAGAAAGATCAGACGAAACATCTCAACCCCAGCCAGGGGGTGCCTATATTCTGTGGGTAACCTTTAACCTGCCAGAGCTGTCAATCACCAAGCCATATCCAGGGCTACTAGGTTTCTGCTAAACCTCCTTTCAAACCTATGAATTCAGGCAATTATCATCCATTATCAGGAGTTCTTCAATAGCTGTATAGCATCTATAAATTGACTGAATTGCTAGATCTCTTAAGGATAGCAGAGGCCATTGATGCTAAGCTATTGTTTTAGTGGTTAAACAAGTACTTGGAGAATTATTGATCCACTGCTATCCTTTTAGATACTTTCATAAGACCATAAAAGATTTTTTTAAAAACTGTTTGACTTGGCTGCAAAAGACCAAAAATAATTATAAGGAAAAAATACGATAACTATAAAGTATTAGGTAGGCTTTCAGAGAAAGAAACGATGATGAATTAGGCAATAGATCCACCAAGTTTGGATTTGTAGCCCATATTTTGTACCACATAATGTATCATGGTCATGGGACCCCAAAATTGATGCGAGACCTCTGGGCACTGTTGTTATATAAATAAGCAAACTGGGTCTAAACGTTCTCAAAGTTCAAGAGTTCTCCAGTCTGGGGTTGTGATTCAGATCCATCTCTTACACTGACTGGCTGGCATGAAAGTAAACCAAGACTCAAGAGCATCTTTCCTAGCTGAGTATGTAGAACTGAAGTGCAGAACAGTGGCCCTATTAAATGATTTTCCTTTATGAACTAATTCACCTTTGTTAATTTACCTTCCTTCCAATAGATGCGTACAGTGTTCAGTGTCTAGACCTCACAAGTGAAGACGGAGTCAACAGCCCCATTTCAATCACAGCTGTGTAAATCAAGATAGTGTAAATTACTGGAATCACACCCAGGTAAAGTGCATGGACTTGTCCACCATAGGATTTTTGCTGCGGTGTAAACCCACAGCATAGACATGATTTACAATCATGTGGTGTGATTTTACATTACAATACCATGACATCTTTCTGAGTTCTTAACCATCAGCACTCGATCCAAGCATCCCAGTAATATGTGAATCACTACGTCACAAGGTTCTGATGCTCATGAAGTTCTATTGGCCACAGAAGATGTTTTGAGAAAATACAGGCAATTGGCACTGGTGCCATTTACTGTGTTTCCAAACCCTTGGATAGTCTACTGCAGTGCAAATCATGTTGCATTGTTGTAAACCACATCTACACTTACCCTAGTATAGCTGCACCCTAAAATCCCAGTGCAGACAAGGAGTTGGTGAAAGTATAATCTGGTCCAGACAGTCTGGTGGTGCTGCAAACCTATAGAGTTTCCCAAATTGATATTTGCAGCCACTGAAACTTTGCATCACAACTAGTCTGGAAAACAAGAATTTGGGTTTGCAAAAAACACCAAGGTTTCAAGAATTGTTTCCATTCTGCATCAGAACAGAGCAGAGACTTTACAACATTTTTCAGAAAAAAACCCCAAGAGATACTCCCACCCCAGAAGAGTCTGGTTCAAAACAAAGATTTGAACCTCGGTCTACCCCAGCGCAAGTGAGTGTCATAACCACTTGGTTATCGCTAAACAATCAGTCTGCCTCTTTTAATCTCTAGTTTGGGGCCAGAAAAAGAGAGAGACTCCTTAGCCTTGTGGGAGCACTCACCTGAAATATGGGAGACCCATGTTCAAGTGCTCTGTTTACCTGGTTCTTTCTCTGATCCAATGAACATTTAACTGGTCCCTACACAGGCTGATACTTGGGTATCACACATGCCACAGGAGTGCCCTAACAACGAGGCTATTTTCCAATATGAATTGGTCTCTCTCCCTCCCAGACCACTGAAATCAAAACTTTGCAATTTTAACAAGTCATCATCACCCAACAAAAAAATAATTTGTTGAAAAGTTCCCCACCAGCTTTAATCAGGAATTTATTCTTCAGTGTCATGACTTGGCTATCCCAGAGGTCTACACATGAAGCAGACAGGAACCATTACAAATAGATAGAGTCATGATGTTGTGATGCAACCCTAACAATGTGAAAATCTGTTCCGCTGGACAGAGTACTAAAGGCAGAATCTCTTCTTGTGTCTCACCAGGTCAATTTAATTAACTATTCAGAGAACATTAGCAACAAAAGGAAAGAAAAATATCTCAAGGCCTGGATGGGGCCCTGGGCCCAGGCCCTGAACCTCTTTTGGGAGCAGTGATGCCCCTGAATCTAACAGTTCTCTCTTCTGGCTGAACTAGTGTAGGGCTTCTGCTTAGGTTGACTCATTAGCAAAGCTCTGCTTTGAGTTTTCATCTGATATTGATATTGCAGGAGCAGAAAATGAGGATTTGGATATTCCACAAGCTTCATATTCAAACTACAGTGCACAGGTGCCTTTAGACTCTTCCAACTCCAGGAAGAAGCATGCAGCTATTGTGAATATCCTGAAAGAATTTAACTATGAATCAAACATTTGCCTAGAGGATGAATCCTGTAAAGTACTGAGTGCCCTCAGTTACCACTGGAGCCAATTCCTCTCTAACCTAGATCCATCGGTAAGGCCAGGTCTACAGTGGCAGCAAAATTTGATGGCAGTGGACAAGAGTTAAGCAAGCTACACAGATTAGCTTGCATAACTCTGTCGACTCCCTAACTCCCCTTCAGCGCAGCATCTTCACTACACTGTGCCAATGGGAAATGCGTTCCTGTTGGTGCAGCGCTACGCCACTTGAGGAGGTGGTTTTATTAAGTCGATTTCTAGATCGACTTAATGAGTCTTAACTGATGGCTAGGTCGATCTGGAAAGACTGATCTGGCAAGTGGTGAATTTGCCACCATCAATGTAGATGTGACGCCAGAGTGTTACACTCAAAATCCAAGTAGTATATTAAGCCCATCTTGACAAGGTTCTTATACTATTTCCTTATATTTTGAGGTCTTGACTTAAGTGGGACACAAGGGAGCTTAGACTCCTGCAGGATGGGGCTCAAATAACATAAACTTACCATTCATTAGACAGACTTTCACAGTGCATTTGGCTATCATCCTGCTAGGTGTCTATCACTGCAGTTGCTACAGATTTTTCTAGAGAAAGAAAGAAAAGGAAAGAGCATTGTTTCCCTGACAATTTGCAAGAATACCTGAATTAAAAATGGAAGTTTTGTCATTTGCATGGCAAAGAGAGAAGAGAAAAAGAGGAAGTATTGTTAGGTGTTGGTAATGTAAAAACATAAGTATGCTGTTATTTATGTAATTAGTTATTGCTTTCATTATAGGTGCAGTCTTAATGGTTATAGTATTTATGTATAATTACCTTAATATTCACTGAAATTTCCAAGTAGCTCCCTAATTAACTGTCTCAAATATATAATTACATTGCATCTTTACGCAAGACTTGCCTAATTAATGTAGTTACACCACTTCTTTTGTGCATGTGCATTATTAAATGCTCTTTGCATCATTCTTCTGACTTCTTGTAATTCACGCTTTACAAAAAACTAGGACCTTGAATCAGAAACCTCCGTGAGCAGCAAACTCCAAAAGCAAGCGCCAGATGACACCTTTTCTTGGGTCGGGGAAGGGATTCTTACTAAGTCTTGTTATCACTTTCCTTTACAAAAGCTTTCCAAAATCTAGAGAGTATGAAAGCTCACTATTGCTATCTGTTGCTGGAAAGGATAAACAAATTGGTCAATTCAAAAAAGCAAGCCCAAGATTAGCTCCATAAACTGTTCAATCCAGACCTTCAGATAGACAAAAGCTACAGAGGGGGAGGAGCTCTCTGCCTCCATCTGTTGGTGAATAGTCAGAAGTACAGCTACAGAGAGCATTTATTTGCATCTGCCTTCTATCCAGAAATTCTCCATGGGGAGGCTGGAGACTATACATGAACTCTGAATAGGCTGGGTAGTAGAACTCACCGTAGAAAAGAGTGAGGGGAATGGACTCGAGGCTCTGACCTTGTAGTAATGACTCTGCTCTAGGATCCTCTATTTCAATGGTTCTCAAATGTATTTGATTGTGCCCCCCTTCTTTTTGTCTGTAGTAACGTACACACACACCACAGAAGTACATATACCAGGGTCTGACAAACCCTGGGGACCATGGTGCCTGGGAATTGTACCTTTGTACCTATCTGTGCTGTGGTACTTCAGGGGTGAAATGCTGACCAAAAAAAACCCCCCAAAACAAACCACCAGTGCCTTCAGCGTGCAGGGTTATTTTTAGCAGCGGCGGGGGCTTCTTCGCCCTGCATGGCAGTCTTTTAGTGCCCCACCACCAAAAATGTCAGTGGCAGCAGGGGCTTGTCAGAGGGGGAGCTTCTTCACCCAGCATTGCCGTTTGGCAATGGCTGCACACATAGCCACCTCAGTCTTTGGGCTGGTGCCTATGTGTGTGACACATTTGTCGAGGCGTGACATAGACCAGTGGGGGGAAAAAAAATCTACCTGCAATGCTCACTAAATGTGAAAAACAGTAAGGCATTGGTTCAGACAGAACCAGGGATCCATTCTAATAAGACTAAACACAAAGTTCTGATTGTGGTTGATGCTTACAATTTAAATGTGCACACTGCACTGTAGCAAATGAATTAACAGGGTTGCAATGACTTTGTATAAAGCTACACGAGCTTAACAGAAATGTGTCAAAACGTGCAATGCCGTCTTGAGTCGAATGCACAGCGCCATCTGAGGACCTGATATGTCTGGAGGAATCAGCTTTGCTAATTATTCATTGCTGAGGGTCAAAGGGCTCTGTAAGTGGGCTTTTTTCTAAAGGGTCTCACGCTTTCCCCAGAATACATTCATTCCTCTTCAGCGAAGAGTTCCTCCTCCCCCCTGTTTGATGCCATTGCTTCCCGCTCAACTGAAAATTTTGCAAAGAAATGATACACAGGTGTCTTTGCATTGAAGTCATAGTGGATGGTAATGGAGATAAGTGAACTCCGGGCTAGGGAAAGCCAGAAAAGTGCCTTTCTATCAACCTTCAACACTGGCATGAGAAATTCTTTCCACTCAGGGCAGCAGCCTCCTTTCCTTTTCCTTCCTGAGGGACAGCCAGGTTGACCGGAAGCCACCTGCAGGGCCATGGAGATGAGACAGTAAGAAAAGATTCTGCCATAGGCAGGACAACAAGCTAATTCCCGCTACTAGGGGCTGTTCCAAGCTGGGAGCCATAAGCAACCAGCGTAAGAACAACAGCACTGCCATTCTCACTCACAAAGGATCAGGGTCAATGAGGTAGAGTAAAGCTGATCTTCAGAGTCTCTGTTCCTTCAAGCAATGGCACAGCCTAGCATGCAATCACTTCACTCATTCCCACCCCACCATTACTGAAAGTCACATTGTTCATTCTCACCCACCTTTCAGCTCCTTTCCTCCTCAGGGTACAACTCTTCTTCAGTAGCGTAGCGACAGGGGGCCAGTGGGGGGCCAAACCCCCCTGTGCTGGCAAGTGCTGGACACCATCACTACGCTCCTGCTTCTCTTGCTGTTGTGACACCTGCCCATCAGCTTCAGTGGGAGCACCCTGGCTGAGCACAGCTGAGAGATGTCTGCAGACCTGGGAGCTGACTGCGTACAGCCAAGAGTCCACGCACAGAAGCCAGGCTCGGGGGCTTCTGAGAAAAGAGCAGCACTACAGCTGCCCACACAGCTGCCAACAATGCTGGGACATTAGACAGAACAGCAGCAACCCAGGACAGGAGTTTTACCGTCCAAGACTGTTCAAGCCAAACTATTGCACACAAAAAGGATAGCCTCCCTCTTGGCTGACACATGAAAGTAGGACTCCACAGAGCTAATAGCAGGGAGTAACCAGCTGGGGCTGTAACCAGTGGTTAAAGTATAATTTGATGGGCCCCAGAACCCTCCTAATCTCCAGGCCCCCTTCCCGTATTGTCTGGACCCCCTTCATGCACGCGCGGGCCCCAGCCCAGGTAGGCATTTGTAACCACTTCTCAGTACCACATGCATCGGTTATCGCTCCATAAAAATATTTACAATTTTCTATGGCATTTATGTGCATAGCAATTATTGTCACAAACTAGCAAACACTGCATAACACAGTAAGTATTGTGATTAACAACGGAGGGGCGTAGGACCTGCCAGCAGCCAGGGCAGGGCAGTTCCGCTGGATTCTTCTATTTTTAGGGGCCCTAGAACTCTGGCTCCTCAAATTTGTGGGCCCCGGAACTGCGTTCCGGTGCGTTCCCCCTTACTTTAACCTCTGGCTGTAACAGACTTGTATCCTCCATGGAGCAGCTCAGAGGAGGGACCTCTGGCACTCTGACTCATGGCTTACCCTAACAGCCATTCGGGGTTCTTTAGCAGAAGGAGCCTGCGCTACTGGCGCAGAAGCATCTGAGTGGCATGAACATTAACGCCCATTAAATATCCATGCTGTGCTGCCTGAGGTGGTCATGCGCCCTTACAATATTAATGTTAATTGAAGACAGAATAAAGGTGGGTTGTTTTCTAGACTTGAATGTCACTATTAAAGTTTCATCCATATTTGAAAAGTGTGCTCTGAAGTAAAATCCAGCATAACCTCAATCCAGCTCCACTTCTCATCACAGCTTCCCGCTCCTCCTCTGCTTATGGCATATGCCAAGCGATAACCATCACAATGTACCGACGGGCAGCATCTTCCCAATATCCCCATCCACTTCCTGCAGTTTAGTGTCCAGTTCAGATCTATAGAGGTCAATTTCTTCATATGGTTCAGATCTCTAATCACAGGTTATAAAATGCCTGGCTGGTGCTTCACTTCCTGTTAAGATGCCTTCTGCTCCCACACACTGGGCACATCTACACTGGCAACTTTGGTCAATTTCAGAAGGCTTAAGTCGACCTAAACAAAGATACGTCCACACGGGGCTTTTATTAAGTAGACTTAGGCATTTCTTAAGTTGACTTAAGGAAAGCTTAAGTCTATTTAATAACACCTAGTTTTAGGTCGACTTAAGCCTTAAATTGACTCCTTAAGTCAACTTAAAGCCAGTGTGAACAGGGATTAGCATCTAAACTGACCTTATTAAGTCGACTTTAGGCCGACAAGGGGCTATGTCTACACTAGAAAAGTTAAGTCGACTTTGTTAAGTCGATTTAATAAGGTCGACTTTAAGTCGACTTAAAGTTGACCTTATTAAGTCAACTTAAGTCGACAACTTTTCTAGTGTAGACATAGCCACTCAGTCTGGAGTCAGGTGCATCCGCTAGATCCCTTCCTTGTCCTTTACATTGACCTCCCATTCTGCCTCTATAGTCAAATCTCATAGAATCACATACTCATACCCTGTGACTGAGGGGTGATTTACTGCATGATCCTATAAGCAATACTGAAAGCTGGTTTCCCGTTCTTCTCCCCCAACTTTAGATCCTGCTTTCTCCTCGCTTGCACCTACATTCAAAGACTGAGTGGTAGCTAGGAAACCCCCACCCATCAACTTTGACAGCAAGAAGTAGCTACGTAGAACTCTCTATCCTTTCCCCATAAAGAGCCCCTGTGGAGGGGCTGCAGGGCACAAATCTTTAAAATATTGAATGGTAAAACAGGGAGTGGCAGATTAGGGCGTAAGCAAGTGGGAGCACAATTGCCCATTGCCCTTATTACAAATGGTCATTATCTCCCACTGTTTCCTGTGGGATTGAAGGCTGCCCTCAGCTCAAATGGCAGCTGCACATGGTAGTTAGGCAGTCCTTACTAAAAATGCCCATCTCCTGTACTCTGTGGTTTGGAAACCTGAAAGGGAGGGTGTGGGTAGCAAAAGGGGATGAAATAGGAGATAGATGGAGAATGCAAGTAATATAAGACAATGACAGAGTAAGCGAAAACATAGGATAGGTGAATGCAGGCAGGTAGGGGACAAGGAGACAGTGTGTCACAAGAAGAGGGACCGGAAAGGAAGGAGACAGGATAATGGTAAGTGAAATAGACAAAGAGGGAACAAGTGACAGCTCTCAACAATCTCTCCTCTGGGCTCCTGGGGGAGAGTGTTTCTTTTCTGTGGAGACAGGGAAACCACCTATGCCAGAGATCATGGGTAGGGTTGGATGTAACCGGTGAAAAAGTATATTTTCACCATATTGTTTGGTTTTGTGTCCTGGAAGCATCTGCAGACTGGAGTTGCGTTTTGGAGGGGGGGGGGGTAAATTAAATATTCATTCCCTGCATGAAATTTTGTTCAGCTGTGTCATGGCAGCCATATTTCAAAGACAAAGAGTGGCTGTTGCAACACTACAAAACCAATAGGGGAACACTTCAATCTCCCTGCTCACTCCCTTGACAACTTGTTAATAGCTGTGTTGAAACAGATGAATAACAAATCACAGCTTCAAAGAGAAACTGCAGAACTCGAATTTATATGCAAATTTGACTCAGTTGTTTTGGGGTTAAACAGGGACTATGGATTTTTCTCTCATTACAACAAGTGATTTGACCTCACCCTCCTCTATGTGCTGTTCCCCAGTGTTTGAATCCTAACACCTATTTTGATTTGCTGTTACAGCCTGACCTGATCCTATGTCATACACTCCCCTGCATTTAATTTCCTCCCATTCTGTAACTTTCCCATCTTCAAAGCGTCTGACGAAGTGGGATTTTCTCCCACGAAAGCTCATGCGATAAATAAATCTGTTAGTCTTTAAAAGTGCCACAGGACTCTGTTGTCTTTCTACAATAGACTAACACGGCTACCCCTTTGGAATTATTCACATCAAGTAACTGTCAAATGCAGGCACATCAAACAAAGGGTATGGCCAGGAAAAGAAGCGCAGGGCAAATCCAAGCCCTTAACTCCCACACAGATCACTGAACTCCGGCATAAGGATACTTCTGATATGAATGAAACTGTACACTAGAAGGATACTCTATATATATGAAACTGTACACTAGAAGGATACTCTATATGAAAGAAACTATACCAAAGAAAGCAGCCCACTGGTGTACAAGTGACTATTCACATAAAGATTTGTAGGATTGGGCCCCAAAATTGTAGGCCAAAATTTTCAAGCTGGAGCCTAAATTTAGGCCACTTACCTAGTGCCTGATTTTCAATAGTGCTGAACAGCCAACAGCTCCAATTGACTTCACTTGGAGCTGCTGGATGCCCACTGCTCTTGAAGGCTATTCATTTAACAGCCCACATACAAGCAACTAGTGGGGAATTTTCAAAGCATTCAAGGTTGGCCAACCTGTTCCTGTTGAAGTCAATGGTAAAAGACCATCTGGACCAATGCTGAGTACTTTTGAAAATTTCAGTTTGTCTTCTGACTTTGGGCACCAATTGTTTAAAATTTTGGCCATATTGTATTTCTTAACACACTTATTATGGCATTGTCTCGCACTACTCTTATAAAGGAGAGTGTTAGAGTTCCTTGGTGGTATCATGAGACTGTGTTAAAGCAGAGTTATTTTCTCCCAACTTGTATATTTTTGTTATTAGGTAACCAGCTTTTATGCTCAGGATTTAAGCACTAGATACATATTAATAGCTTATAATACCATCCGACCGTGAACCAAACATTGTCTTTTCAAAACAAGTTCTTGCCTCTTAAATAATAAATATCAATTTGCATCTTGAGTGAATACACTAATCATTTGCTCTCTTGGTTCACTTATCCTTTAATTTGATAAAACAATGGCCAGTTCTACAGTATTTCAGTTAGATACATTTTAAGTATTGGTAGAATGAGTTTTACTAATCATGTGATATATGCATGAAAAATATAGTGTCTCTCTAATATGGGATTTTTCCATTGCTTTTTTTTTCTTTCCTTCTCAATTTTGCAGTACACAAAGAGTGACCGAAATAGCCAGTCATACATCTGGGAGACAAAACACATACAGGAAAATACAGCAGAAGGGGAAGATTCATGAAAACAGGAAACATTAAGAGGAGAGTGAAAATATGTCAAAACAAAGGAGGTAATAGACTGTCAGGGTGAACAAGTTCACCAATCAACAGAAGTTCCTCAAGAGTCTTCAGAGACTAGTAAGGTGACGTATTCCCCACACAAAAGAACAGGAACCTTTTTAACCTCCATCTCTCTCTCTCTCTCTCTCTCTCTCTCTCGTTGTCTCCTTTTAAACATGCTAGTTTTTCCCCAACGAGACAGATTAGATTACCTCCATTTTTGCAGTAAGCCCTTTAATATAATAGGAGACACAAACACTGAATATTGAGATGATGTTGTGTTATCAAAGACAATTTGTAACAGTTATAGGTGCCCAGTTCATGTGTTATTTAGATCTAATCAAATTCTGCAAAAACGTATTTGCAAAATCCCAAAACTTGAAATAGCTGTTTGATTCAACTGTATCCACTACCTACTTGCAAATGTCACTCCATTTTTTTGGTTTGCACAGTTGTTTGGGGAATAGCTGCTTGTTGTAAAGCAGAGAAGAATATTTTTTGCACTGCTCAACATTATTTGTTTACTGTTCGGAATAGTTTGGCTTTTCAATCAGAGAGCGGAAACCATATTTTATGGATTAGGTAACCAACAGCCCACCAAAAAAGAAATAGTGACTTTTCAAAGTGAATAGTTTGCAAGCAGACTACAAGGTAAATTCTGTTCATGCATACTATTCAATCAATACTTCAGAATGATTAATACATTTGCAGAAATCAGGACATGGTACAACATGAGGATCTGTGAAAGCAAAAGCAAGAGATTAAGCTGGCTTTAAAGCCTGTCAAGGGAAAACTTCTGTCTGCCTTTCTGTCTGATCCTTCATTCAGATGATGCCATTGTAAGAAGTCATCCACTCTTGACTCTGTGGAACTGTAGACTGAAAAGCAGCCAGGTATCATTTATACAAAGAGAAGCTACTCGTGTGATTTTTGCCAATCTTCCTATCACAAAAACCATCTAGGAGAATTTGACCCGAAAAAATTAGAAATGTCATTGCTTTGTAACAAGTCACAATCCTTAATGTGGAAAAAAAAGAAATCAATGATGTCAGGTTGGTTTAAAAAAAAAAATGTAACTTCAGTAAAACCTCACCAGTCTGTGCATTTTATAACTTAGACCCAAAAGATTGATAAGTTCTCTCCACTTCTTGGCAAAGATCTTCTAAGGCATATATATTTAAAGTGCATTTACTGGTACACTATGAAGCACCAAATCATTAAAATCAGACTTCACTTGTCAAAATGAAAGAAGTACATTCTTATCTTCCTTTTTTTTAATTCTGTTCCAAACAGACAGATGCTTGCAAATTTTAGGAATTTGCAATGTACCTCTAAGGCATTAATAAAGACTGGCAAGGGTCAAGAAAAATGTTTCTAGTCATTAGCTTCAAAAGACCTAAAATCTCAGAGAGCTAGAGAGGACACCATGTGTATGGTACAGAGACCACTCTCCACAATTATGTAGTTTCCAAGGAGTCAAAATTATTTGAACACTGGAAAAAGACATAACTGCAGTGAAAATGTTAAATAAGAAATGCAAGACTTCATAAAAGGAACTTTATTGTGAGATCTCTTGCAATACATCTTAATCTCAGTGACATGGATCCTAAGTGGTTATGGCAATAGCTTTAAACTAGAAAAATAAGTCCTTTAAATGAGTGGAAATCTGATTTTATTGATAGTCAACGACCATTTTATCCTTGTCAACCCTCCACTTGTTTAATACTTTTTTTTTATTTTCATTTCATTGAATGATGGGTTTTAATTATAGCTTTACTGTATGATTAAATTAGGTCCTTCAAGCCTTTGAAGAGTTTCTCTACACTAAGACTGTGTGTGGCTAACCTGGATTTAGATCACCCTCAAAGCAGCCATCAGAAGCCTTAGATTATTTAAGGGACTAACTTTACAACTCTTTGGTCAATGCAAAATGAGGGCGCTCAGCACCTAGGAACATAGGAATTGCCATACCGAATCAGAGGCCTGCTCTACCCTGACAGTGAAACTCAGTTGCAGTTGACGGGAATTACGTAGAGTAGCTTGCGTAACTCCCATCAACTTTATAACTTCCATTTAGGGAGCCGTCTCCACTGGATACCCGGCGATGCAGCACTATGCTTTTTGGGGAGGTGGTTTTATTAAATCAACTTCCAGAATGATTGCACGGGTTTTCACTTTCACTCAATCGATCTGGAAAAATTGATCTGATGGCAACAAATTTACTGCCATCAGTATAGACATACCCAGATAAGTGAGCCCTCTAGTCCATCTTGCAGGAAACACAGAGCCTCTCTCATAATCTGGCCCTGAAGATTAGAGAGATCTGCTCCAGCAACATGCCACAAAACTAGCAATTATCCACAGACTAAAAAAAACTCTATTCCTCCTAGACCAGAACAAAGTCTCTGCATTAACTTCTGTCCTCTTCAGTGCCAGGGATCATAGCTCCCATCTGAAAGACATGCTGCGATCCCAGATTTAAATCAAGAGATGTACTCTAAGAAGATTGCACTAGAAGTACCTGAGGCTTCTGGGAACGGACACAATTCTCCTGGTTGAATGAAGACAACAGATTCTCATTAGCCACAAAACACTGTCCAGTCTGGGTACTTAGCACACTCCTCACCTCATGGGCTGTTGCTCAATATTTTGCAGCCCTGATGCTGCAAAATATGGGCTTGTGGGTTATCCTTTTGGAACGTGAGTGCACTGTCAGATTCCTCGGGTGTGCCACTTTGCCTTGAGACAGCATTAAGACCTATGGTCCACCAAAGCTTTAGTGTCAATGATTTCCAAAGTGCAGGGACATTTGGACCCTCACCATGAGCCCAAAACAAAGCAACACTCACTGGCATATGTGAGGCCCCAAAAGATTCTTGATGCAAAACATCAAATGAATATGAACCTTAAATACTGATCCTAGTCCAGGATCGCATCATCAGCATGCTGCACAAAGAACTGTCAATCTCTGACTACAGATCTCCACCACAACCAAAGAACTTCAAACTTTCCCCAGCCAAAAGATTTTACCAGCTACAAAAACTCTGCCACAAATACACACATGCACTTCAGATGCAGTGATCAAAAATCTGCTTGACCATTACCACCTGTATAATTGAACTGTACTGAAGGGTAATATTTTCTTAGTGTATTTCAACCATTACCTGCAAGGTTATTCTTCCACCAAGTGTTTTTCATACTCAATACAAAAGAATGATAGGTTTTGTGGAGTGGGGGGAGTCTAATTACATACAGTGCTGCATGACTTCACAGAGAAAAGCTTTTTCTTTAAGATCTTAAGACCACCCGCAAGCATAACACATGGCCTGGAACCTGAAAAGAATATCTGAACAAAGGTCTTAGCATAAGGATACCCGGGGGGAGGGGGGGGGGGGGAAGCAGGCAATTTTACTTGGAAATATGCAAATGTTAATTTTTATTTAATCCCATAAAAACAGTACATTTTTTGTCTGATTATTTAATCACTTGTGCGCATTGGCAGGGATGGAGAGTTTAGTAAAATATAGATAAACAAACCTTAAAACCTCATGATATAGGGGACATTATTTGACTGTACAAAGCTGTTGCAATAGTCACATTTTTGGTGTTTTATATACCAGGGCTGATCAGGAACAGGAAAACAAGTACTTTGTTCTACCTGATCATCTCATCAAACAAGACAAAAAGAATAAAAGTTGTGAGGCAAGACTAAATGGTTATGATCTGAATATATATTTGTTACACATCTAATACAACCAGCATCATAGATGAACAAGATCAAAAAAATGGTAAAACCTGACAAAGAGAAGAATAGATGGTATGTGGAGCCATCTGTTTTGGAGGACACCCAAATCTGTCTGAATCTGCAAGGCCAAACTACCAGCTATTCTAAGATCCTCCATTCCAAGAGTGGCCTCATACGCATCTACACAATCAGCTTCTCTCACCATCACGTTGGCTGCAACTTTTTTGTGCAATTAAGTAATTTATTCCTTTCTTCATCCTCCTGATTCTAATGAATCCAAGCCACAAACAAGCCCCAGTTGCTCCTATTCAAGGAGTCTGATTGCATCTGGCAGTAATTGCTGAAAATCCTGAAGAGGAAACAGGGAAGGAAAGCATACTGTTTGTGGGGGTAATAGGTGAAGACCTGCCTCTCTTGACCTATAATACATTAGTGTCAGTGAACATTTGGCAGCCTTCAGATGATTAGCAATGAAGATGAATCAAGCAAAAAAGTGGTAGAAATCTGCCTCATCTGAATCGCCAGAACTGCATAAATTTGCATGTTGATTAGCTGTTCTTTTGTCTGTGTTCCTAATTATTATGACACATTATGTCTTCATCATGCAAGATTCTGATCTGTCTTGTTCAAAATGCATGTAGAAAAAAGTGCTGTTTATTGATTCAACATGTAACTTTAATTTTTATGTTTGCTTTAATTAAATACATATTTGATTGCCTTTGACTGGTGTTTCAGAGGGTTTTTTAGCTCTTATTTATTTCATCTTGTTGACAAACAAACAGGTAACCTTTCTTTATTATTTTCAGCTCACAAGCTGATTAAAAGCACACAGACCCCTCCCTGTTCTCACACCAACCTTCACTTCTTTGTAGGGCAAGGATTATAAAAACAAAAACAAAAACAAAGAAAGCTCCTTTAGATAATAAATGAGCCACTAAGCATGCAGGATATCTACAGTAGCAAGAAGAATTGCTAGGACCTTAACAATGTTATGATCGCAAAGAAATACTTACATTACAGTGTCAAGGTAATTTTCTTACACCATACAATTGTTAGTAGTGAGTCTAGAAAAGTCCTTCGATACACAGCCACTCTGTTTGGCAGGATTACTCACTATGGGCTAGCGCCTACTTCACTGAAGTTAATTGAATTTTTGCCATTGACTTCAATGGGAGCAAGATTAGGCCACCTGGGATTGGTCCAAAAAGATATGAATCACAAACCATACCACTTGATTTTACTGTATGATACCATTATTCAAAATCTTTTCACTCTCCTTCTACTAACTGGGATGTTTGAAACTGAAATCCGTTTCCTACTAGAATTAGTTTGCTTTCATGACATGCATGCTTATTACAGGGTACCTCATGAGTTCTGGGTGTTAGCAAATGGGATTCCCATAGGTTTTGTGTTTCCTTTTTTATATAAAAATTGAACACATTGTCTGAGACAAGTTCTGGGAGACAACCAAAAAGTTACTTGAACTTTGGAGATAATTATTCAATATGCTCAACAAATTTTGGGTTCATTAATCTTTATTGTCCCCTTTTAATTTAAAAAACACACAAAAGATTATATTTTAGTTTATATTTCTTAAAATCGACTCCTTGATAAAAAAAATTCAGTAGCCCATTAACATTTCTCTACCAGTCCTGGAAATATGCTAGTCAATATACAAAAGATCAACAGAATTGGTCCTGATAAAGATACTTGAGGGAGAAATAAGCTGTACAGTCAAGCAATTGATTTAGCCTTTATTTTTAACCATTACAGTATTGCAAAACAAAATGAGATTTGAAATAACATAATGCCTGTCATTATTCACTGCTAATGATACATGATTGGCTACAAGTGTAATCAGTTGCTCAGGACCCATAATCATCTTGAAATATAGGTAATATAAATCCATATTCATGCACAATAATATCAAATGTTTACCAAACCCTGAAAGATAATGCTTGGACATAAACCCAGGGAAACAAGGAAAGTGAAGAAAGAACTTTAACTATTTAATATCCTCATTTAAATCGTTTTACAATATAAGCTATTTCCACCAAAATATTTATTGAATTAGTTCTGTTTATGAAAGTCCACTTAGCCAATCCTGTAGGGACATATACAATCTTTAGAAAACAACAAATTATTAGGACCCGATTTCCCAAACCAAAAGACATCCCTCTTCCAAATTTCCTGCAACCCAGATTACTCTATTTCTCCAAATGTAAAAAACTGGACAGACTTTGCGACATGACTGGACATTCAACAAATTCAGCTTCTGATGAACCAAAGAAGGAACAAGGAAGTCTTCCCTCCTAAAATGTTCTAATACAAGCCTCTTCAAAAATTAAAGCATGGGATTGTTGGATAGGGTACCACCATTGACCTTGGTTGCCACAATATAACAATCTTCAATATAACCAGGTCCTTCATTTTTAATCAGGCTTTTTATTAGGTTAAAATCAGCACCTTTAAACTGCATCCAAAAACCAACTCGAATCCTATGCAGATCACAAAGCACAGGTAGAATGTGCTCCCTGGGGAAAATATCCATTAACAGGTTGCCACATTATGCACCAGCTGAAGTTAGTGGTTTTAAGAGGTAGCACCATGTAGAGTTCATTACAGAAATTCAGTCATGAGGGAGCAGAAGTGTGGAATTCTGAGGTCCCATATCTGGATAGCAATACTGTAGTTTTCTGGCCAAGTGCAGATGTTAAAAAACACTCTTGAGCACTGCCACCAAGGAGCCAAACAGGAAACACAGATTAGAAGCCCCACTAACAAAAGGCAGGCAAATTGAGGGAACTGATATAATCTCCATTATTTCTTCTAGTTGTTTCCCCTTGCATTCCAGCATGACACTAGTCTTGTCTGATTGAGTCTCACTTATTTCAGACTCATCCAAATCCTGAGTCCCAGCAAGACACTGTATAACCCAGCTAACCGCACCAGATCAGATGAACTAGAAACAGAGCTGAGCACATCCACATCTCTGATATCATGCAAGCCATACCTCCTCCCATACATATCCACAGGACAGAACTCTATGGTAACATATGAGAGAGCTCTTGTGGCAATGATTAGTCACCCAACATAAGCCTGAGCCTCAGAATCTTCTCGGCAAGAACACACAACCATTTGGGAGTAAATACGTCTATCCCCAACAGGATCAGCCATGTTTCACTGCTGTCTCTGAGTACAGAGGTCTCAAAGTGAAGCTGATACCTCTAATAAAATCATACAAGATGCTGGATATTCATTCATGACCAGTAGGAGCTTGCTGACCAATGAAA
Source organism: Pelusios castaneus (assembly GCA_007922175.1). Classification (NCBI taxonomy): domain Eukaryota; kingdom Metazoa; phylum Chordata; order Testudines; family Pelomedusidae; genus Pelusios; species Pelusios castaneus. The sequence goes on along the minus strand of ML685763.1, from coordinate 7,511,361 downwards.
CCAATGTAGTCTCCATGCTTCATACACTGAGCAGCACCAAGGAAGTGTAAGGACGGCAGGTATTACTAAAAATGCTCAGGCACCACCTTAATCAGTAACATTTTCAGAAAAAGAAGATTAAAGGCTGAATGACAGTGGTTGGACTTGTTAAGAAATGGTTTCTCTAATAAAGGCCTAAGAGAGTCTTCCTTCAGAGAAGCCAAGCCCTCCCTCCTGACAAAAGATTCATTCCTAGTTCCAGGTCAGATGTTTATTCACAAGATTTTAACCACAGGGGCTATGTCTACACTGGGTAATTTAAGTCGACTTTAACTAAGTCGACTTAGTCTGTCTCCACTTAAAATTAAAGTCAACTTTGGGGGGAACTTAAAAAGTCGACCTAGAGCGTCCACACTGGATGCCTAGGTCGACTTCTAGGGGCTTAGGGGGACCTAGGGGAGGTCCATTGGGGCAGGGGGACACCCCTTGCCCAATGCCAGGGTACAATGGGGCAAAGGGGGACAGGGACCCTGGCAGGGCATAGGGGCAGGGCTCTGCCCTGCCCTGTGGGGGGGCATGCCAGGCTCCCCCTGTGCGACCCCCCCCCCAGCAGGGAGGGCATTGCTGTAGCACTGGGGTAGCCCTAAGTCAACTTAGGGATACCCCACGGCTACACTGGCTTAAGTCGACTCTAAGGAGTCAACTTAAGCCTTAGGTCTAGTAGAAAGGAGGTTTAATAAAGTCGACTTCATTTTAATTAAGCAAGCTTAAGTCAACTTAATTTACCAGTGTAGACGCAGCCAGGGACACTGGGGTGAAATTTTTCAGTTGATATTTTTTCAGTGAAAAAAATACAGATTTGTCATCACTAAAACATTTCATGAATTTGTGTTGGTGTTGCCAAATTTTTCATTTAAAAAAAAGGAAATCCAAAAAAATCAAAATGATTTTTTCATTCAAAATTATTTGCCACTTCAAAATGTCCTTACATTTTAATTAAAAAATAAAAACCATTAAAATACCTGAAATCAAAACAAAACATTTTGGTTTTGGGTATGAACCAAAATGAAATCGTCTCCACTTTTTGCTTTACCAAAAATTTGAAAAATTTAGTTTCAGGTTGACTTCAACCTAGTTTTTTGTTCATTTTTCAGAACTCCCAATGAACCAGTTATTCACACAGTTTAGTCTAACTTATATATGGAACTTGCCCCAGCATCAGTGAGAAACAAACACTGCTTTTTTTCCCCTCTAGAAATATTTTCCCACAAAAAGCTAGAGCCCTGCATAGATCTGAGCAAACTTGTCTTCGTGGTATCATTAGAACCCTCCAAATTAAGATATAGTTTGCCTCTGAATGGAGACAGCAAGAATTCAACAACAGATTTGTTGATCATGGTTCTCATGGCTCTATGGCTAAAGTAGCGAAAAAGCACTTTGCCATGACTTTAACCTGTAGCACTCTATGGCTATGTCTACAGTGGCAAGTTAGTTCGAATTAAGGAGGCTTAATTCGAACTAACTAAAGCCATGGCTACACTAGGCTTTAGTTAGTTCGAATTAAGGGCTTCCTTAATTCGAACTAATAAATTTGAATAGGGTATTCAAATTAAGGGGTTAATTCGAAATAACTAGTTTGAATTAACCAATGTGGCCATGTTAATTCAAACTAATTTCTTAGTTCGAATTAACCGGCCATTGAAATGAATGGGGATCGCTAATTCGAACTAAGCAAGTGCTTGCTTACTTCGAACTAACATTCCGGTGTGGCCATGCTAGTTCAAATTAAGCTAATTCGAACTAACTAAAATTAGTTCGAATTAGTTAGTTCGAACTAATTAACTTGAACTAATTTTAGCAAGTGTAGACATAGCCTATCTGTGTCCATCACACTTCCATCTGTCTCGAGCCATCCTAGCACCCAGATGACCAGGAGGAAGAAACCAGGGAAGAAGGCACTTGAAAGATACCATACTCCCATAGAGATCAGCAAAAGATTGTGTGACAGGATGCAAGGTGCCTAGGATTGTGAGTGTCCTTTTCACCCCCTGCCTCCAACATGAGGGAGTCTTGCTTCTGCTTAGCCAGATATTAGCTTCCGAACACTACCAGCCTGCTAACCACTCAAAAACTCTCTTTGGGTCTCTGACAGCTTTTGCCTTACAGTTTAACAGTTGGTGCACTGCAGGCCCCAAGACTCTTTGAAGAATTCCCCTGGAATATCCAGCCCCTGGTATTGGCTACACACAGAATCATCATCAAGTCTGCTGTTCGCAAAGGAGCAGCATACACCAGCTTCCATGATTTAACTCAGGTTCAGCACTTTGATTAAGATCACAGCACTTAGAGTGAAAACAAGAACAGTTTTATTACTGCAATTCAGATGACAGTGAGTAAGGATATTGGAAACAAAGGGTTATATATAAAACAAAATCAGAATGTGCTTTTTTAACTTTACTAACAGGTTAGCCTCCTGGCTAAAGAAATAGCATCTTACCCACACCTTTTGCAGCATTTTCCACCAAGACTGGTTATGATCCTGTTTTCATATATGCAGTTGTGCTCTCTGTTTACTAACGAGATGTCATCTTAATCTTCCATATATACCCCCAAAATTCATTGTCCTTGCTTCCAGACAAGATAACCACTTGTGGCTTGTTTCTCCTGTGTGCTGCTTCCCTGTTGACTTCAGAGCTCTTTGTTAACCTTTGACATCAAATGTAAATGTGCATCCATTGTATGAGCTTACAATGCCTAATTTACATTCCGACACAGAGAGAGGTAAATAAACATCTCTCGTCTGACAGAAAATCCTTTTTTTTTATGTCTGCTGGTGACTAACACCATGATACACACTATAAGCACCTATTTTCAGTACATCTATATAACTTCTTATATAGTATCAGTTTATATGTACATTTCACAATGATATTAAAAACCAGTGTAACACCAGTTTTCATTTGAGGCCTCACATGACATTATTTGGTTAGAATGTACATACCAGAATCAGAATATACCTATGCCCCTCTGGATGTCCTTGCCAATTGGCACTAAGGGCTTCTTGGCTGCGTCTACACTTGTAAATTAAGTCGACTTAAGCTTGCTTAAGTCGACTTAATTTACTCTGCATCTACACTACACTTTCCTTAAGTCAACTTAAGCAACTTGCTTAAGTCGACTTAATGAAAATTAAGTTGACTTTATTAAACCTAGTTTTAGGTCGACTTAAGCCAGTGTAGATGTGGGGTAGCCCTAAGTCGACTTAGGGCTACCCCAGAACTGCACCTGCCAGGGGGGCATAGGGGGAGCCTGGCATGCTCCCCCAAAGGGCCCTGCCAGGGTCCCTGCCCCCTTTGCCCCATTGTACCTAATGTACAATGGGGCAAAGGCTGAGCCTCCTGGCTCTGGGCAAGGGGTGCCCCCCTCCCCCTGTGGACCTACCCTAGGTCCCCCTAGCAGTTGACCTAGGCATCCAGTGTGGACACTCTAGGTCGACTTTGTAAGTTCCCCCCAAAGTCGACTTAAAATTTAAGTGTAGACTCACTAAGTCGATTTAACTAAGTCAACTTAAAGTCAACTTAGTTAAGTTGACTTAGATAAAGTCGACTTAAATTTCCAAGCGTAGACATAACTCTTGTGTCATATCTCCCATCTTACAATAATGCAGTAGGGTCAACCCCTGGCTAATCCATACCATTGGATCATAACCCTGGACAGCGCATCCACCACTGTATTTTCTCTACCTCTAATACATACAATTTCCATGTTATATTCTTGGAGTGTTGTGCTCCAGTGCTGTAGTTTGGAGTTCATATATTTTGCTCAGTGTAGCCACAGCAATGGAGAATGGTCTGCCAGGACCCTAAATTTTCTGTTAAATAGATATGACCTTAACTGCTTGATTGCCCACAAGATTGAATCACATTCTTTTTTATAACAATAATTCTGTTCAGCGGGTACAGTTTTTTTTTACTAAAGAAAGCAACAAAATGCTTCTAAGCACTTTCCCCTCTTTGCATCAGACTCTGATGTGTCAGTGCACAGTGCAAAGTTCATCAAAATCTGGGCTGGCCAGAAGAGGCTTGTCAAAAAGGTTTTGATGAAATAACGAAACTCCTTTCTGACAAGCCTTTGTCCACACTACTTGATTTGGCTTTTTTGCACAAATCTGTGGGTAGCAGAAACAATGTCAGTGAAACTACGTACATGCCCTACGAGGCCCAATTCCCACCTCAAATGAGTCACTCCAAAATCTTACACAGAAATGGCAATCCTTGAGGGCCACCTCTATAGCCACCCATCCAATCCTCAGCCAGACCAATGAGGCTCCTCCATACCCTTTCCCAATCCTCTCCCCTGGCAAAATCCCTATTTCCCTTCCCTAGCAGGGATCTGCTTTGTCTGCTGAGGGCAGTTGGGTCTGTTGCTATTGTGTTGGTTCTGTGCTGCCTGAAGAGCGTCAGCTCCCTGCTCGTATACCAGCCACGCACAGCAACAACTTCATTTTGCTGAGCCAGCCCAGCTGCAGCACCATCTAGTCTTTAAAAGTGCCATAGGTCTCTCTGTTTATCTAGAGCAGAGAAGATGCTGGCCCAACAATACTTGGTGGCAGCTTGCCGAGGTCTGGTTACTGGGGCTGTACAGGGTAGAGCCACTACAGCTATACGCAGGGCAGAGCCTAAATACAAGTCTATCACACCCAGCAGTTAACCTAGATTGACTAGAGAGGAACAAAGTCTGATTGTAGATTCTCACAGACGTTACAGTGTATTCAGGATCGCCATTGCCACTGTACGCAACATGTGTGTTTGAATAAAGAATCGCTATAGATGTTACACCTCACGGGCTTTCCAGCATGAATATGATGTTGTTTAAATTGTGTTTTAGTATGTTGTATTCTGTGTATTAAATGAGTTTTTTAAAGGATGCTGACAAGCCATTTGGCCTTCGAAATTGTGTATTCTTGTCTGGAATGTGATCCCTAATCCAACTAAGGCATTTTTTAAGTTGATCCTTCAAGCAGTGCAATTTTTTTTTTTTTTTTTAAAGTTCCAAAGGGGTAGTCGTGTCAGTCTATTGTACAAAAACAAACAGAGTCCTGTGGCACTTCTAAAGACTAACAGATTTATTTATCGCATGAGCTTCCATGGGAGAAAATCCCATTTCATCAGTCGTGCTTTTTTTTTTGGTTAAAAAGAAGCACTTACTGTAAAACATATAACTAAATACTGAGCCAAGCGGGCCTAGCTAAGCTTGTGGGACCATGGCAGAAATTGGTAAGACTGTCGATCAAACCAAAAGGAAGTGTGTGAAAATCTCTTACCATACAGAAAAAAATCATGTAATATAATAACTATCTACATTCAACATGAATGCACTCTGCTGCAGAGCAATGTTTGCTGAACCTCTAATTAAATTACAATGGCACCAGTCACTCATTAAGATGAAACTCCCCCTTCCCCGTGGTCATATCCAGAGCATTGCAAATCCTGTCGCAGTTACTAAATATTCCACTGAAAAAATATAGCTGTGGTACAAAACTCATTTCTTAGTTTTTGTAAATTACAATTTTTTTACCATCAGGAAAGATTAAGGCCTATTCTGCACAGAGATTTTGTATTGGTGGAATTATCTCACTCTAAGCCCTGCTTTTATTTTGGTAAACCAATGTACTGTACAGTTTATAATGTGGGCACTGTTATACAGGTACCGTATACCAGAATAGTATATTCATTTTCCAATATGATAATATATACCAGGACAAAACAGATTTATTACAGTATAATCACATTCACATTAAGCAGATTGTATTGCTTTAACTATACGGGTATAATTAAAGTGACAGAAATCGTGTGCATAGACAAGACCTTACCAAAAGTCCCAGGAACTACCTGCATCCAGTGTTTCTTGTTAAGGAAGATGAAATAAACTGGTGGAACTGCCACCTCCTGCAGTGCAAACATCTGCTATATATCAAAAAAAGAGTAGATATCCTTCACAAAACAGAAATGTCTCTCAAGACCAGTTGATTTTAGTCCTGGAAAGCACGTAAGCTGAACTAACAGCCAAAGAAGGAAGGTATCAGTCTTGTGTTAAAGACACAGGGCAAAAGCTAGGAGACCTGGATTCTGTTCTTAGCATGGCCAGTAGAGTTGAGAGGGGAGTTGTCTTGTTTAATGAAAATATGAGATTTCAATTAAATCAAATAAAATAAAACAAACATTCCTATCTCAATTCAGGATGAAAATTCAGAATCTCAAAAATATTTGTGAACTAAAAATCGGGGGGGGGGGGGGCGAAATTTGTTCAGGTCAATCAAAATATTTATTTTGATAATTCCAAGATGTTTCATTTTGATTTTTTAATTCAATGTTCTTTTTAAAACTATAATTAGTTTATATTTCAAAACATAAGAAGTCATTTTAAATTGGGAAAAAACAGTATTTTAACCTGTGAAAAGTTTGTTTCAATGAATCAGCATTTTCTGATGAAAATTATTTAGTCAGTTACATCCCGTATAAGTCTACCCAAATCGTGTAAACTTTCAGTGCTCCACTTTGCCCAAATCTAAAATAAGTGGGAGGAGACTACATGGCTGTTTTGAGGCTGAATCCTCAATATAATTATTTTGTTCCACTGGTGCCCAAAGTCCCCCTCCAGGATCAGGCCCCCATTACAGTAGCCACTATAATAAAAGACAATTCCTCCCCCTAAGTACTTACAGTCTAAACAGACAAGCCTGATAAGAGGTGAGGAAGAGAGCCAGACATACATGTAGGATGGTAGGTGGCAAAGATTGTGTTAGTCCTTGTCTACACTAGAAAATTGTCACCTTTTGTCGACAAAACAATCCCTGCCTACACACTGCTCTGACCATTTCATCAGCAAAAACTGCCCTGTTTTGTCACTAAAATAATACCACCTAGGCGAGAGTCATGGCGTCTTTTTTGCAACTGTTTTGTTGAGGAAGAGTCAGTGTGGACAGGGTATATGTTTCTGCATCGTTAAACAGCCTCTGGAAATGTCCCACAATGCCAATCCTGATGACTCTGGCCTTCTGTTTGCTCTCTGGTGCTTTGCAGCACCCAGCCCCTTCCTCTTTTAAATTGAAGGAATATATCAAATTTCTTGGTTCCCCTTCCTGTTCAGTTGGCCTGAAGAGCTTCTGTCTCGTGTTCCCAGGCAACAATGGCGGCTCCACACAGAAAACACTCTCCTGCCTGGAGCACAATGGAGCTGCTAGAGCTGATCAGCCAGATTTCTCATACCATGGTGGAGAAAGGTTATGAATGGGACATGGTGCAGTGCAGACCCAAGGTGAGGGAGCTCACCAAGACTACCATAAAGCCAGGGAGGCAAACCATCATTCTAACTTGGCACCAACAAGCTACCGATTTTACAATGACCTGGAAGCCATATTCAGTGGGGAACCCACATCCACCCCCAAGATTCCCATAGACACCTCCACAGCTCCAGGACCACCAGATACCAGAATAAACCTCAACAAGGAGATGATCAACAAGAAAGTGGAGCTGACGGATGACCCAGAGCAAGGAAGCAGCACAGCAGAGACTGGGAGTCAGAAGCTGTTCACCACCCCGGAAACATGGATCCAGTCCCAGCCTTTCAACTGCAGTTCTCAGGATGTGGGAGAGGAGAGCTCTGATAAATGTTTGATAAGCTGAAGTTGCTTCTCTACGGGAGCCGTGAAGTGCCTCTGCTTGTTATAAACGCAGTGAGAGGAATGGATGGAAATGTGCTGGAGTGACATGTTTACATGTGCCTTCCCATTCGCTATCGCACCTAAGCACCATTGATTAGCAGCACGTTGACTCACGCAGCAATTTCCTGGGCGTGCTCCACTGAGAACTCAAGGAAAATTTCCTGGACATACTCCCCAATTCTCTGCCTCAGATTCCTCAGCAGGGCAGCTGTGTTTCTTCCCCCATAGAAGGACCCTTTCCCACTCCAAATGAAAACTCACAGGGCCGAGGACCAAAAGTAGCACACAGCCCTGCAGCATAGGGACCCAGTTTTGATCTACCCACATGGAGGATTACATTCTAGCCCCCCTGCAAACTCTAAGGAGCAAGACATCCACTTTTATGGCCACTTCCTGCAGAGAACAGGATCACAAATTTAGATTTCTTTTCCCACTGCCTGTTGGTTGATGCCCCAAGCAAGCAACCCCCTCCCCAGTACCCTGATCCTTGGCCTATTTGAGTGATCTTGGCCGCCCTTCCCAAATTCACCAGTTCCAGGCTCATCGGGCAGCTGTGTTCTGGTCAGGGGAACGGTGAGAATAAGGTGTTTTCCCCAGTGTTACATGTATTCTGTGAGGGCACTAACAGTAATTCCTTTATTCATTATTTCTTACACAGAAATGACCTTCACAGAGGCCCCACACCTGTGGACCATCTTCAGCAGATAAGGAAGCAGCCCCACAGAAGCAAGAAGGACATTTTCCAGGAATTCCTCCAGGCCACAGAAGCATCCAGAAGAGAAAAAAGGGCTGTGATAGAAGCTATGGTGGAGAAGCAGAGGGTATACAGAGAGGAGTGCAAGAAGAACTATCAGAGAAATCAAGATCATAAAGATTGTTTCTCCATGACACAAAGGAATCTAACGGAACTCCTAAAGACGGTGGTAGCACTCCAGACACAGCTGGTGCAGGCTTGCCCCTGCCTGCACCTGCAGCAGAATTTTTTCCCCGATACCCAGCGACTCCGACAAAGCATTCCAATGAAGGTATGGACCGGCCTGCTACAATATTACAGCCACCTCTTCACAAAGCTATGGGAATGACAGCTGGACACATGCGGCTGTGATAGCTGATAATGCCCTACCTCCTCTTGCCTCTGCATGCTTAGTTTTCATTGGGCGGTGCTTGTTGTTTGCTAATAAAAGAGCTGAGACTGTCTCAAACCTGCAGGCACTGTTTATTCATGTGTTCAGAAGACATGTTCCTTCCAGATGCAGTTTTCTGCAGGTGTTCAGCAGCACAGTGTCACGGGGATGTTTACATAGTACAGCTCTGGGTTCTCCTTGTCAAAATGCTCCCTGAGTGATTCCCTTATGAGAATGGCTCCCCGCTGAACCCCCCAATACTTCTAGCATCTAGCCACTCATATACACATGCAAGGTGATCCGCTTCAGCAGTCCACCCTGCGGCAAACTTCTCACCCTCAACTTCACAGAGATTATGGAGAACACAGCAGGCAGTTATAACCGCAGGAATATTGTCCTAATTTAAGTCTAGCTTGCCATAAAGGCACCTCCAGTGCCCCTTAAGTCTGCCAAAGGTGCATTCAACAGTCATTCGGCACCTACTCAGCTTGTTATTGATCCGCTCCTTGCTGGTATCCAGGTTGCCTGTGTAAGGCTTTATGAGCCATGACATCAGTGGGTAGGCTGGGTCTCCCAGGATCACTTCAAGCAGCTCAACATCCCCTATTTTAATTTTTTCATCTGGGAGAAAGGTCCCTGCTTGTAACTTCCAGTACAGCCTTGTGTTCATGAAGATACAAGCATCATGTACCTTTCCTGATCAACCAACATTAATATCAGTGAAACGGCCCCAGTGATTCATGAATGCCTGTAGTTCCATAAAGAAGTAGTCCCTTCTATTTATGTACTCAATCGTGAGATGCTCCAGAGCCAGAATTGGGATATATGTGTGCCATCTATTGCGCCAACACAGTTAGGGAATCTCATCGCTGGAAATCCATCCATTATCTCTCGCACATTACCGAGAGTCACAGTACTTCACAGCAGAATGCAATTAATGGCCCTGCACACTTGTGATAACATAGCCCCAGTGGTCAACCCGCTGACTCCAAACTCATTAGCAACTGACTGGTAGCAATCTGGAGTTGCTAGCTTCCACAAGGCAATTGCAACGTGCTTCCCCAGTGGCAGGGCAGCTCTCATTCAGGCATCCTTGAGCCACAGGGCAGATGCCAGCTCCACATACAGTTCCATAAAGATGGCTTTGTGCATTCAAAAGTTCTGTAGCCACTGCTCATCATCCCAGACCTGCATAAAGATGCGGTCCCACCACTCGATGCTGGTCTCCCATGTCTGGAAGTGGCAGTTCACATTCTGCAGGTGCTCCATGAATGAAAAGAGCAATGTGGTGCTGTTTGTCTGCATGTCACTCAGCAGGTTCAGCTCCTCAGACTCCCATTCTGATTTGGAGCTCATGATATACTGCCCAGCCAGCTGCAATGTGTTCAGAATGCTGCAACACTTACAAGCTTACAAGAAGTGGAAGCTTGGACAGATGACAAGGGGGGCATATAAAGATATTGCTCGGGACTGCAGGGATAAAATCAGAAAGGCCAAAGGACAATTGGAGTTACAGCTAGCAAGGGATGTGAAGGATAACAGAAAGGGGTTCTATAAGTATGTCAGCAACAAGAAAAGGATCAGGGGTGGTGTAGGTCCTTTACTGAATGGGGCAGGCATCCTCGTGCTGGATGATGCGGAAAAGGCTGAAGTACTCAATGCTTTTTTTGCTACAGTCTTCACAGGGAGGGCCAGCTCCCAGGCTACTACACGGGGTAATGCAGAATGGAAGAAGAGTGGCCCCCGGTGATGGAAAGTCAGCTTAGGGACTACTTAAAGAAATTGGATGTGCACAAGTCCATGGGGCTGGATGAACTGCATCCGAGGGGGCTGAGGGAGTTGGCTGAAGTGATTGCAGAGCCGCTGGCCATTATCTTTGAGAACTCGTGGCGAACAGGGAAGGTCCTCGAGGATTGGAAAAAGGCAAATATAGTACCTATCTTCAAGAAAGGGAAAAAGGAGGATCTGGGGAACTATAGACAAGTGAGCCTCACCTCAATTCCTGGGAAAATCATGGAGCAGGTCCTCAAAGAATCCATCCTGAAGCACTTGGAGGAAAATAGAGTGACCAGGAACAGTCAACATGGATTCACCAAGGGCAAATCATGCCTGACCAACCTGATTTCCTTCTATGATGAGATGAGTGGATTTGTGGATGCGGGAAGAGCCGTTGACGTGGTATACCTCGACTTTAGCAAGGCTTTTGATACGGTTTCCCACAGCATTCTCGTTGGCAAGTTAAGGAAGTATGGGTTGGACCAGTGGACCGTAAGGTGGATAGAAAACTGGCTAGATCAACGGGCTCAGTGGGTAGGAATCAATGACTCAATGTCTATTTGGCAACTGGTAATGATTGGAGTGCCCCAGAGGTCAGTCCTGGGGCTGGTTCTGTTCAACATCTTCATTAATGATCTTGATGATGGGTTAGACTGTGTACTTAGTAAGTTCATGGATGACACCAAGCTGGGAGGAATGGAACAGGATCCAGGGAGACTTGGACAAATTGGAACACTGGGCCGAAAGAAGCCTCATGAGGTTCAACAAAGACAAGTGCAAAGTCCTGCACTTAGGATGGAAAAATCCCATGCACTGCTACAAGCTGGGGACCAATCGGCTAAGCAGCAGCGGTGTAGAAAAGGACCTGGGGGTTATGGTGGACGAGAAGATGAATATGAGCCAACAGTGTGTCCTTGCTGCCAAAAAGGCCAATGGCATATTAGGCTGCATCAGTAGGAGTATTGCCAGCAGATCGAGAGATGTGATAATTCCCCTCTATTCGACACTGGTCAGGCGTCATCTGGAATACTGTGTCCAGTTTTGGGCTCCCCACTACAGAAAGGATGTGGACAAATTAGAAAGAGTCCAGCGGAGGGCAACAAAAATGATTAGGGGGCTGGGGCACATGAATTATGAGGAGAGACTAAAGGAACTAGGCTTATTTAGTCTACAGAAGAGAAGACTGAGGGGAGATTTGATAGCAACCTTCAACAACTTGAAGAGATGCTCCAAAGAGGAGGGAGCTAGGCTGTTCTCAGTAAAAACAGAGGACAGAACAAGGAGCAATGGTTTCAAGCTGCAGCTGAGGAGGTCAAGGTTGGATATTAGGGAAAAGTTCCTAACTAGGAGGATGGTGAAGCATTGGAATGGACTGCCTAGGGAGGTGGTAGAATCTCCATCTTTGGAGATTTTTAAGGCCCGGTTAGACAAAAACCTGGCTGGGGTGATTTAGTGGGAGTGGTCCTGCTTTTTAGCAGGGGGTTGGACTAGATGACCTCATGACGTCCCTTCCATCCCTATTATTCTATGAACACTGGAGAGTAGCGTGGGATCCATTTTTTGAGATTCAGACTGCGGAGGTGCAGAAAATCATGGGGAACCATTGAAAAAAGGGGGCAAATTGCTAATAGCAACTCAATGACTGATGGCAAGAAAACACGCTGCACCATGGGACATTGAAACAGCACTCTAGATGGCCTGCACTCCTCTTCATCCCAAAATTCGTAGAAGCTGATGAACGATACCCACAATGGGCTACTCTCACTGGCATTAATACGAAGTACAATGTAGATGCTTATAGCGCTTTTTGATCACTCGTACAACTAATATCGCAAAACTCTCTAGTGTAGGCATGGCCTAAGTTCCCTTTGTTAACTGTGTTTTTGGTGTGTTTTTCAGCCTTGCCAACTGTCATGCATTTCATAAGACGTACGCTTGGCAGCCCTGTCACACCCTCCACCGCACAATACCTTTTGGCCTATCCCTAGGCGAAGGTGCACTGGGACAGCAGGCAGGAAATCACAACTTGTGGGTCTCACTTCTTTGCCTAACTGTTCAAGATTATGAACTGCACAAAGCTGTTACTACTTACCAAGGCTCCAATGCCTACCTGAGAAGGCAATTGTAACTCCATTGTATGCTACCTGAATTTTTTGGTATCCGTCCTGAGAGGATGGACAAGGCCTCATTTGCAAATGGACCTAGGCCCACACCTTTCACTTCCAGACCCTGCACACATTCTTTTTTAAATCAGAAGTTTGTGAATATATGCACATTAAAAATATGCAAATTATCTCATGAAATTATTTGCATAAAATGTCATATGGCTCTGCACAAAACCTAGCAGATGGTTTAAATATATTGTAATGGAGGGTGGGGTAAAATCTTCACACTCCTCTAAGGGAGGGTGCAATAGAAATAAAAAATAATACATCATTGGTTTGCAAATTCATTTCAAGTGGAGATTTCCCCACCCCCTGCCGCCTTATTACAGGGAACTCTCCAAATGGAGCTCCACCCTCAGAGAGAGATACTTCAGCAATCCAGTTCATTGTTTTGCCTTCCAAAAGGTTAGGAGATATTAACTCTACAGTTACAGCACTCACATAATGAAAGGTTTGGTTGTCTCTGAAAAATGCCTCTTTTAGTCTCAGATTATAGTTAGTCATATTCCTTTATTGGCCATTGTTAATCTCTGTAGTCGTTCTTTTTGATAAACAAGTGAAAAGATGCAATGAGGTGTAAGAATAGATTTGCACAGGGCAGACAACTGAACATTTAATTTATTTACCACTCCTAACAGATACCTGGGGTGACATTTATTAATAAACGGCATTATCAGGTGTCTGATATGTAGCTCACAGAAATTAATTACCCAGCCCATGGTAAAACCATAACAAGCCTGCAGTGCTATAACATTTGTGCTAATTGAAAATGAGATAAGTGCTGTGGGTGCAATTTGCATTCAATGCAGTGTATTAATTATCTTCAGTTCTCTTCATGATAAATATACCTGACTGAATCACTCTGCTAATTTACTTGGTAATAGAGTCATAAGTGGATTCCCTTAGGTGACCAGCTAAAGGCAGTAGGCTCTTTGCAACATCAAGGCTTTAGACTTTTCCAAGTACTTAAATTGGTTAGCAAATATATCATTTTCTTCCAGACTGAGTTGAAAGTACACACCGACACATTCTTTTTATGACCTATATTCAACACGCAATTTAAAAAAATAAAACACATTCCTATTTCATAAAGTTAAAGAGGATAGAAGTCAATCCCTTCATGACAGGCCACAAAGCTTGATGTTCTCTCCACAAGGCAGGGACCTCTCTTTTGCTCCCTACTCATTTCATTGCCGTATTATCTTGGGTTTAATTACATTTTTGTGTGGAATATAAATTCATCGACTGTTGTAATACCAGTAACTATCAAGGAAATGCAGATTTGAAGATACCGTATAGTTCCAATAGCTCAAGGCACTCTCCACTCTCACTGACCATGATTTGTATGGGGATCAGGTTACAGAATCAATATGTGCTCAAGTTAAAGCTCCATGGTACCATATGATTAAGAATAATGTTTTTACAGCGGGGTCTGATAATGCAGAACAGCTCTCTGCTAATACTCATCTTTTTAAACCAGGATTTATGCATGTTCTAACGTAAGAGCTAACATCAGACATTGTTGCCATTCCGTCACTCTCCTCCTTATTGGTTTGGGTAGCTTGAATGTATCACTCACACTAGAAGCACTGTTAATAATTTAGGGCTCAAATAATAGCTTAGCCATGAACAAGAAGCTGGGTGTTTCTGTGCTGCCCCTGAAACAGACTGGCCAATATGGATGCTCAGAGTCACAATCTGTCTTCCCAGTTCCCCTTTGCTCTGAAGGGGAAGTACACTGCACCACGTCTATACCTGGCACACACCTATACCAATGCACTGATTTAGCTATGGCAGCTGGCACAATGGAAGGGCATATAGCCAAGATTCCACTCACGCCCCATGACCTCAACCCACTTCCAATGAAGGAGGAGGAGTAAGACGCACCCTTGAGGTTGCTTTTCTACCTGTGATACCATAAAGTGACCAGATTGCACATGTGAAAATCAGAACACTTTTGGTGGAAGGATGGGAAATACAGTTGCATATACAAGACAAAACCACAAATATCAGGACATATGGTTAATCTAGATACAAGTAGCCAGAGAAAGAAAATTCTGTCTGCTCCTACAAAGCCTGGTATCACCACACAAGCCTGTCCAGCTTGGTATTTATTATGAAGCAAGGATTTTACAAGCTCCCCCATGCCTTCCAGAACAATTGATGCATGCCCTGCTCTCCAAAAGAGAAAGGAAATGAGGAAGCCCAAAGAAATGTTTATGTTGAGGGTATCTTTGAAACATCAAGAGATGTGGCATTGACAATACACACTGGGAGAAAGCAGCCAAGGATAGGTCTAACTGCTGAAGACTTACCAGAGAAGAAATGACCACTTCTGAAGAAAATCGCCTTGCTTAGACCACAGAAAAATGCCAGAGAAGGAAGGACAGACAACGGTCATGCAGCAACTTCAGCCCAACCCTGCCTTCCAACCAGAGGCGGCTTTTGGGGTAGGCGAAGCAGGTGCAGGCCTAGGGCCCCGAACAGTAAGGGGCCCCATCACCTGTTTCACCTATCCCAAAAGCCATGTCAGCCTCGGTCGGCAGCTGGAAGAGGAGAGGGCCCCTGGGGCCAGAACAGCCTGGAGCTGGGGCCGCAGAGGGGGTGGCAGGGTGCTGAAGCTGTGGAGAGGGGGGCGGGGCTGTGGAGGAGAGCCTGGGTTGGGGGGTCCAGCAGTGGGGAGCCGGGGCCACAGAGGGGGCCCCTGCAGGCCAATAGGGAAGCCTCACAGGCCTATAGGGGTCCCCACAGTGAGCCTTCACCTAGAGCCCCCAGTAGCCAAAGGTTGCGTCTGCTTCCAACATCACCTGCAAGGACTGCCAACAAGTCTGCAGCTCAAGGATCGGACTCCTCAGTCAAAGGAGACATAGAAAATAAACACCGATAAAGAGATCACCCTCGTCTATTTGAGGGATTGCCAACAATGACGCAGGACCAGTTTGCAACTGAAGCTAAAACACGGTAGATAAAGACTAATTCAATGCAGGAGGAAATGGTTCACTTTTAAAAATAATGGCCCTGATTGCAAGGCAGGTGAAGAGATTATGCACACAGTCAAAAAAATATATATCGCTCTCAATGTGCCTTTTAAACTCACAGGTGACACTGATAGAAGCCCTTTGACATGGTGATTATGAGGTGTTTTTTTTAAAAAACACATCCACCAATGTAAATTTCTTTCAAAACTTTTGGGGAGTGGGGAGGGAAGAAGGGAGCATTGGTATTAATGTTCCCTCCCTGTTTCTATCGAATCAAAATAAATCTTTCAAAAATATAAAACAGTAACCTTTAAAAGCTATTTATTCAGCTTGTGAATAAAATCTGCCACAGTGATCCAGTGACATCTGTGCTGACATCCATAATATCACGGATCATTTTCTTGTTCTCTGCTAAAGAATGACTGTGAAGACTAACAGAAGAAAAGTCTTCTGTTTCTCACAGCATCTGTGTGCACAATCCACAACAGTGGTTTAGGATGGCTGAATTATTTGGTTCACAAGAGGATTTAAATCAGAAATTAAATTTTCTGGAGCCCCCACTTTTCCTATCCAGTGTCTAGTTCTGTTGTGAAGGTGCTGGTTTGCCAGTGCAAACATTTTCAACTTGACATATTCTTGGGGGATCACGCCAAGGTATAGCCAGCATAGCAGATCCCACATCATACCCCTTCCCTGCTTTCCAGCATCCTTCTTTGAGGCCATTGGTAATCTAATAGATAAAGCAGTCATCAGACTGCCATAATTTATGCTTGAGAACAGATTGACATACAGGCAGCTTGGGTGCATAAATGTTGCTTAAAACAATCTATACTCATAACCCGCCCCCCCCTGAATTTTGCTGTGCATATCTCTGCTAACGTAAAATATCCAGGACATATAATTTACACAGATGTAAATATGAGAGCACTTTTTAGGACAGAGAACTCATTATACGAGATCTGCATACATAACTTCTCACCATTAAAAATAATGCTTAGTGGATTTTTAAATCCTAAAACAAGAAATCAGTGTTCACTGGATGACATAGGGTTAAATTATCAACAGTCACATCTCTAATTGGTTGCTTTTTATTTAAATCTCCTTACAGATTATATTAACTGCTGTACACAGCAACACCTCCTGAACATAGGAATCACCTGAGCAGGAAATTTTGCACAGCAATGGCACCTAGCCCAAACTTATAGCAATGCAATAGATAGATACTCACTACTGCTACTCAAAGCAACTTCAGTGAACCTTCAAAAGAGTAGCCGTGTTAGTCTAGTTCAGCAAAACAAAGTGCCACAGGACTCCTTGTTTGTTTCAGTGAACCTGTATTCTGTCTGACTATGCAGTTCCATCAAAATCCAAAGGAAAATAGTCAAAACTCAACCAAAACAAAAAACAAAACTCTAAAATTAGAATTTTCCATCAGAGAATTCCAAGATTTTCAGGTTTGATTTCTTTTAAGGACAAAAACAAATTTTAAATCCTTTTAAAATGAAACTTCCATTTTCTGGATAGCACTAATATTCCCTCGTAACAAAGAAAGAATAAGAATAAAGAGATTTTCAGCAATAGATCTCAAAAAGCTTTACTAAAGGAAATCCATGTTACAGGCAGGGAAACTGAGGCATAGGGCAGCAACTTATCCA
Organism: Pelusios castaneus; assembly: GCA_007922175.1. Lineage (NCBI taxonomy): Eukaryota > Metazoa > Chordata > Testudines > Pelomedusidae > Pelusios > Pelusios castaneus. The sequence goes on along the minus strand of ML685763.1, from coordinate 7,493,961 downwards.
AGGTTAAGTAGCAGTCCAGTGGCACAGCCAGGAATAAAATCCCAGTCGTCTGGGTCACAGGCCACTGCTCTATCTACTAATCCACATTACCTCCCTTATAAGTTGTATTAATAAAGTCCCTTTACCTTTTGAAAGGAAATCCTACCTTGCATAAAACAGGACACATGTTACATGGTTTGGGGGGGAAAAAAGGTTAGCAAAATCGTAACTTTTAGCATGAAGCACATTTGTTAAATAGGCATCCTAATGGTGTTATTGTAGCTAAAAACAGAGACTTGAAAATGCTGTATACATTATTACTCATTATGTACCAACTGCAAGAATGCTGTGATAAAACTAACTCAAAACACCTCAGGCAAAGTAATTGCTACTAATGGATTTGAAGTGTGTAGAATTGGGCATTATTACCCAGTCATCACATTCTCGAATCGGTGAAACCACTGGATAGTCAGACACTAGGCTCACTCATCTCTCAAATCATGGGAGAAATTTGAGAGAGAGGGCAAACTCGCTTTTCATTCTGCATTGGAAGACAAATTCAACAAGGCAATATTACAGCAGCCTCTTTGTACCTGTGTAGCTAAGATGGGGTCAGTAATTGCTTTCTAAACAATGGTTTTCAAGGCTTGGGAAAACATCTACAACCGTTAGCTCCAGAATAAAATCTCACAAGGAAGATTTCATTTTTTACTACTCAGACATTTAAAGGAAACAATGGTTTAGTAGGCCTCAAAAATAGAGGTAAATCTAGTTAGACTCGAATCTGGATGGCATTTTCAGATCCTAATTTAAACCCCACTCCTGTAAATTGCTCCATCCCTGAGCCTTCACAGACTCTCATTGTCTTCAGCTGAGCTCCACGCTGCCCAGGAGAATAGTGCATAGCTCAGCTGGCAGAGTTAGGGCAGTGAATCTGAACTTTTCCAAAGTCCATGTGCATTTCAAGCAAGGTGTTTTGCCTCATCTGTACAATACAATAAAAAAATTCAAATACATGTTTACTAGATTTAGGTAAAACAAACAAGGAGTCCAGTAGAACTTTCAAAGACTAACAAATGTATTTATCACATGAGCATTGGTGGGAGAAAATCCCACTTCGTTAGATGCTTGAAGACAATAAGTAAATTTGTTAGTCTTTAAAAGTGCCACCAGCCTCCTTGTTTGTTTTGCTGAACTAGATTAACACAGCTACCCCTCTGGAATTTAGATTTAGGTAGTTTTAGGCAGAGATTAAATAAATTAAATTAATCCTTTTTAAAATAAAATAGTCTTGAGATAAACACCCCAAAACTCGGATGTCCCTTCAACCTCTTGGGTCTCTATTGTTAGCCTAGAAGTCTCAAAACAAGAGGTTGTCATGACCTTCTCCTTATTCAGTATGCTTAAATCAGAGAGAGAGAGAGAGAGAGAGAGATTCCACACTAGAAACTAGAAAAATGGAAGACCATTATTAAGGTTGCAAAGTCAAGCACTCAAAAGTTAAGAAATGTCCATGCAACCCTAATTCAGCCCACTTATGCATATCCATTATGATGTAGTCTTTAACTACAGGACCAAATGTTATTTTTTCCCCACAGGCCCCTGTCTCATTCAGCACATAGGATGGACTGTTCTCCGAGGATGAATTTGTGTTGTTGGTAGGACCCCATTTCATTTGTTGTAGAAGCTGGCAAGCATATGGTGAATGAAGCAGGGGAGAAAGAGAAAGGGTATTGTCATGGTTAAAGCAATTGAATGCTACCCTGGAGAAGCTGTGGTTTCAACCTACAAGATGCTATATAATACTAACTAAGGGCCTGGAAAATCAGGCCATCTCAGATAAGTCACCCAGAATCTCAGGCTATTAGTATAATCTTACTGTGCGCCTCAGCTCCTCATCTGCAAAATGTATATGACGACACCAGTTCACCTCATAGGAGTGTTGTGAAAAAAATTGTTAATGTTTGTGATATACTTGGATATGGTAGTTATACGTTCCATAGACTAGCCCATGAGAAAATTAATAATTCTTTCTTCAGAGCAGTGTTTGAATAGTGGCAGAAAATAAGGCCTGGGGCTGTGCACTGAATAAGAACAAAATATTAAAGAACTACCCACTGAAAAACTGAAAAAGAAAATAACCCAAACAAAAAATAGCCATTCCAGCAAAGTGAAAATCATAATGGAAAATTTTCATTTTGGTCTAAGTTATCCACTTGCTAAATGGGGGAGAGGAGTGAGGGGAGGGACAGCGTATATAGAAAACTTTTCATTTTGTGGTTTTCAATCCCCACCCCAACATCTCTCTCTCTCTCACACACACACACACACACACACACTTTTCCCCCCAACCCAGGAGAAAAAAATAAATATTAGAGAGAACAGGAGATGAGGGAATCTGAAAGCAAACATTTCAGTTTTCAAAAAAAATCAAAACCTGTTTCAGTGATTATTTTGTTGAAAAAATATGAACAATTATGTGAACATTTTTAATTAAATGGAAATTTTGTTTTGTTTTCATAGAAAAGATATAGCATTTCCCAAACAGTCCTAATCAAAACTAGAGTGCAAAGAACTACTGAATGAGGTAAAAACTGCTATTCTCCTTCAGTAGCCTTCGAACAACCCAGGATTGTGCATGGTTGGTACAATTCCATTCCACTCTGACAGGTAAGAGCTAAAATTAAAAGCAACATGTATACTGCAAGAGAACAAATGAGAGGAAAGTACCTTGGGAAGGCAAATTACCTAAGATGAAGGCCATAGAAATCCATCTCCAACAGGTGGATTCCCATTTCAAATTTGTTCTGTGCTTTCTAAGAGGCAGAGAAGCAATAATGTGCTAATCTGACACCATTTTCTTCCAAAAGATTACACAGGCTACATTCTCCAGAAGTTGCACATTCCAAACAGGCACTTACATACCCACTGAGAGATGAAGTTCATGTCCTCGCACGCATTTCAGGCTGAAATTTTCAAACAGAAAGTGCCTAATGTCAGGCATCTGACTAACAGGCCTGAATTTTCAGCAGTGCTGAGCACTCAACTCCCACTGAAATCAGTGGGAGCCATGTTTTTTCTCAGCACCTCTGAAATCAGGCCATTCATGTAGGTAATTAAGCCACTTACATTTCCTGTAGGGGCTCAAGCCAATTTAAAAGTTATGACTGAAGACCTAAATGAGAGAATGCAAGAAGGGTTAGTGAGCAATGGAAGACATTTATTGAAACATGCAAGAGCAGTTTCTGTATGGGGGCATGAGCTTCATCTTTAAACACAGGTAACGGATTTCCAGTTTTACACTCTGATCCAAAGCCCTTTGAAATTTATATTAAAAAGGCTTCTGCTGAATTCAAATGGGGTTTGAATCAGGCCCTTGGAGAACAGAACACCACAGTGTTTTAGCTTTAACCATTTACAAAGGCATGTGATTTGAGTGTGAGTGGATTTTGGACTATAAAAAAAGGATTAAAAAAAAAGAAGTATTAGCTAATTGTTAGACCTGCGAATGCCATCGCAGCAGTTAATAGAACTAATCTGTTAAGTCAATGACTCCCAGCATGTGCCTGAAGTGAGTCAGTCCTAGGGAGAACCAGCTGATTGTGAGTGAGTGCGGGGGAGTCGAATCCTGGTTATTTGTGCTGGTAAATTACAAGTACAGAGCTAGACAAGGAGAGGAGCCTTCTCTACACAAGCAAAGTGATTGAGCTGTGACAAGCAGGCCCCACCAACAGCTGCAGTAAAATGGCACGGACCATAATTTAACTTCACATGTAGTCCTGGACAGAACGTACCCAGCACAATTTCAGGAACAGTTGTTAAAACTAGACAAAAAAAATTCCTTCAAACTTGTGAAAACTTTCACCAATTTTTTTTTAAAAAAGAAAAGGAATTAAATGAAATTCGATATTTTTGTTGAAACTGAAATTTTTGGTGCTCTCTCCTCTTTTCTTAGTTCCTTATTCCTTCCTGCCACTGAATGCAAAAGAAGAAATGCCATTGAGATTTTTTTCCTTCCCACTTTTTCTTTTTTCCCCTCTTGCCACTGACTTTTCAAAAGTTAAAGAAATTTTGAAACGTTACAACGGGGCAAAAGAAACAAGAAATAAGAAAAAAAAAAAAAGGGAAGAACAAACTCTACCCCTGCCATTCTTTCTTTTGCATTCAGTGGCAAAAAGCGAACATGGTAAGAAAGGGGGTGGAGAATCTGAAGTTTTCAAAAATTTGAGAAATTTCAAAAGATTTCCCAAAGATTTTGAAAAATTATTCCCTTTTGAACCTTGTGAAATGGAAACTATTTATTTTGAATTTGCACACTTTTTCACCAAATTCTTTTTCATGTTTCAAACAGTTGCAGTTAAATCCAGCAGCTTTGAGGTGGGTCTGTTCCATAAAGTTTCTGTATGCTGCCTCTATAATTGTTTCATTCCCCACAACTCCTCCAATCATCACCTTCAGCCTCCAGCCCATGTAGGCTTTATGAGCCATAAACTGCTTGCATTAGATGCTTATTCAAGCCACGTGAGCAAAAAGCAAGGAGTCAGGCGTTCTGCAGTTTGTCCAGTAAACTGAGTAGCCCCAACGCTGACTAAAATTGTTGCTGGTCTTCATTCCAAGTGTGTGAGAGAAATACTGAGTATTAGGTTGACCTGGACTTTAGCATTTAAATTAGTTATTAAAATATATTTAATAGATTTTCTTCACCCCATGATGTATGAAATAGTACTAAACATGGTTATCTTTGGTTGCAATTGGAACTAAACTACGTTTAACACCAGTTCAGTTGCACCTACTTCTGACAGCCTTTATTAGCAAGAAATAGCATGAACCTCTTTGGAACGTCTGCTAGTTCAACACTTAAAAATAAAAGAGAACACTTTTTCTTCTTTCAAACAGTGCTCAACAAACTTGTGGAATTGATCACAAGATAGAATTCATATGAACAGTGAGCACATCTGATACGGTATGTATGCTGGATTTAAACTCTCATGCTTCAGGGCAAAACCAACCATCAGCTACTTGGGAGTAGGAAGTAACTTCACTTTGGATAAGAGTATTTCCTATGAGTTTATTATGGAGATTCTTCTCCCTCTGAAAACTCTGGTACTGGCCATTGTCAGACAGAATAATGGACTAGTTAGTATATAGTTTGATCTGATACAACAATTCCTACATGGAATTCAAGGCTGAGGTGAAAGGGATGTCCCTAGTATTATGCATTTAATCAGTGCTTTTTTAGTGACAGTACACAGGGATATGGAGTACCAGCACCTTTTTTGCCTGTTCCACTGCCCAGCTGGGGAGGGGAGGGAGTCAGCAGGGAAAAGGAGTGCAGGGCTCCTGTCCCTTGCCAGCCCTGCTGCCCAGCTGGGGAGAAGACAGGGGGCGGGTCAGCAGGGAAAAGGAGCGTGCCACTGGAAGAAGAGGGATGGTGCAAGAAGAGGGGTGGGAGAGGCATTTTTCAAATTTACTATCAAGATATGAGGAGCAGCACCCTTATTTTTTTTAAAACAAAAAAAGCAATGTATTCAAATAGTCTACATTAATGGGAAAAAAGAGTAGCTAGATATTGAGATAGCAGGCTTCTGTGTTTTATTCTAGATCCTGACACTGATGCGCTCGCAGTTTGGACAACTTTTCTTAGCTAATATCGTACCCCTGAAAATGCGAATAATATCCACCTATCTCCCCTTTGTGAAGCTCTTTGAGCTCCTTTTTAAAAAAAGTTCTCTGGAAGAAGAAAGCATAATTATAAAAACCACTGCTTATGTTACACAGAGCTTTTGAACCCCAGAGATGACACAATGGCCAGATGCCAAGCCAAAAAGAATATTTAACACCTCGTATAACAACAGGTGTTTTACATGTTATGTGTTGGTGAGGTGTACCTCATTGATACCTAAACACCCAGTTGTACAGCTATCCACCAGAGGAGTCACAGAACAACAGCTTCATACACTTATGAACGTTTTTATTTATTGACATGGTCAAATTAACAGGCAGCAGAATTTTTATAACCTCAAGATCTACAAGAGAAAAGTTAGTATTAATATTCAGCCAATTACAGTAGTTTGTATTAGCTATGGTCATGTTAATATATTTAAAAGCGCTAAAGAAATTAAAGGTTTAATATACCTACCTATCAAGTGAGAGAGCCCAAGTCCTTTGAAGTTACACATCTGTTCCCAAACCACACAGAATTACAGCAGTGGGAACAGAGGTAGCATCATTGCTTCTAGCATGCACAGTCACAGGCCTGATCTCTGCAGATATGTGATTGAAAATAGTCACGTGGCAAGAGGCCATTGTTAGTTACAGGGCACAAACCTGTGGGTTCTCACTCGGTGTCATCGCATAGAGCTGCCTGTTTTGAATGCCACAAGGTGGCAACCCCCGGAAGAAAATAAGTATAAGAAAATCGGGCCGAGTTAGTGATTGACCAACAATAGACGTGACTGGTTGGTAAGTTTGTGTTTCCCATTTCGGAAGATAACAATACTGAGATCTGCAACAACCACCAGTTATATACCATATGCAAATATTTGCATCCTAACTGGCTCCTCAACATTCTAAGCACATGCTGCACCCAATCGGTCAACAACAGTTCAGCCTGACCTCTTCTCAAGTTGCCTCCCCTACATTAAAGATGTGTGCCTTTACTGCCCATTTGTCTGCTCCACACTTTCTTCCATGCTGCCCCACCCCACCATGAAACAGCCTTGCTGAACTAATCTGTCCTTATCTTCTCCAACCCCTAGCTTTGAGTTTCCTCTTAAAGATCCACTCCTCATGCAACAGAAAAAGAAATTATGAATGATGGCTAGGTTGAGGGGAAACTGGAAATATTTTCAAAACAAATGTCTGAAAAAAGGTATGTATTTTTATTGTATCCCCCCATGTATGTCATTTCACAGCTTAGATTGCAAGCATTTTGAGGCAAGAACTCTCTTCTCATACACAGAGAGAGAGAGAGAGAGAGAGAGAGAGAGAGATACTTTGTGTGTGTGTGTGTGTATATATATATATATATATATATATATATATATATATATATATAAACAGTACCTTGCACAATAAAGTTCCAATCTTAATTAGGGACCCTAAGTGCTACAATAATAAGTATTTTAAAATATAAAATAGGATCTAACGTCATCTCTTCAAAATAGTTATAAAAGTTACATTTAATTCATAGACAGATACCCAGATATTATTTATTATTTGGATGATTGCAGTGCCCAGAGGTCCTAGTCAAGAATTGCACTATGATTTTAAAATAATAAGACAACCCTTGCACTAGAAAGCTGTCCGTCTAGAATGTTGACAAGGCACGAAGTGGTGGTAGACAAATCGGAAGAGTAGAATGGGGCAGGATGGAGTGCAACGAACACGTTGTATTAATGCAGTGTTTCAGGAGTGTATGCGGTAAACATTGACATATTTTAATGAGCAAGTTTTGGTGCCCCTGAAAGCTGAGTGTTGATTTATACATTGTACCTTTCACAAGCAAAACACTTTACAGAATTAAAAATTCTGGTTATACAGATTTACACCCATCATCAGACAGGTGACCTCCATAGGAGTGTGAGAGATGCAGAGGTCATCATTACGGCACTGACAGCCACACTATACAACAGTTTAGGGAAGGGATCAGAAGTAAAGAACACCGATTAATGTGATGGGGAACTTCATTGGTCACACTAATTACACTTATTGTAATACATAAAGGAAAAAGGCCAGACAGGGTTAGGAACTTGCATGGATAAATGGATTGAGGTTTGAAAAAAAAAAGTACAGTGTACATTAAAGCAAGAGATTTTTAAAAATAGGTGCCTAAAATTAGTTTGGATTTCTCTGACACAATTGGAGCTGCTGGGAGCTAAACATTTTTTAAAAATGAAATCACTTATTTAGGTACCTAAATATAGATTTAAGAGCCTGAATTTATGTGCCTTTTTAAAAATGTTTCCATTTTTCATAATCTTGGCCAAAATACAAACGTTTTGCAAACACCAAGGAGAAGAAGTTGGTAGTGATCTGCCTGTAATATTTGAACCAAACTAACTACTAGAACATGTAGCACAGCATGCATTTCCATGTCAATAAAAGTAGCTTTCCATGGATGTTTATTAGACCATCCATAGGTCAGCAGGAATAACATTTTCAAAAATGCCTCAGAGAGTTGGGAGCTTTAGTGCCCTTTTCAAAAAGGTCTTCATTTCACTAGATTTAGACTTCTAAGTGCCTAACTCACTTTTGACAATGAGACATATGATCCTAACGCATGTAAATGATTTTGAACAATGTACTTTAGATCATATTCTAGACACATACTGCAAACTGGAACTTGAGGAGATGGACAAGATTCTTTTTGAGGTACTTCACTTCAGTTTACACATGCACACAGAAAATATAAATGAACCTGAAAAACAAAGCAAACACAACCAAACATGGAGTTATCGCTTTGTTTTGGGAGGTAGTGGGCCTGTAGCTCAGAAATTTACCTGAAAGTTTCACACAGCATTTCCAATAAAATGGCAGTTAACTCATGTGGATACACTGGGAAAACAGAACTCAGATTGAGTTTGCAGGAGAACACAGAGTGAGGTAAAAACTGCTATAACAATAGGTACAATAACAAAGGTAGAATTTAGAGAAGATACAGTAAAGCTAAGGCTATACATTCATGCACACATATTGTACACACAGACAGTTGATGCATGTGTGCAATTTACTGGGGCCTAAAATAGCTTTGATATTATTTTGTAAGATTGTCTCCAAAATGCCATCTGATCCTAACCACGTCAGGATGCATATTTTGCTTCTTCAAGTTATAGTAATAGGAGGAGGGTAAGGGGGAAAAGCGGTTTTCAGTGTTTGTCGTTATTATAGGTTATATATACACAGAAAGAAAGTTAATTAAGCTTTAAAAAAATCCATCACACATCAATGGCTGCATTTTAATGAGTACAAAAAGTTGAGGTGTTTACTGCCAATTAAAGTGGTTTTTAAATAAGCATTAATTACCACAGAAATTCAGAAGAAAGTTATACCTTGTCAAAGAAAGGCCAGCGCAGGCTGTGCACACTTCTGCTCCCATTCATATTCAGATAGTAATTACCACCAACCCTATATTTTCCATAATAATGAGGACAGGCTGTCATGTCTGTCAAACAAACAAAAAAAAAAAAAGTAGCAGGCTCAGAAATACTCTTAACCTGAAGTAAACTTTTTAAAATTTCCCTGGCAAGAGTTCATCCCTAATCCATAGGGCCACTGCATTTTTAGAGCAAGGAAGCATGTGAGGCTATAAGAGAGAGTTACATTCAAAACCATAAGTTCCAAAGGAGAAGCCATGTCAATCTGGTTTGGCTAAACAAACAAAGGCTATGTCTACACTGGCAAGTTAGTTCGAATTAAGGAGGCTTAATTCGAACTAACTAAAGCCATGGCTACACTAGGCTTTAGTTAGTTCGAATTAAAGGCTTCCTTAATTCGAACTAATAAGTCTGAATATGGTATTCGAACTAAAGGGTTAATTCGAACTAACTAACTAATTTTAGCAAGTGTAGACATAGCCAAGGAGTCCAGTGACACTTTTAAAGACTAACAAATTTATTTATCGCATGAGCTTTTGTGGGAGAAAATCCCACTTCATCAGACACTTGAAGATCGAGAACTAATAGTTCTCGATCTTCAAGCATCTGACAAAGTGCCACTAGATTCCTTTTTTATTAAAAACCATAGACCCCAATTTGCAAGGCTGGCAAGAATCAAAGTGGGGCAAAGGTGCCGTTATGTCACCTTTGCATTCCCCCAACCCTGAGGCCAGTTTAGCCTGCACCATAATATAGAGCCATCTCAGCACCCAAAGGGGCCATTCCAGCAGCTGATTAGTAGCACTCTGGTCACACCAACTCTAAGCCATCCAGGAAAGCCCTCACGCTGAACGAATCCTCAGCTTTGACTGTTTAAGCCTTTTTTGCTGTTGGACAGATACTAGAGAAGTGCCTAGCATGTAATACCATGACTGAGCTAGTATGAATATGATCAAATAAAGGCTTACTTTTAGCAATCAAATGTAGGCAGGAAGACTTCAGTTAAAGATGACCTGAAAAGAACTTTGTAAACAATAGATGACTGCACTTTTCCTGCATCCTTCTGAAGCATAAAGAAGAGGGTTTTTTCACTGGTTCACTTTTCTTAATAAAATTTCTTGTTTGCACTGTCATTTTTTATCTTGTATATAAGAAATAACAAGGCTGGCCTTCCCTCTTTTTCCTGGAGGACTTATTTGAGTGGGAGATGGATAGGGAGAGTGAAAAGACTAGAAGGCATGGGAATATTTTTTGTGAGCTCTCATATCTTAAGTGGCCAGGATATTGATTATTTAACAAAAACTACTTTTCCTCCAAAGAGTTCATTAGACATTGGAGTTAAATAGATTTTTTGAAGTCAAATAAAAACATTCCTTCTCCTTTCAATTGCTCTGCTTTCTATCCCTAGTGCTACAGTAACTTCACTAGCTCTCCTGTTGACAGGCCAGTCAAAACCCAATTTCCAATCCAAAACCAAGCATTTATTTGGACAAACCTGTCAAGTCTTCTTTACCATCACAAAAGCCAAAAAAAAAAGGCTCCTAACTTCTCCCTTTCTCCTCCTTACAATTAAGAGTTGTATCAATATAAAATGTGACAATAATATAGCATATTGCCTGTTTAATCAGTCAGTATCTGTGAGTCTTTCTCCAACATTATTTATTCAGGCAACATTCATATTAAAGTAAATGGGACACACAAATCCATGGAAGTTTTGTCTCAGTAAGAAGTGCTGAACTGGTGCCTAGCATTTCCATAATTACAGTGCATTCACGGGGGAAGGGGGGGTAATTTTATTGCTTGAAATAGCTGGGAGATTACTTCAGAGACAGAACGGACATAACACAAAACAGAGTTTCCAAGTACTGACAGGAAGGAGTGTTACACAAACTAAATTCCACATTAGGCGTTACAATAATAATGAAAACCCCACCAACCCTCGTGATATGTGAACTCACTGACACTCCAACATATGGTGGGCAGTGGAGGAAGAAAGAAAGAAAGACTGACCAAAGCAAACACTCGGGGATGCTTAAGAGCAGAATACAGAAGTGAACAGGCACAAACTGACCCTTCATTTGCCGTGAAATTTCACCATTCAAGGCAAAGTGCATTCGGTAAATTTACAGCTGCTTAGTGACCTTAGTGGATAACAGCCATTTGTCATGTTAACATGATATTTGATATAAGTGAAATGGAACCTCAGATAAGGAACTACAATTTTAATTAATATGAAATCCATACACGTATGTTCCTTGAATGTACTTGGCCCATCTCTGACTAAAGGTTTCTACAATAAATACACACGTGTGTACGTGTTACTCATTTGCGAGCACGTATTACAGGTCCCCCTCTGTGCTGATCCACAGAGCATGAGCTGTCACAGCCCCCATCAAGAAAGACTTGGCTCTATAGCGCAAGCTGTAGCAACTGACAGTTTTAGGTCTGGGTCAATCCCTGGCATGTCTGCCAAGAAGGCAGCCATCACGCAGGCATGTACTGTAAAAAAAAAAACTGCACTCCTTTAATCATAGATAGGCTAGACTACATCCAAGGAAATACTTGCTTATTGGGGTCATGGGTTAGTATATTGCCATGCTAGAAAAGCTGCTGAGTCACTCACAGGATCTGACGGCAGGGAATGAGTGGAGTCTAGCGAGTGGATTCTTGTACTATATTGACTCTGCCACTATGGAGAATGGTATTTAGTTTCTGGTCCTGAGGTTTACTCCCTGGGATAGACCATTTGCAATATTCCCCTTCTCTCTAGGTTTTAATTAAGGCCCGTTCAATGTGGTAGCTGAACACCTAGAAATGGCACATTGCTCCTCAGTGAGTAATGGAGGAATCCCATCCACTCCTCTTTAGCCGGAAGCCCCGTGTCTACATTACAAAATTCTACCATACTAGAAAGCTGTTGTGAAGAGTCAAATTAATTGACATGATACAAACTTGAGCGTCACATGTGGGTTGCAGCCCATGAAAGCTTATGCCCAAAGAAATGTGTTAGTCTTTAAGGTGCCACGGGACTCTCATTTTTTTCTTGTATACAGACTAACATGGCTACCCCTCTGGAACTTGTAATAAAAAAATGGTATTGTGGGGAAAAAAACAAATGGAAAGTTATCTATATCTTATTCATACAATGAACATACCGCTGGTTTGGGTAGCACATGACACTCTGGCATAGTCAAAAGACATTTAAGGAATAAAACAAAAGCTAGTTCTACCCATGTTAGAGAATCCACTCCTAGAATAATAAATCCAGCAAGGGTCATTGTGGTTTCAGCTTGATTTGTTTAACCCTTTGAGTTAAAATTAAAATTCAAACAACACTCTTAAGCTCTGTGTAGCAGGGGTTGTTCCTTCCTAGAGCTGGGCAAAGATTTTTTTATGGAGATGTAAGGATGTAAGCAAGGTTAGGAATCTGAGCGCCTCTCTTGCTTAGCAGCTAAGTAGGGAGGGGGGGCACTGATTTACCTGTGCTTTGTATTTGCATGACACTCAGCATAATTTCACCCAGAGGCTGGGCATGATGGGAGTTGGTATGTGTGACTGGTTCAAATCCTCTAAATCTGGTGTTTTATCAGAAGGGGGAAAGGAAATATTGCTCTTTCATGATATGCCACCCTTTGATTGTATATCTGTATATCCAAGAAGCTGATGGAAAAGTCACCAGCAGCAACAGAGAACTTGGAAAAGTGAGCAATCCTAGTTTTCAGAATTGTAAAACCAGGTAGGAAGGGGTGTGAGCACTAGCTCTGTTGGAGCTGTGCCTTAAGCCAACACTTATTTCCCCACCCATTGTTAAATAGACCCAAAGATTCCTTGTAGAGGCTCTATTGTTATTTTGATTGAGCTGGAATCACCAGAGAAACAGAAACTTCCTAGTGAGCTGAAGTCACTGATGAGGAGCTGAAATCACTAGGGAAGCAGAAACTTCCCAGTGAGCTGAGATCACTAAGAGCTGACTGAGGTCAGGCAGAGGGATGGAGCTCTGCAGATGGCAGGTGTGACCAGTGGATGGCAGGTGTGACCAACAGGCAGTGTGGCGGAGCCAGCGGAAAGCAGGCGGAGCCAGCGGACAGCAGGTGTGACCAGCGGGCGGTACAGCGGAGCCAGCGGACAGCAGGTGTGACCAGCGGGCAGCAGGTGTGACCAGAGGCCAGTGGCAGAGCTGGCGGACCCAGACAGAGTCTGTGGACAGCGGGTGTGAGTGGCCAGTGGGTGGTGTGAGCAGACCTTGAGGTGGTAGAGGACAATTGGAGGGGAGGACTGAGGGCTGACTCCCCCTCCTCCCTTAGTGGTGGAATGAGTTCTGTCTATTGGGTTTTGTGGGAATCTTTGCACTATATCCCAACCAGTGCTGCGTTTTGATGTTGCCTTTATATAGTCTTTATTAAACCTTTTATGTGCTACACTCAGACTGGCGCTTGCGAGCGGGGAAGTATTGCCCTTCTAGGGCACCCAGGGGGTGATGTGTAATTTCCCAGAAGACTGGGTGGGTGCTCGAGCCAATTGTTGGTGTAACATTATTTGGGAACCCCTAGAAACAGAACCCGGTCCTTTGCTGCTGTCGTCACAGCCTGGCAAAGGGGTTACAGAACCTTTTTTTAAAAATCAAAATGAAAAAAATACAAATTAGGATTCAAGATGAACAAAACGATTTTTGAATTTGGGTTTATTTCAACAAGTTGTTTCAGCCAGAAAGAAAAAAAAATCTGAACCATCTAAATGATTTGTTTTGACACCTCCAAAATAAAATGTTTTAACTTTTCATTTCAGAAAGATGTTTCTTTTTGGACTTTCCCTCAACTCTTTTTTAAAATAAAAAACAATTTTAAAATGTTTCTAAAACTTCACAATCAAAACCTAATGTTTCAAACAGTTATTTGCACCGCTCTATTGCTTCTTTTATTTTTGCATGTGACCTGTGGCAGTTGGTGTTGTCAGAGATGAAAATTATATTTCTCTGATTTTGAAGCGGGCATTTTTATTTCATCCACAAACTGCCTTGCTCACCCTCTTCCTTGGGCAGAATTTTTGTCTTTCACACCACATTGATTAGGGTATCATTTGTGTATCCAGACTGGCCTGGCTGGCTTGTGGTTTTCTTTTAATTTTTTTCCCAAGGACAGAATGAAGATGGAAGTCATATACATATAAAACAAATCTTTATCGGCATTACTAATAGCACTTTAGAAAAGGGAAGATGGGAGAATTTGTAAACCTAATTCACTGTTCACTTCTTGTACTACACTTACTATGGAAACTAAAATTGTCTCAGTTACTCTTTTCGGCTCTCATGCACTACAAATGACAGTTATTTTTATATGTAATGCCACACCATGAATTGAAAGGGCTATAACCAGCTTTGAACCCGCATAAGTACGTTCAGATAGGGGAGTTGCATTGGTTTAACTAAGTCAGTTTAAACAGACCAGTGACAATATGTGTGTAGTACCCACAATGAGAACTGGCTTCTCGCTGGACCATTAACACTTTGACATCAAAATGGCAGGCAATACTGGCCTTGCGTACGCTACAGAAAATTTTGAAGCATTTTACCATTGTTCAGTCTCCATGTTAGGAACGACAACAGAGTCTTGTGGCACTTTTAAAGACTGTTAGTCTTTAAAAGTGCCACAAGACTGTTGTCTTTCTACAATAGACTAACACGGCTACCCCTTTGGAATTTGACTACATGTTAGGAACATTAGTGTAGTATAGCTCACTGGCTGTCAACACAATCTGAAGCACAAGGTCAATTAGATCTGCTCTGAATGGACAAAGAGACATGGCTGGTATCTCTGAAAGCTTTGAAAATTCATTTTAAAATTTGTTATTTAGTAGAAGTATTTCTCCAGCTAAGCAGCTATGGTGATTAATCAATGTTTTACCTTTCGATTGAAAAATAAAGATACTTGATACAATGTAAGATCCTATGAAGATATTTACTGATCATAAAGGATTTGTAAAAAGCCTAAAAGAGCACCCCTTTTTCTCAGCTAACTCTGCTGGAATAAGCTTTTAGCTGTCACCAACCTCGCCCCATTTAAATGACAAAGGTCAGTTCAAAATTTCCACAACAGAAACAACTCTTTAATTTTAGATACTATATTTCCAAAGATCATGCCAATAATGTGACAGGATAGTATGCTGGCACTAATATTGATGCTATTGTGAAACAGCAGGGAGGTCAAAAGCCAACCCCTGAGCTAAGGACACGAGGAGATCTAGCGGCACAGATTCCATAAGCCATGCCAAAAAAGCCAAACCAAAACATACAGACAGACACTCACATGCACGCGTGCACATGCTGTAAACCAAGGGGTGGAACTCCTAAAGGGACCATCACTGCCACGAGTAACTTATCACAGACAGCCAGCATTGTGGCTGGCAAAACTCAAAGCTGATCTAGATTTCAAACCAAAGCAGCAAGGTTTGTCAATTTCTTGATTTAAAACACAATTAACACATTGGCAAAAGAAAAACAGAATTTGATAATACAATATTATACTTTTAACAGATTCCTATAAAGAACCAAAGCCTGAAAATATTGAACTGGAATTGCTCTGTGCTTGTATTTTTAAAGATATAAATAAATGCATTCATTATGCATCACAATATAATGCCGTGCCTTAGTGTGAATCTAAACAGCACATGAACCACTAAACAAGTGCGAGTTTAGCTGTAATGCACTCTGACTGGGAATTTGTCAACATTGCCTCTGAATTAATGCACATCTTTAACATAGACTCAATGGTTGCCTGAGTTGAGCAGCTGTTTATGTAAAAAGATTCTTCTCTCTGGAACACAGTAACACACACTCAATCTGCCTCTCAGAGGCCTCATTCACTGACATGCTTTTCCTCCCCAGTAGAATCCTTTATCCTTTACCAACAAACTCTGAACTTAAAAGAACCCACAAGAATCTGCTATCCATCTTGATATTAAGAAAGACAATCTTAGGCAAGGCTCTTTTTGTGTGTGAGCATGAGCCAAAATGAAGTTAAGGAAAGCTAGACTTTTACATGTCATGAACCAAAGATACCAACAGTTCTTTTTAACATAAATATAGACTGAATCACACACCAGACACTGCTTAGAGCCAAAGAGTTTTATCAAGGAAAAGCTAGATTTCCCAAACTCAGATGCTGTCTTCATTACAAACATCTAATATCAGAAGACAAGGGAAAGCTCCATTTTAAAATGCATTTTTTATTATTCAGCCTTCAGTGGAAATGTCACCTTTCTAATGCAAGCTGTTATCATGCGTTTCCCATGCCAAACACATGGCCTCTAAGGAGAGGATTTTATCTCTACATTTTTAGTGATTTGTATTTCTCTTTCAAGGAGCTCCATGCCTTAAGGCACCTGAAACACTAACAGCACAAGAAGGTAAGGTTACACAAGATGCAGCTGGATAGGACAGAGAACTCGGCCCAGACTCAGCAAAGCTTCCGTGTTCTGCAGTCACCCTGCCCAATAATTCATGGCTCTTACTATGTTTAATTATATTTGGCTTCCTTGGTTAGGACCATCATCTCAAAAACGCAGTGCACCCATCAGCAGACTAAGGCACGTGACGGCTCAGGATCAGCCAGCACAACTGCCCGCGATGCCTGCCAATGAGCCAGATGCTGCCACATATTGGCATCTGGGGCCTGGAACAGTAACCATGCTCTCAGTTTGGCTATGGATTCTGACCCTGACTACTGAAGGAGACAAAAGGATGGATGGAAGGGAGGGGGAGGAGAAGCATCTCCTGATAATTTCACGGGGAAAGATTTAGACAAAGCCCTATTATTTAGCTGCTTTAGATGTGGCTGCAACTAACCAGGAAAAAAAAAAATCATGTTCTAACATCTATTCTATACATAAGAGCAAACAAGGAGTCTGATGACACTTTTAAAGACTAACAAATTTATTTGTAGCATGAGCTTTCATGGGAGAAAAATCCCACTTCGTCAGACGCTTGAAGATGGGGAATTACAGAATGGCAGCAAAATAAACGTAGGGGAGTGTAAATCATAGGATCAGGTCAGACTTACAGCAAATCAAAGCAATTGTTTAGAGTCAAACAGTGGAGAACAACAATAACCAGGGCAGTTAGGGGGTGAGGGGAAAAGCAAAACTCTCTGTTGTAATGGGAAAAAACCCACAGGCTCTATTAGCCCTAAGTTGCCGGAGTCCAATTTGCATATGAATTCCAATTCTGCAGTTTCCTCTTTGAACCCTGCCATTTAAAAGGGTGAAATCCAGGCCCTGTTGACATCAGTGCACTCGTTTAATCTATAAAACCTCACAGCGGTCTGTCGCTAATTACCTCACAGCTCACATCTCTCCCAGGGAGACACTGAAGCAACTCAGAGAATTCAAGGTGCTCATGTTCAAACCTGCTGGCGTAATTGTGAGAAGGCCAAAGGCAAGGCCCATGCAGTGAAGAACCCTTGTCATTGTTATTTGCTTCCCAACTTAGTTTACCGAAGCTCAGATCTGTCAGGCGTTCCAGCATAACCCAAAGATTATCAGTTCTCCCAGGCTTCTTTGGAGGTTGTGACTAAACAAAGGTACAGGATAAGAGAGGATGGAGCACGGAAGGAATCGGTGGGTGGGAGGATGGTTGTTGGAATAATTTATTTTATTTTGAAATTGGTCTGTATTGAAGCAGTTTTTATACATGTCTATAGTATAAAGTAACGGTTAAGTGACTTTCCAAACATCACCCCACAGAAGAAGTGAGAAGAGAAATAGAATGTAGTTCCAGAGCAGGCTGCTCTAAATCATGACACAGCATTGACCCTTTTTGTGTCCAACTTTTTCCTAGTTATCCCAGCTCTGTGCAGGGTACTGTGAAATGCTTAGCAGTCTCCAACGCAGCCTATATACCTATGCTGTCAAAGTAAACAATATGCTCACTCTTGTCTGAGTTAGACCTTTTCCTTTTCAGAGGCTAATCGTCTTCATTTCCATTGTTACCTAAAAATATTTATATTCATATTTATGTGGGGGCAACAATAGACACAGAAAGGGCAAGAAAATTTACTATCACCATAGAAGGATACAATATATGAAGAACTGAGGGAACTGAATGTAAATAGCTTCGGAGACTATTCAGGGTGAACATAATTAGTTTATATATACTCTCGTGACTCAAGAAAGAGAATGACTCCTAATTTGAGAAGATAGTAGGACAGAGAGAAATGGTTTGCAGATGAGAAAGGGGAGGGACCTTGGTTTCAGCAGAAGGAAAGACCTCAATGACAGCAGGAAAGTGGGGAATGAAAGAAAATACCAAGGTTCCTTCGCAGCACCCATTGCCGTGAAGACTGACTTATAGGGAAAATAACATAGATGCTAGCCTGTACAAAAGGCAGGTTGCAGACTATACACTGTGTAGCTTTTTTCTGGTCCCTTACTAGCAGCCATTCACAATCTGCATTTGCAAAGAATCATAGGCACTTGTGTCTTTTGCCTCCAGCTGCTGCTGTAGGAAGACTCTTCCTATTGCATATGAAGTGCTGCATGTAATGCAGTGAATTAAAGAGTTCTCCAGAAGTGCTGCATAATTCAATTATTTTTTTACGGGAATGGGGGAGCTCATAAATCAGTGTTCATGTAAAAGCAAAACCATCTGGGACAATGACAACTTCAAGTCAAACCAGACATAGGTTAGCATCACCTTATTTAAAAGGACCACTAACCACTGTGATGTCTTTGTCCTGGCCCTCCCTTATATCCAGGTCTAACAATTGCCAATTGGCTTGCCCGAGATATTTGCACAGAAAGACTTTCCCCTGACAAGCCAAAGAATCAGGGCTATTGCTGCAAACTTTCTCAAAAGGATACTAATTCCCATTGCCCACCACTGACATGCTTCCACCATTGTTCCTGACCAGCACAATGCTAAAACGACCCTCCGGGAGGAGAGCTCTAATCTCTTCCGACAGCACCCTTGGCCAAGAAGTTGGAACTAGAGCGGCCTTTGGAGAAGTAACATCTTTAGTCCGCCAACAGCCAGTAGGGGCTGCTAAGGCAGAGAATTAAACCATTCCCCATCCCCAGGAGGTCTCTCTGCTGTGCTCTGATTAGCCTCCTTTGGCCTAACAGCAAGGATTCAGGAAGTGTAGCTCAATCTAGATCCAACACATGGGAGAACAAGCAGCTTTCCCTGATCTGCTCCATGTTCTTTTACGTCAGCTCGTCCAGGAATATTGGTTTCCTTTAGATACGTCCCATGGATTCAAGTGCCCTGAGATTCCAGCTCTGTACTACGTGAAAAGCTGTTAGCAGAAAGACAATCAGGAATGCCACCTTTCATAGACAGTGTGGCAGGAAACGAGTTCTGCAGTGCTTATATAAAATGCTGCTGCCAAATAACAGCTGCTCTGAACACTTCGGCCCCCTCCCGCTCACCTCTCCCTGAGATTTGCCACTGATTCTGCAGCCACTTCCAGACTAAGGCCAAATTTATCATTCTCACAGTCAAGGCTCTTATAGAGCTGCCTACGGCTCATCAACGGTCACCTGATTGCCACAAATTCCATGTTTTGATGCCCACCTGGTCTTTTACATGGATCTGCACATCTTCCACTTCCTTCCCTCTTCATTTGTAACAGCCATGTTGATCCCGTATGCTATGCAACCTCTCTCTCCTTAAAACTCACCTTCCCCCCACCCACAGTCCCTCAAACAATCCCCCATAGATTGATAGCACAATAAAACATAAACAATGTGTACCATGCCCCATAATCTTAGTGATGTACTGCTCCCTGTCCATTGCCCATTTATTTGTCCTATGCTCTCTAGCATTGTAGACTCATGCTGTTCTGTGAACTCCTCAAAGTAGGGACTGTATCTTTACTGATTATGATGGCATGCACAAAAATAATGATAATAAGATTAAACCCGGACACAGTAACAAGTGACACATTGAGAGATATTCAGTATAACAAGTCTATGTTGCCATGTAGAAGAACAGATGTCAAACTGAAGCAGGGAAGTGTAAAATAAAAGGGATTAGGGACTGAAATTACTGTGGAGGCAGAATGCGGGTCCCGTTCCAGTGACAGGGACTGGAGAAGCAGTATGCCACAAGGCTGGAAGGCCAAATAAAAATGAGATCTCAAGGGTGGAGAAGCAGCAGAAAGTTTGGAAATCCCTTGGGGCTAAGAGAAAACAAAATCCCTTCTTCTTAGCCTTTCCCAAGAAGTTGTAGGATTTCAATTTAAAAAGGTGTAACTCAGAAAAAAATAAGGTATTGGAGGCCAGTTTTCAGGTGTACTCAGTCTCTGTAGCTGCTATTAATGTCAACTGGAATTTTGGATTCTCAGCGGGTAAAAGAAAGCAGGTTCTAGATATTTCACATTTAGGTTACATGGATTTTCAGATACATCAGTGGAGCACACTAGAGCCCTGAATGTAACAATTCAGTTAACGTACAAAGCACAGATGCAAAGAAACGTTGATAAACATTCTCATTTAATTATTTAAATCACTCATCAAGCTTGCTAGAGAGGAAGTTTCTATTCTCCAGCTTCCTGTTTAGTGTCCTTGAGAAAACAAATGACAACACATTCACCAAACCCCCCCCCCCCAAAAAAAAACCCCACCTCCACACAAATGCCAGTAGTGCTTTACTTCCCATTTCCCTATACCTGATGATGTCTAGTGAATTATTTAGAAAGAACAGACATCCCCAACCTTCTTCATTGTGAAGCCTTTTGGTTTGGGGTTCATTATACAGCCTTCAGAAGGTTTAGAAATGAACACACACGAGTTGAGTAGATGCTGGATCTGAAGTGAAGTCAGGTTGGAGCATACCAAGGTGCAGAGCAGGGCTGCCTGACAGAATCTGAGGAAGTTGGTGCTCCACAAGAGGCTATTTTCAAAGAACAGCAAGGAGCTGTGCTATAAGTGATGGGGCTGATGTTTCTTACCATTCAGGGGGAGAACAAGACAGTACCCCCTTCTTGGGTTTTCTTTCTGTTGGATTCAAGTTCTTACAAAAGCGAGGAACGTAGTATAGAATAGGATGGGTACCTAAACTCTCCCCAACACAGTGCCCCCAATGGAGACCTTCAGCACCCTGATGCTAATCCACAACATTTCAAGATACAAGTAACTATAGTGACTGAATCAATCAGTCTGCTACAGTAAAAATAAACAACTTCAGTCCAAAGCCCAATGAGAGAGGAAGTAAGGAGGAAAAACCAGCAAATCTCCAACAGCTAGTCAGACATGCTGAGGACTTAATAGACAAATATATATACTCAGATACAAGGGCCACACAATGAGCTGATGGAAATGGCCACAACTCCACTGGACTTCCAGCGGTGAATTTGAAATCCACTAACAGCAGGCTGAATTTGGCCCCTCAGGTTTAGTTTGTTAAACCAATATATTTAACACCACCGTACCATGACATCCAGCAGCAGGAGCAATGACAGAAACCACCTGTTCATGTATCATCTGGGAAATAGTGCTTGTTTTAGGAGATACAAATAGTTTATTTAACGGCATGGTCATTAAAAACATGGGATATCAAACACCTAGTTAAGGCAATTGCATTTCCAAGTGACAGCTTCCTCAAACTGTCTACGACAGATTTTTCACCTGAAAGAGGTTACTGACAGCATTCAAATAAAATGTTAAAGACCTATTTGGATTGCATTATTTAAATCACATGCTTTGCACTGAAAAGAATGGTGACATGCTCCCTTCCCGAACAGCGTTTTCTTTCCTCTTGTTTTTCAATTTCAGGCTGGGTTTACACATCATTTTGTATTCCCCATGACAACAAACTACACATAGACACAACCTGAGTGACTAGACCAAGACAGCATTTAAAGGTATTAAGACAACTGAATGAAAATTGTGTTTAAAAAGTTACTGGAAAACTACCACAATGGGATAAGCCAACAGAGCACAATTATCTGATGATGTTACTGTACTGAGAACCCCAGGGATTGAGTCAGGTGGCTGAAGGAAGGGAGGATCCACTTGAGCAAAGAGATCTCCTTCCAAAGTCACAGCTAGGGCACTGCTGGAAGGAAGCTATGTAACAGCTTGGTCTGAGCATTAGAGATTTCCTACCAGCTCGGCACAGGAAGTTGTTCCTGTGGCTCACCTGAGGGAGTTCCTGTTATTAAGCCAGAGGGTGGTAGGTTGAAATACAGTTTCTGAGAGTGATATCATCTTGGAAAGCGCTCCATAAGCAATGATACCGGTGACCTGGTTACAACCTAGAGTGTTGTTGCAGCCCCTCTGCTGGCTTTCTGATCACAAGAAAAAGAAAAAAAAGAAAAGAGGGGAGTGGAATAATTTTAAAAGGAAAAAAGTTTCCAGATTTCCTTTGTTTAAGTGAAGTATTTTCCTTTTCCACTTTATTTTAATACACAGACCTGATGTCTAACAGATGGAGACTGTACAGATGCACTTTTGGGAGTGCCCATAAAATACGTTGCTAAAATACAAATAGGAGCAAAACTTTTTATTTTTTTAAAATACACTAATCGTTGCTGAATCCTCTCTTTACCAAAGGAATTTGCCCTTTGTTCTCCGGATAAAGCTGGGGGGAAAAAGAAAAAAAGGACATTTCAAAAAAGTGCAAATACATAATTTGCAAAAGAATCTGACTATACTATATTTATGTATATGTTGGGAACACGGCCTGGCATGGCTTGGAACTGCAATAGCTGTATACAGCAAAACGAAAAAGAATAAGGCAATAAATATTCTTCATTTCTTAGCTCCCATCTTCCCATTCCTTCCCTCAGATCCCACTACTCACTCAAGTCAGCCAATTGTGTCAATCCCAATTCCCACTTAGAGTTTGCTTAGTTGCTGCTTGCTCATTTGGGACAGAGAATTCCCCTTGTTCTTCTGCACCTAATACCTGGAAACAGATCAGGGGAGTGGACCAAGCCTCTCATTTTGTTGGGCTCAAGAAATAAGGCTCCAGAGCATTTATCAGGAAAAAGAGTGTGCACAGTGAGGTCTTGAAGAGAGAATGGTTATGAGGAGAATGCTCCAAAGAAGAGTTAATTAAGTGAAACTGTGGTAACTGCAATTAAGAAAGAACAGTCAGTCTCTGTTTTATATCCATACATTTATTTAGCATCATGTTTTCTTGGTCCTTATTAAGTTACTAAAGCAATATTTACTTGGCTAAGGAAAAACAACTTCCCTTCTCGTAGTGATTTAAACACAAAATTCATCCAACGTTATAGAGCGAGAGGTCTAAACGGACATTGCCAACTGAGAAAGCATGACGTCAACAGCGTTAGTTTTTCATATGTTCTTCCCACCATGTGAAATGATATGCAACAACTTTCAAGATACATTTCACAGTATTTTGCAGTAGCTTTCCTTTTTTTTCCCCATGGATATACATTTTTGTTTTATATACCAAGTATTGCATAAAGCACTTTTAGTATTTTTTCTGCATATGCTATTAATAAATTAGTTGATCCTCTCTCTCCAAGTTGCATTTAGCACAGGAACAGTCTATTGACACTATAAAAGGTCCTACCTTCAGCTGTGATGGATTACAAAGTTATGCATTTCCATCACCTGATGAAGCACCTGGAGTGGGGTCCTGTTTCTACTTAACTCACAAGCTGGCAGTGCTAGACATGCCTACCCAACATAGAGCAAACCTTTGGTGAAAAGGTTTTCATATAGCAGCCTCTTGCAATAAAAAATAAACTAGCACCCTGTCCAGTCAGAGATTCATGTTAAAAATATTCACTTTTGGCATGATTACACCCATCTCTTTTATTCATGTTGTCCAAGTGATTTGACCTTCCTTATGATGGTCAGGAGTGTGTCCGTGCCAGAGAAAATTGTCCATCAGAAGACCTGACCGTGTTCAGAAAGCCACAGTTGCCTTTATCTCAATAGATCCGCCCAATCTACAGGGGCAAAAAATGGATGAGATTTGATGTCTTCAACACCTGCAACTCCAGCACCAAGACGCTCCACAGGGTTAAACTGCAAAAGCTTAAAAACACAGCATACAATTCAGTTAGCAAAAGTGAGCACCGTGTCATAAAGAGTAAGCTACAACCTACTACACTGAACATACATAAATAAACTTCAGCACATTGAAGATGCCCTTTACTGGACAAGGAGATACAGCCTGCTGAGACTAAAGATACCAGCATACACTGCTCTGAAACATTACATGCTAGGACTCCTAGTCCCTAGAGGTTTAAGGAATGGCAGTTTGCATTGTAGAACTCCAGGGATAGCATTTGATCTATGGCCACACCCTTTAGTCACCTCTACATAAAGGTAATATCACAGAGGATAGCCTGGAACAAGAGACAAGTTTCTTTAAGTTCTATGATTCCATCACTATTGCCCTAGACCTGTACCTTTATAAACAGTATTTATCTCCTTAAGAGTATTTCTACAAAGTTATTGTAATGAATAAGGGAGTGTAAAGGCAAGTCATTACACTTTAAAATTCAAAATTGAGACATTAGGGAAAACTGGTGCAACAGCTTGAATAAAAACTGCTAAAACAAAACAGCTTCTTCGCTTGAATTACTATCACCAAACCATACACCGTATTGACAACTGGCTTCATTCACGCTAAGTTTAATGCAAAATGGTAACTTTAAAGGGTACCCCAAATAGTCTGATAAAAAAGCCATGAAAATACTTTGCAGACTGAGTTTTAAAAAATAAATAAATAAATAACATTGAAAATACACAGATTTTGCCTTTCTTCAGAACGTTTCAGAATATAAATCAACAACACAGTTCCTTCTGCCAGTTGTGAAGAGGTACTATGCAGTCTAACCTCAATGCATTCAAATGGCTACAAAATGACCATAAAGCCATAAGAGTATTAATTTGCACATTTCAAATTGGCTCTGCTATTTAAAATAATCTAACCTCATTCCTGAAACGTAACTCAGAGAGCAAACTGCTTACTGTGAGAATTTACACAAGCCAGCAAGCAAGCCATCACAGACACCCTCACTCTGCTTTCCCCTGAAATGTAACAAGCAACAGCAGGTGGGAAAGCAAGCACAACAAATTTTACGTTCTGAAGTTCTGCACTCCAGGACAAAAACTTTACTCTTGGAAAATAAACACCAATACCTATTTTTAAAAAGATAAATTGTGCAAATTTGATTGGCCAATGAACCCTGGAGCCATCTAAAGAAAAATCTTGAGGACAAACTACCAATTAAATACTAAATAAAAACTTCAGATTGTTCTTTTAACCCAAAAAAGGGGAAAAAATCTGTTTTCTCTTAAGTGAAGGACATGATGTTGGCTAGATGAAGAAGTGAAGTCATCAGCACTGGAAGCTGAATGCCACGAGACAAAATTTGATATGGTTTTCCATGTAGCTGCAGACTGATCCTTACAAGCTATTTTGTGATGTCCTGACCTGCGTAACCTGTTTGGGGGCTGGAAGAGGAAAGTCACAATGACAAATTGCTAACCATGCCAAAGAGACCCTTCCTTTTTCCTGACAAGGCTTCCTCAACAATGAATGGTCGTTTCCTTGGATAGTCACACAACTGAAGTTTGATTTACTGGCCTATGGAGCTGAACCTCCATCCTATAAGTCACCAAACTGCACATGAGCACTTAACCTAAGCTAGGACTCAACAGATACAGTCTTGTGATGAGTTTGAAGTGAAACTGCACAGCTGTCTGAAAGTGAAGGACATATTATATATCAGTGTGTCGGTTCAACCTGTAAGAGGGAGAAGCTCCATTGCTTGACATTTTTTTAATGGACCAGACAAACACTAGTAAATTTACAACAGAGATCAATCCTTACACTGGTAAGGAGAGATGGACTCCCACACCTAATAGGTCGCCAGCTCTAGACATGTACACGAGATATTTCCTTCACTGTGTAAAAGTCATCTATTTCTCACACACTTTAGTAACATGACATCTGTTGGGGCTAGGATGGCACAGCGATTGGTAACATGTTGATGGACCATAAATCAGTAGCTAGGGAGAAAGGTTCAGGAAGCAAGTTTGCATTTGGTTCCTTTAACCTGTCCATCTTTAAGTCTCTTACCCTTGGTTTTCTGCTGTGTTCAAATCAAGACTGAATTCCTACACAATGTCATCACTGTGTAGCCTCTAAGCCAGATGCTCCTCGGCTGAAGTCCAAACTACCATATATCATTTACCCTGCTCAAATGGAGTCAGTTAAACCTACAGTAGCACTCCTATGTCATGGCTGAAATTAATGAAAGCACAAGGAGGAAAGAAAGGAAAATTCTATGCTGTTCATGAAGTAGCTTATTTCGGCATCTCATATTTTCAGTCATGACCAACTGATGCGAAAAAAAACTAGAAACAGCAACTCCTGTCCTTCATTACAAAACCTTAATAGAAGGCATATCAATCTGGAAGGCTGTGTATTTTCTTTTCAAGCTACCATCCTCTAGTAGACAACATATTAAAAATTATCTTCCTGTTGCAAAAGCCTGATTAGTCACATTTTAAATTACGTTTGTCTTCCATCCTTATGGGGTGCCTTGAAATACTCTTCCTTCATGGAAGGCAGTAACACATTTTCAACTATAGCAATGTTACAGCTATGGTTAAAACAACAGTAAGTTATGGATTACTTAAAATCTGTAGGTAGTTTGCAATATTGGCATTTGTATTTTTGGACTGAATTAAATGTTCACAGAAACACTTTGGATGGATTTAGGGCAAAACTTCTAAAATGGTTGTATATCACCAGAGATTTTCAGAAGCACTCAGCATTGGCTTAACTTTTCTCCCTTTGAAGTCAATGTTAAACTCTTAGTCCTCTACTTGGAAGTCTGGCATCAGGAGTCAGAATTTCCAGATGTAACAATATATTCATGCAAAATTCATAAGCAATGACAGGAAGGCTGCCTACATCCCTGCAGTCTGCTTTCTATAGTTAGTTTATTTCACCATTACCACACAGTTAGAAACTTCTGTACATATATGTACACTTACATATGTAAAATACATTCTCAGTTAAACTACCTGCTGAATGAGGGATCTGGCCTCTTTGGATATGTGATCCGGCATGTTCAAAGACGTGTGAGTGTTTATTCCTGCTGGATGACACTCAGCCAGAGTCTGAAACAATCAGTTCAGAAAATTTCTTAACCAACATAATACAACGACAACATAGGTGCAAGCATTGTCCTTAGAGCAACCCTTTGACTACTATAAAGTGAAGTTCAGACGGGTATATGAAGATAATTGAAGCTTTCCTAGAACTGTCTTTTTTATACAATATATTTTGATCCTCTTCTCTCTCCCCAGACCTCATCTTTCTCCTGCTTCTGATCAACTGGATTCTTGAATTTTGTTCAAAATGTAACCGCTAAGACAGCCCAAGTCAACCAACCAATTTGATTTGGTCAGTCGCTCATTTTTTGAATATTGAATAGTTTTCCCAATAAGCAGCAAAGTCTTTTTTTCTTCTGTATGGACTGACCTCGTACGATTACTTTAAGCACATTAACCTCATCCATTATACTTTAAAATAATTGATCCTAATATACGTATATATTAGAACATATGCAGGAGAGATGTCAAACTGGGTCATGTGAGAACAAGCAATAAGGGGAAGAGGTGAAATCCATTTTACTGACAGAGAGGTCAATACAGATAGTAATTGATTAAATATCGACACCTCCCTGCGACCCAACTCAAACCTGAATGTCAGTACAACATACCGGTACATTTGTCTATACTGCTCCCTGGACTGATACCCAATATTGGTATTAGTGTACAAATGCTGGACATGTACATTGGAAAAAGTAGGGAAGGAATATTAGACATACTGAATTTTGTTTAAACTAAAGAATAATTATGGCTTTTTTATTATTTACCGTACTGCAGTTTTGAGCTTAATACAACGTTACCACGCTTTTGTGCCGAAGCCTGAACAAGCGTGAATCCCTCAAAAACATGCACTGTTCCTCTGATTCTGTGCAAGCCAGGCAAGTCGAGGCAGCTCAGGTCTGAAGAGCACAGTTCAGAGGGAGACAGTAATAAAAGCATACTCAGGCACAAGTGCTTCTGGGAGAATAGTACTTCCACGTCTATTCAATACCTGCACCACAGCCTACCTTTCCAGTGAGGAGTTCGAAGAGAATGGCACCTAGACTCCACCAATCACAAGCTTCTGTGTCTTCTAGTATAGTTCCAACCTCTGGACACAAGACATTCAGATAAATATTAAAAGGGTCAGTTTCACCTTCAGAATGAATACTTATTTCCAAGGTGACTGCTGAATGCTGACTGTGCATACACTATGTACTACAGAGCTTTCGTTACGCATGCATGTTACTGAGCCCTTTAGCCACCCATCACAGCTACATGTTTCAACGCAGCTCTGCGACAGACTCAATTTATCATTTCTGCTTTACTTGCACAATATGGACAGTTTCAAGACTAGAAGGCACTAAGGCAAGGATTCCTCTATGCTGGTTTGCAGTGTTTCCTTGCAAAACAAATGTCTTTAGTGAATTCAGGGCTGGTGAAAGGGAGTAGCTTAAACATTCTTAAGACTGAACTCCATTTATTCATGAATTACATACAACCCAGGCAGGACAGTTCCACTGCAATATCTCAGTTTTAAGCTGAAGGGTGAAAAAATAGTTCAGTTAGCTGATAACCAATTCTTGGTCTCTGTCAAGGAGGGGGGTCACTTGAAGAGGAGGGCATGAGTCCTCTGGAAACTGGACCGAAGCCATAAATTCATTTTATAGAATCAGAGAAATGTAGGGCTTGAAGGAACCTCAGAAGGTCCTCAGGAGGCAGGATTTCACAGAGGCTGTTCAACAGCCATCAAAATTTAGTAACTAAAAGTTGCTACCAACTGGATTGGATTCAAATCACCTACCTAGATGTTAAAAGCTCCACTCTCTTATACCCAGGAGCCCTCTAGGGTTTGTTTAGCCTGGGGGTGAGATTGTAATTCAATTTTAGGCTGTCGAATTTCAGAATCCGCAGGAGACTGATCCCTCTGCATATGGCTCGGGGCTCTTGTGTCCCCATTGGTCATTGTTACTTCTTCCTGAAATGCCTTGCACTGTGGGGATAGCTATCCCACAGTGCAACTAGGCGCAGGGACTTGTGGGGAGGCAGTCATCTTCCCATGATGCAACGTGCTTGTTCCCCCTCCTCTCTCTCTCTCTCTCTCTCTCTCTCTCTCTC
>ML685763.1:7346269-7464675 GCA_007922175.1 Pelusios castaneus | reverse complement strand
AAAAAAAAAGATTGAAAATCTTTCCATGCTGTCTTTCTCTGCTGGAGGCACAGTGCTGCAGGCAGAGAGAGGGATGAATTTAAAACTTCCTGGGGCTGCAGGCAGAAGAGGAGCTATGTGCTGCTTACCTGCCACAATAACAATGCAGCAGTGGAAAATCAAGAGCAGCAAGAAAAGAACAGAGAATTCTGGGATAGATCCTGGAGGCCAATGAACTTGAATTTCACTGCTCTCTGGCTACATGGACCTAAACTTGAATTGTAGATTTTAGCCTCAGTGCTAAGTGACTTGCAGGGCTGCTGTTATCAGGTCAAATTACAGCACCATTTAATTCCAACTTAATGCTCTGACAGTGGAGACACAGGCTGCAGAAGGTCAAGGTAACCAGCATTATATCAAACTTCACTGTCAGTGTAGACCAGGCCCTAAACTTTTCTCTATTCTTTATGCTGAGAAGACAATAGACACCAGAAAGCAATGTAAGCTGTGTACACTCACATCATACATAGTTGCACACCCATGCTCATAACACACAGAAAGCACCTGGCCTTGATTTAAAATCATGTTACAAAAACAAACAAAAAACCCCAAACTGTGCTTTAAAGTAGGGAGCGAAATAGATTGCACTAAACAGGGAATCTTCATTTTGACAATCAAAAATGCAATAGGTGCTCTAAAATGGCTCAAATGTCAAAATCCACACCAGATTCCAAGCACAGAGCATTGATTCGTATACAGTCACATGGTAGTTGCTATGAAACACATTATGCCAATTTAGAAAAATAAAACTCTTCTGTATCCTTTTATTCAGACTAAAATGAAGATGGCAGGAGAGGAATTACAGATGCATCACATTCTCGTAGCTGGGGAGAACAAAACAGCAACTACAGCTCTCCCCTGAGACAAACACAATGGCTATGTCTACACTGGCAAGTTAGTTCGAATTAAGGAAGCTTAATTCGAACTAATTTATGCCATGGCTACACTAGGCTTTCATTAGTTCGGATTAAGAGCTTCCTTAATTCGAACTAATAAATTTGAATATGCTATTCGAACTAAGGGTTAATTCGAGCTAGTTAGTTCGAATTAACCAATGTGGCCATGTTAGTTCAAACTAAGCGGCCCATTGAACTCAATGCAATTTGCTAATTTGAACTAAGCGAGTGCCATGAATGGCACTCGCTTAGTTCAAACTAAATTTTGCTAGTTCAAATTAAGTTAATTCAAACTAACTTTAGTAAGTGTAGACATAGCCAATGTTCCCTCTAAGGTTTGGCGGCTTGTGTGCAAAATTTTCAAGCCGTGTGCAAAACTTTTTCTGAATAAAATTTTTGTGTAAACTCACACGACAGAAATTATAGGAATTAATTGAAGTTAAAGTAATTGTAAATAGAATTAATTAATTGTGTTTAATTGAATTTGAATGAATTTTGAATTGAAATTTAATTTTTAGAAAGGTTTTTATTTAAAATTAATTTTTAAAAAGTTTTTTTAAAAAAGGAAGGAAGGAAGGAAGGAAGGAAGGAAGGAAGGAAGGAAGGAAGAGAGAGAGAGAGAGAAAAAGAGAGAAGGAAGGAAGAGAGAGAGAGAGAGAAAAAGGAAGACAAAGAGAAAGGAAGAGAAAGAGAGGAAGAAAGAAAAAAGAAGGAAAGCAAAGGAGAGAAAGAAGGAAAGAAAAAGGAAGGAAGGGAGAAAGAAAAAAGAGAGAAGGAAGGGAAAGGGAGAGAAAGAAAGAAAGAAAGAAAGAAAGAAAGAAAGAAAGAAAGAAAGAAAGAAAGCCAGCCAGCCAGCCAGCCAGCCAGCCAGCCAAGGCCGCTGGCGGGGGAGGACCCTACCGCGGCCCTGGGAAGCCGCCGGTGGGGCGGAGAAGACCCCAGCCCCGGAAGCTGATCCCGGCCCTGTGCTGGGAGGCCAAGGCCGTGGATTAGCTCGGCCCCGGCCCCAGCCCCAGCCCCAGGCCAGGAAGTCGAGGTGGTCGATGGGTGGGACCCCGGGAGCCCACCGCGGCCACAGCCACCCTCCTGCCCCGGCCGCGTGTAGCAGGCAGGCAGGCAGGCCCACGCTCCTGACCCTAGCCTGAGCCTGCCTGTCCCGCCCTGGGGGCGGGGAGGGCCAGCCCAGAGGCCGGGCGCAGGCCGGGTGTGCCGCGGCAGAGCCACTGCCCCGGGGGTTGGAGGGAGCAGCGGGAGCTGCCAGGCTGCGCGGGGGTCCCTTACTGCTGCGCGGGGGGTGCGACGGCCACTGCGCGGCCGCGCATCCGCGCAGCTTAAAGGGAACACTGGACATAGCCTAAGAGCCCAGTCCTGCAAGATGTGGAGTGACAAGTAGTGCCATTCCCATTAGCTGCCAATGCAAGTTCAAGTTGCTCAGCCCCTGGCAGGACCGTCCCTTAATGCAGCTGTTACCTCCTTTTTTTTATACTGTCTTGTATCACATGCATGGGGCGGTATTTCTTTAACGTACTGTCTACACTAGGAAGTTCACTAATATAGTTAAGGCAATACAACAATTGGTAGTAAGAGACACTGATTGATTATTTGGAGACGCAAGTCCGTAGTGCCTCTGACCAGAGAATCTCAAAGCTATTTACAGGAGGTGGTTTCACATTAATTCACTCGTTTTGCAGACTCCTGTCTGTCTGCAGTGGATGGATGGGGGGAAGGCTGCTGGTGGAGGCTGGTGGCCCTTCAGGGTTGTACCAATGATCTGCAGCCCTTGAGTGAAAAAGGTTGGGAACCACTGGTTTATAGAGTCTAAATGAAAAGTCACCAAAATTGAAGTAAAATGTTAAGGGTAAAAGTTCTCTAGATGAAGCATCCCTATGTACTAATCAAAATTGAAATTAGTTTGCTTTCTTTCCATTCCCTGACTGTCCATACCTCCTTGAGTACTGCTTTGCCCTCCCACGCCCCACTGGTTTCACGTTCAAAATCAAAATAAGATGTTTTCCTTAAAAAGTCTTTGAAAATGCTCCATATAAATATATGCTGTTTACACTCCCTTACTGTGAGCAAACATATTAGAACATCATATCAGTATTACTGCATTTTTATGTTGACTACATTTCATGAGAAAATTTAGAAACTATATATTAAGTGCTTTCAAGCGATATAAAGAAGCCAGCTAATGTAATACCACACAGTGCTTTCTCAAAGCTTTAATACTGCAATAGATGTGAACCACAATAACTAAACTCACTAAGAAAACATTTTAATCTCTATCCACCAGCAAAGTAATTTAGACAACAAATGGTAGTGACCCATAGACCTAAGTGAATAAGTTGGACATATTTATGCCAGTCCTTTATCAATCTTTATATTACAGACCCTAGTCACATTTGGGGGTGGGGATATGGACACAGACATGGACCCCCCGCTGGGGGGGGGAATGGACACACACTGGGATTAACAGTATATAAAACAGATAATAGGGTGAAATCAGTAGTTCATTCAACTTTAATATAACTTGACTAAAAGGCAAGAGTTACCTTCGTTCCCTGTTGCACTTAAAGACTAACAAATTTATTTATTGCATAAGCTTTTGTGGACAGAATCCTATTTATCATGCGATAAATACATTTGTTAGTCTTTAGAAGAACTCCTCGTTTGTTTTGCTGAATTAGACTAACACGGCTACCCCTTCTGGAACTTTTCTTTCCCCTAACAAATTTATTTATTGCATGAGCTTTCGTGGGAGAAAATCCCACTTTGTCAGATGCTTTGAAGATGGGGAACTTATAGAATGAGAGGAAATTTAATTCGGTAAGTTCCCCATCTTCAAAGTGTCTGATGAAGTGGGATTTTCTCCCACGAAAGCTCATGTGATAAATACATTTGTTAGTCTTTAAAAGTGCCACAGGACTCCTTGTTTGTTTGGCTTACCTGGACCAACACGGCTACCCCTTTGGAACTTTTCTTTCCCCTGTAATTCAGGTCCATGGGACAGCCAGAATCAGCTAATGCAGCACAATCATGCTAAATTCCTGTCCAGAAATACTTTACCTGCAACAGCTATTGCTAACTGAAGACAACAAACTTTGTGAAATGTTACTTACTTTCAGTAAGAGACAGATGGTGCAGATAAACAGCTTCTGTGAAGGGGTTCAGTGCTATGCTACCAATACAGTTGACGTTCTTGACTGAAAGGCCTTCTTTCCTTCTCCTGGTCCCAATATTTATCTGAACATTTATATTGTATAAAGTTGTACCATCTTTTCTGATATTCAGCTGACAAGAGTTTATTGTTTCTTAAATTTATTTTGAAAACACGCGACCAGTTCTATAGTAGAAACAGAAGCTCAAACTAAGTGATTTTGGAAGCAAGTACTTTGGTTACACAGTTGTTAATATTATAACCAAGATGCACCTTGCCTATTATACTATTATTGTATACTTTTTATAAAGGACAATACTTGACACTGAAATACCACTAAAAAAAATCTCAAGAAAGTTTTACATACAGGCACACAGGAAAAAGTCTCTCCCAAATACAATCTCACTGGGGCTGACCAGGATATCTTTTAAATGTTACATAGTGCCAGTATTTGGAATGAAAGATATCAAGTTCAAAGACAGTTTAGTGGACTTGCAGTCACTTATGCAGTTTAGGCCAGGTTTCCTGGTCTTTCAGTTCATCTAAAACAAAATTCAGTCAAGTTTTCCAGGAGAAACTAATTCCCAAAACAAACCTTTGAATTAGTTCTGAAGTTAGTACAGATGAAAATAAGTTGATTTCTGCATGTCATAGAAGATTGCTTAACCTAATATATAGAAGCTCTCGAGTTTTGTATTGAGAGGTTTTTCCCAAGGTTAAAAAAGGTAGCATATGAATTTTGGTTGATTGGCTCTAATAATTCTTTCAAGTTTTGTTGAGTCCTCTTAATTTATACTGCATTACTAGTAGAAATAATGTAACATCTAGCATAGTTTTTTCAATGGCTAGAACCCAAAACTCTGACCCCAAAACTCCAGTCTGAAATACCATCAGGTGTCTCTGTGTAACCCAATCAATTCCATTAAGAAGAATTGATGGTGAGACAGGACAAGTACAAACCCCTGAAAACAACAGACATGGTGTTTATCATTCGCTGCTGCCATGTAGCATATACAGGACTGCATGTATAGTCATCGGAGTTACTCCAAAAATGATATTTGCCTTATAGCCATAATTTGATTTCTTTAAAGGTTGGCATTTTTCTGATTATTTATGAATGTAAATACAAAGAACCAGATAAAAAGGACCAAAGCCAGTTTACTCCACACTGATTTGGTCAGCCAAGTTCTCTTAAAATACAGTAACTAAATAGTATAGGACATAATAATGTTCTGGTAAAATCTTAGTAATTTATAAAACACACACCATTCATAGTCACATATCAAATGTATATCGTGGTCTTCAAACAATAAAGTAGAAGGCAAATCAAATATCTGCCAAGATCAATTCGGGGATAAAAAGAGGAACCGACATACTTTGGTATTTAGAGTGTACAGGTATCTGTGTTCCTCTTTTGGAGGAATTTCCTCATTTCACTTAAGAAAAAAGGGTAACTAATAAGAGGGGATTATGTTTTTTCTTTCTGTTAGCAACCAAAATGGAATTAAAACTTCCTCTGAAAGAGTCAGGTGCCATTGGAGACCACGATTCTCTACCACTGTGCTATCAAAAGACAGCAAACCTCACACCCAACATGCTCTTTAACCCATCATCTGCCTCCACTTTCATTACAAAGCAATCTTCTTTATAAACGTCAAATCTTATACCCAACCTAATGCAAATGTCTCCTTTGGGAATTACAGTTTAATCTGGAAATATTAGCTGGGTTTTGTTCAAATTGAAAGAACTGTAAAGTCAAATGACTGATTTTTGCATTCTAAATTTCTTGCTGCTTAAGTTATTTGTCCAGAAAGAGTGCAAAGCAAGAACCTATGTTGTTTTAAAACAGCTAGTTTAAAATGCACCTTAAGAAGAAGCCACAAGTTATTTCTGGAAAATGTTTACTAATCTCTGCAAATCCATTCCTTTCAACAATTCCTCTCTCCTGGGTCCATCGGATTTTGTAATTTTGGGATTGAACTGTTGTTGCCTTTTTGGCACTTTGGGGTCTTTAAAAACTCTACGGCAGGGGTTCTCAAACTGGGAGTTGGAACCCCTCGAGGGGTCACGAGATTATTGCGGGGCTAACGGCGAATGCGAGCTATCAGCCTCCATGCATGCCAGAGCTGTGGCTGTCAGCCCTGCACATGGCTGATAGCCAGAGCCCTGATCTGGCTGGCTAGGTAACAGCAGCTACTGGCCATGTGCTCTGAAGGCAGGGCCACCCCAGCAGCTATGCAGAAGTTAGGGAGGTATGGCATGGGGAGGTGGGTAGCCTGGCACGGCATGGCAAGGGGAGGAGGGGCATCACAGCCTGAAATATCTTCAGAGGGGGTCTCATCAAAGAAAGTTTAAGATCCTCTGCTCTACGGTATTTTATTTCTCACTTCACAGTAAATCAGTGTTTCCTCTATAGTTCCAGATCTTACCTCTATATTCAGTTGATCTAAATTATCTTCACCGATCTTGTTTCCTAAATTCAATGTTTCTGACAATCAAGTTAGCTAACAGTTCTACCTATGCTGTTCAAACTGTCTTTATCCTCTCTTGCTACTTTCTCCTTTGCATTCAGGACCACACCACCATATAAAGTTCCTATAGCAAGTCAACAGCAAAGCCAGAAATAAAACCCATGGAGACCAATCTCTCACTATAACTGTTAGACTAACTCTCTCTTTGACTTCTAGAAGTTAATGGTATTTTAATTTATCCTAGTCACTCTGGTTCTTGAACAATCTACTCCAAATGAGATTGCTGTAATACAGAAGAGCAGTATTTAATGTATGCCAGCAACCTCACACTGAAAGTAATATACACATACATAAGGCTTCAGGTAATTGGTAAATTGGGGTGGGATATATTTTTCCAGCAAATAACCATCATGACATAAAGACCAATGTTGAAATTTCTTTAATATTGTGTACTTCCAACCAAGAGATGCATGTTTCTTCCTTGTAGGAAACTGTCTAAGAGCAGAATTGAAGCTGTCATTTCACATCTGGGAGCATGGAGATCAGGTTGTGGTGTGAAACAATTTGAGCTTTTTTTGTAATAACCAAATATTTACCTACAAATCTTTGATTTCAGTAGGCTTTGTACAGTATACAGTAAATACTGGTTTGAGCTAAACCAAACATACTGATATACTTTGTGCATCTGAGGTCCTGATCATATCAAGTGGCTTGTGAAGTTATTAAAACACTAGGATGTATGACCAGTACTGTCTATTTTCTTCATGTATTTTCTGTCTCTGACAAGAGAAATTGATGGGAATTATGTTTTTAGATCCACTAGCTGGCTTGAAAATTTCAACTATGTGTCTGTCTTTAAACATGCTCGGCTTGTTCAAGACTCACTGTTAGGGAAAAAAAAAAAAAAAGAGCAGGTGGGAGAATGGGATTTCCATAACTCATCTGTTCTCTCATCACCATTGCATTATCTGTGGGCTAGATTTCACAGCTGTGATATACCAATGAAAAATATGCCATGGTTATATGGGGGGATGACATCGAAGATAACTCAGTCAATCATAAATTTACATACTGCATTCCTGTTACTAAAAGTGGTATTGGATTTTCTTATTTGTTCAGAAAAGACCATCACATTTCAGTCTACAATATTGCAGCTGTGAAATCTAGCCTTC
Organism: Pelusios castaneus; assembly: GCA_007922175.1. Taxonomy (NCBI): domain Eukaryota; kingdom Metazoa; phylum Chordata; order Testudines; family Pelomedusidae; genus Pelusios; species Pelusios castaneus. The sequence continues at coordinate 7,456,940 of ML685763.1, read as the reverse complement.
TGATAACATCATAGTCATGATACAGGATTTTTCCCTTCTAACTAACAGAGGGATTTGGGTGTGAGACACACACAGTCTGGCAGGGTGGATAAAAAACAATTGTTAATTTTTTTTATTTAAAATCAGATTTTTTGGTGCTGTTAATTAAATTATAATATACTTTTCCTTTTAAAAATAAACCGTTTGCAAATAAAATCTGAATTTAATAGAAAATACAGTAAGGCCTGAAGCTCTTAAAACATTTAAATAAAAAAATTAATACAGAAGGCTATCAAAAACTTTGAATTACAGTTTATGAGGAAAGAATCGGGGTGGGGGGGAGACTATCTAACTTTTGAGGTCAAGCTTTATAAATATAGCACAATAGGTCATGTACTGTTTTAAGGGCTTGATCCTGTGAGGGGCTGTGCTAGTGGGTGCAAAAGACTGGGAAAGTCATCAAAGGCACTGGGATCTGGCCTGTGACACCAGGAAATATCATCATGTATCTCATCACTAGGTAGCAAAAAGGTTTAGCAAATCTAGTGTAAAGGCTCTATTTAGTAAATCGACATGTTTTAATGGTTATATCTACTAATGGGAATGCATCTTTCTTTAGAAAATAATGGAAGTACAAATGGAAAAGTTGATTAAGATAGATTTAACTCATAGCGTTCCACTTTGTGATTTAAATCATCATTTAAAATCACCTTGATTGAAATCAATACCCCTTGCAGGAGGGGGGAATGTCAGGGACACAGATGTATGTTCACACATGTTAAAACTATAGGCTTTACCTGCAGCACTTTGCTTTAAAATTCAGGTACACAAAATATACCAAAACAACCTCTTTCTGCTTTACCAACAAGCTAATCTTGTTCAACTAATCTTGATCAGGTATGTTTCCAGATGCTCCTGATATGGCTGCAGCTGCACTTACTTATGTTTTGGCTTTTTCAGATACAAACTAACAATGCCTAGGATTTTTTAAAAGTTTATAAACTTGTGATTATCTACAGCCTACCAGGAGCGTCATATATTCATTGCATTATTTAAATGGCAATGATTCTTCAAATCTATGATCACAAAAGTTGGCAAAAACTATACTTAAATAACAGAAGGTGATCATTTGCATTTCAAAATTTATCTATCTTGCTTTCCCCTCACTTAGACCAAAACATGTTGATTCACAGGTTTGTGTGTTTGTTTCTTTTTTAAACTTATTTATAGAGCAGAATAATGGCCCCCCTGCTAGCTTGGCATTTGCTCAAGTTTCTGTCCTTGTAAATTGAATCTGTTACTGGAATTTTTTTCCCCTCAAAATACCAAGGCACATTAACCAAGAGATAAAAAAGTTACACTGCTGATATTATAAAGCATGGGGCTGAGGGATAATGGGTTGTTTGTGGGGTAGTTTTCTCTCTCTCTCTCTCTCTCTCTCTCTCTCTCTCTCTCTCGGAACAAATATGTGATAAGAGTTCTCAGGGGGCACAGAGCAAAGGGCTGTTTAAACAGAAGTGAATCATTCTCATCATGAACTGGTAACAACTTTACTTTTTATTCAAACATCAGTAGCTTAGCACATTTTTAAACTACTTAGACAAGAAATAATGTTAAAAATGGGCTGGTAAGGAAACATGCACTTCAGATTGAATGCAGTGAAAATTCTCATCTGTGGGTTTATAATTTGTTAAATATATTTGTTATATTTATAGTACGTTAATCTTGACTAAAAAATCCACACTTTTTGCTCTTAATGGTGCTGAGTTTATGAGAAATTATTTATAATTCATCATCATTTCCTTTTTAGTTCAGAGAAACAAAATCTGACTTATCATGGGTGGACAGCAAAAATTTGGCTTGGCTATTAATCAAAGTATAATATAGGCACTATTTTTAAGCATCTGCAGATTGCTTTTTTATTGCGTTATTTATCAGCCTGGACTTTATAAAAGTAGACTGATCCAAGGAGCTAAGGGACTTTCCACTTTTACCAATACATGACATACAAGAACATTCTCCAATCACAAAGCTTGAAAGTACAGTTCTTGTTATGCAAATAATTACAATAAAGCTCTTCTCTAGTCTACAGATCTTATCTAAAATAAGGCAAAGGAGGGTGCCAGCCAGTCAACAGCATAAATCCATTAATGGTACAATGCCACCTGCTGGTCAACTGTGAAAAACCTAACTTCTTGCAAAAGATTTATCGTCCCTGAAAGAGGCTTTTAATTATACAATTCTATTGCTGTATTACAGAAGGTTCACTATGTCGTCATAAGGATATCCTGGGCAATTTTTTAAACCTTCATTTTTCTATTTTCTTGCCAACTGACCATTAATAAGGAGCCCTTTCATTTTATAGTATATATAAATAGAAGGAAAGCAGTATCATTTTATACACAGGCAGTCACATTTCATCTCAGCTCTCCATAGGTTTTAGTGAGAACTGACAATCCCTTGTCTTAAATAGTCTAAAGGATATGATGGTGATTTCTATAGGACGTTTGGTTATTTTATTACAAAATCAGACCCTGACCTATACTCCTAGGTTCAGTTTTTAGAGTGATTTCTTAGGCCTTGATCCTGCAAGGAGTCCTACATGGAGGGACCTCTGGCCCCATAATGAGGCCCACTGAAGAGAAACTTTAAGACTAAAAGGCCATTTTCTTAAGCCACTCCAATGGTTTGATTCTGGTATGTTAGTACATTGGTAAACAAAGAGTTGATTCTTCTCTCAGATTTAAATTGTTAGGCAATGTTTAAGGCCAGACCAAGTGTAGTGTTGGCCCATGAGGTGCATAAGAGATCCCCACATTTCCACGCATGGAGACGAAGAGTTACACTGATACGGACAAGTGTTACACATATCACCAAGAAGCGATACAGTGAGATGGGCACTGTGGACAATAAAGAAAGTTAAGTTTAACAAGAACCTGCACCTAGAAATCTAGTTAAAAAAAAATCTTTAACTTTCTTCTCCCTTGCCAGTATGTTCTTGCATAACTAGACAATCCAATTTCCCATTTCTTCTTTTTAAATATTACTCTCCTCTTCCCCCTGGCATTGCTGTCAAAGCCTCATACAATCAGGGAAACTGTTAGAACTGAAGGAGATGAGAAGAGAGAGAATCAATAGGTTTACTTTGACTATTTCCACATTCATTTCTAATCAGCCATCTCCAATGTTACTTGTAACCACAGGAGTTGAAAATATTTGTAGACTTTTTACACAGCAGTCTGATTTTAAATTGATGATATCCTGCTACATGTTAAACTTTCATATAAATTTTCTGCCATTTCTGTCAATGAAACAGTCCAAAAATTGATACAAATGAAGACTTGCTTCTGAAGAGTAACTAATCCGTATAGTGTCCATAAAAACAGATCTTTGATGGCAGTGTTTTGACATAAGAACTCTCCTTCGATTGCAATGTACAATTAAAGCACATAAGTAACTTAAATGAATAATTTCTCACACTGTAGGGGAGTATTTTAAAACAGATTATTCTAAGAGGGAAGAGGGCGAATGCTGTCTTAATAGAGCAGAGACTTGGCCCTCAATGGAATGAAGATCACTCAAGCATCATCCATCCGCCCCATAATCCTGGTTTGTTCCTGGACCCAACGAAAGTAGAGTGATACTAGCTGTCTAATAATAAGCAAGTGGTTTGGAGCATGATTAAATAGTGGGAGCTCTAAGGAGCCAGTTTGGATGGAGCAACATCCATTATTACTATGTACAGATAGGAGACTGCTATTCAAAATAAAATGTTCCTCCACTCAGAGTAACACTCTTTTTAAGTTACCACAAAAACATTTACAATATACGCAATATTAATGACCAAAAAAACGACATTAATGCAATGCAATTAAGAATCAGTTAGGAATTAAGAATCCTACAGCAACATTAACTCAAACAACTTGCACATATATAATATTTACATATGCAGACCCCATCCTTTAACTGGATAGATATTTCCACACAAGCTTACACCCATGCAGTGTGATGTCGGTAAGGCTCTGTAGATGCAGATCCAAAATGCAGGATTGGAAGTTTTCCCAAGAAAACTCTAGAACAATACTATAAACGTGCACTGAAGCCAAGTTAATGATGATGCAGGAAGCCTTATTTCTTGCATTCTGTGATTTTTTAAATGTTGGTTCATCTGCTTGGTCAACTTTGCATTAGTGCAGGGGGGGTTGGCTGCTTAGGGCTTATGGGGGAAAAGAAGGACTCCAACTGTGTAGCCATTAAAATTTCTACCATTAGTCTTTGAAGTCCACACCTTATTAAGGCAATGGAGTGTGGACAGAATGAATTTCCATCTTTGCTACCACTAGTGTTCTGCTGAAGAAAGCTTCCTGTAAAGCTGGGCTAACAAGACAGCAGCACATTGTCTGCACTAGGGTGAATGTACGTTGGCAACAGATAGATGTTTTTTCACCTTTAAAAAAGCAACAGAAATTGCTGGAACTCTAAAAGGGAGAGATCTGCAGCAGTGGTGCAAATTCACATATTTCTTGCTAGGCAAATTCTAACCCCACCACCACCACCACCACCTGGGAGCTGACTTGTGTCCTCCCGCCATACCCTTGCACCAACCTAGGGTCTCCCGCAGGCAGAGAGGGTAGGTCTACGCTGCAATTCAACACGTGTGAGTGGCCTGTGTCCGCTGACTTGGGCTTGTGGGGCTGTAAAAATGGAGACATTAGGGCTCAGGCTGAAACTCTGGGATCCTACCCATTTGTGGTCCCAGAGCTCAAGCTCCAGCCTGAACGTGAACAGCTACACTGCAACCTTACTGTCCCACACCGAAGCCCTGTGAGCGACAGATGGCTCACACAGCCCAGCTGTGGGTGTTTAACTGCAACATGAGCACCCCAGTCTCTCCTTTCTCTTACCCCTACAGTGCACAAGCCTGTGCTGTCTAAAGTCGAGTTCTCAGCCGACTCCCCTGTGCTATCTGTACAGGAACAGACTCCTCATGTGTCAGCTCACAACACCTTTTGGCCTGACTACCCCTCCATCTGGACGGAGGAGCTGCCACACCAAATCTGAGTAGCACTACAACTCTTTGCACCAGGTCACAATGCAACTTGCTGAAATTTGGCCCAGTCACCACTCCACCAGCCCTTCTTCTGGCCAGGTCCAATTTCAGAGGCATTGGAACCATGAAGCCAGAGCAATGTCCCAGGATGCTCTGGCCGTAGCTGCACTGACTTAGGATGGAACTACTGCCTAAAAGTGGTATGGCAATGCCCTTCATCCCCAGCTCCATGGCCTACAGAACTTTGACCTTATGCAAAAACCACAGGGGGGCATTTGTCATCATCCCCTCCATCCTCCACACCCCAGTATTCCTAATTGGCATCACTGATCTGCAGGTTTTCCTGTTCCTCAGGTTAAGATAGTGAGGTGTTTTGTGTTGTTTTAAAATATAAGTAGTATTTGGCTATGTTTCAGAGACATTACAATCTTCCTCCTGTAAACTGGCCCCGCAGCAGCATCTGTGCAAGTCAGATTGGGCAGAGACAAAGGCCTTATCTACACTGAAAAAACCTGCGTTGATCCACGGGATCGATTGAGTTGGCGGTGTAGACCCACTCAATCTATCCCGAAGCACTCTCCAGTCGACTCAATAACTCCATTCCCCCAAGAGGAGTAAGGCTGCGTCAACCGGAGAGCGCTTCAAGTGGACACAGCTGAGTGAAGATGGCGCGGTAAGTAGGAGTAACTAAGTCGGTGGGAGATACGCATTCTGCGGCACGCAGATTGTGTATCTCCCACTGACTTAGCCCCGTAGTATAGACCTGGCCATAGTGTGATGTCACAGTGGGAAGTCTGATTTCAAGTTTTAGCAGCTGCCAATCGACCGTGTTCTACTATACATACAACGAGAAGCCCCTTACTCCATTTGATTGTAATGGGACTAACTCACAAAGTGAATTGCTCTCAGTGCTAAGTTAACAAGTTCAGAAGCCATCTTTTAAATGGTTTATAACATTATTATTCAACCAATCTGATATCAAATGTGATCACAGACTATGTGCATGCCTCAGTTATGGACCACCTACATGACCAGTTTCAAAGTTCAATCTCTTTCAGTCATTAAAGTAATTTGGGGATCGGGCAAGGTTTAAGCAAGTTGCTAACCTCTTGTTTTCAAAGTTTCATAAGTGAAACTGTGTAGCCATCTCAATTTTGGCAGGCATTACCACTTGACCATTGTAACAACAGGAAGTAAAATCAGGGGTGTTCATTTTCAAACACAGCATTTAGCAGAAAAACTAAGAAGTGCAGTTTATCCCATTGGGTTCAATGAAAATCTTTTCAAGAAAAAGATATCAACCTCTAAACTATTTCCAAGCCCAATTTTGCTCAACATAGATGCCTCCCATATTTGCATGCTTACTACAGTCTTATATTTAAAGCTGTTGTAAAATTTACATTTATACTATTGTATATTTATGAAGTTTAATGGGGTTTTTTTTTAATTTTGGCATCTGTGGTCTGAAGCACTCCTTTTTCTTTCATTATCCTTTTCAGGGATCAGGCATGCACTCACTGAAACTGAAAATATCCTCAGGAAAACAGAATGTTTCTTTTTAAAAAAAAATGTTCAGGACAATAATCTTTTATAGAGGAGCTATCATATCACACCTATTATAAGAGTTGAACAGCGGTGTAGTTACCAGCTCTCTCAGATTCCAAGATGGTCAGAAAAAAACCTGTCAGATATTGCATGAACCTGAGGTCCCAAAGAGAGGAATGTTACAAAGGCTCCATGCGAAAAATGAAAGACTACTAATCTGTTTTCCAAGTGAAACATTTGAGGTGATTGCTCTAACCTGGAGCACAGTACATTCTCTCCATGGCATCGTTGTCACAGGAATCTTCAACCTCAATCCACCTGCTAAAATACGTTAGCTGAATGTGTCCTAAAAACAAAACGACAGGAGAAATCAAAACATTTTTCCCTTCCATTTTCTGCAGAAGTGAACTGTAATTACTCCTTTTGTAGCTAAAAACAGTATCATTAAGAATAATGGCATCATTAAGTACTAGAAGCTATTACTGGGGGTGAATTTGCTGCACTGATAATGAAGCTCTAGACAGGAAATGAAGATACTAATTACAAGATAAAACGCCTACCTAGTTAATTGGAAGCAACAGCGAATAAAAAGAAATGCATTTGCAAAAGTTCCTGACCTCTATCATTCAATAAGATGTTGTTTGGGTTCAAATCGCGGCACACAATTCCTTCTCTATGTAAAGCATCAAGAGCTACAACCATTTCAGCTGCCCATCTTTGAATGCAATCCTCTGGGATGTAAAACCTGGAGGTTAGTGCTAGTCTTTCGTCAAGGTCCTGAAAAATTTGATGTACGTCTTTCTCTCCTTCTAGTGCTATTTCACTCTTGCCCTCCAGTGTTATCTCTTTGCTTTCAGCTTTCGGTAACAGAACACGGTTTGTTTTCTCTTTACCAAAGTCTTCAGTTTGATCAGAAAACAGTAACACTGCTTGATTTCCTACAGTGCTTCCATCTGAGCTATATTCTTTAGCACCTGAGAGTGGGTTAGAAATAAATAAGAAATTTTCTTCTGTGCTTGTTGCATTTAAAGATGAGGAAGAAATTGCTCTGAGTCCTTGAAACTGAGCCATGTCTTCTAAACTACCCAGGTCAACGTCAGATGTAAATAACGTCCTGACAACTTCCTGAGTGACATCATATTGTCCTTCTGATTCCTTGCTGGAAGGATGGTGAAGTTCTGGGACTACATGATTTAACTTTTGATCGAGTGCTTTGCATTGTTCTGTACTATTATTTAATTGTAAGACATCAGGAGTTTCTAACAGCTTGCTTTCCAAGATATCAATATCAGTCTTGGTGAATTTTTTGGGCCTTACCACTGCCACTTCTTCCAGTTTCTCTGATACACCAGGTAAATTTATCAGAAGATCAGGCCTTCCTTCATCAACACTACTTACATCATCAAAAGCAGCATCTTGAAAAGAAATTACTGGCACAGAGTCATTTGAACCCCGGCTTATGGTGTCATGGGCTCGAAAGCCCACTCTGCTTTCCATGGTTTCAAGGCTCCTATCATGATCTGAAAAAAATGGTTTTAAAGATTCTGATTTTAAGCTGTGCAATTTATCTCCGAAATCAACTCCCAGAAGTTCACTGGTGCTGTCTTTACTATCTATTCTGAAGAATTCCATGGGACTCTGCTTGGATTTACTTAATGAGTCTGATATCTTAGTAGGACTAACTACTTCTGAGTCACCATCTTCAGTAAAAAACTTTAGCTCCTGAGAGGTGATCGGAGAGCTAAAGCTATCATTACCAACTAAAGTATGTGTCTGTAAGTCTTTATTTTTAAGACTTTCTCCCTCGGGTTTCAGCACAGGATCCTCATTTAAAGAGCCAGGATCAACTTTTTCTTGCCCATATTCATTGCATAATGTTAAATAACTAATAGTGCATTCTTCTTCTGAACTTGTCCCAGAATCCATCCATTTGGAAGAACCTTCTTGGCCATCTTCCTGGTTGCTACTATCATCCTGAGAGCTTGGTGTAAGGCTGCTCTTCAGTGGTATAACTTTCAGCATGTTCCCCTCACTGCTTTCTCTGGAGTCAAAACTGCTGCTAATTTCATTAGGGCTAGGGGTTGGCAGCTGCAGGTGAATTTCAGTAGAACGTCTCAGTTCAGGGATTTCAAAGCTTTCTTCTGGGCTTCTGTTTATGAATTTACTGACATAAGACCAAAGTTTGCCTCCTGTAAGGGGAAAAAAAAAAAGAAAAATCACCATTTAACTCAGATTAAAACTGTTTCATTATGAGACGTAAAACGCACAAGTCACCAGGGCAAATTACTTCCTTATGCCTTTTAGAGGTTAGAATTGTTATTTCAATGGAAAATAGCTAGAGGGACCCCTGTCACCTTAACTCACAGTTCAAGCAAATTTATTAATACATTTATGTTAGTAACAACATCTTAAATTATTAAAATAGGGTGTTTAAAATCCTATAAAATGGTCTCTCCCAAGTTTAGTTGTTCCAGGATAACAACAGCTCTCTGCTTCAGGACATATCAAGAATCAGAGAAAATAAGGTGTCCCATAGTCATTCTTGCCTCTCCAATCTTCTGAGTGACATTAGGGGAAGAAAGAGGAGGGATGGAATAAAGGAGGAATCATTACTCGGTTCTAGGTGTTCCCCCTCAACTGTGTGGGTATTAATGCCCCTCAATCCCATATTAGTTTGATATTTTGTATTTTTTATGTTCTTTTTTTTGAAGATACTTTATTGGTCTATTAGATCTAGATTATTTCTGGCCTGCTCCTCAAGTTAAAATTTCTTCCTTGACCCCTTGCTATATTATTCAATTGCAGGGGGTTGTGGGAGGGAGCTGAGGGGGGCATTGGGAAGATTTTAGTCAATGCACTTCCGTAACAGATATGAGAATCTTTGGCTACAGAGAACAGAATAAACAAAGCATCTGTCCTCTGTCCCACCCCAGCCCAGTTTGCTCACTTCTAAAAAGAGTCCAAGAAAGTTACAGCACTAAACCGCTATGTTGGCTGCAGTTAAGATTTGCAAATAATAAAATTGAACTGTTACTCTTCAAAATTTTGAAAATACTATTAATGTTTCTTATAAATAATTACAGATCCTAGGTACAAAGCAGAAGATGGTACGCAATGAAATTAAAGGGTATTAGTTCTCTTATGCTTGGTTGGGCCTAAGAATTTGACTCAAGCAGGCAGAGAGATGGACTAGAAAATTTTCAAGGGGGAGATGCAAATTTTAACAGTTCCCATTCAAAAGAACAGAATTCACTGAAATTCCTGAAAGTATGTGTGACCTAACAAAAATCTTCATTAGGAGATACATTAATACTTTCCACTGGACATTGTCTGAATTCATAATTCATAATTAGGTAAAACAAAGTTTTATATTAATGGGCTCCCAAAGTATTTCCCCAACTTAATAGCTCTTTAAACACTTTTTATATCAAGAGATTACATTGAAAGAGAAAACAAAGAATAAAGTATTTTACCCTAGAAACAGGTTTCATATGTTTCCTGGTATTTAAAAAAATAATTTATCCAAGGCAGAAACTCCTTCATGAATTTAAACAACATGATATAGAGGTACATTTCCATCCATCCCCCTGGCCAAGTTAGGAATGGTTTTGAGGCAGAAACTATATATTTTCACTAGCTATGATGAAGCAAAATATATCAAATTAAAAAAAACACTAAGAGAAAATTCTAATTCTAAGTATATCAAATAAAAGGCACCACTAACAGAAAATTTTAATGGTTTGGACTCTGATGGTAAGGGGGACAATCTTGATCTATTTACATATATACTCTCAACCTACAAATTGTAAGCAGACGTCAGGGCGTTATCATTTTGCCAGACCCTTTTGAGAGGGTCCCATCTAGATGGGAAGGGAAACAGGGGGGGTTCTGGTATAGAAAACACTGAGAATCAATCATTGATTATATCATAATTTTAGATCTCAGTTTTAAGATGATCATGAATATGTGTCTGTATTTAACTGAATCATATGGAATGTTATCTGATTTTTTGCATTATGTAAAAGTTTCAGAGTCCATCAATTTGGGGAATGACTGTTTTTGGTTCTGCGTTCTCCGCTGACGGGAGAGAGCAAGAGAAAAAGAGCTGTTCTCCCCCCTCCCAACTGGAAAACAGAGGGAGCAAAAGTTAAAATGGGATTTTTATCCCATGATTCTGAAAGGAAAATTCCAAAAATAAAATGTTTTTTGTTAGAAGTTTTGTTGAAATCATGTTTTTTAAAATGCTAAAATTTTGGCAAAATAATTTTGACTAGCTCATTCATTTATATATAATGGAAACCAATTAATAAAACAAATTCATAAAACTTCATTTGACAATCTTCCCTAACCCATTCATAAAACACGGATCTTGAAACTTCTTTCATACAAGTGCACTATAATGGAGCTCCCATATGGGAGCGACAGTCCACTGACACGCAAGAGGTGATAGACACAGGGCTTAATTTTTATGCACCACTGAGGTCTGGTGAAATCTCCAGTCTAAGAGAGGCATTTTTAGGGCACAGGAGCAGCACTGTCAGGGAACCAGATGTGGCAGGTGGGCCCTAGGCATCCATGTTCAGCATATTGACCAACTTGGGACTTGCGGCTTCTGAAGCTAAGGTATTCACTGTGAATACCTTAGTTTCAGAAGCCGCAAGTCCCAAGGCAGTCCCCATTCTCACATCTTCTGAATTCCCTTCCAGAAATGTACAAAGAAAAAGTCAACTGTGGGACGAGGGAACTCTCAAGTAGCTTTTTTATCTGCAAATCCTCCTCCATAGGCATTCCTACTAGAAGGGTGACCCAGGATGTTATTATTTCTTTATATTTCATAGACATTTGACCATATCAATTTATAAGACACTAAAGTCATTATACAACTGTTTAAAAAGAAAATAGCACATACAGGTTTTATGGTATTGATTTCTGATACTTTTGAACTGTGAATCCAATTCCCTTATTCCTATTACACCAGTGGTTTTCAAACATTTTTTTCCTTGGGACCCAGTTGAAAAAAAAAGTCATTTATGCCCACGACCTAACAGCTACATCTTTGAGCAATACATTTCAGTCTTTCGGCAGCAACAGCAGGGGGTAGGAGGCAACGCAGGACTGGGTCCCGACCCATGGTTTGAAAACCACTGTACTAAGCACCTAAAGATTGTCAGTATGCCGGCTTTCAATAATTATATTAAAGATTTAAAAAAATCAAATTTACAGTCAGATTCTGATATTAGTGAAAACAGTTTAAATTCCCATACTGCCTATCCTTCAATAATTATTCCCATTATAAACCTTTTTTTTTAAAAAGCTTAAGAGAAATAAAATTTATAATTCAATAATTACTTGCAAGAGGAAACAATGAAAAACTGTTGCTTATTGTTTCTGATTTAAAGTTAAGTTTAACTAAATGGAAAACCATTCTATTAATAACCAAATTCATACATATAGCTGTTTATGTATAAGTATTCCAAGTCTGGCCTCCTGGTCAAATAGAAATACGTAAATAATGTTTTTCATTAATTTTGTTCAATACCGAAAAACAACAATTTTATTCCTTTCTGAAAATGCCCGATCCAGGGTCAAACAAGAGTGATATTTCTGTCTGGGTATATAATTATGCCTTTATGAGTGACATACAAATAATCTCCCCCCTCCTTTCACCATGTGTTGTATAAGATCAAGAAAACCCATTAGCTAGCCTTGCTAATATAGTATCAGGAATCTATAAAAACTAAAATTACAGAAGTCAATCCATACAAGCGAGCTTCAGTCACTTTATCAAATATTGTCTAACATACTAAATTACTATAAAAAGTATCACAGGAAAATGAAGTTTACTCAACTAAAATGTATTTGTACCAAGGAAGATAAGAAATCTTTGCTATGTGGAAAAGTTAATATTGCAGAAGAAATCGTCAGAGTGACATCAACTTGAAATCTAGTTAGTTTGGAGGAAAAAAAAGTTAAGTAATTTGACTTTTAGCATTTTTAATGAGTATTGGCAATTTTTAAAAAAAATTATTTGTTTATTTATTACATACAGCCAATCTCTTCAATCAGAATAGGTAGGAGAAGTTTATTTTTACTATTTTGTTTACACTTAACTAACTAACCAAAAAAAAAGACAACAGAGTCCTGTGGCACTTTTAAAGACTAACAGATTTATTTATCGCATGAGCTTTCGTGGGAGAAAATCCCACTTCGTCAGACGCTTTGACACACACTCCTCTGCATTTAATTTCCTCCCATTCTGTAAGTTTCCCATCTTCAAAGCATCTGACGAAGTGGGATTTTCTCCCATGAAAGCTCATGCGATAAATAAATCTGTTAGTCTTTAAAAGTGCCACAGGACTCTGTTGTCTTTCTACAATAGACTAACACGGCTACCCCTTTGGAATTTAACCAAAAAAAGAAGTTCAACTTTTGCATTACACAAGCCACGGATGAGCATTCCAGAAGGAATTTAAGAAAGTTCTGAGCATCGGGAAAGTAGGATCTTAGAATGCAAGATGAAATCCAGCAATGCTGGTTGCTTCCAGGCACCTTTAGAATATTAACTGAAATAAGGTGCATCCCAAGTAAATTTTTACCTTAATCGAGTTCTAGTGCCAAAGCAAAAGCTCTTACAAAGAACTGGGAGAAAATTTTAGCTGAAACCTTTTTCCACCAAAAAAATGCAGATCTGTGTTGACCAAAACATTTCATGAATTTGTGTCAGTTTTGGCAAATTATTTCAGTCCAAAAAAAAAAAAAAATTCAGAATCAAAAGCTAAGTACCCTGAACACGGGCTATGGGGTACTTTGATGAGGCTGTTTCTCAAACTTCATCTCTTGAAACTGTTATGTTTTGGATAAGTAGTTAAATATTCAGTGGCCCACAGGAAAAGAGAATCACTCTATAGCCCAGTGGTTAGGGCGCTCACATGATAGGTGAGATACCCAGATTCCTGTCCCTGCTCAAATTAATATTTAATTAATTTATGCCACGTAGTACGTTTCAGCCACATATATCTCAAAACATTTTTACATACAAAGACTGGTATCACCTCTGTTGCACAAATGTGGAAACTGCGACAGAGGTGATGCAACTTGCTCAATGACAAACCTCAGGGCAGTGGAAGAGCCAGGAATAGACTCATCTCTCCTAACACTAGTCCAATGCCACTGGAGCACATTAGCTACAATAGAAATATATTTTTAAAAGTGAACTCACATGCAGAAAAATGCCAACAATGCATTTATAGCACAGAACATATTAGTCATTGAGGCAGAATGGACATATTACAGACAGCCAGATTAGATCTTTGCCCCCAGAAAGATTAATCTTAGAAGTCAGTGTATAAGAAACTGATAGGAGATTTGAATGCAATCAAAAGTAAAGTGGCTGGGCAATGAATTTGAGCGCAAGTCTTATTAGTTCCACAACTTTTATATTTAAATATTTTCGTGTGTGTGTGTGTGTGCACGCACGTGCGCAGGCTTTTTTGATGTAGTAACAAAGAGAACAGGATAAAAAGACTTTTGGATAAGTATCATTAGGATGAAAGAAAACTTAAGAGACCAGTAAATTCAATCTCCTAACCATGCAATAGCTACAATTTACAGGAGGAGTGAATGTCCTATCAAATTTTGATTCATCCAGTCTGCAGACACATTACCTTGCAAGCTCAGATCCTGAAAAACTAAGCAAAGGTATCCCAGAAATAATCATTTGGCTTTTGCTAGATTGGCCCAAGAGTCTACAACACAGGGCTACATATTCAGGCACCTGCAGAACACGATTATAGCTGAAAATTGTGGACATCTCTATATTTGAGCTTTGTTAAATAAAGCTAAAGACAACAATCTGGGTTTCCATCTTGAACTACAGCATTTTTAATGCATATTTAATCATTATTTAAGAAATCAGGATATTTCACCCTATAGGAAATATATCTCCCCATGCTGCTCCTTTGATTACAAACCTCGTGAAGCATCTCATGACTTATGAGCTGTATTGCTGGCAAAAAATGTCCAGATCTTGTAAAGAGGAGATGCTGCCACTAGTCAACTTCATAACAGATGCAATTATTATGAAAAGATATTTAATTATGTTTGCGCAATCCCAATGCAATTGGGACCTCAGTCTTGGGCACTACCGTAATAGAAGAAATACCTCCAGTGTATAACAATGGCTATGACTACACTTGCTAAAATTAGTTCGAATTAGCTAGTTCAAACTAACTAATTCAAACTAATTTTAGTTAGTTCGAATTAGCTTAATTCGAACTAGAAAAAGTTAGTTCGAACTAAGCAAGTGCCATGAATGGCACTTGCTTAGTTCGAATTAGCGATCCCCATTCATTTCAATGGCTGGTTAGTTCGAACTAAGAAATTAGTTCGAATTAACATGGCCACACTGGCTAATTTGAACTAGTTAGTTCGAATTAAAGCCTTACTTCTGAAGCCCTATTTGAACTTATTAGTTCGAATTAAGGAAGCCCTTAATTCGAACTAACTAAAGCCTAGTGTAGCCATGGCTTTAGTTAGTTCGAATTAAGCCTCCTTAATTCGAACTAACTTGCCAGTGTAGACATAGCCAGCTGCAGGGTACACAGGAGTTTATCACCAGAATCTCTGACATGACAGTAGTTAAAAAACAGAGTCCTACATATTCTCCAGCCTTGAATAACTACTACAAAAGTTTGCTACAACAGAGAAAGCTGGCGTGCCCACGATCTGACAAAAACGGGAGTGTGCTACCGTTTCAAAGCAGCCTTTGGACAAGGACAGACCATCCACTACCACATTCTAAGGACAGGTAACAGAACCCTTATGGTTAGTTATGCAATCCATTTTGACCGGCAGGTCCCTAGTTTGGCAAGAGACTGCCATTGTGTTGCTGTCCATTAGTTTCTATACACTGAAAGCTCTTCAATTTGAAGTTTCTTGAGTGCTCTCCAGACTGGCAAGAGTTCCAGCTTGTTTATGCTTAAAGTGATTTGACAGTTTCCAACAGTCACAAACTCTGATGTGCCACGGAAGCCCCCTAGCCTGTTTTTCAAGCATCTGTTTCTAAAATTTCTGGCATGGGTGGTGCCAACAAGAAGTGAGGCCTTATTAACATCAGACTCTCTCTCCTCCACAGTAGATCTTGTCAAATGCTTTCTGACAAAGCTACCAGATAACTTTGACGACTTTCTTGCCTCTATCACACCTCTCTAAAGCCCTCTAATGTTCTGTGACCATGCGAAGAGCTTAAGGGAATACACCAGCTTTATTGTGTTTGGATGAATGACAGCACCACCATTTTTGGGTAAAATAAGGATGTTTTCTTCTTGCTTCATGCATGTTTGGCATCATGTTTTTTTAATCCTGTTTAAAACTCAATAGTTCTAAACTTGACAGTGGAGAGAAGTTGTGTCATAAAGGGAGTGGAGTAAAATCAACAGCAAGGCCCTTCAGAAATAAGCAGGTGTCCTTCATATGCAACCTCTTTTACACTTACATTCATTTTACAACCTCTTCCAAATAGGCCTTAATTTAAACTACTATTCAGTTAAAATTAACATTTTGATCCATGAACTTCATAATGGTACAACTGACCTCTAGGTGTCATAAACCAGCATAGGCCAATACACAAACCAAAAGTTTTTTTAGCTCAATGATCTTATCTTGATCTTGTCTAAACAGAACTTTTTGAAGATTGCATGCAAGCATACATATAGAGTTTAGGAACTCAAAAGAGCAGTGATCCTGAAGTTTTAACCATTCCCAAAGATGACTGCAAAGCATAACTTTGCATCTTCATTTTTCTTTTAAAAAAAATTATGAGCAGTAATGTTAGTATCTCTATATGACTGAGCAGCCTTTTTAGTTCTATCGTTACATCTTGGAGTTCTGAAGAACTGAAAAGCTTTGGCTTTTGACTGATCAGGGGAACTTTTAAAGCAGACAAAAAGGTGTTCTTAGATGAACAAGTCTGATGCAGCCATAATTTAAGAAAATCTTACCAAAATCCAGAGAAAAGAGGTTATCTACTCTAGAAATTTTAAAGATTCTGACTGCTGTTAATCAGCAAGGCTCTCCTGTCATCAAAAAATCCTGGCCAGCCTCCCCATACAAATACAGGGTAACTTGACCCCATTTTACATGTTTTCCGCTTCTACGAAATCCAACAACTGAAAGGTCTTACTGAATCAGCACTGTTTACTGCACCACTCAGCATCAAAATCCCCACTTGGGGGGTCAATGACTCTACAATTATTTTTCTTGGTAAAATTCAGAAAAGCCTCACAAACTGGATATCAAGACCGTCAGGATTCCAAGTATCCTTGCACTCATGGTGTTCCAGCTCTGCTTTACTAAGGCTTATTCTACACGATCAAATTAGAGCGCAACTTCTTAACTGCGCTGTAAGACTCATGTGGATTTTAGTGCGCTGCAGCTTGTACACACGTCGTTCCTTGCTATGTCACAGGATTCCTCGCTGTGATGCGCATTATCGCACTGAATTCTGGGCACGTATCCCAGCGTTCCATTTTCCCTGAGTACGCGCTTGGAGTCAGTCTGCAGCTTCTCTGTGTCTTTCTTGCAACCAACTGCTGACAGCCACTCCCCTCACTGTCCTGTTCTTCGCTGTAACCTGAGCCAGGGAGGGTATTAGCATTCCCTTTGTCATGTAAACCTCCAGGCACTGTGCTAGAGAGAGTTCTGAGAGTCTGAACGCTGTATCATGCTTCACATCTGAGCATTCACAAAGGAACATGGTATACCGTAATTGGCATCAAATCACACAATTATATTGCAAAACTGAACAGAAAAGTTATATAGGTCATGCCATAGGGCTGCACGGATGTGCATGCCGTCACATCTCCCCTCTGTAGGCGGGGACAGTTTCGTCACTGCCATAGAGAGGGTGAGGGGAAGTCCAGAGAGGACGACTGGGGAATGATGGGACATTTCCTGAGTCTGCTCATTGTGCAGAAAGCTGACACACGAGCACAAAGGCGCAGCAGATGATCCGCAACAGCTGTTACCACTCTCGCCGGACTGGTTGTTGGAATGCGCAGCAACAAGGCGCTTAGTGCGCAGCAATAACGTGTAACGTATGTACAGTGTGCTTGTTAACACGCAGTAATGTTTTTTAATGCGGAATACGGTGCTCGTGTATACAAGGCCTAAGTGATCTTTGGCGTGGGAATCATTAAAGGAGACTTCAGAGAATCACAATAGATATTGGAAACACAACTGCAATTTTCCTCAGCTTCATCAGCTGACAAAGGTCGGAGAGGAAGGACAGTCTTCTGGGTAGGCCAATGGAAAGGGACTAGAGATCTGTGTTACTGTAGCTATGAGATTTCCTGTGAATAGCCTTGGGCAAGCCACTATATCACTCTGTGCCTTGGTTCCCCCTCTAAATGGGAATGCCACTTCCTTTCCCACACACTTTGTCTTGTCTTTTTATACTATAAGCTTCTGGGGTCAAGTACTGTTTCTTATAATGTGTACATACAGCAACTAGAACAAATAAACCTCAGACTTCAGCTACGGTATCTACGCACTACCATAAATCAACAGCCACACTAGTAAGTCAGGGTCTTTTGGAATTTGGATGATGGAAACGTATCCATCCAAGAACTTTGACCACCTTCCTATGTCTCAAAGGAAGGTGAATTAGAATCTGGGGTGGCACAATTCCTCTCAGATATCACTTGAGTACATCACTCAAGGATAGGCGGGACACACTGAAGGAGGTGTTCCAGATGCTTCCAGGCTGTGCAACTTTGTATAGTTGAGATTTAGGGAAGAACGAATAAGTGCCTTTTTACAATACATTTTTTTGCATTTTTCCCACACAAACCGTACAAATACATCTTCTATTAAGGAGCACATCTGATCTTCTAAACATAATTGTTTTTCCTTTACATTTGGCTTACAGAAGTAATCTTAATCTTTTTCTCTCTAAATTAGTAGTTTTTATAAGGAATCATTAACTGAACAGTGACTGAGCTTCACATGTAACCACAGCGAGGCAATATGCTGCTCTGTTATCCCTAATACACAAAAGGGATTTGAGAGAAAACCCTTGGCCCTGTACAATTTATACAAAGTAGGGATTTAACAGCAGTTTAAACAAATTAAAGTCAATTTCCCCTAGGGAACTCAACATTTGCTACGGATGGTTTCGGCAAGAATGAGCAGGCCAAGACAGTAACATTTCACTGGATTTGTTATTCTCTCCTGACCCACCAAGAAGTAATGTTTTCCTCTGACAACAATTATTCTGTCCAATCCATTCAGCTGACCTCTTCATTCTGATATACAAGAGCTCTGGGGTATGAAATGTCTGTTTTCCCCCTTCATCCACCAAGCCCAAAGGAAGATATTCCTTACCAGAAATAATAACCACTTCCAGTAGCTTGCCATGGACCATGGCAGTTCACTGTGCACTTTAAAGTTCTTTGGCAGAT
This sequence comes from Pelusios castaneus, assembly GCA_007922175.1. Taxonomy (NCBI): domain Eukaryota; kingdom Metazoa; phylum Chordata; order Testudines; family Pelomedusidae; genus Pelusios; species Pelusios castaneus. The sequence goes on along the minus strand of ML685763.1, from coordinate 7,437,908 downwards.
GTTTGCTTATTGCCTATCCTAGTAATTCTCCATGGAATATCATTTCCTCTTCTCATCTTATCTTCATCCCGAGTTACCAAAGGACATTTTTCCTCGGGGAAACTAAAAATCCTAGGGACTTGAGGTTATAGTAATCAACTGATTTTTTTCCTCACCCCATCCTGAACCCCTGGAGACTCCAGAGAGCAGAAATCCACTGGCACAAATTAATTCTCCTCAGCTTCCCCAAAGATTCAATAAAATCCACCAATACACTTTCAGGTCAGAGGTCAACTGATAGCTTTCGAAGTCCATAATGGTCTCTGGTGCGGGGGTAGGGAATTCATGTACACTAACACCAAGCGTTTGTGATCGCCTTTGGGTTCACCCCAAGGTAGCCTATGAACTAAGGTCTTCCTTCCTGCATCACTGCACAGTCAAGTGTAAAAATAAAGAAATAAAACTAGTACAGAAACAGACATGTCTTCATGTTAGAGTCATATTTTGTTGGCCTGTGATCCCTTATGTGACAAAAGTGATGTTTGCATAGGCAAATCCCAAATAGTTAAAACAAAAGAAATAATATTCCATCTAAAATCATCTCTCTATAAATGAATCCAGAGCCTTGCACTACCCCATTTTGGCTGAATTAGCAGCATCCCTTAAAAAGGAAGAAGCATATTAGCAGAATTGAAATTTATATTCTGCACTCATTCCACACAAAAAGGAGTAATTCAAATTAGGGAATAGTTAAATCCAGAGGAAAAAAAAATCACAACAATTATTTTTTGCCACCTGTTCCCTGTACACATAACAGGAATTTTATAAATAGTTAGAAGGCACAACTCTGTGGTTCTGCTTTGAACTCGTCTAAGACACCACTGGCTATTTTCTTAAAAACCCAGATCAGAATAACTATAATGTTAAGTAATAGGCAAATGTTCCTGTTTTTCACAAGGCAATTATTAAACTCTTATGGGAGCACTTCCCATTTTGGCTACAACATTAAAAAGGTTTACTTGCTAAAAAAAAAAAAAAAATCACAAAAGTGGCAAAAGAGTTTCTCTCTTTGAGTTGACTTGTACATACTATAGATTGCAGTTTCAACAAAACCAGTTCCTGTCTTTAGAAAATAAATGGTTAGAAATGTACAATATTACTGAAGTTCAAACAACTCAACTGCTTTTGGGGAAAATGAAAACAGGAATGAGATTCAGAATAGGTATATGGAAAAATATTGTTCCTTATATAGCTTTGTTATTCTAAGTCTGAAAATATTTAGTTTAGAAAAATAGATAAGAAGGCAATTTGACATTTAAATTTATCACTGAGTGAAAGCAAAATCTTTTGAGGGTTTTTTCAATGTACTTAAGCATAGACAAACCTTCTGCATGCTGCAGCACAAGAAATACAGACTCCTCCGAGATGATGTACTTGTGCAGACGCACCATGTTGGGCACACAGCAGGGAATGATGGTCTTTCTGTTCCTGCTGTACTCACTACTTTTCCTTAGACCCTGACAGAGAACAAAAAGGTCAGTTGTACCCTCAGTTGCCTTTGGAGCCTGCTGTGCTCTGTGTTTATCAACCAAACTAATCTATCCGAGTTACTCTGGGCTTCAGAGAAACCACTCATCTGCTGCTCTATGCCCCTCAGTCCCCTGAGGCTCTGCTGATGGCATCTGGCGCATTTCCAGAGAACAGAAGATGGCACAAAGCTGCCATTAAAATCAATTACATGGGTCAATGTTTTTATTAGAATCTCTCTCAAACTAAGTCATCAGGATGACACTCAGTTATTTCCCTACGACCTTTTAAAATAAATAAATAAATAAAATTAAGCAAGACATTGTAAAATCAGTCTACGTTCTAGAGACAAAAGAATACCCTGGATTCACAAGTTATTCTTATATTTCCACTATACTTAAAAAAAAAAATAGGAAAAGATTCAGTGCCTGAAGAGGTAATGATTTTGGGGAGTGGCACACATATGAAGTTACTGGAACAGGGGTGTGCAGAGCAAAGGTGACCTGCTATTATATTGATAAGGAAGATGTAAGGAGTAAAATGGAAACTATAAAGTTAATCTATTCTGTCTATAGATGCAATGAGGATGCTTACCTGGGATCTAATATCTGAATTATATAATGTTTACAAATAGCCATTTCTGAATTATAAATGGAATGATTTTCTGCACCCAGTATACGTTGGGATTTCCTAAGCAAGGTAAATAAAATTAGAATAGTTTACAGCATGTGTACCCAAAGCTGAGATAAAAATGAAGTTTCAACAAATCAACCATAGTACAGTCTTTGGGCCTCAGTGTTTTAGCCAATTAGTTATGTCAGTAGCCTTATTCAAATCACTAGGATTCCTTGTGTGAATAAAGCCTGCAACGTAAAGCCCTCATACTTCCCCAGTTCCCAGCCCCATGGATTGATTGGGTTCTCAAAAGAATCTTTACCTGATCTACATTAATCGCAGGCAGCAAACCCAAAAGATCTAATTCACAAGCAGGGAAGACCATGCTGTTAATTAAATAATTTAGTAGAATTAAATGGACCTTTCACATCGTGGTAACCTATAGTTTTTAGGACAGGAGCCCATCTCACTAAATATTCTCTCTCACAGTAGCCAATATCAGATGCTTCAGGGGAACAAGCAACAAGCCCTGTAATGAGCAGTTATGGAGTAGCTTGAGTATAGAAGAAGTTCTTCCTAATTTATGCCCTGAAGCATAAGGATTTATATTCCTTATGCTCAGTGGTTAAAATATAATTTGACGGGCCCCGGAACCCTCCTAATCTCTGGGCCCCCTTCCCGTATTGTCTGGGTCCCCTTCAGGCATGTGCAGGCCCCAGCCCAGGTAGGCATTTGCAACCACTTCTCAGTACCACATGCATCGGTTATCGCTCCATAAAAATATTTATAATTTTATATGGTGTTTATGTCTATAGCAATTATTTTCACAAACTAGCAGACACTGCATAACACAATAAGTATTGTGATTAACAATGGTGGGGCGTAGGACCTCCAGCAGCCAGGGCAGGGCGGAACATGTGTTCCACTGGATTTTTCTATTTTTGGGGGCCCCGGAACTCTGGCCCCTCAAATTTGGGGGCTCTGGAACTGCGTTTCCCCTTTCTTTAACCCCATGCTTATACTGTAACTGTGATCCTTTATTGAAACCTGCCAAAATACTGGCCTCAGTGATAATGCCACTATCACAGTCAAGGGTAATGTTATACAAGAACTACATTAAAAAGGAAAGGAAAGGAGATGGAAAAAAAGTGAAAATATATTTCAAAGATAGAAATGTTAATATGCTAATAAAAGTCACAAAAATGGCAACCATAAAAAAGCAGTATTTTCTTTGTGTGGAGTAAATTAGCAGACCAAATTGTTTAGGAAAATATAATAAAGATTGTACTTACCTTCAATATAAAAGTCTGCTGTGTTCTACTATCCATTACAAGTAAAACCTAAAAACACACACAATGTAAAAAAACAAATTTAAATATTTTTCATTACTGTAAAGCTATTTAAGAGCAGGCAACTCAAAAAATCAATGGCTGAACATTTCATATAGCTATATGTTATTAAAAAGCAGGGCATACTAAAAAGCTAATATGTTCTTGGAGTTTTTTGTAAGACCTTTACTGACTTTTTTTAAAAGACAAATATGCTTGCGGGCAAGAAAAATGTCTCCCTGAATACTGTAGAAAAATTACCAATCAGCTACCTAAAAACTTAAAACTTGACTTAACTAAAAACAGAAATAAAACCCGCAAAACTCCCAATTCATATCTTAAGTTCCAAAGGGGTAGCCGTGTTAGTCTAGTTCAGCAAAACAAACAAAGAGTCCTGTGGCACTTTTAAAGACTAACAAATTTATTTATTGCATGAGCTTTTGTGAGAGAAAAATCCCACTTCGTCAGATGCTTTGAAGATGGGGAACTTACCGAATGGGAGAAAAATAAATGCAGGGAAGTGAAAGTCATAGGATCAGGCAGACTGTCACAGCAAATCATGTCTTATGAGTGAAGCTATAACTTAACAGGGTTCAAGTTATGGAAATACTATTATAATTACATAAAAAGCAGGGTTAATTCAGTTTAGTCCGACATTCCCTTCTCCCTACAAGATTTGTTTCCATACCACCAGGTTTCTTATACCCAAATATTATTTCCCCTTCACAGACTCCCTGTTTTTTTTAATTTGTTTTTTTAAGAGTGAGGAGAATGGCCCCTCCCAGGAAGTCAAACTAAAGAATGTTTTGGAAGAAAAAACAAGATCAGGTAATGTGACAACCAGACTTGTTCTAACTCACACTGGCTATGGCAACATTTATACATTTGTAATACCCTAATCAGCTCTACCATTACTGCTACTGAATTCCTTCACAACCTTTTTGTTTTGGTGCATTTATAACTGGCATCAGAAATTGCTGCAGGGAAATCCAGCTACTAGGAGTACAATATTACAATAAGCTAGGAAAATAATATTTATTTAGGAAATGAGAATGGATTCACTGCAGAAAGGGGGGGAGGGGGGGAAGAGAGCTGCAAAAGACAGTCACCACTGCAGACACTACATCATAGGCAACTTAGTTTAAAACTTAGGGACATAATGAACACTAAGGAATGTTTTATTACCTTTGTAGGAGAAGGGCTACAATTAATTAATTTAGTCTGGACACTTGTTTGAAAGACAGCTCTCAGAAATTCCAGTGTTAGAGAACGGGAGCTCTTCAACTCTCTCTGCAAATGCCCACCACACTCTTGAGTACGTTACCTTTGAATTTTAAGAGCAGAGATACCCAGTTGCAGTCCAATAACCTAAAATAGTACCTGCACAAGACCAATACTCCAAGAGCAAGGGGTGTGCAGTCTGAGTGTTATTTGGTTTTCATACCGAGACTATTCACTCTTTAAATTTCTCCACACTCTTACATCGCCAATGTAAATACAATAGCACTTTTAAAACAAAATAACCTACACTAAAACATTATTTAGGTTGCAAAATGAAGCATTCAAAAAAAAAAAAGGGGGGGGGGGGACAGGATTTATGATTACTCATGCAACCTTCAGCAGCAAAGCGCAGATTGCTACCTCTTGAGCTATAGTGCTAACTACAGTACCTGGAAGCAGCAGAAGACATTCCAGAATGGTGGAGGGCCACTGGTACCATCTGCTGGCACCAGTGGTGACAGGAGTAGGCCCACCCAGCTCTCTCTCTCGTTTTTCACCCTATTTCTGGGAAGAGGGTGCTCCTGCTCCAGCTGGTGCTGCCAAAATGGGGGTTTCTGTGGGAATCTTGTGCTTGGCAGGGGTTCTGAGAAACACACCTAGCTCTCCCTCTGCACTGGGAGTTGGGGTAAGATCCCTTCGCAGGTGGTACCCATGACTGGGGGATGGAGTGGAATACGGAAGCCATGTGTTGAGTCCCAGAATAGGTATAGGTACCTCATAGCTATTCCCAGTACAGCAAGAGCAGTGTGGGCCTAGCTCCTTAGAAAATTTGCATTCAAGTATTTGGGCAGACTGCCAACATTTTCCAGATGATGCAAGCAAGAGAAGGGAAATAGCTCTTTTTAATCATTTATAACTCTGCTAACCCATTTTATGGGATGAAGACAAGGCACTCTTCCAGTCCAAGGATTTTTCTCCTTGCCTAAAAAAAAATTATAAGAATCTTTTCCAATGGAAAAGGGAAACCTAAGGAAAGAGGTCACTACCAGTGGCCCCATAACACTTATTAGTTGCACAATGTACAAAAATATTCGCTTGTTTTAAGATTAAGGTTTTAAAACAAGACCTTAAATGAAGTCAAAGATATCAAATATATTCTAGCAACCTCTAAAAATTATATTTGTCCACTCAATAGATTAACTTTTTTGATAGATGAGTTGAATGTCATTGTCATCATAATGGGAAGGCTGGGGAGTAGATAATGTACCTAGACGGGTGCCAATTTTCATGATGATTTTATAAGCCTGCTCAATAGGCTCTCAGAAACGATAAAAAAAACAGTTGAATAAATCATAGCAGTAACATTGGTTTTACTAACCTTGCTTAGCCACAAGGCTTAAAATAAAATTGACAAAATAGGCCAAATTATGACAGATAAAAATGGTTAGGAAGTGATGTTTTGTTTACAGTCACTTTCTGTTTTGTTTTACCAAGTTTTTTTGTAGGTATGCACTGTTCACATTGAGGCAATAAATACAAGAACATATGTGATTTTTTTTTAAATGTGCCCTTTGACGGTCAATTTCTCCCAAACAGGTGTTGGCTAAATGATTATAAATTGGCCTCTGGATACACCTCTTCAACTGAGCCGTACAGGACTGGTGATAATATAATTAGACCTAAAAACATCAGGCTGGTGAATGCTTTCCATCTGTTTGGTAATAATGTTTAGTTAACAATAGTCTTTTTAAAAAAGCACCTTCAACTTCAGCTCTTAAAGTTATTTATAGGGCCATTCTTAACACACCAGCACTCTTGCTAACAAGAGCTTTAGCCACTTGGAAATTATTAGCTATGTGGCTGTATATCGAAAGGAATGTCTTCATTTAACATCTGTATCTCATGCATCAACCTCATTTAAAGTCACTTCTTAATGAACAGTTCTATGGCTCTGTATTAATATTATAGTTGCATGCACAAAGATCATAAGGAGCCAAACATTTTTTTTTTTTTTAATACCAACAGTAGGCCAATCAGTAATGAAGCTGTCAGCAGGAAGGACAAAATAAAAGCTTTTTTAACCCTCAGACAGGATTTGTTCATTTGCAGAATACAACACACCAATTTAAAAACTGCTCATGGGTTTGCTCACCTTTATAAAGACAAAAATCTAATTTGGTACTAATTCCATACAATTGTCTTTCCAATGAAAGGCTCCTAAAGCCATCTTTTATTTCATGATAAAACAACTGCTATAACTAACTATAACAGTCATGAAATAATTACCTTTGATGGCATACCATATTGCACAAATACAATTAATGTATTCCTCCTTTCATGTTTCACACTTGCATATCAGAATTCTATTAACATATGGTGTAACAGAACAGACTACTGACTCTTCACCCTATAGTAACATATAGAATGACTGCCACTAACTGGAATAAAGAAGACAACCTGTCCCTTAAGGGCTCGCTTCATCTGTTATATTACAACATCACAAAGATTAGCGGCTATTCTTTTGCAATCGTAACAAAATATGTTTTAACAGCTAATAGTTCTGTGTCGATGAGGTTCGCTAGTTAGGCTGATTAACCAGTCTCTCCAACCAGCCACAATCTCCTTGCTTTTACTCACCAATCAAGCACCATATTCATTCCTGTTTTGCCTTGTTTTTTCTGTTTAGCTCAAAGCTGAAATCAATTTCCATGGATCTGAAAATAATCCAAGGCTACATTTTGTTTAATACAGGATTATTGTTTATTAAGTACCTCTATACCTTGGCCTAACTGATTGTTTTGGTGGGTTTTTTGGAACCCCGTAAAAATTCATGATGGAATTTTAGAGCAACTCCGAGTCCTAGTCGACACTTGCCAGACTGTTCGGCAGCAGTTGACAGGAGATACCTTGGGTATCTCCCGACGACCTACAAAGAGCTCGCCACATACTAGGGTAAGCTGATCAGAAATGCCTTCCCGTCGGCTTACCGATATTCCAGTTCCAGGGCGGAAGTTGCTATGGCGATTTCTGGATCGATTGAGCACATCTACACAGACCACTCAATTGAATCCAAAAGACTGCACTGTCGGCAGCGATTTTGCCGCTGTCAGTACAGACTTACCCCTAGTGTCATCCATTTATCCTAGATTGACTGGGTAGATCTAGGATACATTTAACTTACTTTGAAATAACTGCAGAGTAGAGCCCTAACATTGTACTGAAGCAGGCTCTCATGTAACTTATCAAAAAGAAGTCCATAACTGGCCTCATCTGCACAAGATACAAAAATGGATACCACACTATTACTTGTATTAACATGGCATGCAAACAGCATGCAAATCCAAAAGGGGATGAGACTGAAGAGAAACAATTATTTTATTTAGACTCCAGTATACCTACTCTACATAGCATCATACTTAAACATTAGGGGGAAAAACAAGCTCATCTTGGCTACTTTACAGGATTACTACTATAATGTACTTTTGCAAAGATGAGACATAAATCCAGTAGGTTAAGCACTGACTTGCTTTCAACATCATGCCCTTCTCTCCTCAGACTTTGGTGTCAATTCACTGTGTACTGTCATTCTCCCAGGAAGAGTTATTTATACAGGCATTCCTCCACATCCCTCTCCCATTGTAGAGAAGAAAACAGGTGTATGATCCTCAGGGATTTTTGGTTGGATTTCCTTTCAAAACACAGAGCAACTGTGGTCAGCGAGCTTCCACATAAATAGGCTTTACTTGAGAACATGACGTTCCATACAATGTTCCTTGTCCCAATACTCGATCCAAAGCAAAGGCATCAGCAACAGCAGATTGTGTACAGGCACGTCTCTTATGTTATGTTAGGAAGCCAATCTGTTCCTGGCTTTCATATGCTGATGGAAGCTCTTTGGGTAAGGATGACTACAGCATAAATTGTAAGCTCTAATACCTTCTAACAAATAACCGTCACCCACCATACTATACATCCATTCTCAAAAAGGGAGACGACGTAAGTGCAATACCAGACTTTAGCCATTCAAGGCAAATGAAACTGTGATACAAAAGGAAATTACGCAAACCCTGTTCGTCGTACTCACGTAATATCATTTTAGGCTTTAAAATCCTTTAATATAGCATGTTACTACCAAGAAAAAAAAACAACTAAGGCAATGCTATTAGAGTCCATTTCAAAACTACACAAACTTGATAGGCAAAAGGCATTATATTTGGGTAAGTAATGATCTTCATCAGCACACTCAAATGAGCTTTGTACAGTACCCTAGCTCTCCCAGGTAGCCATGCTGTGTCCCAAAATGCATATAAACAAAGAATTATTGCCACATAGATACTACAGCAAAGGGACATCAGTATTACCTAATCATATGCCAGTTCTTTGCGGGTTTGGAAGTAAGATTTCCTATTTCATTTTTAAAACTGGAAGTTAATTCTGATCTTACAGGAAACTAATTTTAAAAATAATTGCACTTCAAAGACCTTTAGATAACTGATTTATAATGATGTCCAACAGCTCAATTTACAAACAAACAAACAAAAAACCCCAAGCCTATTTAAATACATTAGATGCAATACACTGGAGAGAATAAAAACCAACTTGTAAATAACCATAGTTTAGCTTTAAGAAAAGTTAATTTTAGAATCCTTTACACACATAGAAATTAGCAAGTCTCAGTATGCTAATTTTTTAATTAAAAGATATTTCTGCAGCAAAAGCCCTTTCATATGCACTACTGATTCTTCATCAAACGTTAAGTTTCCAACTTAACACCAGTATAGCCGGTGGCAGCCTGAAGGTTTACCATCTGCTGCCACCCAAAGTCACGGTGGCCACCTTCAGAACATATGCATCAAAGCCTTGAGATAAGAGACTGAAGGAATACTGCAGAAATCAGCATAAGGGGAAATCACAAACCCAGAGGCAGGCAATAGGCAAGTCACCAGAAAAAGAGAACATGGTGAGCCATTAGTCACCCTACAAAAACACCCAACCAAGGTCACAGGGGACATTACTGGATGAACTAAGAGCTGTTATAAATGCATTGCTCTCTCTCAGACGGGTTTCATATAAATGCAGTCGCCTTACCAATTGCAATTAGGTTCTGCCTTGCTTTAGTCTACTGCTGTTGCAATCCTACATATTTTCAGAACAGAGCACCACGTATTTACACTAGTTGGAGTTTGTGACATTACCTGGAACATTTGTCAAAATTAATTAAATAAATAAATGGCTTCCTAGAAAGGGGTTTAAGTTTATTGATGTGGGCAACAAATATCTCCCTGAATAATCAAATGAAATCCATTAGCCTATTTTAACTCTGTATCCTGGCAGTTTGAGGTTTTTTGAGAACGGCTACCAGCAATGGCATATTTTTAAAAGCTGGCTTTCTTTATTACTGAATTAGTTTTACTCTGAAAATAAACTATGTAATACTGTCATCATTGGATCCACATTTACTGTGTAACTCCAGGCCCGTGATGCTCTGTTTATAACAGTTTTTCTAACCACAAATCCTGCAAACTCAAGCTAGGATCTGATGATGAAAGTGGATTTTTTTTTCTTGTTTGCTTATCATTTCCAGGACCAAGAAGTTCTGTAAGTTAAATAAAGACAACGAGAGTCCTGTGGCACTTTAAAGGCTAACCAATTTCTTCGAGCATAAGCTTTCGTGGGCTACAGCTCACTTCATCAGATGCAACAGATGTAAGTCAAATAATAACCTCGGTGATACCTGTGAAATTCCACTGCCGTCAGGGGGATAGCACAGGTATAACTGGTTGGAATTTGCTACATAGTTTTGTTGATGATGTTGATGAAGGAATGAAATTCACCTTACTCTCCCTCAGCTGTGTTAGCTGTGCAAGGCTAATAGGAATAAATCGTCTATTTTAATAGGAATTCATTTTGCCACTAAATGTGGATACCCATCCATACAGTTCTACTCCCTTTCCCCTACATCCCTTTATTTATACTATTCATAAATATTATAGTGCCAAAAAAACCAACTTGGCTGACACTTCCAAAAAAAATAAAAATAAAAAGAGAGAGATTAATACTCATCATTGTATCTGTGCAGTCAATGTGATGCCCTCAATTATCCCTCTTTTTAGTGATTACCCATAATGAATTTATGCTTGTGTATTCTCTTGATGAGCAATTTTATATTTAACAAAAGAAAAACCCTATTGATTTAATTATTACAAGTTCCAGAGAGCAGCAAATATAAAAAACTCACTTATGTTTTTAGATTTGTAGTTGTGGTGTAAAAGGTGAAAGCTTACTCACCTGAAATAGATTGGAAATTAATCAAAAATGATAATGTGTCAATATACCAAGTTGGAGGATGTATCCAAGTATCCAGAATACAATAAAGTACCATCCATGATCCAATAGTTATTAAATATAAGGCTAAGTAACTTATTAGCATTTAGTAAGACAAGGTCCTTTTCCCAAAGAACAAACTACTTTTACATGGAACTGACAGAAGGTATTTAATGAACCAGTGAAGTTAAACATGCATTGTTAGTTTCCTGATTTGCGGGGGAATGGATTAAAATTACATTATTACTCTTCTCTGTGTTAGGTGAAACAGTCTTCAGACTGGTCATCTTTAGCATCTTTATTAATTTTACATGAAATCAAGTTAATAGTACAACAAAAATTTGCGAGTACCAAAATACAGAAGGACCTAGAAAGACTAGAAACATAAGTAAAAAGAGATTCCACTGGAAAGCTGCAGTCTGATACCTAAGTGGAGAAATAATCTGAAGCACATACTCAATGAGAGGGGACGTCTGGGAAGCAGTAGAAAGAGCTACTGGAGGGTTAATTGAGCAAATACAACACTAGATTGCTGTGTGATGGGACTATAAAGGCAAGCCTGGGTGATTCAACAATGCCTACACCCCAATGCAATATGTCAGAGCAGGGAGGTAATCATCATTGTCTGTACAACTGTTGTATAGCTGCACCTGCATTCAATTCTGGGCATCACATTACCAGAAAGTCATTGACAACTGTGAGGAAGTTCAGAAGAGCAACCAAAGTTACCAGGAAGCTGTCGGGACAGAAGAAGGATTAAAGATTTTTAAAACTATGTGAATAGCAAAAAATTAAATATTTCAAGTGTGTAAACTCCAAGAAATGAGGTTGTTTTCTTTAGTATAATAAAACTGGATAGAGATAGGAATAATAGAATGAAACTATCGAAGACAATGGCTGAATACCAGGAGAAGAGACTCTTCTTAATTGTGCAAGACAAAGAAGAGTCCTGTGGCACTTTTGAAGACTAACAAAATTTAGTCTTTAAAAGTCCCACAGGACTCCTTGTTTGTTTTGCTGAACTAGACTAACACGGCTCCCCCTTTGGAGATATGTGGGGTTGTAAAATAGCTTCCTTAGGAAAGTAAAGGCAGCCTCATCCCTTGGAACCCAAAACTAGACTAAATATTGAAATTTATTTTTGGGAACAATTTTGTAATGAGTGATCCAAGACAGCCTTTCCATCTTTAACTTCTATGATTATTATAGTAGATTTGAAACTGCTATAAAACAAGATAGTCACCTAAGCCCCTGTCAGAATGCAAAAAGATACTCTTTAAACAAGTTTCCTTATTTACATTACTAATAATAGCTAGATTAATCAAATTGTAAATATTTAATCTATTTTTAACAAGTATGACATTTGTTTGTTTCCACTGTGTTATGTTTGGGCAATGAAAATAAGACTAGCCAATTTAATTATTGTGTACCGTCACTTTCAGATTGGTTTCTCTTTCTGGTTCTTAGTATCATCATAATGCCACAAAAGGGGGAATTTGTGAATTCAGATATTTATGCCTTTGTTGCAGCTACATTTTCTCTATATCTTTTATGCTCACAATTAAGTGTACAAACCCTCAACTAACATTAAGGGAGAGGAAGAACATCAAAATTTGGCAGAACGTTTATCTGACTGCAATGTTCCAAAATATGAGCTGATGTCAGTATAAATGGTGCAAATGCACTCAAAGTAGAACTGAGGATAAAAATATTGAAGCTTCTAAGGGGAATTAGTGAACATGAACTAAGACATAGCTACTGTAATATTAAACATTCATGTACAACAGAGGAACTGTCATAACACAAGCCCATTTTCCTACCCTTTACTTAAACTGAATTAAACTAACCATAACCTGTTGAATTCAACTAACCATGGTTCTGTAGCATATTTTTAAAAATGGATTATGCAAGCAAGAACCACATGGCTTTTTTACATTTTGCCTTTTTTTTTTTTTTTTTTTTTTTTGCATTTCTGCTTCTGAGGCTAACCTAAGTAATAATCATATCATACTTTTAAAATAATTAATAATGATGACTTGCTCCTAGAAATAGACTAGAGCATAAGAATTTAACGTTGGGGTTGTGATTTTTCACATACAGGATAACACTGAAGAGAAAAAGTATTTGTAATGAAGCAAAGTAAAATAATACAGTGAGATTTTTTCAGTTCCTCAGAAAAATTACAGGGAGAGATTTACATCCATGTAAGAGGCCTTTTCACAGATTTCTCAATTAATGTTAGTTGGACACTGACAATAGTGTTCTAATTCTTAGTGTTTCAGATTATATTACACACATTTTAACCAACAATCTATTAAACAATAAGCCTAATTCAAACAAATTTTGGCAGATTGAGCCTGTTACTGAGATCAGAATCACCAGGGAAAACCAGATGAAAGTTCACTGATGCCAATTTTGTTACTCCAGATTTCCACCAATACTGATTTGGACGTTTGGGGAAGGAAGTTAGGAGACATTGCTCATAGCAGCATAGGTGTTGCTTAATGAACTCTGCTTTTAAGGGATTCATTCTATTTAAAGATTAATCTTGTATCTAAATAACAGAGTGTTGCCCACTAAAGAATAAGACGTTGGGCTTGAAACAGCATTGTTAAGATGTTTGTAGAACCATAAAAAAACAATTTCTTCAGGGGCTGATTATAGCTTCAAAGTAAAGAGATGCTTGGGGCAGAAGCTCAGCACAGATTCTGCAACACAAGTATTTTTTTATCGTGCTCAGAGAACTGATTACATTTGGTCGGAGGGTACGGAAAGCTAGATGCACACACACGTGTCCATGTGCACGCACACTCTCTCTCTCTCTGGTATGGTAAATTAATGCTAACAGAGGTCACACTCTCACATATTCACAACTGATTACAGCTCTCAATGTTCAAAAGACACAGCATCCTCATTTTTCATCAGATTAAAATACTACTTTTAAAAAAACCCTATTCACAGGACGGCCCTTCCCCTTATAAATATGCAAAACCCTGTGCCAAGCAAAGCACCACACAGCTTACTTTTGAAGCAAACAACCCACATGAAAAAAAAGTAAGAAAGCTGTGGCCAAAATTCTCCAGAATCAACTAGAAGTTTTGGGTGCCTGACTTGAGACAGCCTAAGGAGCCTGAGTTTCTGAAAATGATGAGTACCCACTTTTCTGAAAACAAGGCCATTTCGAGGCATCTCAGTTTGAGCACAACAAAATAAGTCACCCTAGTGACTTTTTAAAATCTTGGCCAATGTTACTATTCTGAGATGCACCATATCCAATTGGTGCCTCTTGGTATTTGACCAGACTAACTGTTTCTTCCGGAGTCATTATTTGTATAATACTGGTACAACTCCATGACCTCTAGCATCAGTGGGAGCTCTAGGATATAGACTGGCCCCCAGTATTTTTACCGTAATATCATCTAGACCTGTTTTGAGCAACATTAGACACCACAGTTGTAAAAATTCCATTAGTCCATCCCTATCTGCACTCTCATCATTATTAGGACCGAGAAATTGTATCATGCCTAGGACAAGGATGAGATTTTCAGGAAGAGCTCTGTGTGATGCAGACCAGTTAACTCCCTGTTGTGTCCCTAACCATTATAAACTATTTTAAGACAAGTGTGCTATGTCCAGAAAATAAGCTGTCACATGATTTTGCCCCACTTTTACAGGCAAAGCACACTATATGTGGTTTGGGCGGAATGTGGCAAACAGATGCTCCCACACGGCTGCAATTGGGACAATCACTAGCCTGCTCATTTGTACTCAAGCACTGTTATGCCCAGCAATGGCACGTGTTAAAGTATCTACTTCTCAGAAAACCCTGCTTTGGAGATGCCCTTTGTTTCATTTTTAAGAGGAGAATGCATTGTGTAGATGCTAACTGCACATCACAACCCTGTTCAGGGAAAAGCAAAACTATTTAAAGAGCCCATATGAGAGAGACAAGTTAACATGGGCAATCTCGCTTTGCAACCAGGAGCAGACTGACAAGTCACAGACACAGACCACCCTAGCTGCTGAAACTGAACAGCAGTGTAGCAATGGTTTGGAGTAGTACACACCACCCATAAGGGGTGTTTTCTGTATATGGCTATTCACCCACATGTTGGTCAAGGTGGCTTTACACGTAAGCAGCAATGGGCATTCTCATACCTGTTGCCGTGTATTAACAGTGAGAGAGGAGATTGCCTGCTCTATAGAGATATTAAAGAGCTCATAGAACTTTAGACCAAAACTGATGGCTGTGCAGTGTGCTGGCTGAACACCTGTTTATACACTCTAGCTGTTTGTCTGTGGTGAGTGAAACTTCAAAGCACTACGAGGCCCTTTATACAATCGAATATTTATCAATACAGCGCGTTTGTGACATGTCGTCCTTAGTACGTGCCCGCTTTCACGCCCTGGAATATGCTTGCGTCCAGTGCTAGTATTTTCATTAACAAAAAGTCCTGGGGCACCTTAAAAACTAACAAATTTCTTCAGGCATAAGCTTTCATAGGTTGCAACCCACTTCGACAGATGTGTTTACAGTAGTAGCTTTCACACATTTAAGCTCTTTCACAATTGGAGCTTTTGAGTGAGCGCACTGGGGTGCACAAAGAAATGCGGAATAAGTGTACACAGCGAGGGTAAAAACATTGTCCCTGCTCTACATACGTATTAAACACTGTTTTATGCTCACCTACAGAATTACTTATTTTATATTCACACAACATACTCTCTGATTAAGTTCTTTGATGCAGTGATTGTCTTGAAACTTGCTCTAATGCACTGGGTTCTCTTATGATACTCTAATCAAATGATAAAAACAATGAAACTCTATATCAGAGTAAGATTAAAAGTTAGAAGACGAGAGTAGTGAGCCTGGGATCAGGTATACAAATAGACTTATCTGGAAAAGTCTTGCTCCATCTCTGAACAATAATTCACACTGAACTCTGCCCCTTTGGAATACGAGCAGGCTGGCTATACAAGAGAACACTATTAGAACAACTATCAGGCTGATATTTCCAATATTAAATCTCTTATTTTCTGTCACTACAGAAACCCAGTCTCTTCTCAGAGAATACTCTGATTGCAGGACCTGGACATATCGGGCCTGTATCAAGAAGCTTGCTAGATTGGAGCTTACTGACACTTGGGAGATTCAGGCCAGGTCTACACCCAAAAAAACTGTGTTGATCCAGAAGGATCAACACAGTGGGACTAATTGAGTGGATGGTCTAGACCCGCTCAGTCGATCCCAGAAGCAATCTCAAGTTAACGTAATTACTCCACCCCTTCAAGTGGAGTAAGGCTGTGTCAACCAGAGAGCCCCGTAGGTTGACGGAGCTCAATTAGGATGCTGCAGTAAGTAGATTTAAGTAAGTCGACAGGAGATACGTATTCTGCGGAGCGCAGATTATGTATCTCCTGCCGATTTAGCGCGGTAGTGTAGACCTGGCCTCAGTTAGCCCGTGGAATAAAGATGATGAGCTTTACAACACAAGATATTGAGCATCACATCCAAGTTACTAATTATTTCCAATATTTTACAGTCATCTTCTATATACAATTGAAAAGACCTTTGAGAAGGTCTTGCTCCCCCTTGCTACAATCATATCATGGATTTATATCCCAAGTATGGACAATTCCTAAGGCTCTAGGCTGCTTGCTCTACCCCTGCTTAGGGAAGATTATGCAGTAAGATAGTTCCTGGAATCCCCCATGGTCTTAAAGATTTATCCAATGTACACAGCTAACTGCTATAATCAGCATATCAAATTGGTCTTTCAATTGCTCCTTAATAAATATACAGAAAGAAACACTGAATAGATTAGACACTTGCAATCAGATAAAAGGAGATACAATGAATATGATATTGTAGCTGAAAAGTCCTTCCATATTGTGAAAATAAGGTTAAAATCTAAGTGTAGATAAGACAACCCAGAGGAGAAAACATAGTAGTTATGCATATAATTAAAACTGTACAGGCAAAAAACAAATAAAATCCATATTGTTAAGTTCAGCCTAACAGAACCAAGAGGATAGCAGCAATTTTAATAATACACGTTATAAACGTGACACATGCCCTGAAAACACAAAGCGCACAAGGAACAATCAAAAGGCATCAGGGGAATGGAGTGGCAACAAGGAAATGAGTCATTACGAGTTGAATTAGCCATTGCCTCATTACTGAATAATACATCATCTTAAATGTACTTGGTAACGGGATAATTAATCAGTGATATCAAAACAGTGCAGCTACTTTCTGCACTGTTATTCTTTTGGTCACTTAATTAGGCTTGCAAAAGATCCGTATGGTCCATTACAGTTTACACATGACAGAGGAATATTACCCTGGGATTTTGGGAGATTTTATTTGAGTGAGCTGAAAATTAGTTTGACTTGTTCTAGATCGCTGCCTTGGCTTGGGATTTGAATTCCAAGTTCTAAGAGGAGAGACAACAAGTATCTTTCCCACAGCACTTTTTTCCCCTCAAGTTTCTATAGTGCACTTACAGTAGGAAAGTGCATAAATTTTTACCCTTCTATATTTGAAATAGCCATCAGTTTAATAAACTGAAAATGGATTGGCATGTCCTTACCCTGGTATTATAACTGTGACATTATTTTCAAAAGCAAGTCCCATCCTATTGCATGCCACCAAACATGTACCTTATCCTTTAGCTCAAATATATTTTGCATGACCTTACATGAATTGCATAGATAAAAGCCTTTTTTCTGCTACTTTTGTTATTTTAAAGTGCAGATGCATTTGAGTCATTTTCCCCTTTTGTTTCATATCCTTAAGATCCACAGCTTCAAAGACAAAATGTCAGCATGCAGTCGATTTATGACTGAACTCTTGAAGAGACACTGAAGAATTACCTTGTCAATCACCCCAAGGACTCTGAAGGCCTTCAGTTCCTCGGCAGGGCTCCTTAGGTTCCAAGAGGGCCTTGAACTTAGTGATCCTGGAGGCTAATGGAAGATATCAAAGATTACACATCAATCAGGGTGGTACTTGAAGGAAGACTGCCTGCTGTAGCAAATGCCAGGCCGAAGGAAACTAAATTTATCATAAATCAGAGAGAGTGAAGATGAAAGGAGAAGTTTTCTGTTTGCCCTTAAATGTAAGAAAAGTTGCAAGTAGATAAATCAAGATAGCATTGAAAACAAAATTTAAAATAGAAAAAGTAATGAATTTATATAGTTTCCAGTGCTTTGCAGAGGTAATGAAACTTAGTAACAAATAGCCAAGCTCCCACCTGGCAACACTAATCAATCAAGTCTTATAGTTATTCTGAATTCACAATGGTTCACGGCTTAGGGGACAGGAGAAAAGAAGTTATAAACTTTATAAATTACAAGAACACAAAAAATAGAATGCTAAACAGCGCTCTTTTTGTTTGACACAAACGCTCTCTACTCATGAGCCATAAACCTTTAGGGTACATCTACACTGGAGGCTCTGTTAAGTCGACTTAACTAAGATTGACTTTAAGTCGACTTAAAGTGGACCTTGTTAAGTCAACTTAAAGACTCCACAGCCCTGTGTCCACACTGGCAGGTGCTAGGTCAACGGAGGAGTGGCCAGGAATTCTGCGAGGGGGCCTGGAGGCCAACTAGGTCGACTTATGGGCTATCCCCTGTCTACATTGGCTTAAGTCAACTTTGTTTGTCCACGATTTCAGCCTTTGCCCGGAGGCAGAAACAATCTATAGAGAAGTCTAGTCTGTTGTTCCGGCCATCAGGAGGCGTCCATGTCGAATATTTTTTCTCGCAATGTTGGGAGGAAGGTATCTGCCGGTCATTGCTGGTGAGTATCTATTTAAGGTTGGGGGGCTGTCAAACAACAGAAACATTAAAGCAGGAACATATCCATGCAACAGACCACGCTGCCAACTTTGCTCTCATATCTACACTAAAGACACCATCACAGGACCAAATCAAGCCTCCTACTCCATCAAAGGCTCATTCACCTGCTCATCCACCAATGTGATTTATGCCATCATGTGCTGGAAATGCCCCTCTGCCTTATATATTGGACAAACAGGACAGTCTCTGCGCAAAAGAATAAATGCACACAAATCTGACATCAGAAATTGCAACACTCAAAAACCAATAGGGGAACACTTCAATCTCTCTGCTCATTCCATTGATGACTTGCTAACAGCTGTGCTGAAACAGATGAATAACAAATCACAGCTTCAAAGAGAAACTGCAGAACTCAAATTTATATGCAAATTCAACTCAGTTGCCTTGGGGTTAAACAGGGACTACGGATTTTTCTCTCATTACAACAGGTGATTTGACCTCACCTTCCTCTATGTGCTGTTCTCCAGTGTTTGAATCCTAACATTTATTTTGATTTGCTGTTACAGCCTGACCTGATCCTATGTCATACATTTCCCTGAATTTAATTTCTTCCCATTCTGTAAATTTCCCATCTTCAAAGCGTCTGACGAAGTGGGATTTTCTCCCACGAAAGCTCATGCGATAAATAAATCTGTTAGTCTTTAAAAGTGCCACGGGACTGTTTGTTCTTAAAAGTTGGTGTTAAGTCAACTTAACGAAGCGCTTAAATCAACTTAATAAGCACCCAGTGTGGATGCAGCGGTCTGTAGGTCAACTTAAGCGCCCTTAAGTCGACCTAATGCTCCAGTGTGGACGTACCCTCTCCTAATAAGATGCGCAACGCAATGATCCCCAAAATAGCTTTTCTAAGGGTAGCTATGCATTACCAACCCAGAAATAAGTCACACTGCAACAGATTAGAGTGTGTTAAATATTCAAGTAGTTAGCTTTTTTTTTTTTTGGTCTTCACTGTGTTTTGCAACCTATCAGTGTGTAACTTACAGTTTGTGTGTCAGACATATATGCCTCCACTGTCTCACACACACACACACACACACACACAAAATACAAGTCCTGTTATTCACTCCATCTGCCTTGCATATCTGGAGTAACACAATCACCTGGAAATTAAAGTTTTGACTTTACTTCCTATAGCATGTGGGATGACCAGGAAGCATATTCCGCAAATTTGTTTGCTTAAGATGGATCTACTGCTACAGGCTATCTTCAGCATCATGCTGTACCCCATGGATATGGGTGGGAGAAACCCAGCTGAGCCCTGCCAGACACATCCCTTGTTTCATCCCAACAGAAGCCACAGAATTGCTTCCATGGGGTCAATGAGAAAGGTATCCAGACCACAGAGAATGTATCCCTTTCTATACCAATCCACCATCCTGTGTTAAATCCCCAGGTGCTGGCTCTCTTCCATGTGCTTATCCAGCAGTGGGGGGGGGGGGGGCGCGAAAGAGAGAGAAGGTTTCAAATGTAAGCAACTTCGGACAGAGACCTATGGTTTTTTTTACTTATTCCATAGATCACCATGCACACCTTTGCCACTTGAACAAGTCATATTTTCAGAAGGTTCTAGCCACTTACCCGCCTAACAAAGAATAATCGGATCCTTCCCCCCAAAATACAGTATGCAGTTTCCACACAGAGCCACATACCCTAGCCTCCTACCAACAAATAAGACAACTTCCAATTGCTTTACAGATGAAAAAAATAAACTAAAGCAAAGCTTTTTTGTAAAGTTTATCTTCTTTCCCATGGAGAAGCCTATCTCCTGAGCAGGAAGGAAGAGACAATTTCAAAGCTATCACCTTCAAAAGACACCATTGAGGGAAAACTAATTTCAGATGAACAAACCCTGCTAGATGGAAATAAAGTGCTAATGAGAAGGAGGAGTGACGGGAAATCTGAGATAAACTGTAATCCAGAATAACAAAAATGAGCATTCCCCAAAATGAATGAGTCTCTGAGGCTGGAGAGTAACCACTGATCAAAAGAAACCCCATTCTCCTCATTCTCGACTTTACAAACTTCATGTTAAACACTATGTATGCCAACATTTGGGGACATGCATCAACATTCTCACCATATGATTTCTTCAGATTGCTGTAGACAAGAAGATCAGCTATGCTATCTAAATCTTTGCAGCTACAATCAAAAAATGAGGCCTATTCCCCTGGTTCTCTTTTTGCCCACAGTAATCCCCCACTTCCTCCTTCACAGCACTTTACATGCTCTTTTATGTTCCCTTGTTGTCACTAAATTCCC
Organism: Pelusios castaneus; assembly: GCA_007922175.1. Classification (NCBI taxonomy): domain Eukaryota; kingdom Metazoa; phylum Chordata; order Testudines; family Pelomedusidae; genus Pelusios; species Pelusios castaneus. Next base: position 7,416,789 of record ML685763.1, on the reverse strand, counting down.
ACCTCGTAACACAAGGTCAGAAGTCTGTTTCCATCTCTGTGGGCCATTGGACAAGGGTTGTCCCCAATGTAATAATCTATGTAAATTAATTTCTACAATCTGAAATAAAATCAAAGTTCATTTGGCACAAGAGTAGAAAGTCAAAAAATCAAGAATGAATAATAAAGTAAAATAAATGCTTAGACACTATAATAGTGTCATTAGACAGACAAAATATGTGTTACAAAGTAAGGGGATTAAGTCAAGAGCAAAATTTTGCTCATCTAAAGTCAAGGTTCTCCTAACTAGTCAACTTTGAATTTTATCAAGGAAAGATCATGTTTCTCTCTTCTCTCCCCTTTTCCTTCTGATTTTTTTTTTTTTAAGCTACAAAGAAGACATTTGTCCAATTCAGTACAATATAACTGAAGGGGTCCCATTGCTCTTGAGGGTCCTTGCACAATAATGTATGTTTCTTCCTGTTACCAAGCCATAGTTAATTACCACCATAGAAACGGTAATGGATTTGTCATGTTGTCTCCCTGCTTAGTTTCTGAAAATACTGGATTTGCACTCAATAAAGATTTTCCCCACTTGAAAGAGCATTGACCCAAGGAAAGGCAATCAGCAGGGAGTTCACATAACATCTTGGATTTGTTTGTTTTTTGTTGTTGTTGTTGGGGTTTTTTTTGACACCACTTGGAAGAAAATGGTTCATTGATATGTAGATGTGGGTAAGAGACCACAATACTAAATTCTCTCAAGTATAACTGTTAAGTAAGAAGACATCAACTTTCACAAAATGTTTCTCATTTAGAATGTCTCCATGAACGTATCCTGTGGGCTCTTATTGTAGAAAGAGTTCCCCTTCAAAATCAAGTTTGAGGAGGTGGGCGGGAGGGGGAAGGGTAACATTTACTTTGAATTAGGGAGCTTAATTTAATCTGATTTTTCTAAGGCTTTTCTTTTTAATGCAACTATGTCCTTAAACTGCTCTTAGGGCTGCGCAAAACAAGATGAAAAAAATTTCTGTTCTTTTTGTCCTTACTCGATGTAAATATAGACAGACAAGAAGTTTGAAACTTTTATATTTGCTGCATGAGAGACCTCTTTGACAATCACATATAGTTTAGTGTGACTGCAGCAAAAATACAAGCTAAGAACAGGTAAGTCCCAAGGGAACTAGTTGGGGAAAGGCAAAGTAGAAATCTATTAAGAGTGTCCTGAAGCAAGATTTGTTTGCACAAGTAAGCTCAGTAAAAATAGCTGATTAAAAAGATGGAAGCTACTTACAAGACACCTCAAAAAGCAATTTAACTCTGGCAGAAGCTACAGAATGTCCCAGTGCAATCATGAGAAGTATTTCTGAATCAGACATTTTTTCATTTTTGGTCTACAGTGCATCTCTTCCTTCCGTAGTGAGCTTGACTCAGTGCAGGCACACCAGTAAACATTGAGCTACTGGAGCCATTACGCCTTCTGCTCATTACAGATATAGGAACCTGCTTTTGAGGAAAGGCTATTTTGATTCAGTGACCTGGTTTTTCTAAAAATGTTAACATTGTTATTTTACATCATAAATTGCATAGAATGAAGTAAAAATAACAGCACTTTTTAGAACAGGCACCCTACATAATATCACAAAATGAAACTAAATCAAGAAGCATGGAAGCTTTAAAAAGAGAAAAAAAACCCACAAACTAGTTAGTCATCTTGTAACTTTATAATGTGTTCAGGGTACATACAATATTTTATCTAATTTTTAAACTGTTTTGACACACAGGTAAAGTCAAGAAATTCAGACAGACAATCTTACAAATTCAGTTTTAGAGAACTACAACTAAAGCGTACCCCAGAAACTGATCCATCTTCAGTGGAGGATTTATGACAGAGGCTGGAAATTTTTTCAGCACACATTAGATATTCTGCAGTTTTCCTCTTCACTGCTTCTCTACGAGTTGGATTTGACTCACCTAGACGGAATAACAGAAAATGATGAGTTTTTTTAAGTGTTTCCAAATATTTGGGGAAAGGGATTGATTTGATTTGCTGTCTTTAGGACCAGCCTTATTCATGGATATTTATTGCCAAGCCTACACTGTTTGATTCCATGTTCTGTGAGTTCAGTGTTCTAGCAAAGATACAGTTTAAGCCTCATTATATACTCAAGTCAATAAAAACTCTTACCTTACTTTTTGCCAGTTTGGTGTCAGTTTCCATGGAAACAAAAGAAAGAACCAGAGCCAGCAAGTAAAATGAACTCTGTATCCATGGAAATCAGATTAGTGCATATGAGGTAAAGGTTACAAACTTTAAAAAACAGAAGAGGTAAAACTTGCTTATTTCCATCCTTCCTCCAACCTATACTTCCATGAAAATGGGATCAGAAATGCCACTAAGAGCCAACAGCAGGTGAAAGCAAGAACTCATACAGGATTTCAGCTTCTCGCTGCTCCCTTTCTTTTCAGGTCAGAATCTAATATTTCAAAACAGAAGGAAGCACACAAGAATTTTTTAAGTTTTTCAGGTAGTTGAAAGCTCATGGTCTTGGAACTCATGTCTCCCATAACTTAATTACCAAAACTGGTAACCAATGTATGTAACTGCTTACATATATTGTATGACGTAAGATAAGGACAGGATGACTCCAAGGACTGGTATGACAGTCAGTCATTCAATTCAGGCACTCACATGGTAAGGTAGCTATATTAGAGTACAGTTAGATAGCCCTACATCACTAATTTAAACCCAGACCAATTTGGCTGAGGCCGAGAGTTATTCAGTGGCCTCTGTGAAGATAAAATGGTCAGTCAGGTTCCTGCAGTATATAGTGCAAAACACTGTGCTAAATAAAAGCAAGAGTCATCACCACAAATGAAAGTCTCAGAAGTCAGACCAAGGGCTGAGATTTCCAAGTGAACTGCCCTTTCAGCCCTGGAGATGGTCTCCCCAGGGTTGAGTCATACAACTGAAGCAGAGAGATTTCCACAACTACTGCCCATGCTTTGTTTCTTTTGCGGATAAACACAGGCCTTCAGGCCACTAGGCTGGCAATCCAGGACCTTTCGCAAGCCTATGCTAGCCAGCAATCAAATCCTCATGACAATGCTAACAAAATAAAAAGGTGTGTGCATGTGCATGCCTGCACATGTGAGAGCTTGTTTTCCAAAAATGTTTGCTGCCAAAGCAGTAAGGCTAAGTAACATACGGTGGACCCAATGTTGTTTTGTCAGACATGCACATAATAGGGCACAGTATAATTAAATACGTATACTGGGTGTCTTTATGAGAGGGCAAATGAATGAGGCATAGGATCTGGCACACCCTTCTACAGGGCAACCCAGTTAGCTACGCAAAGTGAGCTTTCCTTAGCTGCACCTCGCACTAGCTTAATGAAAAAATTCTGTGGCACGAACTCCAGCTACGGTGAGTTTTATTTTCATACTAATCATGACAATGTCAAATCAAAAGCAATTTTCACGCGCACTCTCATAGCATATTAACTTCAAAAAGGTCTATTTCATGTCAAATTTCAATTTTCTAGTGCTAGCCATTTCAGCCCTATAGAAGATTACCCCCATCACCCTTCACACATAATAGTTGCAGACAGCACCCAAGCACAGCACACAGATTGCTCACCTTCATTCTAAGAGGCAAAGTCAGCTAAGTGGAGGAGACACAAGACTTGGGTTCTATTTCAAACTCTGCCCCAAGTGATTCCGTTATCTATCTACGAAATGGGGGTGGGAAGGTATTTGCTGATTCCTGGGGCAGGCGTCTGAGAGCGTGGTTCATGAATGAAATAACTTTCGGAGGTGCATCTACACTGTGATAAAAACCCACAGCACTGAGTCTCAGAGCCTGGGTCAGCTGACTTGGGCTGACAGGATGGCACAGTGCTCTGCAAAGGTGTGCACAAATACCCAGGTAGCTGCTCTGCTGATTTTTGATATAAGGATAGCCTTGGAAAAGACAGTGAATGAAGAGACCAACCTCGCAGTATGTGTGTGTACTGAAAACGGGGGAGCTACCTTACATAATTGGCAACAAAACTTAAAACAGACAGAGACCCATTTAGAGGCCTCGTAATTTGCTACATGGAACTGGAGAGTAGCTGATAAATATGCCTTCCTGCTGAACAGATCCAGACTTTTCCCATCTCGGTCAGACGGGATGAATTTAATCTGGTGCGGTTAGTCCCTAGAATGAACACCACCCAGAAAGATGGAATTCGGAGGTGTAGACATTCACTAGCACTGCCTCGCCAGATAGGTGCCTCCTGGTGATGTTCCTGGAGAACAGGTCAAGTGGAGCCCCCATCTGGTGGCCTGTGCACCATTTCCCCGGTCTCTGTTCAGGTTCCCAGCCCTCCAGCCGAGTCCTTTCTCAGTTTCCCCCTTCTGGGGTAAGAATCTAGTCCTGGCCAGCCCACTTAGAGTCAGTGACCACCACTAGTCCTGTTGCTGCCCACTGGCTGTATGAGGGACCCAGAGAGGGACCCGGGCCCACCCACTTCTCCAGGCCCCAGCCCAGGGATCCTATGAAGCACACCTGGCACCACCTCAACCCCCAATACAGTTTGTCAGATCCCTTGGCTATGTCCACACCACCCCCAGGTACCTCTCACCCTAGTATCAGGAACTGGGCTCTGGCTGATCCCCAGCAGTCTATATGGAGGTGTCCCTGTTCCTGCCTCCTGAAGCCAGGCCAACAGCACATCCTTTCAACCCGCATTCCAGGGAAAGACTGCCCAGAGCTGGGGCTGCAGCCTTCCTATATACAGAGCTCCAGGGCTCTGATTGCCTCTGCAACCCCTTGCTTCCATTGGCTGCTCCCTTCTTTAGGGCTTTTAATCCCTTCCCCACCAGAGCAGGGAAATAACCCACTATAGGAGGCAAATGGAAAAACAGAAATTCTGTGTCCTTCACCATCACATAATATTTTTGTCCACTCACTTACACGTTGACAGGACAGATACAGGGCTCTGCCATATGACTCTGGCAGGGTCCAGGAGAGCATCATTGACTGAGATGGCCACTCTGGCAGAAATGAAAAAGTGTAAAATGTCTGTTTGTGGACTTCTTGCAAGTGTATTTGCAGGTCTTCTGCCACCCTCTGGGTTAGGTCTTGGAATGATGACTGTAAATCATTAACCAAGGACGACAGAATCATAGAAACTGGGAGGGACCATGAGAGGTCATCGAGTCCAGTCCCCTGCACTCAAGGCAGGACCAAGTACCCTCTTAACCCATCCCTGACAGGTGCTTGTCTAACCTGCTCTTAAAACCTTCCAATGAAGGGCATCACTTTCTCGTCTGGTGAGGACAATGAGAAATGAGCTAGAGGAGTTCTTCCTCCTCTGTCTCTACCATAACCTCCTCCCACAGTTGTTCAGCAGTTTTGAAGCCCCATCTGAACGAGGATGTCTCTTTGCCTGTTGGAATGCAAAACGAGGAGCCTGGAACGCTTGCTCCCTCTGAGCCTGCCAAGGGCCTCAGAACAGCCATTGATGATGGGAATTGTAGCTGGCCCCACATTTGGCCAAGCCATGGAAACTGAGGGGTGGGTGAATGATACACCCAGCACCCAGAGAGAAATTGCGTTCCATATGATGGGTAAGATGACCAATAGGAACACAAACCCCCTTGCTCACTTCCTGACTCAGATGATGGGAAAGTTGATGCACAGCAGAGAGAGGTCAGCAAGTCCAGTGCTCTGGGAGAACTTAGTGTCAGGACCCCTGTATTGAGTAGGGGTAAGTCTAGTGCATCAGATATCAAGAGATCCGTTGCACACTGGAAATATGGTGGTGCAGATTGTGTCAGTACTAGTGGCGAATGTCAGTACTAAGAGGCTTGCACCAATGGACTCAGAGATGCAGACCTGGTCACACTGGGGTCAGTGCTGATGTCTGTGTCTTCCTTGAGGTAAATCTTTTATGCCTTTCATGCCCACGCAAAACCAGTGCCCACTGGGTCTTTGGATAGACTGACTTGATCTGTCGGCTCAATACTGCGTGTCTTGATACCTGCATTAGCTGGCTTTGGCATCTTTGGTTCCAATGCGACCAATGGAGCTGGAGATCCTTTCTGGCTTGATTGAGGCTTGCTGTAGGGACTCAAATACCTTTTCTTAATGGTCTTGAGTGATTCATCTCTTCGGATCACCGGCCTTCGAAGTAGAAGCTTGCAATGAGAATTCTCACCAGGACTCTGGGGGCTGAACAGCCAACTCCATGAGCAGAAGTCTGAGCCCTAGCTCTGTCTTTCCTGGATGTGGGTTTTAGTGACTGGCACCAACTACACCTTGAAGATTGTACTTCTCTCCCAGACAGCGGACGCACTGAGTTTCTATCAGTCACTGGGATAGATTCCTTGCACCTGAAGCACTTTCTGAAGCCTGGAGAGCCAGGAATATCCTTGTCCGGGAATGCCCCCTCCACCAAGTTTGGCAGGAGGCAACCCCTTTCCTTTTATTTATTTTTTTTAATCGCACAGCCAAACAAACAACATAACAAAGGAAACAAGTTTGAAGGGATGCTAAAATTTTATAAAACTAGAAGGAAGTTAATCCATGAACAAAAAACTCAGAGGTCTTTCTCTAGCCAGCAGAGACAGAGGCCTGGTCTATACTGTGGGGCTAAGTCGACGGGAGATACGCAATCTGCGTGCCACAGAATGCATATCTCCCGTCGACTTAGTTACTCCCACTTACTGCACTGTCCTCACTCCACTGCACTGACCGGCAATGCTCTCTCATCGATGCAGCTTTACTTCACTTGGAGTGGTGGAGTTATTACATCAATGCGAGAGACTGCCGGATTGATTGAGCGGCTCTATACTGGCTGCTCAATCGATCCCGCTGCGTCAATCCATGACGATCAATGCAGCATTTTGAATGTAGACATGGCCTGAGAAGGAACTGAGGAGGGAATGCCCATGCATGCTGGCTAGCCTCGTGGCAGACAAGGAGCAGCGCATGCGTGAGTGGGATGGACTACTACCAAAGTTCTCTGTTCAGCAGTGTGGGGACAGAAACATCTACAGTGACCCCCTTCCCCTGCCCAATCGCCCCCAGAGACATTAGCTGAAGAAGAATTCAAGCCCCCTCATATCAGCTGGGACTAAGAGCTGGACTTCTAAGTAGGGTACTGTGCCTGAACTTTATGAGCAGCTTCATCAGGTTCTGGAAAATTTTTCTAAACGGTCAATGCTGTTCTCCATCTAGTAAAGAATAAACTGAATGTGTGTTGTTTAAATAAATACAGGCTGTCCAATGGGAGTGCTGATATATGTGGTCTCTAAAAATGCAAACAACATACATTTTAAATTCTTAAAACTTGGTTCCAGTCCTGTGGCTTCTGCCTGCAGAAGCGAACTTGATCTTGTACAGAAGTGTGCAGCTTCCTTAGAGACATTCGTCAGCCCTTTTGACATCCATCAAGAGTTGGTTTCTCAGTAACAGCTAATTTGTTTTGTATTACTAGATTGTAGCTTCCACTCAGCCAGCTTTTCCAGTTCACCAGAAGATTTTAAAGCTATAATAAGAGCCAAGCTACTGCTATAATTATTGATTATGTGTTTTTAGTCTGGATGTTTACCACTGTTTACCTATTTTTTTCCCCAATGCTTCAGTAATTTTAGAGCAACTCACACACATGACGACATGACCCCTTGACTTTTTGTTGTTTTCCCTTATTTTCATTCACCATTAATTTCACTTTGTCAATCTGGATTGGAAAAAGTGTAGTAATATTTTTAAAATATTACATTTATGAGTTATTCATCATTAAAATTTTAACAATACCACTGAGAACTGTATTTGCAAAAAGGTTTCTATTCCAAGTGTTTTCACATATCACTTATGGCTGACAAGAGAGCCGATTTCAATCCTTACCAATTCAGGCTTTAAGTGCATTAACCAAGGTCTTTCTGGACAGAAGAGGAGAATTAAATATGTTTGTGTTCATTTTCTTTTTAATTTACATAAGCTTGATCTCTAATTTTTAAAAATCCAAGAAAGCTTAAAAATGCCAGCTGCCTATCAATCCAGTCACCCCTTAAAATATCAATATTTCCTGGCATATCTAATATATAGCACATGTGGACTTTGTAAAGGAAAAATAGACTAACAAGAAAATTTTAAAAATAAAAATGTTTTTTAAAGCCTGTGACAAAACACAATGAAAAACAATCCAATAACCAAACGCAGATTCTAGCATTTACCCCAGATTTTCATTTTTATAGCTCCTCAATCAATTAGATTAGATAAACAATTTTTGTGATCAAAACGCTGTTCAAGATCTTTTGCAACAGTGGTATGTACTTCACTCATCAAAGACATGCAGACGGATTGTATTAGTATTTTTATAGGAATAAAATATCGCTCGAACTAGCCAAAATCCTAAAATTATCGACATGTTTTTAAAAAATCAAGTGGGCAAAAGTACTTTTTTAAACAAACTCTTTTTATTTTAAGGGTTTTTTGGGAACACTGTATTCAAATTTCCAGCAGAAATTATGTAGTCACTCTACAATATGGAGCCCTGTGTTATTGATGGGAGCATCTTTTATTAAGATTTACATCTCTGAAAGATTTTTTTAAATAGTGATAAAGTCCTTGACGGATCTTTACAATTGATCATACAAGCTCATCTGGCTCAAAACTACTATTAATTTTTCATTTAGGTATTTTCTGGGATCCTAAAAGATTTGTGTTCCATCTGATCAGCATCAAAGTTCTTCCCACACCCCACCCCATTCACTGGGAATAAATTAGCTATGCCATTTTAAATGTTTAAAAACTATGCTGCTGAAGCAAGACATAGAAGTGTGGTAATGATGATGACAGAGACCTTCGAATAAAAACCCTTCGAGATTCCTACTCTTTCCCCCCCCCCCCCCCCCCCATTTGCTACAGAGCAGCTGTGTCTCACACAGATTCACATGAATGAAAATATTAAGGCAAGAAAACACCCACTTAGTTTATTTTCCATATGACTTTCCTGTAATTATTTTGTAAACTGTTCACACAACAATATATAAAAACATCTGCAAAAACAGGTAATTAATGTGTCAAGCCAAACTAATGCATTTTTATGGTGTCCATGCTTCGTCAACTGTAATTATAACTCTTTTTAAGCAAATGATGATGTGTTTGTTGCAATGTGCAAGTGGTTATTTTAGATGCACTGTTTACTGTTACCACAAACAGAATACAAAAACTCTACAGCTACTTTGCTGTGCATATAAGCCTCAACTTACATCAGCAGAAGCAGCCTGTACTTCATTTCTCCCAAAGCTTTGTGCATTTCAAAGAAATAAAACATTTCTTATAATCAAAACTGGTGTTGGACTGGTTGGTCAGGACACCTCGACTAATTAGTGCTACTCAATAAATATAGGGTATTAAGCAGGCAGTCCATTATTTAGATTTTAAGAATAATTTAACTCAGACAAACTCTCAAAAATAGAAAGTCTCAACAATATTAAAATAATCTTGAAGGTGTGACATAGACAAAGAGCATGAATATCTGATTGCATGCCCCTCCCTTTCCACCCCATAGTCAACTGATGAAAATGAGGCGTATAGGAACAAGAAGCATTTCTACTGTATAAATATAAATGGTAGCACATGGAATATTAGGAATATTATGAAGAATATTTTAGCCAAGTAGCTGAGTTCTAACATACAATGGCTATATCTTTCAGCCTTCTGGATGTTGATGTGCTGGCTACTCAACTCCAACTGGTTACTTGTTTAGTCAGTAGATCCTGTTAGATATAAAAAGGAATCACTTTCAAGTATTGGCAATGAGCTATTGAAAGTGACTTTATAAAATAAACTTTTCTGTTCTGTAAACTTTAAAGATAAGGCCCATAGGTAAACATATACCTTGATCAATAAGTTCTTTTGGTAGTCCCAAAATGTGTTTCAGATACTTGGAAGAAGTGCCCTGAAGTTTGGGTCATTAGAAGTTTGAGTGACATGCTGTATTCACCCAAGGATACTGGACATCATGAACTAAGATGGAAGACCTGGGTTACCCAGGTAAATAGGTAAGTTAATTGCAGGTACTAACAGAAAGACAAGGGGAAAAAAAATCAGTGAGAAGGTCTGTAGGATATTTATTGTTAGATGTATACAGCAGCAAATTGTATATCACCTTTATAGAAAGATTCAACCAAAAAGCTTAAAAAGAAGGCATAGCAATGAAAGAAGCAGACAGCAACCAAAATGTATAATATATGATCAGCAATGAACTCTCTCTCAAGTATTTTCCTCTCTCACCAATGCATTCTAAGTCCTCTTCCTGAGAGGCCACCTAACAACCTTGAGCCTCCACCTGTTTCATAAGTCATGTATTACAGATTGGTTCTTTCTGAAACAAACACATTGATGTGGACAATAGAGAGGTTAAGTAACTTACCCAAGGACACAGTAAGTAAGTGGAAGATTCGGGATTAGAATTCAGAAGTTTCTAGCTCCCAGTCCTATACTTTGCCCAACAGATCAAACCGTTTCCTATCCTCTAATGCCAAATGTGAAAACAAGGCCTTTTCCTCTGCCTCCAGACTCTATTTTTATTCCTTCGGTGTCATGTTCGGCTACTCAGGAGCAAAACGGGAGAAAACTTAGAACTTGTCCAAGATTAAAGCACAAGATTCCAAATAAACATTCGTTTCAAAAGCTGCTTCTCTCTCCCACTGAAATTTACTATCATACTTAAAATACAGGGATATTTTAGAGCTCAAAGCACTTTACAAAAGGTGTGCAAGTCCCATTAGCCTCATTTAACAGTTGCTCATAAACTAAACTACAAAGCAGTTAAGACATTTGTCAAAGGTCACACCATCATTGGCAGAGCCAAGATTTTAACACTGTGGTCTACGTATTGGTTCATGCTTCCAGAGTTGCATATCTCTGCCTACTTCTCGGCCATAACTAGGGTCAAGTCTAATGGCAAGCCTTTGGACAGGGAGATTAAGGGACACAAAAGAAACCAGGTCTTCCATGAGAATCACTCAGAGCATCCAGGAATGCAGGAAAGAACCAGATTCAAAAAGATACCACCTATATAAGAAACTGCTGTTGTCTAATTCTAAACCCGAATCTCCTGAACAAAGGCCAACATATTTTCTTATCACTTAAGGAAACAAGCTGATCAATATAGCTTTGATGCAACATATATGATGGAGTATATCACGCTACCTGGGATTTGGAAAAACTGTCTGTGGACAAAAAAGCAGTGACAGCAGGAAAAATACACCATGTTAATCTTCAGACACTCCAATAATTCCTCTAGCAATACCAAAATTGACATAATAAAAAACCATGAACACATCCATCCACTCCCTCACAGGTCCCATATATCGTAAAGCAGCAAAGGAAGTCACAAATCCATTTTTGTTTGGTTGTTTTTTGTTTTTGTGGAGGGGGGGGGGAAGGCGAAACCTTTGCAGATCACCATTAATTTAGTTTTTTGGACTGTGTCACAGTGAAGAAACTTGCCATGAGCCCAGAAAATTACAACCCCTTATTTCCAGCAATTCAAGAGATCAAATCCATCTTGATACAGAGTTAGACTCATAGAATCATAGAAACTGGAAGGGACCGTGACAGGTCATCGAATCCAGTTCCCTGCACTCATGGCAGGACCGAGTACCCCCATTAAACCCTGACAGGTGTTTGTCTAACCTGCTCTTAAAAACCTCCAATGTAGGAGATCCACAACCTGCCGAGTCAACTTATTCCAGTGGTTAATCACCCTGACAGTTAGGAACCTTTTCCTAATGTCGAGGCTGAACCTCCCTTGCTGTAATTCAAGCCTGTTGCTTCTTGTCCTACCATCTGTGATTAAGGAGAATAATTTTTCTCCTTCTTCCTGATAACAACCTTTTAGGTATTTGAAAACTGTTATCATATCCCCTCTCAGTCTCCTTTTTTCTAGACTAAACAAACCCAGCTCTTTCAATCTTCCCTCATAGGTCAAATGTTCCAGTGCTCTAATCATTTTTATTGCCCTTCTCTGGACTTTTTCCAGTTTCTCCACATCCTTTTTGAAATGAGGGTGCCCAGAACTGCACACAGTACTCAAGTTGAGGCCTAATCAGAGTAGACTGGAAGAATCACTTCTCGTGTCTTAATCACAATACTCCTGTTAATACACCCCAGAATGGTGTTTGCTTTTTTTGCAACAGTATTACACTGTTGACTCATATTTAGCTTGTGGTCCTCTATTACACCCAAATCCCTTTCTGCAGTACTCCTTCCTAGGCAGTCATTGCCCATTTTGTATGTGTGCAATGGGTCGTTCAACCCTAGAATGGAGTATTTGGCACTTATCTTTATTGAATTTCATTTTATTTATCTCAGACCATTTCACCAGTTTGTCCAAATCATTTTGAATTGTGATCCTATCCTTCAAAGCACTCTCAACCCCTCCCAGCTTAGTATCATCTGCAAACTTTGTAAGTCTGCTTTCTATGCCATCATGTAAGTCATTGATAAAAATGTTGAACAAAACTGGACCCAGAACAGATCCCTGTGGCACCCCACTCGTTATGTCCTTCCAGCCTGAATGTGAACCACTGATAACTAGTCTCTGGGAGTGGTTAGCCAACCAATTTTGCACCCATCTTATAGTAGCTCCATCCAGGTTGTACCTCCCTAGTTTATTAATGAGAATGTGATGAGAGACCATATCAAATGCCTTACTGAAGTCTAGATATATCACATCTACCGCTTCCCCTCTATCCACAAGGCTCATTACCACATCATAGAAAGCTATCAAGTTGGTTTGACGTGTTTTGTTTTTGACAAATCCATGCTGACTAGCCCTAAGCACCTTACTCTCTTCCAGATGTTGCAAATCAACTCCTTAATTATCTGTTCCATTATTTTTCCCAGTACAGAGGTCAAACTGACTTGGTCTATAATTCCCTGGATTGCTCTTATTTCCCTTTTTGTCTCCTGAGTCAGCTCCTTGAGTACTTTGGGTTGCATATCATCAGGCCCCGGTAACTTGAAGATGTCTAACTTGTCCAAGTAATTTTTAACTTGTTCTTTCCCTATTTTAGCTTCTGACCCTACCTCATTTCTATTGCCCTCCTCTACATCAGACATCCAATCTCCACCAACCTTCTCAGTAAAGATCAAAACAAAGAAATTATTTAGTTCCTCTGCCATTTCCACACTTTCATTTATTGTTTTACTCTCTTTGATGAGTAAGGGTCCTACACTGTTCTTGGTTTTCCTCTTGTTTCTGATGTATTTGAAGAATGTCTTTTTGTTACCCTTTATGCCTTCAGCTAGTTGAGACACCATGCTCATTTTTTAAGAATGAACACTGGGTTATTTATTTATGTGACTTATAAACAAACCTACACTTCTTTCTCAATCACTTGGTGAGGCAGGGCAGGCTATGTCACATAAATAGATTATAAATCTTAATAGGTCAGAGCAAACCTCCAGTTTATAAATAGGTCGGTCAACATCCTAGAATGCACTTGGCCTATCTCTTACAAGATGAGACTCTAGCATTGGAGCATCTCATTTCAGAAAGGGGGATCTGTGAGCTATTTATCCTTCTGAAGGGAAGAGAGATGCACCACAAATGGGTTTGATATAGAATTAAAGATCAAACTAAATAGTCAGCTCTTCTGCCAAGAATTTAGAAGGAATCTTAGGAGAAAAGGATAGCCTTGCAAGGTGTTTGGGGGAGGTTCCATTGTGCACCACTGAAACCAAACAGAACCAATTCTATTCATCTCAGAAATGAACAGAGTCAAAATCTAACAGATTTTGACATCATGGCCAGAGTCTTAGCAAGAAGAATAGAAGGGCTTAGGGTTTTTTTCAGGACAATCTATAACAATCAACTGACCTTCACGTTTGGACATTCCACTGCTGTAAATTTTAGAAGGCATATCTGGCAGGTACCACAAAAGTCATGGGAGGGTATTACACAGTAATCTCATACTGCACAAGAAAATCATTTGACTGCATTGAGCAGAATTTCCATTTGGAAACAGTGGCCCAAGTGAGGTTTGAACAAGGGGAGACATTCAATGTCTCCACCGTCTAGACCGCACAGTGCTGCTGTGGCCCAAGATTTATACAATCTGAATGGATATCAGATCACTTTCCTTTTTGCCAGACAATTACCTATCAGGGACTGTCCTCTCTCTCTCCCTCCTGTTGTCAACTAACTCCAATGAACCTTAGCACACAACAAGATTTCCACAGAAGGAATTAAACTGGAAACCTATCATTATCTCCCGTACTGATATTCTGTTGCTCTTATATATCATACTCTTCTGCTTTTCTCTCATGCCTACTCAAATATTTCAGATCATATCTGGATTTAAGAACCAACCAGAAGAGGTTGGAAGTTTCTTCCCTCAAGAACATGGGACCAGAAATTTGGTGAAGGATCTGTCTATGTGCTTCTCCCCAAACTTCAAGTATTTGGCCATTGTATGAAAGAGTAAAACTTTCTTCAGATACTAAAAACTTGAATACGCCATTCATAATCACCCAATGTAACAGTTAAAATCCTTTTTTTTTTAATAACAAGTTTCTTTATGACCTTCACAGCCATCCAAATACATGTCCCCCAGCTGGATTTTTCAAAGAATGACTCTGCTTTCCATGCAGTAATAAAAATGCAAGGGAAGGAAGCCTTAACAGATTTATTCTTCCCACAATGAAAGGAGGTATAACAGCACCTTTCTAATTAGTGAGTAACCCAGCTGTTATTTTTGCTTATCTGGTTTGAGGATCTCTGTTTTTATTAATGAAAACACTTCTTGCATCATATGAATCAGACTGCTATCTTCATATTAACCAAACAAACTCATGCACACCATAAGTGAACAAGCAATTCATGAATCTTGACATTGGGGCTGCTGCTCTGTCACCACTGTTCCATGGCCCTGAAATCTCTAGCACACTTCTGAGAAATTTGTTTCAGGAATGGGAGGAGGAACTGAATTAAGAAAGGTAGCCGTGTTAGTCTGTGTACAGCAAAAACAACAGAGTCCTGTGGCACCTTAAAGCCTAACAAATTGCATCTGACAAAGTGGGTTGGAGCCCACGAAAGCTTATGCCCAAAGAAATTTGTTAGTCTTTAAATTGCCACAGGACTCTCATTGTTTGTTTGTTTTTTTATTAAGAAAAAGTTCTCCAACTTCTATAGCAAGCTGGAATTCTTTTTAAGTTGACCTCAAATTTAGTTGCTGGACATTTTGGCAGCTGTCAAGAAAGCAGCTAGCGATTTCAGCACCTTGAGGCAGCACATAACCTGGCAGTTGGTTAATGATCAGCACCAAACCAGTTAATGCTGACATTTTGTCAACTTCTCTAGAACTTAAGGTTAGCATATTGTAATACCAGGACTCTGGCGGCACTGATCCTCCTTCTATATACATGAAACTCCAGAAAATTTGAAATACTGTTAATATCTATTGAAAATGAGTCCAAGTGTTGATTAACATTTAGAACCAGACCTGACTTCAAACCCATACACAATTTCCCTAACACCAGCACAGTCAATTTAGCTAGAGATTCACATCAGTGACAATGCACTATGAGACATTTAAAATCTACAGGCAAAAGCTTTAGTTACTATACGCTCCTACAGATACCAGACATACTAGATGAGATCTATTTCTTCTATCTATAATATTTGCTGAAAGTAGTGTGGCATCACCAAATAGGCCCAAGAATAATTTCCCATCAAGTTGCCCTGTTCTTTGAATAGATGACCTAATCTTCTCCTCAAAGTGGAGGTAACTTATTTACAAACTGTGAAGTTAGTTTACTTCTAAAATAGCCAGCAATATCTTATAGATGATAAAATATGACTCACTCAAGATAACACTCTCTCATATGGGGTGGGAATGCCTCATTATATATACCTATCGGGGTCCAAGATCACTGTAACTTTGTAACCAAATCTGGTTGTGCGATATCAGCAAAACTAACGTAAGTGGATTTTTTCCCCAAGAACGCTCATACGATAAATACATTTGTTAGTCTTTAAAAGTGCCACAGGACTCCTTGTTTGTTTTGCTGAACTAGACCAACACGGCTATCCCTTTGTAAGTGGGTGTGCAACTGATGTTATAAAAATGTTACCCTTGACAGTGAAAGTTTATCCCTAGTTTGTGGCTAGCCAGTGAAAAAATAGCATGCAAGACCTGGAAAATAGAACTAATTAATTATTATTAGGTTTACTTAGGATCTAGAAAAGACAGCACACCAACTGTATGCATCCTGCTTCATTTAATCCGATGCTCAGACTTGAGGACTATCTTGGACGAGTGCTCACTCTACACAGCCAAGATTGTTCATCACTCAGGTGTAAACACATGCAAGTGAAGAATGTAAGAACAGCCCCGAAGTGGAACAAGCACTCAAGATCTATCACAGGTTAAAGATACAACCTTCCTCCAGATTTTGATGAATAAAACAGAGATTTGTCAGTAAAAGGTTAACTATTAATCCTTACTTTTTTAACCTTATGGGACAGATTCTGTCACCTATACTCATATCTGGTTCCCCTATGTCTCTGCATCTTTCTTGCCTCACCATTTTAGACACTGTAGACATTTTTAGATTACTGATAGATGGTTTATATGAAAAAAAATTACTTAAAATAATTGATCAAGTTTTAACTATTTGCTCACCACACATCTCAACTTGCTGACACTCAAACAGGGCATATAATTTTGGACTTTCACAATAAGGAAAGAGTTAAGTAGGTGGAATTCATTTCTCTAATACAAATAGCATTTTCCATTACCTCAGTCTCCCAATTTGTTTTTTCAAATGCAAATTATGTCTAACAATAAGAGTGAGGGGACACCAACTTCATAGTTAAATGTGGGCCTAATATAACCAAGATCCTCAAAATGAGGGGCAGATGGGAAACATAAGGTTTACTCTTGATTATTTCCAAAGGGGTAGCTGTGTTAGTCTAGGTCACCAAAACAAACAAGGAGTCCTGTGGCACTTTTAAAGACTAACAAATTTATTTATCACATGAGCTTCCATGGGAGAAAATCCCAAAGCATCTGACAAAATGAGATTTTCTCCAACGAAAACTCATGCAATAAATAAATTTGTTAGTCTTTAAAAGTGCCACAGGACACCTTGTTTGTTTTGTTGATTATTTTTTCCTTCATGTAATAAGTCAAGAGGCCTGAATCAATACACTGACCTTAGACTTTGCGGCATGCTAACAAAACAGAAAGGAATAGCCATATTTGTCAAGTAAACTAAAGCAGCCCCAGTAGGGTTCCAATACATCAGAGGGGAAGAAGGATGCAAACAGACACTGCCCCCCAAAATACTTCATGGAAATATCATTCTGTTTATTCAATCTGGAGTGTGCTTAGAGTATAGATACTACCGCAGCCTAGGGCTTTGGTGCCATTCCAAGGCTGGGCACAGGGCGGAGAATTTCATCTCTTCAGGCCCATGGGCAGGACATGAACAGAACTTGGCCTAAGCTGTTTATAGCACTGATGCTCAGAGCAATGACTATACAACTAATTCTCAGTATTTAAGGGAACTGTGCAACGCCCTTTATTCCCTGAAAGACACCTAGATCAGTTTTCTTGCCAGGACAGTAAACAGAACACTAAAGATTTCCTAGTAAAATGTCACTGAACAGTAACAAGGGAAGACACAAGTGCAGTTGCTAACAGTGTAGTTAACCATACCGTGCTTTCTGCTATATACACAAAGGAAACTGAAAACCAAGTCAACATTGTTATCTCCTTGGCTTCAACACATGTAGTATTTCACCCCTAAGAGTAGCGCCAGCAAGTCAAAGGGCTGAAAAGACATGAGAAATTGTTAGTGAAAACCTAACAGAGACAGACTTCATTGGAAGAGCAGAGAAATTATAGCTATTTAACACAGGCTAAGGAATTGCATGTCTGCAAGATTAAAATAATAGCTTCAAGGATATTTACAATTATGAAAGTAGGTAATGCCAGTGGGACAGGTCAGAAGCAAGAGCAAATATACCATATCAGTAAGAGTGGCTATCAACAGGACAAAGAGAAACTTCAATTGCAGGTCTGTGATGCTGAGTTACTTTAAAAAAAAAAAAAAGCTGTCAGAGTGAAGTTACAGAAGGGACTAACTGTTTGCTCCATAGATTGTATTTTGTGATTCTGGTTAAGTGTCAATTTCTATTTTCTTGGTGCCACCAAGTGGCAATATTTTGAATTGTCACTTTATATGGGAAATACCTTCAACCTAAACGCGCCAGCTCTCAGACCACAGGCCACATACTATGCAATGATGGCATGTGGGGAAAAAAACCCAACACCCTAAAGTATGAAAACTGTTTTGGTTAACCTGGAAACAGACACAGAATGAAAATATTCCATAAGTAAACCATGAACTATTGATACCCAAGACATTTACAAAAGGATTTCAACATACGTGCATGGTTTTGCCCACGTGAGGTGTATATTGGAAAAGTTAATGAGCATGTCTTATGACACAGAGTCAAGGTTATTCCTACACTGTAGAGTGAACATTCACTTGTTGATATGAACAATAATAGCGTATTTTAAATGAAAATATTCTGACCTAAGAATACCATCTACCAGGTTAGTTTAAGAATACAATGAATTCAAAAGAATTTCAGAGAAGATATAGAGTTGTGACACTGACTTTTACTCTGTGGCTTGTGTGTCTCTCTCTCTCAAAAAATGTATATTTTACAATGGACAGATAAATAGGTTCTCTGAACCACACCCTGAGATTTTGAAACAGAAATATTTGAACTAGCCACATCACTGTTGTTGGGGACTTCCCTGCCAGGCTGTGGGAGTCCCAGAAAGAGCTGGATAGGGGTTCAACTGGCTCTAAGAAGGATGACTTCTCTCTTCCATCCCTTCCCTCACAGAACAGATGACAAGCTGAAAACCAGCAACCAGTTACAGATCCCAGGTTCTCTGCCCCAGCCCAGTTTAAAACAGCTTGGAGAGCTGCTCTAACCAGAGTAAATGGGCTTTGGACTCCAAGGAATTCTACCTAGGCCTGCCAACATGGGTTGGGAGGCCGAACTGCACAGGGGCCTGGCAAATTAAAGTGGCCTAGGTGGATGGGAGGATAGATACATATTCTCCTCTCCTCCACACACACCCTTCCCTCAAGGACCCCACTGTTCACACGCTCCACCATTCCCCTGAGCCAAGCTTATTTATTGTCTGCCATGCAGGTTCCCAGGTGGCTGAGATGACGGTATCTGCTACTCAGCTTCCCAGGTCTCTTGGGCTCCCCAGGAAGATTACTGATGAACCCAGGAAATTGAGAGGCAAAAATCACCTCCTCAGACGCCTGGAAACCTCCATAGCACATAAAAAGTAAAAACTTTCGTCGGAATCATAGAATCATAGGGTTGGAAGGGACCTCATGAGATTCTCTAGTCCAATCCCCTGCTAAAAGCAGGACCACTCCCACTAAATCATCCCAGCCAGGGTTTTGTCTAACCGGACCTTAAATATCTCCAAGATGAAGATTCCACAACTTCCCAAGGTAACCCATTCCAATGATTCACCACCATCCTAGTGAGAAAGTTTTTCTTAATATCCAACCTTGATCTCCCCACCTGCAGCTTGAAACCACTGCTCCTTGTTCTGTCCTCTGTTACCCTCGAGAACAGCCTAGCTCCCTCCTCTTTGGAGCACCTCTTCAAGTAGTTGAAGGTTGCTATCAAATCCCCCCTCAGTCTTCTCTTTTGCAGACTAAATAAGCCTAGTTCCTTCAGTCTTTCCTCATATGTCATGTGCCCCAGCCCCTGATCATTTTCACTGCCCTCCGCTGGACTCTTTCTAACTTGTCCACATCCTTTCTGTAGTGGGGAGCCCAAAGCCGGACACAGTATTCCAGATGCGGCCTCACCAGTGCCAAATAGAGGGGAATAAACACATCCCTCGATCTGCTGGCAACGCTCCTACTGATGCAGCCCAATATGCCACTGGCCTTTTTGGCAACAAGAGCACACTGTTGGATTATATTCATCTTCCCATACACCATAACCCCCAGGTCCCCTTCTACAGTGCTGCTACTTACCCAATTGGTCCCTAGCCTGTAGCAGTACATGGGATTTTTCCATCCTAAGTGCAGGACTTTGCACTTGTCCTTGTTGAACCTCATGAGATTTATTTTGGCCCAATGCTCCAATTTGTCTAGGTCTCCCTGAATCTTGTCCCTGCCCTCCAGCATGTCTACCACTCCCCCCAGCTTGGTGTCAGCCGCGAACTTACTAAGCACGCAATCTATCCCATCATCCAGATCATTAATGAAGATGATGAACAGAATCGGCCCCAAGACTGACCCCTGGGGTACTCCACTCGTTACTGGTTGCCAACTAAACATCGTGCCATTGATTCCTACACGCTGAGCCTGATGATCTAGCCAGTTTTCTATCCACCTTACGGTCCACTCATCCAACCCATACTTCCTTAACTTGCTGACAAGAATGCGGTAGGAAACCGTATCAAAAGCCTTGCTAAAGTTGAGGTATATCACAACGACGGCTCTTCCTGCATCCACAAATCCAGTCATCACATCATAGAAGGCAATCAGGTTGGTCAGGCACGATTTGCCCTTGGTGAATCCATGCTGACTGTTCCCGATAACTCTATTTTCCTCCAAGTGTTTCAGGATGGATTCTTTGAGGACCTGTTCCATGATTTTCCAGGGATTGAGGTGAGGCTGACTGGTCTGTAGTTCCCCGGATCCTCCTTTTTCCCTTTCTGGAAGACAGGTACTATATTTGCCCTTTTGCAGTTCTCCAGGACCTCCCCCATTCGCCACAAGTTCTCAAAGATAACAGCCAGCGGCTCTGCAATCACATCGGCCAACTCCCTCAGCACCCTCAGATGTAGTTCATCCGGCCCCATAGACTTGTGCACATCCAACATCTTTAAGTAGTCCCTAATCTGACCTTACATCACCAAGGGCCACTCTCCTTCTCTCCATTCTGCATTACCCATTGTAGTAGCCTGGGAGCTGACCCTCCCTGTGAAGACTAAAGTAAAAAAAGCATTGAGGACTTCAGCCTTTTCCGCATCATCCACCATGAGGATACCTGCGCCATTCAGTAAGGGACCTACACCATCCCTGATCCTCTTCTTGTTACTGACATACTTGTAGAATCCCTTCCTGTTATCCTTCACTTCCCTTGCCAGCTGCAACTCCAACTGCCCTTTGGCCTTTCTGATTTTATCCCTACAGTCCTGAGCAATGTATTTATATGCCTCCCTAGTCATCTGTCCAAGCTTCCACTTCTTGTAAGCTTCCCTTTTATGTTTCAGCTCCATGCAGAGTTCTCTGCAAAGCCATGCTGGGCGCCTTCCACATTTGCTGTTCTTTCTGCACATCGGAATGGTATCTTCCTGTGCCCTTAGCAGGGTTTCTTTAACATACAGCAAGCTCTCTTGTACGCCTTTCCCCTTCAGATCAGCCTTCCAAGGGATCCTGCCCATCAGTTCCCTGAGGGAGTCAAAATCTGCTTTTCTGAAGTCCAGGGTGTGTGGTCTGCTTCTTTCCTTTCTTCCTTTTATCAGAATCATAAATTCTACCATCTCATGGTCACTGCTGCCCAGGTTGTCATTCACTTCTACTTCCCCAATCAATTCTTTCCTGTTTGTGATCAGCAGGTCGTGAGGTGCAAGGCCCCTAGTTGGTTCTTCCAGCATTTGTACCAGGAAGTTGTCCTCAACACTCTCAAAAAACTTCCTGGATTGCCTGTGCACTGCTGTATTGCCCTCCCAGCAGATGTCAGGATAACTGAAATCCCCCATGAGAACCAGGGCCTGCGATCTGGAAACATCTGCTAGTTGTCCACAGAATGCCTCATCCACCTCCTCCTTCTGGTCTGGCAGTCTATAGCAGACACCCACCATGACATCCCTCTTGTTGCACTCTCCTCTAAACTTAACCCACAGACTTTCAACCAGCTTGTTTCCACTTTCATAGGGGAGCTCTGAGCAGTCATACAGCTCTTTTGCATATAGCACTACTCCTCCACCTCTTCTTCCCTGCCTGTCCTTCCTGAACAATTTATACCCATCCATAGCAGTGCTCCAGTCATGCAAGCTATCCTACCACGTCTCTGTTATTCCAATTACACCATAGTTCCTTGTCTGTGCCAGTACTACCAATTCTTCCTGCTTGTTTCCCAGGCTCCTTGCATTTGTGTACAGGCACCTAAAATACCAGGCCAATTGTCCTACTTTCCCTTGTCGATTATGTCTTCTGTTGCATCTTCCTCCTTGCATTATCTCCTGATGTCCTCCTTCCCTACTCACCTCAGGTATTAGGGCTTCGTTAGGACACCTAAGTCCACTCAGACCTCAGCAATCCCATTCAAGGAGACCATTGAATGTTCCGCTCTGGGGCACACAACTGTAGTCAGTGGGCCTGTATATACCAGCTGGAGATGGATAGAGTGAAACACTCTCCCACCACTTCCCCTCCCTGACCCCCAGCCCTGGCACAGAAGGTCTGTCTTATGGGAAGAGGAAGGTATGGGTGACAGCTATGCTACCTCTGCACCTACACAGAAATCTCGCATATTGGGGGTATCACCAACATGGAGTTGCAGCTGGTTACTACTCCTTTTGTAGTGTTCAAGTAGTAGAAAGGGAGCAAAAAGGGCAGAAAATCTGCTGAAATATATTAAAAACACAAGAATGACCATAAAGAGTCAGACCAATGGTCATCTAGCCCAGAATACAGACTTCCAACAGTGGCCGGTGCCAGATGCTTCAGAGGGAATGAACAGAGTAGGGCAATCATCAAATGATCTGTCCTGACAATCTTGACTAATAGCCATTGATGGACCTGTCCTCCAAGAACTTACCTAAATCTTTTTTGAACCCAGTTATACTTCTGGCTTTCACAACATCCATAGGTTGACTGTGTGCTGTGTGAAAAACTTCCTTATGTTTGCTTTAAACCTGCTTCCTGTTAACTTCACTGGGTGACCCTTGCTTCTTGTGTTATGTAAAGAAGTAAATAACACTTACCTATTCACTTACTCCACTCTTTCTCAGGCCCTTTCAAATTATTTTTTTAAAATAATGTTTGGACATCAAGCTGAAAAGGCTGGATACCAATGGCTTAGAGAATAAGATTGGAAATTAGGTCTGTCGCTAGGCAGCTGTACAAAGAGCTAGCTAGCTAACAGAGTGAGTAGGAGAAAGCAAGAAATCTTGGAGAAAATTCTCGCAATTGTAGCAAAGTAAGAATTTAAAGTGGATTTCTAAAGACGGTCTTTTTATGTTGAAACTGTAAATACTTGTTTGAAAAGACCTTGCATTGTGGTGAAAAAACAGAAGTGGTTATGACAAGATGGAATGTCCTTCAGAAAAGCAGTAGTGAAAAGCACAACAGCCTGAAAGAAAGTGTTCTAAAAAAAGAATGAAAAGCAAGGCTGCCACCAGCAGAAGGATTCCCAACAGATTCAACATCTGGAATAAAAAGCATGTAGAGAAGATGGGTAAAGTAGAGATAAGATACCATTGAGCAGCGATGACAAAGAGAGGAGCTATCCTAATGGCATCACTCCCAGAGGGAAGGAAAGAGGTAGATTTACAGTGAGTTGGTTCTTCTCTGACGGAGGCTATACTCTTGCCCCTACCTACGTTTTACAACACCATTCCTACTATTTTCCGCCTACCAGTGTAAAAGCAGAACAATGACATGCAACACTATTCACAGAACGACGCAAGGACCCCTCCAGAGGATAAAAGCTGTACGTCCTCATGAAATATAATAAAAATCCAAAAACTAGTCTCTGTGGAAGTACTAGGGTTAATTTCTGGATCAGCCTGTTGGTTCTGAACCTGGATTCTAGTCTTCTGGTCTCAGCAAACTAGCATGGGTGGTAGTGCTGCTCAGGTACTGAAAGCACAAAGCACCTCTTACTGCTTTGCTACAACTCCTGCAGCCTGATCAGAATTTAACATTAATAGATTTTAGCTTTCATTGGCTTGAAAGGCTGCTGTATTTTGGGGACAGGTATGGAAAAGAGAAAAACCCCTTCCCTGACTGAAGACCAGGATGTTCTTTCAGTTAAATTCAGCATTTGCACACTGACGTTTTACAAGGGTGAAGTCATGTGTGCATACAAATTCTGTTCGCCTCCGACAATACGAATCGCTCTATAATACAGGACTTGGAAAACCATTTTCATGTATACGTGTCTTTTAGCTAAAGAAGGCAAGATGATCTCGTGGACTAGAAAGAAGGCTGGGAACCAGAAATACTTGGACAACCTGAAGTACTTGGAAAGTTACCTTGAATCTGTTTCTCCATGTGTCAAATGGGAAAAATTAACCCTCATTTAACATGCAAGTTAAGTTATGTTACAACAGATCTGCACATTCACAGTATTATAGATAATTATTCCCAAATGCTACGTAAAGAATAATTCACATGTAATAAAAGGGAAATTTACAGAAGTTACACTAAACAAATTAGGTAAACTGCGACTCAGCATTTAAGTT
Source organism: Pelusios castaneus (assembly GCA_007922175.1). Taxonomy (NCBI): domain Eukaryota; kingdom Metazoa; phylum Chordata; order Testudines; family Pelomedusidae; genus Pelusios; species Pelusios castaneus. Next base: position 7,392,265 of record ML685763.1, on the reverse strand, counting down.
GTAGTTGTGCTTCAGCTTTAAACAGGGAACCAAATATTTTGAACTGTAACGCAGATTGCCAAGACAGATTCTCAGGTAAGAAAATCACACACACACTTCAGTTCTCAGCTACATGTCATTTGCCATTTAAGAGAACCTCTTTAGTGCTTACTAAATTTTTGTCAGCAATAGAAAAAAACATTTTTTTTTAAAAGAGCAATGCAGTGGGAAGATCCATACCTTGAACACCTTCCAAGAGCAGATCAACCCCTTTCCGATAAAAGCTAAAGGCAGCTTCATAATCATCTTCTTCCTCCTTCTTCAAGGCCAGCTTTATCAGCTCCCCCGCTTTCTCCAAGTAATCTGGTTTGCCAAGCTTGCGTCTTAAGCTTCCAGTAAACAGACTGCGGCTCTCACTCTCTCTCTCGCCTTCAGGTTTGTTCCACTCACAATCAGAAGCAACAGCGCCTTGTCCTAAGGATTCGGAAGCAAGGCTGAGACCAAAAGCTCTACTGGGAGAAGTTTGGTTGGATGCCATTCCATCATCTAATTCAGCAAGAGAGTCTACATCCACTGTCAAAGAGATGAGGTCACTATCGCTGGAAAAACCTGGAAATATGATCACAAGTTTGCATACAAATTAAAGTAGCTAGTACTAGTATTTCTACTAATACTCTGTGAAAACAACAATTTCTCTCTTGTTATCCACCATGAATATTCAAGTCAAGCCTCCAAAACCATTTGTAACACTCCTGGTGAAAGCCAGCAGGACTACTGATGCTTTGATTTTCTCCTATATCATAACTGTCTGTTGGAATTCTCTATCACACAATTTGTCACTCCTGTTCCATTTTGAACTTCAAGCCTAGAGTACAGACCCTTTACCTCGTCTTGCTTTTTTGATCACCACAAGACTTTGTGTGTAGGACTAGCCTTATATAGCAGCACTCTTCGGAACCTCAAGATTTTTGAGTTCCTGTAAAAGAAGTCCAATTTTCTCCAAGTTGGGAAAAGGCTTCCGAAAGGAACTCTCAACTCAAATTCCTCCTTATGACAGTGGGAATGTAAGAAGAGTAAGCAATTAGCAGCCAATCTATACCTTTGGAGCCCACTCTCATTTGGGGTCCTGGAAACCACAGAGCTAACCCTTCTTGTGAGGAATGAATTCAGAAATGAATGAAAATGAATTCAGCCTGCAATTGCTTACTGCAAAAAAAAAATAAATAAATAAACCACACACACATCTCACTTGTTTCTTCAAGTTAGTAAGACTGTGTCACAAGTTGTTAAATTTTCAATTAGGTATTTGTGGCCCACTAGCTTCTAATTCTTTCCTCCGTATATATTATTATGCATAAAAGGCACCAAGCTTCAACTCCAAAATATTATTTTTGGTAAATGTATACCAGATATATAAACAAAAGCTATTTCTAGATCTCACCTCCACATTCTGATTGGCTGGTAAGTGTCACCTCATCAAGTCCACTTAAATCCTTTTGAACTAAAAAGGACAGAGAGGAAAGGTATTAGATTTTTTTACATCACAGAATATAAATTAATTTAATATCAAGCAAAGGGAAGAAGAGTTATCACAGAAAGAAGCATATTCCAAGTAACTACACTTAAGCCTGCTTTCATTCATTTTGGATTGTCAAAACAGCTACATCATCCTAACTGTGGTTTTAGTTCTTTCAATTCCTTGATGCCTTAAAGGTTTACAAAAATTAAATAGCAAAGGTTCCTATGTAGGGAGACTACATGAAGCTTCACTACCATGTCACTGTATCCAAATTCAACTGCAATGGCATTTAATCCCAATATAAACTAGCTGCTGCTCCACAATTCCTATGGAAATCTGAGATTTGCAAACATGCATAAGCTATAAGATGCCAATTTTTGATCTGGAAAACAATATTCCAGAATAACATCCTGTATCCTGGAATAAGCTATGAATATGGCACTCCCACCTGGACAGCAAATGGGAGTTTATTTTATCACCTTAAAACTCATACCCATTGAAGCAATAAATGAACAGTCCATGAATAAAAGAAAATTCTGAGATAAACCCTGAAGTTTGCTCTCTTGTTCACTACCACTGCAGTCAAGAGATTCTCCTCACTACCAGGTAATGTTTCATCACGCAGGTGGTTCTTATTTAAAAAAAAAAAAAAAAAATCTTTAGACGTTCTCCACAACTCTAGAGATAGAGTTCAAAAAACTCTCACTAAGGATGAACAGAAATTTTGCCTGGACAAGTGGCCTTTGGAAACCACTCACACTGGTTCCTTTAAGGAGAATGAGGGGAAAAGGAGGCAGGAAGTAGAGCCACTCCCATTTGCTCTTTCAGGAAAGATCGTGGGGGAAGGCAGAGAGTACAGGCACCAATTTCTTTTACAGAAGACAAGGAGAGAGAGAGAAGCAGGAACCAAGTGGCAGAGGCACCATTTCCATTCTAAGAGAAGTGGGATAAGGAACCAATTGCTGCGAGGCGGAGTCTCTTGTGTGTCCTAGAGCCATGGTCTCGAGCTTTCCAGACTACCATACCCCTGAAGACCAAACTTCACCACACACAGCTGATGCCCAAACCCCAGCTCCCAGGCTGAAGCATGTAACTGCAGTGTAGGACCCTGGGCAACTGCCCTGCTTGCCGCCCCCTAATGCTGCACTTATGACCCCATAAACCCATCCCCATGATCCCCTTATGGTCACAAGGCCCAGATAAGAACACTGATCTAGATAAGTTGATGTATCCCCTGGAAGACTGCTGCATTCCCCCACGAGTATGCGTACCACTGGTTAAGAACCACTGTCCTAGAGCTCTGCAAAGGGAAAGGAGGGCCATAACTCCTTACCAGGGGGGCAAGGGGAGAGGAGACAATTCACAGTTAAGGGAGAGTGCACAAGGAAAATCCATAATTTGCACATTTACAGGAGAACCCATAATTTAGGTGTTGAGGGCCCAGAATTTATAAACAGAGAATGGTGGGTCAGTTGATTTTGTTGGGGGAGACAGCAATTAGGTAGGAGTAGGGGGAGGTGTTGATTTACGGGTGAAGATACATAGATGTGTTAAATAGGTACGGTTTTAAAGGAAGGGTATACTGGACCCCTAGAGTAGCAGTCTTAGTTTGTCCCTCTCTGTAAATAGAGAGTGTGCCTACACTGTAGAAACAGACCCATGACAGCTAGTCTCAAAGCCCAGGTCAAGTAACTTGGGTTTACACTACAGTGCTAAAAGCTAGTTCCTGGTTGTGCTGGACCCAAGGCTCTAAAAGCTGGTGAAAAGGTGGATTTCAGATGCTGGGCTCCAGCCAGAACCAGAACATCTAATTCCTCAGGTCCAAGTCAGTTGAACCAGAGACTCTGAGAATCACTGCCGCAGATTTTTTTTTTTTTTTTGCAATGTGGACATGCTCAGAGTCAGCTGTTTTCATATTAAGGGTCCTCAGAAGTGCATGGCTTGGCTATACTTGCCTACTTAAACTGGAATGTCACAAAAATAGGAATAATGGTTAAGATGTTAAGAAAGTTCACAAAAGTAAGTGACAAAGTCACTCCTGAACTAGTCCTTAGAATATTACCCCATTTCCAGATGGACAACATATTGAAACTGTGTTTTATGGGCAGGGAGAGGTCAGAACTGTATTCATTTTTGGCAGGGAAGAGAAGGTGGTCATGATAATGCACAGAGAAAGAAAGACTCCCTAAGTTGCTTGTCTAAAGGATTTAGCAATTGGTGTAAATGGAGAATAATTGGGGGTGGGGGGAAGAGCAGGTGGTGAGAAGGAGAGATTGGTATGATGCATGTATGTACGTGCTTGCAAGGTAGAAGAAGGGCCAGGGCTTGTTTGGAGGGAAATAAATTTTATACTTCTGTACTATCAAGTACCTTACAGGGGATGAGTATTCAAGGCTAAAAATTATTGCACTTGTTTACACCAGATGCAATTCCACTGGGTTCAGTGGGATTGCACACAACTTACATCAATGCCATATTTGGTACAGTCTAATATTTTGCTATGGAGTGAGGTTTCAGAATAAAGTTTAGCATCCTATCTGAGCATATTGTTAACATCTACCATCATACTAGCATGAAAAAGGATTAAGAAAGCCACTGACCTTCATCTTTCAAGCATAAGCTACTATGAAGTGATTAAATAAATATACGCACAATTGTCCAGGTCTGTTTAAGGAATCTTTGCATTCCTCATAAGATTATGGACCACAATCAGATGCAATGAACCACTGGCCTGTTCTGACATAGGCACTCTTCTAGTCACATATTTGCTGCTGGTAATGGAGTTTCAGATGCTGACTCAACCATATTGAAAGATTTCCTCATTTTTATACATAGTAATAAAAAAGAAAATCTTACAGTATGGCTCATGTTTATATATAAAGAAAAAAATCTCTCTCTCCAAGATAGTCTGTTTCAGAAAAAGCTGTGCAAAACAGAGGTGGACTTTCCTGCTATCTGAACTTTAGAAATGCAGGTGTCTTTTTTAGGTTGCTCAGAGTCACTCCATTTGCTGTCAAAATACTTTTTTTTAAAACCTCTAGAAATAAAGCCTCCACCTTTTCACCAGGCTTTGAAATACTGGTGAAACACTGAAGTTAACAGAAATAATGAAATGGATCTAAGTAGTAGCCCTATTCACTGTAGTATCCATAGCTATGTCCACACTAGAAAAGTTAAAGTCAACTTTATTAAGTCGACTTAATAAGGTCAATTTAGGCGCTAATCCCCATCCACACTGGCTTTAAGTTGACTTAAGGAGTTGACTTAAGGCTTAAGTCAACCTAAAACAAGGCATTAAGTCGACTTAATAAAAGCCCAGTGTGGACGTGGCTTTGTTTAGGTTGTCTTAAGCCTCCTTAAGTCAACCTAAGTTGCCAGTGTAGACGCACCCCATGTATCTAAGAATCCTGTCCAAGATTTCAAGAAGAGGTAGTCTAAAATTAGGCTGCTAAAAATCAGTGGTCTGGCATTTTCAGAAGGACTTAGCATGCAAAGCAATGTGTTTAATGTAGAATCATAGAAGTGTAGGATTGGAAGGGACCTTGAGAAGTCTTCTAGTCCAATGCCCTCACTCAAGGAAGAATTAAGTATAATCTAGGGACCATCCCTGTCAGGTGTTTGTATAGCCTATTCTTAAAAATCACTCCGAAACATCACTGGGAGATGCGATTACTCAGCCCTCTGGAAAAGTCAGGCCTCTGACTTTAGGAGCTTAACCTTAAGAACTTCTTTTTTAAAGATCTGGCACATAACTAGTGCACCATACATTTAAAAAGGCAACCGAGAGTCAGTTCATTGATTCAGCAGGGGCTACTGACAACGCCATGCAGGAAACTCAAGTTCATCTTCCAAAGACAGGCTTACTGGACTGCTAGAGTCAGCGTATTTAGCCCCTAAAACTAAATAGTCAAGAGTGAGGGAATGCAACGGATCCTTCAAAAGCAAAACCCTTCATCAGTTATTGAATGGTTTTGATCCCCTTCACAAAAGGGAGTCCTAAAATGGTTAGAGAACCAGTTGTCATCCCAAGGCCGTAGAATGAGGGGGAGGAACAGAGCTTGGGAGCACTTGCAGTTAACAATGTTAAACATGCCTAGAACAGGAATACAAGCGTCTATGTTTGCAGAAATTAGGAGGAGGGAAAGTCACAGTTGAGTACTAGTACTGCCATCTAGAGGATTTGAATATAATTACTTCTCATTTTCACAGTGTTTTGAATTTATTGTTTTAACCCAGTAATCACGTTCGATCATAGCTAGCTTTTTAACAAAGGACGTCAACCTGAAAGTCACGTTTATGGCTGACAGTGTATGTGCTACAATTGCAAACCCCATCAAAAATTTCTATATCTGATTAAGAAAAGATGTGTCTGTATCTTTTAAGTTTGTCCATTTCATGCATTCAACGAACTTAGGACTTGTCTACACTGAAATCCCCATGGAACGATTGGGCGAACAGTGGAGACCCACTCAATCGATCCCAGAAGTGCTCTCTGTTCGACACAGTAACTCCACCCCCCAGAAAAGAGTAATGATGCATTGAACGGAGAGCATTTCCCGTTGATGCAGCCCAACAGAACAAAGATTGCGAATCTCCCGTTGAGCGTGGCAGTATTGACTAGGCCTTAGTGTCACAGTTTGTCCTGAATAGTCTGCGTGCTTCTCCCTTCCTAAAAAGTTCCCCTGCAAACATCCAATGAGAAGAGTAGGCACTGGTCTAGCAATTGGGAAATATGGGTTCCGTTTCTTGTTCTGCCACAGACTTCCTATATGACCTTAGGCAAGTCAGTCACTTAGCCTCTCTGTGTCTCAGTTCCCCATCTGTAACATGAGGACAGTACTTGTACCTCCTACCTCACAGGCCTGTTGTGAAGATAGCTGAGAGTCACTCAGATACTGTGATGGAGGCCATAAAAATACCTAAAATATATAATCAAGTAGCAGAGAGACCATTGGAAACATTTTTACAAAGGATTTTTTTAAAAGGGCACCCTGTGTGAAAGTTGCACATCAGAATTTGGGTTTTAGAAAAAATAAACCTGCTTTTAAAAAAAAATAAATATCTAAGTGTCCTTTTAAATGTAGAAAAACAACAGAGTCCAGTGGCACTTTTAAAGACTAACAGACGTATTTATCACATGAGCTTTCGTGGGAGAAAATCTCACTTCGTCAGACACGATAAATAAATCTGTTGGTCTTTAGAAGTGCCACTGGACTCTGTTGTTTTTCTACATTTAAAAGGACACTTAGATTTTTTTTTTTTTAAAAGCAGGTTTATTTTTTCTAAAACCCAAATTCTGATGTGCAACTTTCACACAGGGTGCCCTTTTTAAAAAATCCTTTGTAAAAATGTTTCCAATGGTCTCTCTGCTACTTGATTATATATTTTAGGTATTTTTATGGCCTCCATCACAGTATCTGAGTGACTCTCAGCTAACTGGACTCTGTTGTTTTTCTACAATAGACTAACACAGCTACCCCTTTTAAGTGTAGTTTCCTTTAGGTCTGAGAGCTATCTTTAGAAGTCAAACAGCTCTCCAATTGTTTGGACAAGCAAAATAACTACAGTCATTATTATATTGACATCTGTAAGTTTTAAAAAACTTAATCAACAAATATATAGAAGATACTATATAATTAATTGGGAGATTTAGACATTAAGAGATTCTATGAACAGTCAGACAGACAATCTGTAGCCTTCTAGTAATGAAAGGTTACTCATAGAAAACCAAGATGTCATACCACAGAAGAAACCTAACCTTCAGAACTGCAGTCAGATATGCTGTCAATCAGGGAATCAGACAAAGGCTCAACAGGACCAATCAATTCAGATCCATCATGCACCTCACCACCCTGAAAAGAGGAGGAAAAAATATGTATTTAGCTATTATGTACCAGGTATTTGTCTCATTACAGATGGCGTGTATGTTTGCTACTATGATTTTCAGTGTTCAGACTACACAGACCAGAAGCTACATAATTTGTAGAGATCAGACTGCTATCTACTGCTCCACTAAACCAGTGAAAAACAAAGCTCATTGTAAAGCAGCCACTGGTAATTATATAAAATTGTCTTACATGTGCTGGATACACAAGACTAAAGTTTATCTAGGCATGTTTTGCATTTAAAACTGCAGTCAGTCAATTGAACTGCTTGTTTCTGATGTTCAAGGTTTTAGAATTTAGTAACTCTCATCCTCACACAGCTTATTTTTATTAATAGATTGAAAGAGAAAAAAGATTTCCTGGTTTTGCCAACACCCAATTCATTTCTTAACTTTAAATCAACTAATCAAATAAGCTGAAATGAACAAAATAGTATCTACCTGCGGTAGCGGCCATTGATGTGAAATCAGCTTTTGACATTTATTTGCATCACTATTTAGACGAAGCACATCTGAATGGTTTTAGGAATATTAACCAACCTTAAAAAAGTCTTCGAACTGTTTGCTCTTATATAGAGCAGGGATGTTGGCAGAAAATTGCAGCAGGTCTTCAGCACACTGTCTTCTTTCTTTAATCACAGTTTCATCAAACCGCCCTGGAACAGAAATATGAATTGACATTTTTTTTTAGAAATAACTGAATATTTACTTTACAAAAAATCCTCTGAAGATAATGCCCTGCATCTATGAGAGTCACTCAAATGCTTCAAGAGACCGTGGCAATCTTCACACTTCGTACTCCCAATTGTCCCTAGAGTCTTGTCTGCTGCAATCTACTTAAATGATGAAAGCTGGCAGCCATGTCAGGAATCCTTGGCTCTCTCATTCTAAGAATATGCGAGGCAACACTCTTGATTAGCCAAGAGACACTAACGTATGTCCACTGATGTCTAAAAGTAACTGATACATGCTCTATTTGACAATACACTTATCAATGTCAGTCTTAATTTTAGCTCCAATTCTATAAGGAGCTAAGCATTCATCAGTTATTCACCAAAAAGTTTGCAGGAGGAGGGCAGAAGGAGTGCTACTAAAAATCCAGAAGACAGGCAATACATCTCCAAGGTGTTATCTCTCTCTCAGGTCCATTCTGGTGACTAAATGCAATGTCGGGGCCATTCAGCTAACAACCGCAAGATTCCTATTGGGGCACGCTTCCAGATAAAGATGGCAACGAAGCTCTAGTCTTTCCTCCAGGATGCCAGCTCCTGGTCCCATGCAGAAGTGTGTTCCTTCTCTCATTGATACAAGAGGTTTGCAGACCTGGGAGGCAGCAGAGCCTCTAAAATTCACACTCATCCCTTACCACTTCCCCATACCATCCTCCAAGCCCCTGTCACCATCAGAGAGATTTTTAAGGAAGAATCCCACAAGTTCACTGTAGCATTTTCCAACCTTTGTCCCTTTCCCCAGTGGTTGCGTGCAGTGCTTTTTTTCTAAAAAAAAAGGTACCGGAACTCCTATTGATGTCCGTCGTGTCATAAAGAAATAACACTGAAAATAGTGCAGTAAACAGTAAATTTTTGAATATATCAAAGAAATAAAAATACAAGGTAAAAACTGTTAAGTTTTATTAACTATGCAGGCCGCTAATATACTGAAAGACAACCTGTGAGGTCTTACAGCAGGGGTCCTCACACTTTTTAAATAGGGGGCCAGTTCACGGTCCCTCAGACTGTTGGGGGGCCGTATTATAATTAGAAAAAAAACGTGAATGCGTAGCTATCACGTCTGCTGCTGGCCTGTGTTTCTGGGTACTGGGTGGCAGGCAGTAATGCATCCACACACTTTTTGTTGGTGCTGTGGGCTCCGGCCAGGCCCAGAGTGTGGGACTGACTGATCGATGTTAGCCTGCTGGCCTGCTGTTGTGTACGCAACTAGTAGCCAATGTTCTCTCTAGGTTTGGTGGCTTGTGTGCAAAATTTTCAAGCCGTGTGAAAAACTTTTTCAGAATAAATTTTTGGGGAAAACTCACAAGACAGAAATTATAGGCATTAATTGAAGATAAAGTGACTGTAAATAGAATTAATTAATTAATTGTGTTTAATTAATTTAATTGGAATGAATTTGGAATTGAAATCTAATTTTAAGAAAGGTTTTTATTTAAAATTAATTTTTAAAAAGTTTTAAAAAAGAAGGGAGAGAAAGAAAAAAGAGAAGGAAGGAGGAGACAAAGAAAAAAAGAAAGAAAGGAAGGAAGCAAAGACAGAAAGAGCAGGAAGGAAGGAAGACAAAGAAGAGAAAGAAAAAAAGGAAAGGAAGAAAGAAGAGAAAGGAAGGCAGGGAAGAGGAAGACAAAGAAGAGAAAAAGAAAAAAAGGAAAGGAAGAAAGAAGAGAAAGGAAGGCAGGGAAGAGGAAGACAAAGAAGAGGGGAAAAAAAGGAAAGGAAGGAAAGGAAGAGGAAGACAAAGAAGAGAAAGGAAGCAGCCCCGGGGGTCTGGAGGGGGCGGTGGGGGCTGCCGGCCTGCGCGGGGGTCCCTCCTTGTCCCCACCCCCACCCCTCTAACCCGGGCCGTCTCCTTGTCCCCACCCCACCCCTCTAACCCGGCCCGTCTCCTTGTCCCCCGCACCCCACAACCCGGCCCGTCTCCTTGTCCCCCGCACCCCACAACCCGGCCACTCTCCTTGTCCCCGTCCCCACCCCCACCCCTCTCCAGGCCTCCCTCCAGCCCCCTTACCTGGCCGGAGGCTGGGAACCACAGAAACAGCCGGCAGAGCTGCTGCCGGCCAGTCCGCTCCCGCCCTGAGCACGCTGTAACTGCGCATGCTCAGGGCGGGAGATTTAAATCTCCCCAGCCCGGCCCAGCCTGCACAGCTGGGAGGGAGCACCGGCGGGGAAAAAAAGGTGCCGGAACGCCGTTCCGGTGCGTTCCGGCAGAAAAAAAGCACTGGTTGCGTGGAAGAAGAGAAGGCATAATCTGCCTTGCTAATTATATGTACATACTATGCAACTGAATTAACTTCTACAGACTTTCACACCAATTGTGTCACTGCTACTTTATCATGCAAAATATATAGTTACAAGTTTAAAATGAAAAATAAAGGGACAAAATTTAATAGGAATAGACCAGAGAGAACAAAAGCAGATGGTGAGCACTCCTGCACAGAGGAACAAGAGATTAGGAGACAGTTCAAGAAAAAGCAATTCTACAGAAACATGGCAGAAAATAAGGCTACCTGACAACACTGAAAATTTACTTTGAAGATGATTACGGAAAACCACTTGGAACAAAAAGGTTATTTACATTAGGAGCATGAAAAAAAAAAATCCAGACAAAAATGTCAATATAGGATTTTTCAGCAATCTTTCATGTGAACAGTTTCCACATGGTAGCAGAGGAAAGGAAAAGTCCTCTTCCCCCAACACTCCCACAAGATCAGTGTATAAGATCATAAAGTTTGGGGTGTGGAGTGTTTTTCTAAACTAATAAGGACAGAACATTAAAAAAATAAAAAAAATTCATCTCAGTAAACTGCAGCGATTGACACAGCATAGTTTTATAAATCTAAAGAACAAATACAACAAACACTGACTTAAAAAATCGATATCTTTTTGGCACGTTTTCTAACAGGCAGCTGGAACCTGTAACATCCACAAAAAACACAGTTCAGATTTGAACTGTCCTATGAAAAAGGCTAGTTAATGAGCTCTTTACCTCATGCTCCCTCAATAGAACCCTAATTAAACTATAATACTCTTAGGTACAAATTATATCCCATTGGCTTGTCTGTGCACGACTTATAAATTCACCCACTTGTGTAAAGCCATGTCAAAAGCAGTCAAAAAACTGATCACATGGATGGCTCTCATTTCCTACACTCCTGTGCCACCCTCTTCCCCTCATATTCTCAACTTGGCAATCTTGTACTGCTCCTATATTTGGATGGATCTGTCTCTCACTTCTCAAGCATCCAGAGCCAGATTTTCAAAGATATTTAGGTGCCTATCCCAGCTAATCTCCCAGCCGGAGTTAGACACCAACCTACATCGGCACTTTTGAAAGCCCCACTACCCACTGATCTGAATCTTTAGGTAGCTAACCACTTTTGAAAAATCTGGGTTTAAAAGTGATTTCAAAACAGTTTTCCTTCAGGAAACCTCCTTATGCTAAATCATCACTGTCGCCTCCACTTCTGTGCACCTCTTGGCCACACTACGCCTGGCTGCACCATGTCTTCTGTTTTCTCCCAAGTACTGTGCATGTCAACGATGCTACATAAATAAGAGCAATAGCCTTGTTTTGCAAGTATATGAACAGCTGTGGAGAAAGATTACAATGGATCAAAACTAGTACCTCAATTTATGTTCCCTTCATGGCTTTGTGGGAATCAAACTGAAACTCTGCAGCCAAACTGAGAATGGTCATTTCCTAGAAACAGATACTAGGATACTTTAACAGTAACAGTCACATGACAATTCAAAGAAGTTTTAACAGCTGGCTCTGTTATCTGCACTTTAAATTCCCATGGTCCATGCCAATGTGTTTTTTCCTGTAAGGAAGGTGGAAAAAGTCCAGGTGAAGTACAGGAAAGCAATATGAAATTTTTCCCAATGGGTTTCATCCTGTGATGTAAGCAGCACCATTGTACCAGAATAAAAATATACACACACTACAGCTTTTCATTTTCAAAAATTGTGAGAATAAATCATGAATACAAACATTCCAGTTCTGCAGATTTTTCAACTATTTATTCCACTCAAGGTGGAAGCTTATCATGGCTCTTCCATTTCCAGACAGCCCTTGATGCCTCAGCGTGTTTTCTTCAACAAGTGCACAACTTGGGACTACACAGAAGTTCAATATTTTCTGTACAGAAAACAAGAGCAGCTGTAACAACTGATAACACTCATTTGTAAACTGCACCATCTGTTATTTTTTATACCAAAATGATAACTTTTTTTAAAAATATATGCATTTGAAGAAGTCAGCCACTAATGGCAGTGCTAACAAATTGCCAGTTTAAAGACTACCAAAAAGCGGACCAAAAAAAAAAAAAAAAAAAAAAAAAATCACATGATGGGAAGAAGAATACAGCAAAGCATTAATTGCTAATGTATAACTGGAATAAAAGGAATTAACATACAAATGGGACTGATCTTGCAGTTCAAAATAAAATATTACTCATGAAAATTGTATATATGCACCAATTGAAAAAAGATTTTAAAATATAACAACATTTCACTTGGTCCTCTACTAAACAAATCAGCCATAACTGATCTTCTGAAGAAAGATGCCCTAAGTAATTTTAAGAAAAGCCTCCACTGGAAGCCAAGGCATCATCATCCATTTCTATTCCTTTTTAACTTTCAAGGGGTGTAAGTTATCATTTTAACTTGTTATACGTTACCTCTCTATTTCCTCTGCTTTTCTGTGGCTCTTCTTATTTCAAATCTGGTGTTTTTAAAGAAGAGTCTTTTGTACAAGAAGTGAAAAATAACTACACACAGTATTTTTGTAGATTCCCTCCCCTTACAATCTATACTGTAGTCACTTTTGTTGTATAAAACAATAGAATAAGGGTGTCTTTCAGAAGAGATTTCACCCACAATTCTACTCCAACTCACAGAGTTTGAGCAAGACTAGCTGGTCTCAGATTTAAGATTCCCATCCATTTTAATTACTTCTAAAATCTCAAATACTTAATACTCCTTTTGGGGTATCTTTTCTCTGTTGCTTCCTTTTATCTGGTCATCTCTTCTCCGCTCCACCCCTAGAGCAGATCTTTGTTTTCAACTTAAAACTAGGACAGCCAATGATCATGCTACTGTGTAAATTAGATATAAACATCAACTCAAGATTATATTGATAATATATTCTTCACTTAACTATGCAGCATTCAAGTGCTGACATAGCACTGACTTTCATTCCAGATACAATTTCACAGATAAGCAAAATAAAAATGAAGCTGAATGCAATTCACACTCAGCTTTGGAAGAGAGCCAAAGCTCTCTCTGTACTTTAGGGGGCTCTCTGCAGAAAACCATAAAATCCACATCACAGCTCAATTTCCTCACAGTCACTGACATGTTAGTTTTGAAAGGTAAACACCATTGTGTGTTAGATGCAACAGGATCAGGTAGCAAGTAGTGACACCTATAATTAAGGTTACCTAGCACCCTTTATTATGAAGTCCTGATTTCAGTTGCTTATAAAGACTGCAACTTTAATTATTCAGGCTGATCTTTTCCAAGCTGGGCATCTACCTCAAAGGAGTTGTATTTCAAATGGATCAGATGAACCGCTCATTAAAATAAGGTAGGGGCTCCACAGGACAAAAATATAGTATATGATCACATAACTGAAGTCCGTTATAACATGCACACAAGGGAGCCAAAGTAAGATGGAAAAGACAATCTAAATCAGGAGTGGCCAAGGAGGCAATTGCCCAAGGGCCAGTAATTTAAAAGGGCCCAGGCTTTTTCTGCCCAATTTCAGTGCATCCATACTCCACCCACATGCCCAACCCTGCTGCTCATGGCATCGCTCCTTCCTCCCACGTCTCTTCCTCTTTGGCCTCCCAGCTGTCACTCACCCCTGGGATCCCTTGTCTCCTCCCCCAGTCGCCTTCCCCTCCACTGTCCATCACATCCCTCCCTCCTCAGCCCCTTAGCTGTTACTTGCCATCTAGGGGCAAAGGGATTGTGGAAGAGAGAAGGGGGACTGAGTGAGAGGGAGGCAGGCAACAGGGAGCAGGCCAAGTGGAAGAAGAGTGGAGGGGAGCAGGCCATCGGTGGAAGAGGCAGAAAGGGACTGTTTTGCCTTGGGGCATGGAATTGCTGTCAGTGGGCCTGATCTTGGCATTTCCAAACTTTTAAGTGCTTGACTTCTTTTAACATAGGCTTTTGTGTGCAACAGTAAGTAAAGGACGGAGAAAATGCACAATGCATCTTGAAAAGAACACAATCAATGTACGTGGTAGTTCTGCAAAGAGAAACTCCTAGGGAACAAAACCCAGTTCTGCAGTCATGTGAGTACAAACCTTTCATTGAAGTTCACAGGATTTTCGAGCACAGAGCAGGGCCTAATTAATGCATAATCACCATGGAATGACCACCAAAAAGCCCCAAAAGCTATGCTAAGAATCAGGACCCTGAAGTAACTGTTCGCATTGCATTTGTATCTTGAAGTGATGTCTCAGTGAATTCAAAACATTAATAAGAGTTAGATTTTTTTACTTTCAGCCTATTTATATTTTAAATGTGCAGCTTTAGACTGTTGTTAACTGACACCTAGTCTACACTGCAGGGCTAAGTCAGTGGGAGATGCACAATCTGTATGCTGCAGAAAGCATATCTCTCGTCAGCTTAGTTACTCCCATTTACTGCTGTGTCTTTACTCGGTTGCATCAACTTGAAGGGCTCTCCCATGGACACAGCATTACTCCACTTGAAAAGGTGGACTTACTGAGTCGACAGGAGAGCGCTTCCGGGATCGATTGAGTGAGTCTACACAGGCCACTCAATCGATCCTGCTGTGTCAATCCATGGAGATCGATGCAGCATTTTCAGTGTAGACAAGCCCTGAGAAGTTAGGTATTATAAAAGTGCTATAAACACAGGTGTGGTTGAGATGTTAGTATTGCCATTCAATTATAATTCATTTGGAAATTTTTCCAAAATAAAATTTAAGAATTTTCAGTTGAGAACCCAGAGCATTAAGCTTTACCAATTTGAAATGTGACTAAAATGGCACTCCATCATATGGTGTAATCACCTTAATCTTAAAAACCAAAAATAAAATGGTCAAAATAATTCAGTTTTAAAAATACATAAAAGTGTTTGCTCGGTACTCAATATAGGGTGTGGCAAACTATGCCGCTATGGTGGGTCCCACACTTTGCTCTCCTGTGGGGGTCAGGGCACCCCCTATTGCCCGTCTCTGGGCGGTTGATGCTTCTGTAGGCACAGTGAGGGGGGAGAGGGAAGGGGCCAGGGCCCACCCTCTACTGGTAGCTCTCCAGCCCCCTCTGCCTGGGACAATGGTTTTTATCAGGACTCTGTTTGTGCTTTAACTGGTTTCAGGTGCTTCTAATTACCCCGAGGTAACCCCTGCTCAGTCTTCAAGGAACAACACCCAGATCATTCTAGGGCTTATAAATCTCCCGTCTAAAAACTTCCTACTGCCCTCTGGCTCTGCTGTCTCACAAGGGATCATCAAACTGCCTAGAATGGGCAATATCCTGCCCTAGTACTGACAATATCCTCAACCATTCCTAGAGAGCACATGTATAATATCTCTTAAATAGAGAATTAGGGGAATAAGCGACCACAGCCCCATATTATCTTGCTAAGCACAAAGCTCCTTGCCACAAAAATTCTTTAATTACAAAATGGATTTGAACAGCTTTGGACTTCCCACATATGTAAAGAAAATCCTGTATGATGATTGTTTTGTGGCATAATGCACAAAACCCAGGAATGTCTCTAAAGGATTTGAGGGAAGGGTAGTTTGCCGACTACCGACTGCAATTATGCTCAGCGCCAACTACATAATAAATAATATGTATGGGGAGAAGTGTTTTATTCTTAATTATGTGTTTCGGGGTACAAGTTATAAAGTCTATTCTCCCCTAGACATTTTAAAGGTAAGAGGAGTTATATGAACTTGTTGAGAAGTGTGTTTTTAGTACCCTCTATGAAAAACCTACAGTAAGTTTAAGGTTGTGACAAAAGAACATAGTGTCTTCCTTGCTGTAGAATTGCTTAAGGACAAACACATTTCTCCTTAAAATGAGCACATTAATCCACTATAAAACATTAACATTACATTTCTTTATGAGAGGAGCAGTTTTCTTCCCTCCCCCCCGCCTTTTTTTTAAAAAATATAATTATACAGGTTTTTATAGTTCCCATATAACTTCCAATACTTGGAGTCGTTCCACTTTATTAGAAGTCCCTTTGATTTCATTTTAAAGTTTGATTACCTACCGTAAGTCAAAATTTAATTCTCAAGTACATCTTACAAAAATATCTCCACAAGAAAGCACATTTATTAAAATTTCTATTTCATAAATTACATTATCTGGAGCTCTTCCAAGAACAATAATATAGATAAGATCTGTGTTCTTAAGAGCTAGTTAGTTCTTGACACTTATTCCTCACCTGAAGCCATAATCCTCTGATGCAATAATAAGAAGCTCTAGATACAACTGTGACCAGTGATAGATTGGGACTAAAAATCAGCCCTGGCATTTAAAGCACACCAGCCCAAGCTCAGCTGTGGGATCTATGCTACTCCTCACCCCACCACACAATATCACAGCAGCCCAACCTGCAAATTTAATTCAGTCAGGGGACAGCCTGTGGTGCCCCACACCGTGTGTGCCAGGAGGATATGGGGAGGGAGACAGGGAGAAGAAAAGGAATGGCAAGCAGGAGGAGAGCAGCAGTGAGGAGGGATGCAGGGAGCAATGGCAAGGGGGAGGAAGGGAGGAAGGAATCAGCAAAGCAGAGCACTGTAGCAGTGAGCGAGGAGTCGAGTCTCTTCACACCGAGATAGGGGGCAGGCACAGGGCAGGCTGAGAGCAGATTCTGTAGTCACAGAAAGAGAGAAGTGAAACAGAGGAGAATGCTGGGTGGGCAGTGGGTGCCTGCCTAGCGTGCTGAACTTTATATTCTCCATGCAGTTTCCTGGATGGCTCAGTATCTGTTATTGAGCTTCCTGGGTTCCTCAGTGACTCCCCTGAGAAGGAGTCCAAGCAGTGAGGAACCAGGGAGGCTGAATAGCAGATATCCCCAAGTGCCAGGGAACTTGCATGGGGCATAAAAACTTCTGCCTCCCAGCAAGGAGATCAGGGAAAGCGGCGGGGCCACCACGGCCCCCATGCTTTTACAGCAGCTCTTAGGGAAGGCTCCGGCGGCCTTTAGGGAAGGCTCAGTCTTTCCTCACCTTTAATATGAGCTACCCATGCAACCCACCAGCGCTTGAGTGCCTGGCCCCTCTGGCATTTGCCAGAACTGCCAGATGGCCAGTCTGCCCCTGAATGTGATATCAAAAATATAACTAGATAAAATTGTACACAAACATCAAATGTAGATTCATTTCCTAAGAGACAAAAGCCCTTTCCTTTACAAAGTGTTTCACAATTTAATATTAAAAGGTCATTAAATATTACAACCATCTTTCTAGTGTAAGAACAAATGTGTAATTATTTTGATTTGTAGCTGACCATATACAATTGTAGTCACATAGCTAATATTAATTACAGTTTGCAAACTCCTCATGTTTTTATGCCTGCAAAGAGTAATGTACATCCAAAAACATTCTTTAACTGAAAGCAAACAAGAGGATTTGTTGTTATTTAGCTATTTTCAGTACAAGGCAATAACTTTAAAGCCATGGAACTGTGAACCGTGATCATTAAGCTCTTCAAAATAAGAAAAAAGAGGTGACTATTAAACCAAAGTAAGTCTTAGCAGTAGCATATGCAAAGGCATGCCTGACTGCCCCAGAATAAAATGTACTTATGACTCATTAACTACCATCAAACAGTTTTAGCAATTCAAAAAGAAAGTATGCTTACCAAATACTATTGCTTTGGCAAAAGGTGGAAACAACTCAGTATGCCTGTATACATTTTTATGAATTTGCCAGAGATCTTTATGCAGTTTCTTAAAGTCACTGTATCTCTTCCAAACGACTATCTGAAGCAGAAAGGGGAAAAAAGCGTGAATGAGTTTAATAACTTGCATTGGGGTAGGATTGCTAAGTGTGGTCAAAAGCTAGAGGAGTTTATCATAACTGTACTGTCATCAAAAAAGACAAGAGTTTGCAAAAAAACCTTTAAGGAAATCAATACTCTAAACAGGTTTTAATCCGTCCTTTCAGTAGTTTCTTTTAAGAGCTAGCTTAGCAAATTTCTCCATAGGGAAAAATAATAAAGCAATAAGACCTCTTATTTTTAGTGCTCATTATGTAAGTTCTGTCTTAATAAAGACACATAACTCCTACGTTAAAAGCTGGTTTTGTAAGATGGTCTGTTCCTTGATGTGACAGTCAACATGGCACATCACCCAAAATAGCATGTTACAATACGTGCACCAGGAGCTATATGACCTCTTTTCCTTACCTCTACATACAAGAGTCAGCAATTACCCATGCATGCGTAACACAATTTTTGGCAATAGACAGGATATCCTGTGTAGCCCCTGCATCTGGCCTGAAATGCATTTTTCTGAGGAAGTGTGAAGATTAACTATGACAAGTGTCTTTTAGTTAAGAATCTTTTCTTCTGTCATATCTAATCTGAACAGCTACTCATGTAATTATATAGGACAGCCTCAAGCAATCTTTACATAAGTACAAACCCTGTCCCAGAGGCCCATTTCAGAGGGCAGGGAGATCGCTGGTACATTATAACATTTAAGGGATAAAGGATTTCTGCATTACTATATTCAATAAAATGTAGCTCCATTCCATAGTTCTAGCCAAGTAATTGCTGAAAAGTACCAAAGTCAGCTACTAAATACAGTTCCCACTGTTCTTCCCAGTTATTTGTGTTTCACTCTACAGGAGGTTGAGCTACAAATGGAGAAAAATTAGGGCCAGGCAAAGAATTCAGCAATTAAATCTGAATCTAACTGAGCTAAAAGGTTTAGTTTATGAGAGAGATGAAGGCATTTTATATGCCAGCTCTGAGTTCATTCAGACCCTTTGCCCTGTCCTAGTCCCCATTAAATGTTAACAACATTTATAAATTGTGACAAACACCTGAAGCGTATGCAATAGTAGTTATATGAGTTTATAAGACTCTATTAAGTTTTATGTAGTGAAACTACATGGGACAGATTCCAAGTTAAATATTCCTTTTACTCCCAGAACAGAAATCTGAAGGTATCAAAATTAAGGGCCAGTTTCACTCAGCCACACCAAACCAGAAGTGTATTAAGACACAAAAAATCAGATCTAGCCAAAATGCTGTTGTGGTTTTCTCCCAACACCACCCAATTAGTACAAAAAGCTCTTATTTTGGTGGGGCCAGAAGGCATTCTTAAACACAATGGCAATGAGAATATGCATAAATCCCAACCCACAGTAAAAGTATAAACATTAAGAAGAGCTAGTTGTAACATGGTGAGCTTGCATTTATGTGAATGGCATCTAACCACTTCTTCGCCACTTGACTATAAAGAGAACTATCCAAAAGCTTTAATCTAGATCCATCCTATCTATTCTACAAACTTTAACCGTGTGGTGACTAGCCCTTCTGATGCAGTTATACTTCAAACACTTAGGCTTGGTCAACACTACAAAGACAACTTGATGTAAACAATTTTGCATCAGCCCAGATGTGCATGTGTCTGCACTCAAGTTTCAATCCTACCAACATGTGCGCCCTTTTACAGCAACACAGTAACACCACCTCCCGGCACGACATTGAATCACGGTTGATGTACTGAGACCAACACAGTGTAAGTACAGACACTCCTTTACCTATTTTAAAAACCAACACTCCTCCAGAAACTATCCCACAATGCCTAGTAATGACCTATCTGGTGGCAATCATGAACTCCACTGCCCAGGTGTCACTGAGACCAGAAGCCACCCATAGACTATAAAACCCCATGCTTGTTTTAAATGCCTTTTCCTGGTTGTCCAACTTGCCGAGCACATCTAGCAGTTCTCTACAGTTATATGCAACTGCCCAGCTGAAGATGACAGCTAGTGGTACTCCAGACCTACTCCAGCCTGGATCAGACTGGAGATATTGGATCTCCTGGGCCTGTGAGAAGAGGAGGCTGTACAAGCACAGCTAAAGAACAGCTGTAGATGTGTCAGCATCTACAAGCAGATAGCTGAGGGAATGCAGGAGAAGGGCTATGTCACATGATGCACACCCGTGTACCCCTGGTGCATGAGCTGTGTAACTTTTCTGTTCACTTTTGCAATGTAATTGTATGGTTTGATGCCAGCTATGCCATGCAAGGGGTTCCTTTATGAATGCACGTGACATATTCTGCATTATTTTATGGTGTCATGTTTCCTGTAGCATCATACATGTACTTATGTGAAGCATGTTCCCGTGTATTTCACATGGCAGTCAGAGCTATCTCCCAGTCAGCATTGCAAGCACACATCCAGAGACAATAAAAATGACAATGGGCTAGCTAAATGTCTGTAGCACCTTTGCTGGAGAAGAGGAGATCTCCTGCCCTTTCTGAACAAAGAAGATCACCTAGAAGAAGGAGGAGGAGAGGGGGGGGGATTGGAAACAAGAACACACACTTGTAACTGAGAAGCTTTTGGCCAGCGACACTCCATCGTGAAACATCTCCAAGCAACATGTGGGCCTTGCCTAGGGATAGGCAGAGACTGACTGCTAAACCATCATTCAGCAAAACCTTGTGAGTAATCCTGGACAGTAATGTTAGGCTAGAGTGTGTTTTATATCTTTTATTTGCTTGTGGTAATTCCTGACTCCTTTATTAAGTTGTTATGCATTGGTTTGCTATACACTCACTTAATATCAAGTTCTAATCAATAAACTAGTGTTTGTTTTATCTAAACCTGCTGAACATTAGAGAGTGTAAATGAACAAAGCTGGGGCATTCTCATGTCTTTAATAAATAGGTGAACTGGTGTCTATGAGCCTATAGTGATTAGGGATGCAAGCTCCCAGGATGGTATCTGGGGGCACTCGTTAGGGCATCATCCCCTGAGAAGCTGTAGAGTGCACCTCCACCGCCTGGGACCGATTACATGCAAAAGGTAGCGTGGGCCTACCAGGACTGGGTGGCCATCTAGCAGGGCAGGATAAGCCAGGGTCCAAGGGGTGGCGATAGGGGAGGCACAGCGGCATCCCAGACCAGATTCTGGGAGGGGAACCTCACAGGATACAACAGGGATCAGTAGTAGTACTACCAAGTGGAAACCAAGCAACAGAACTGTGGCAGGCATTTGAGAAGGCCAGGGAGGCCAACAGCTCATTTGGTGCTGGGCTGCAGATCTGAGGCTTTTACAAAGAGCTGTAAGCTGTACACACCACCAAGGATCTCTCCAAGGAGCCCAAGTCACAGCCCTCTGGCATGAACAGCAATGACAAGAAGAAGAAAAAGGATGGGGAACATCTGACTGGAGGGGGAGGGAAAGGGGCACGGGGGCATGTACGCCACAAGCAGGAACCTGTTTGAAACTTCCCCACAGTTCACTAAGTCCCAGCAGTCCCACAAATGAGTCTGATGAAGGGGAGAGAACCTCTTATAAGTGTGAAAATGCATTTCACATTACAGTGATGTATTGATGGCACCCCCAACTTGGCAGGATACAGCTAATCGACTTCTCATTAATTTTCTCAAGGGAGAGAGATAGCATTGTTATCTACTTTTCATTCTCCTAAGCTATGTCTACACTGGCAAGTTAGTTCGAATTAAGGAAGCTTAATTCGAACTAACTTAAGCCTTGGCCACACTAGGTTTTCATTTGTTCGAATTAAGGGCTTCCTTAATTCGAACTAATAAATTTGATTATACTTTTCGAACAACCGGTTAATTCGAACTAGTTAGTTCGTATTAACCCAATGTGGCCATGATAGTTGGAACTAAACAGTTAGTTCAAACTAACCGGCACATTGACCTTAATGCAATTGACTAATTCAAACTAAGCAAGTGCCATGCATGGCACTTGCTTAGGTCGAACTAGCATTCTAGTGGGGCCATGCTAGTTTGAATTAAGTTAATTCAAACTAACTAAAATTAGTTCTGATTAGTTAGTTCGAATAAACTAATTCGAACTAACTTTAGTAAGTGTAGACATAGCCCTATAGAGTTAAGCAGGGGGGCCATGCAGAGTAGAGAATGTCCCTTGAATCCTCCAGGGAGAGCTCAATACAGCTTTCATGGAGGTACTCTGCAATACTTCCCCGAAGGTTTCTTGAGATGGCAGCTTTGTTTTTTTCTTCCATAGTGGGCCACTTTCCCACACCAATCAGCGATATCTTCAGCAAGCACCAATTGTAGTACGCAGACTAGCAGCATACGGTCCGGGGTAGCTTCAGAAGGCCAGCAACAGCTGTACTCTGTCCTTTTGTCACCCTCAGGAGTGAGATAGTAGCTAATTCACTACCGTCCGTGCAAAATTGTGCCAGCATTCAGTGCCTCTCCCCTATACTCACTGTTTCATGGAAATGAGGAGGCAATTGCTCATTTGACTTGCCCTTGTAGGCACTCACCACAGATGGCGCTGTGAGTGATCCTGTGCATAAGCACTTCAAAGCAGAAGCATCTTGTTTCAAACTTTCGGAAAGGGAGCTCTAGATCTTAGCTTTCATTTTCCCTTGTGACTAAACTGACAATTGGTACTGGTCTCTGTTTTATCTGCGGCTGCCACCACCATTGCCCCCTCCACGCCTGCAGAATGCCTGAGCCAGGTAAAGAGAAGAAAGAAGAGACTTGGGGAGGACATGTTCAGTAACATCCAGCAACATCAGTGCTGCACATCAGACTCTGAGCAGAGGGCCTGCAAGATGAATATTGCAGACTGTACAGAAAAGGAAAGACTGGTCCAGAGACAGGTACAGGAAAAGGAGAGGGAGATGCTCCACAACAAAATGGGTTTTCTCTGACAGCAAACACAGATGCTGCAGACTTGTAGACCTATGATCCAGCAATCACAGGCTCACCTTTTGCAGTTCACAGAAAACTCCATTATTGCTCTTGCCTACCTCCCCCTGAACGTTCCAAGTGGCATCAGGGATTGAATCCCTCCCCCTACTACTCTACACCAGCAGCCATTAAGGACAATCACAGCTTCACATACACTTACTTAAGTGTAGCTAAAATGGAAATGTAACCCATATGCCTGAAAAGGCTATCTCTGAGAGACCTGCTGAGGGTGGGTTACTGTTGTTGGGCAGATTAGCTACCCACAACTGGAAACTTCCAGAAGCAGGGAGTGGTAGCAATTTGAGCATGCTCCACAATGTACCCTGCTTGTGTGATGTGATGTTGTCAGTCAGATGACTGGAGAGCAGCAGCCTGAGCAGACAGCAGGCAGGAGCTGCCTTGAGGGGAGACCATGTGCTCAGTGTTCTGGAGAGGAGCTGAGCCAGGAGTGAACAAGATGTTTTCTCCATGTAAAGGAGTTATTTGCGACAGACCTTGCAGACATGCATATGGGACTGAGAGCTGGTTGCAGAGGGGAAGAGAAAGCCTGCATGGAATGCTACAGAGGATCCCAGCAAAGAAAGAAGAGGACAGCTATTTCTTGCCACTCAAGCTTCCACACTGGAACAGAGACTGTAGCTGAGAGTTGGGTGAACTCCACACAGACTTTGGGACTCTTGGGTATCTTTCATGCAAGGGATTGTTCTTGGTTAATTGTAGTTTGTTTTCTTAGGATAAGGTTCATTTAGTTAGTAGTTAATAAAGTTCATTGTTATGTTTGTTTTTAGTAGTATTTTAATGTGTGAGTGTAGCTCTGAGCAAGCTTCGCCGTGATTCCTGTACAGACTGGATCCTGGGTCTCCAGCTGCCTTCCCCATAGGGGTTGGGATTGATTTCTGTGGGGCACTGGAGAAGGGCAACTAAATGAATTTAGCCCACCCGAAGGTTACAGAAACATATACTCTTTCCCCTTCTTAAACTCTGTTTTTTTATGTATTTGCTTTTTAACTTATTGCAAAAAAACTTCTGTGTCTTTTCGTTACTCATTGAACATCTATTGTTTGGAAAACAATTCATCTTTATTAGTTCCCAACATATGCTGCGGAAACCCTAGCAATACTGAAAGCACCATATAAAACTACAAGCCCCATACAATTCCTAACAAACCCTGAAACAGGAGGGCTAGGTAGAGCACAGTACACCAAAACACATCACTGAGGTTCACTATTGAAATGGGCTCCCTGAGCCACATAGCTCCATGTGGAACTCTTCCAATAGCCCTCATGCATGGCTGTTCAAACCCAACAAACAGATGGTCCCCCTCAGCCCTCTACTCTGGTGGCAACTTTTCCCCCTTTGCTTCACAGATATTATGGAGGATGCAGCAAGCAGCTATAACCATTAAGGGTTTTTCCCACTGAGATCCAGTCTTGTAAGTGAACAGTAACAGCATCCCTTCCTACCTAAAGCACATTCAGCTGTCATTCTGCATCTGTTGAGCTAGCAGTTGAATCTTTCCTCGGTGCTGTTGAAGTAGTTTATGTACAGCTTCAAGAGCCAAGGGAGCAAGGAGGGTCCTGCAGGATCACTACTGGCATTTCAACATTGCCAATGGTAATCCACTAGTCAGGAAAAAGAGTCCCTGCCTGTAGCTTTCCTCTGTTCTTAAAGATGCAAACTTCGTGCACCTTCCCTGACCAGCTGACACTGATATTAGCAAGGCATTCCTGGATATCCAGCAATGCTTGTATAATCATAGAAAAGTAGCCCTTTCTAAGGACGTTCTCTGTGGCAAGGTTGTCTGATGCCACAGCAGGGATTCATGTGCCATCTATCACTCCACTTCAATTCAGGAATCCCATTGCTGCAAATCCATCCTGCATTTTGCCAAAAGTCACAGTCCGAGGTAGAGATACTTCATGGCCCTGCACATTTGCATGACAACTGCCCCCCAAGTAGATTTTTCCAACACCACAGTGATTTCCAATAGACCAACAGAAATCCAGTGTTGCAAGTTTCCACAGGGCAATTCCCATACATTTCTCCACTATTAATGCAGCTCTCCTTTTGGGGTCCCTGAGCTGGAGGGCTAGGACAAGCTCACCACACAGATCCTGGACTGTCACCATATGCATCTGAAAGTTCTGCCGCTACTTCTCATGATACCAAGCTTGTATTACAACACAATCCCATCAGTCATGCTCATTTCCTGGACCAAGAAATGGAGCTCCACGATCTACAGGTGCTTGCAAATGCCACCATCAACCAAGTGTTCTCACTACGTCCCACAGCAAAGTCCTCCAGGAAATTCATCCCGTCACACGCCGATTCAGTTTTTGTTATAGCTCTGCAAATAGCAAAGAATCACGTGCCCAATGCTTGCAACACTTAAAACAACCAAGCATGGCTGTGCAGATTCCATGTTTCTGTCCAAGATGTCAGACAGAAATGAGGGCCATGTGAGAGTTTTGTTGTGATTTAGAAAGAGAGAAAGGAGCAAAAATTATGGTACACAGGTGACATTATGGGATAGATGCAGCGTAGTTGTAGCTGTATCAGTGCCAGGATACGAGAGAGACAAGATGGATGAGAATTTGGCACAATAAAAGATATACCTCGTCCATCTTGTCTCTCTAAACATGTGATAGAGACAGAGATTGACTCCTTGCTCCCAGGCACCCCATGCGATTCATTTCTGCCTCACCATGCACCAACACAAGCAAGCCTGGTGAACAAGTGCACAAGCGATACACTAACCACAGTGCCTTTATGCTGCCGTAACTTGCGCCAGCATAACTCATATGCCTAAAAGGGCTCTCTCTTTAAAAGACCTACTGAGGGTGGGTTACTGTTGCTGGGCAGATTAGCTACCCACCACCAGAAACTTCTAGAAGCAGGGAGTGGTAGCATTTTTGAGCATGCTCCACAGGATGCCCTGCTGGTGTGATGTGGTGTGGTCAGTCAGATGACATGAGAGCAGCAGTCTGTGTGGACATCAGGCTAGAGCTGCTTTGAGAAGAGCCCATATACTCAGTTTTCAGGAGAGAAGCTGAGCCAGGAGTGAACAAGATGTTTTCTCCCTCTAATGGAGTCATCTGCAACAGATTTTGCAGACAAGCTGGTTGCAAAGGAGAAGGAAAAGCCTACATGGAATTCTACAGAAGATTCCTGCAAAGAAAGAAGAAGAGGACAGTTATTTCTTGCCACCTAAGCTTCTACACTGGAGCAGAGACTGTAGCTGAGAGTTGGGTGAACTCCACCTGGACTTTGGGACTCTTGGGGATCTTTTATGCGGCGGTTTCTGTAGGGATTGTTCTGTTTAATTGTATTTTGTTTTCTTAGGATAAGGTTTATTTAGTTAGTAGTTAATAAAGTTCATTGTTATGTTTGGTTTTAGTAATATTTTAATGTGGGAGGGTAACTGAGCAATCTTTGTTGTGAGTCCTTGGAGACTGGATCCTGGGTCTCTAGCTGCTTTCTCCACAGGGATTGGGGTTTATTTCTGTAAGGCACTGGAGAAGGGCAATTGAATTAATTTTAGCCCACCCGAAGGTTACACCAGCAAGAGTTAGTAGTGTAAACATGCCCTTTGTAGTTCACAGGTCTCAAGAGAGCAAAGCGAGGAATAAGACTTCCTGATGGAGAAGATTCCCTGACCTAAATTTTCAGAACTGACAAGTAATTATGAATGCATAAGCTTGTGAATGCCCAACCCAAGCCACCATAATGGAGACCAGTTTTCATAGGGTGACCGAAGAGCACTGTTTTTATTATATAAAATCCCAGAAGAATTACATAAAATTGCTCAAGAGAACGAGAAGTCCGTGATTATTCAGTTATGGGAATGTTGGCACTAGGATAGTATACTAAAGGATTCCAAAAGAAAAAGCACAGGATCCAGTTTCACTCTAACCAAATATTGTTTTTCACTGATGCAAGTAATCTCACACTAGCCAAGAGGAGAGAATGAATACATCTAAAAAACCTAGGAAAGCAAAGGACTCAAGGTAACCCTGTCATCCCCTGACAAGCTCAGGGAAATGATGTCTCTTGAGGATGCTGCCTGAGCAAAGCTAAACAGGTTCCCATTCTGATATATGCTGGAGAGGAATTTGATTTGGAAGGAGAACAACAAACTGCAATCTGAGGGCTAGAGAAGAACAGTACAGGGTATTCGTCTGGTGAAAGTGTGAATACACTGTTAGTGGCTATAGCTGGGCTTGGAAAGATTAGATTTTTCTAAGTGAATGACAGTAAACAATTTTGCCATGCCCACACAAACCAAAAAGTGGCTCTATCAATAATAATGGAAATTTACAGATAGGCAAGGTAAGAAAGTGAGTGATTTAGACTTCTGAATTAAGCTTGTTACAAATGGACTAGACAATTAATAGTAAAAACAGGTCTGATTTGATTTAAGAATATTAACTTTGTATATTTTGATGTCTGATGTTGACCATTTCAATGGTTTATAAAGCTTTAACGACAGCAGACAGACTCAAAAAAGTTAACTGTCTTACATTCCCTATTATTTCTGCACATCTAAAAATAGAAAAGAATGCTTTCAAATCGACAGCAATATTCTCTATTGAAATTATATTAAAAAATAAATCCAATTCTGCCAAGCCAAATTAGAGTTCTGATGTGAGAGGCTGTCATGGCTGGAATAACTGACACACTAAAAGCTGTTCTGACTCTCTCCTTCCAGGGTGGCTTTACCCCATTATCTCCCCTCCCTCCTCTTCTTCACCCTCTCCTCAAAGTAGTAGGTGGGGGTGCTTGCTGTAGTGGGGAGATAATTTGGTAAAGGGTTATGCCAAGTAGGGTTGTTAACAGGAGAGAAAGAAGACTGACAAGGTAAGGGAAGCAGATTGAAGGTTGTACTGTATGGCTCATGGACATTAGTAGCCGCAGTAATGTGAAGGTGCAATGTTAAGTAAGGATAATGTTGAGCGTAGAAGAGCGATCTATTGAAAAATGGCTCAACTTTTCTAGATTAGCGTCAGGGCTTCATATGTAACACACCTACCTGCTTCACAACACCTTTGGTGCCTTTATTTCCTAGAGTTCTGTAAATGGTTAATTAGGGATAGATATAGATATATAAATCCCATGCACTGCTACAGGCTGGGGACCGATCAGCTAAGTAGCAGCGCTGTAGAAAAGGACCTGGGAGTTATGGTGGACGGGAAGATGAATATGAGCCAACAGTGTGCCCTTGTTGCCAAAAAGGCCAATGGCATATTAGGCTGCATCAGTAGGAGTATTGCCAGCAGATCGAGGGATGTGATAATTCCCCTCTATTCGACACTGGTCAGGCCGCATCTGGAGTACTGTGTCCAGTTTTGGGCTCCCCACTACAGAAAGGATGTGGACAAATTAGAAAGAGTCCAGCGGAGGGCAACAAAAATGATTAGGGGGCTGGGGCACATGACTTATGAGGAGAGACTGAAGGAACTAGGCTTATTTAGTCTACAGAAGAGAAGACTGAGGGGAGATTTGATAACAACCTTCAACTACTTGAAGGGTTGCTCCAAAGAGGAGGGAGCTAGGCTGTTCTCGAGGGTAACAGAGGACAGAACAAGGAGCAATGGTTTCAAATTACAGCTGGGAAGGTCAAGGTTGGATATTAGGAAAAACTTTCTCACTAGGAGGGGGTGAAGCATTGGAATGGGTTATCTAGGGAGGTGGTAGAATCTTCATCTTTGGAGATTTTTAAGGCTCGGTTAGACAAAACCCTGGCTGGGATAATTTAGGGGGAGTGGTCCTGCTTTTTAGCAGGGGGTTGGACTAGATGACCTCGTGAGGTCCCTTCCAACCCTATTATTCTATGATTCTATGATTCTATAGACCCTATTATGGTGAAAAGATAGAAGAGCAGCTGCTGATAGAAAATATTTTGTCCTTCAATGGATGTACATGAATCTTTCTCTGCTGTAAGATAAAATCGGATAGAAAACTTCCTGATGGAGGCTGTGTTCATACTGTGCTTAAATTTCCAGTTATAATAGTATTTAAAAGTGATCCTTAGATCACAAAAATTGTGGTCTCCCACAGAAAATGTTTAGCCAGAGAAACGAAGCAAAAAACTACACAGAAAATCCAGAGTGCACAAGAACTTACCCTGGGTGAAATTCCATAACAACTGGCAATTGGCTTTTAGAGGGAAAAAAATGGGAATTTAAACCCATTTCACAACACCATTGCAAATAGAGTCAACATCCAGCAGATCCATGGTATATATAAAAATTAAAACAACTAAGCTGATACATGTTGGTGCTTCAGCAGCCAGAGCACAGAGAAATCTCAGCAGATTTTACCAATGCTGGCAATTTGTTGCAATTGCGACATATTAATGCTAACATTTTCTTTGTATATTTCAATACCAATGACAAATTCACTAGGGATAACAGGTTTGTGGTGTTATGCTTTTCGTTTGAAATAGCTAGACTCTCTGGAACCACTGGTTCATATCAACTTTTCATCCTTTCAGTACAGATAAAGTGTGCTTCGTACTGTTTGCTGTGCATAAGTATTGGAAGGTTTCATCCAAAAAGACAAAATCCAGGCTGTTGTGAGAGGATATTAAAGTTCCCATGGAATTTTAGAAGTAACAGGTCTGTGCCAGGGTTTCTCCTCTCCCTTCCCTATACAGTGCATACTAGCTGTCTACCATCCACCAGAAAGACAAATGTATTTCAGTGATGAGGAAAGAGATTCTTGTATCCTTCATATGTAGTACTGAAGATCATTACTATCAATTTATTCTCACTATTCCCCCTATTTAAGAAACCCAAATATAATTTTGTAACAATGATTCCCCAGCAGTTCATGTTACCTCGCTGAGGGCAGTCTGACCAGCCATGATTTGAACATCACTGTGCACAAATGAAGTTCAAATGAGTAATTCTGCAGTAATTTCAAAGAGTTGATCAGAATCCTTCCATAGACAGCTATACAAGTGCAAGCTTATGCTATACGGGATTCTCAGTAAGTTTTAATAAATAAACCTACACCTCCAGCCTCCACGAGTTATTTTAGATAGAGAATGTAAAACTTCACACATTTCTATGGACTATTGTTTTACCCATTGAAAAAGTTACATGACTACATAATGAAGTCAGCAGTGTATGCTAAATACTGTATATTCCTTAGCAGCATCTAGTATCTTACAGACTTTGGGAAAAATTCTCCTCTCCAATCCATGCATGCTGAAATCACTGAAGCTGCACAATGGAGGGGAGGATTTGGTCCATTGATTGGAAAAACTAAGTCCAAATCTAAGCAGGTATCTCCAATTTTGCTGCTAAAAGAAGTAACAAGTGTTGATTTTTGAGAGTCAGGTTTTGATCAAGTGTAAATACATCTTTTTAAGAATGATAGCAGAACACACCACAAAGTAGAGTTGTTGGCTATAGGGACATGGCTAACTTGGCTGCGAGGCCATGACCAAGTACGCTAGAACCCACTACCTTTGTGACAGAAGGGGTGCTTTAAAAAAAAAAAAAAATCCCAAGTTCTCCAGTGACTCAGCTGGACTAAATTCACATGCTGTAGTCTCCCATAAAACCGTTTACTTATTCTTTTACAGTAGAGTATGCAGCAGGCCGAAATATAATAATAAAGCTATTAGTTTATCACGCTTCTGGCCAGTCCAGATATTATAGTACACCCAAATAAGGTGATTTTACCTGTTACTTCAATTTTAGCCAAACTTCTCAGTCCAGATTCATCACTGGCTTTACGTCAGGATTGAAGTAGTCCCATATTCAAGTTTCAGGTATAGAAACCAGTGTTTCTTTTGCATTAATGATTGCCTTTGGCGTCTTTCAGAATACAGGATGCTACAATATTATTGCCTTTTTCAGGGTAAGTTTTCTTTCTGTTCCTTTGGATTTTCAAAATTGCTTCCTTGCATACTGTGTAGCCATATCCCACTAGAGTCAGGATTCTTATGATATTCAGCAACGTTACTGGGAATCCTCAAGTCCAGCAGACACCTCAGTATGATCTCTATAGTAACATCTATATGCCATGTGGTCAACTTTGAATAGTACTTCCTAATAGACACCAGACAGACTCAGAGAAGATTCATTCCATACTGTATCCTGGGGCACAAAGATGAGGGAAGGGAGAATTTAGCTGCAATATAAATGACATTCACCTTTGGGGAATGTATTCTCTGTGGCACCTTTCTTTATTAATCAGGAAGTTTTAGAAGTCAATCAGGGATCAGCTCACCTTAGTTTTGGGTTTTTTGAGGAGAGATTTTTTCCCCCTTTTTGTAATGAAACAGCTAGCAGAACTGCCAAGCGAGTTTGCCATCAGAAGCCTACAGATGCAATTTGATTTCTGCTCAAAAAAAGGTACAGCATCAAATGCATTTTTCCTCAACTCACTTATAGTATGCCCACACTTTGCCCTGGAGGTGACTCCCAGCTCAGGAGACGGACCCGTGCTAGCCCTCGCTGAGCTCGCATGATAAAAAAATTGAGTGTACAATGCAGTGCAAGTGGCATGGCAGATAGTTGTCCTGATTACAGCCCCATTCGAGATCCGAAGCACGTACTTGGGACAACTAGCCTCTCCTGCCATTTGCCTTACCATGGCTACATTCTATTTTTAGCACACTAGCTCAATGAGAACATGTGCAAGTATTTCTCCTCGAGCCGGGAATCGCACCTCCAGCTTGAAAAACAGGCAGAACCTAAAAGACAACTACATGCCATACTCCGAAGTATTTATAAGCCAAAATACAGCAGATCCTCTCTTTAAGGCTACTACAAAGGAGCTAAAGAGTCAGCAATAAAGTAGTTTTTATTATTGTACCACAGGCCACTTCTTACAGAGCCTCAGAGTGCCCTACAGTAAGAGAAAATTAAAAAGTTATACTCTATCACTTTCAGCCTCTTCAATTTATACTGTTCACCTAACACACAGTGATGATGTAGGCGTTTCAGTGATGAATTAGGTAAAATGGAAAAAGAATACCTACAGCTGAAAGCTAGACTCAGATGGTGAATTTATCTCTAATTTTGCAAGTAAAGGTTAAAGTAAACCTGAATTTCCAATTCCAGCCCTGAGACAGAAGCTGCAAAGTTATCAAAGCAGTTTTATCATGAAAAGACACTTTACTCCCTAAAAAATTTGTTTGAAGTCATGATTCAGGACTTTTCCCTCACTCATCACTGATGGCAGAGTTACAAGATGCTACCTCAGCTATTCTGTTTTGAATTATGAAGGCAAAAGACAGATGGACACAAAAAAGGTTTGCTTTGTTTCGATGACAAAACACACGGGAATTGCTAAATTAAGTAAAAGATACTTCAAAATGTAGTAATGAGAACATGAACAAAAGCGTTTTCACAACTATAAACGTGTTACCTCCTGGACATCCTCTGGATTTCTTCTTGAAACAATCTGAAAAACAAACAAAACAAAAACTAGATCAGTGCCTCAATTTCAGTCTTCAGAGTTAAAGGAGAAACATGTTGTGATCCCCCGCTGATAAAAAGAAACCATGTAGAAGATCAGTGATCAAGTTTCTTTTTCAATTTAAATTCCACAAATTTAAGTTAGTTTAGTCAAGTTCTACCCAACAAAATACAAAATAAAACAAAGTATTTAGTAACAAAGCTAACTGCTATGTTAGAAATTGTAACAAACAAATTACAAAATGGATAACTACTTATGCCCTCTTCTAAGGTCTACATCCCCAAACAAGTTTCTTATTAGGGACCACTTAGAACAGAGTCACATATGGACCATATTCCCATCCATTCTCCAAAAGCTTTAGAATGGTTAGTAGAAACATAAGAGGAAAGTCACATTAACATATTAGGGATGGCTTAGTTACAGTCACCCATTCTGAATCCGAATGGCACACAACCTCCCCCTGGGCGGATTCCGTAATTTTAAGACGAAATCTCTCCATGCCTACTTTAGTCCTCATTGCTCAGTTCTCTACAGATCACTTTGCAATTTGATTTTGTCCTCATGTGCATTTGCTACCTGTCACATATTGGTGTTTTTTGCACATTTGATCACAGCTGACTTTACCCAAGGAAATACCTGACAAAGACAGGCATGGCAGTGCAGGGCAAAATTGGTTTTGGTGTTTTTAAAGAAGAAATATGTACTATATTGGTCAAGAGAGCCTCTACAATGCCTGAGTTCTGCAATGGGCTTACAAATAGCAATAAAGACCATTGATTGAAGACCAAGGGCTTGTATACACAAATGCAAACCAAACTAAATCAACTTTAATTAACATCACAATATTCTTGGTGCAAGCCAGCATTTGGACAGTTTCATTCAAAATAAAGATAATTAAAGACATGAAACATAGCTGACTTTGTTTGCGAGTTAGACAATCCCTGAATTGTAGTATTGTTTCTTTCTCAGAGGTAAAGTATGCTATCCAACAGTACTGCATGGGCCACCAAAAATTGCAACTCTAAGATATATGGCGGGTCCACAGACATACAGCCAACTGTTTTCAAATACCAACCCTCTATCCCCTCCCCGCCTCCCTCATTTTATTAGATTTACTCTGCTAAAGTTTCCTCATGTTTTTCACGAATCTCTGTGACTTGCTCCTTCATCCTTCCCTACTGCCCAACCTCAGTGCAATGTTCCCATTCGTTCTCAACATGGACTTTGGAGGGGACTAGACCCAAGAGGAATGGCGTTAATTTTCCATTATTCTACCCCATCAACCTGAAACATTCCTCTTTCCAAAAAATGATGCACTTCTTACAGCTTGCACCTTGAAATTCTCCTGTGCCAATTTAGCCTACAATTGAGAAAATCTTACTCACATTTTTCCTTGCTGTGATTAATCTGAAGACCTATTTGCATCTTTACTGCTGTTATGTTTCAGCTGTTCTTTTCCTTTCAAGCTACTCCCGTCTTTGTTTCTGTCTATAGGCGAACTATACAGCTAGTTCAGCAAAGAGTTTCTACTCTTTCCCTAGTGAGAATTTTAGAACGCTTAATACATAGAACACACAGGGAAAAGTGAGTGGCTGCAACTTAATCTTTACACATCACAAAAGGAACTTAACAATAAATGGCATAAACTTTGTTACTTTGCAGTTCACCCTTTCTTTAAAGCCCTAAGAGTTTTGTGAGGTCACAGTAGATAAGTTGCTCAAATAGCTAAAGGGAGACGCAGAGTAATGACTAACAGCAAGTTAGTGAGAGTCAAGAGTAGGACCCAGATGCCCTCTTTCACAGTCCCTTCTTCTACAGATTACACTGTCTTCCATATCTATTGCCCAGGCCATCTGCAAGCCATTGTGTAGTAATTATTTATTTATGTGCTCTACTAATTTGTTCTCCATTGCCTTTTCATGAAAGTCAAGGCACACCAGAGACCTCTTTAGAGGTCTTCCACTTTAATCCAGCCTATCATCAATTCAGATTGTTGGCATGAGGAAACACGGGTTAACAACCCCATAAGTCTGATGCTCTATGAAGATAAAAAATTGTACAGAAGAAGCTCAGACGGGAATGATGCCATCGGCATCTTTCGTAAATCCTTAATGCAAGCAGCTCTCATCCACAAAAAATCAATAGGATCTCTCTAGATGGCATACCTGCATATCCAAACTGATCAATGCATAACAACTACTACACATTCTGGAAACCAGTCATAAAACAGGACCCAGAGGGATCATCCCTCTTCGTCACTTAAGACAGTCAGAGTATCCTTTGCTTTTGCAGATGTTCAATATTGATAATCGGCAGAGTTTTTCAATAAGAGATTAATTTTCAAAATCTAATGTAATACTACTTTGGATACCATTCTCTTGTGATTTCTCTTTTTGTTTTAATCCTGTTATATATATATTTTAATTGAACTGTTTGAAATGCATACAGTAACTGGAATGTTTCTCTAACTTCGTAGATGCGTTTAAAGTATTTCATGACATAGAAGTTTAAATATATTATGTAAAATGCACCCCCTACATTCAGTTTCCACAATGTACCAACCTTGCTAAAAATACAGAAGGAATTTGTTCAGGGCTTCCTTACTATTAAAGTTGGCTTTCTTTCTTAGGAAGTCACCTCCTAAGACTAGACCTTTAGAAAAACTGCCCAAAGTTAGCCCAGCTTAGTCTTTAGAAAAGTCGTCAATGAGACCTATACATTTGGTTTAGATGTTGAGAACACTTTAAACATGTAATTCTCCTACTCATGAATATTAAAGATATATTTTAATATTTGACAGTAAAGTTCTCTTAACCTATTTAACCAGTTTTACAGATGATCCAAATACAGAATCAAAAGAAATCAGAGATCTTTAGAAGAATGTGCTGAATACCCTAAATAGCTAGCATAAGAGGACTATTCAGTACATTGGGAAGGTCAACCTTACTTTTTTCCAGGCAGTCCCCCAAAGCTGCAGATCACCAGTTCACGGTATGAGTGACACAGCCCCAGCAAGCATTGTG
This sequence comes from Pelusios castaneus, assembly GCA_007922175.1. Taxonomy (NCBI): domain Eukaryota; kingdom Metazoa; phylum Chordata; order Testudines; family Pelomedusidae; genus Pelusios; species Pelusios castaneus. The sequence continues at coordinate 7,356,763 of ML685763.1, read as the reverse complement.
GTAATGATGTCATATCAACCATGGAGCCAGCCAACTACAGGGATGGGAGGGAGAAAACAAAAAGTGGTGGAATCAGATAAACTGCCTTAAACAAAATATTGTTATATAATTTTGAACGGCTTCTTTTAGTATTCTCCACTAACTCAAGTTTTTACCTTCACCCCAGTTATTATCCCATGTTTGATTAGTGTGTAAGCCCTTAAGAGGCAAGAGCTGTGAACAATTGTGTTTGTGAAGTCCCAAGCACAATGTTTGGGCATAATAAATAATATTTTACCACCTCTGGGATATAAGATGTTAAAATACTTTTAAAAACTAATATATTGGGGTTTTGAAATAAGAAAAATCTTATTTTCTTTCTGCCCAGCAGCAAATTGTGTGACCCTGCCACGTGTCACTTGGAGGAAAAAGCTGAGAACCTGCAACTTCAGTGATCTGATTAGATGTTGACATTCCCCATGACTTAAATACAACTTTCACTCTGATTTGGAGAATTCAGCACATACACTACAGCTATGTGACGCTGTATTTCAAGTTAACATAAGCCAACCAGAATGCAAAAATTAGTGAAGAGTAAAATTAAGATAAATACAAGACCGGATTCTACTATCCTAGAGAAAAGGGCATTGTTTATTCAGCCCACTAACGGAATTGCACCACTATACTAAGCCTATAAACTGAGCTCATCAGGTTGAGATGAGGAAAAATTAAATGGCTCATCTTCTTTGTCTCTGTCCCATGACAAACTTCTTTAGTACTGAACCTACATGGAAGAAGCATTTTTCTTACTAACTTTTAATAAATAACAAAATAATAAAACACACACGTTTTTATTTGACTTTAATTGGTGTTTAAACATCTTACATTACCCTGATGGAATAATGTGTCACATACAGGACAAAATATTATTCAAGTTGTCTAAGACCTTACAGTCACTGCAGAAAACTGACACAGAGACAAGAAGCATAAGTGCTATGTCTATTTATGTATCTACATAGATAACTTTCTATATTCTCCTCTTTATATAAGGAGAGCATATGTGCAAATAGGGACAGTTTGCACAGGCAGAAAATTTACAGCAACAGAAGTTGTGAAAGGACACATTGCTTCAAACACTTCCTATCTGAGGATCTCAACATGTCCTCCCAAAATTAATAAAATGAACTCACAAGACACTCTCACCCACAGCCATGCCACATGAAAAAGAAAGAGAAAGAAAAAAGAAAACTTGTTCAAGAAGACTGGCAGAATTAGGAACAGAAACCAAGTCTCCTATTTTCCAGTTTCTTTCTTCCAACACAAGATCATCGGGCTCTTCTGCAAGGCCAAATTCTGCCGCCTTACTCAACCTGAGCAGTGCCTTGCACTGAAATTAGTTCCACTGATTCTTCTCATTGACTAATCCATCACGAGGCCACAAAAAGAGAGAGAAAACAACTCTGTAGTCCAGTGTTTAGGGACCCCCCTGGGAGGTGGAAGGTCCAGAGTACAATCTCCTTGCTCCAGTCGCTCTTCATTATTTATCCACTGTGGACCAGATTCAGCAGGAGAGAGGGAAGGAGCCCCACATCAGAATATGCCATATCTATGTGGTTAGAGCACTCTCCTTGGAAGTGGGAGACCTTTGCAGAAATCCCATCTCTCTCTCTCTCTGGCAGAGAGTTGGGAATTGACACATGAGTTTTCCACATCCCAGATGAGTGCTCTAACTGGGCTAAGTTACAAGGTGGGCACCACCTCCACTAGCTATTTTGGGAAGAGCAAGTCAGCAGCCTAGCTCATTCCTACAAGAAATGCCTTAGCACCTAAACCATCTGAATCCCAAAGAGGGAGTCCCATTTTTGGACCATTATAGAGAGAGGAACCTCCCTGTAGCTTGAACTTGGGGGCCTTTCTCCATGAAAAGGCATGGCTTAGGCCAACCCTCTCTCATTGGCACCTATATTGGCTAGTTTATGCAGTTCCCTGCCTAGTGTACTGGCTTTGTGGATCCCATTTGATGGCACTTATCTCCCCCCACTTCAGCATGTAAGAGCCTAGGTGCCTACCTGAGGCTTTGCAGGTCATCATGGTGTTTGTGTGATTTTCTAGGCACCTAAAAGTTAAGTGCCCTGACACTTAGCATTGCAATGCCTTAAGACCCTTTGTGAATCCCATTCTTCCTCCCTAACTGTCCATTACTATGCTTCTTGCATCTTCCTCCAAAGTGTCTGAGGCCATCAGGCATAGGGACCTGTGCCAAAGGAACTTCTGGACCTGTCCAGTGTCACAGTTTTGAAGTTGCTAACAATTTCAAGCCCGCCATTAACAGTTCCATCACACACACACACACAAAACTATTTTCTGACACTAAGCAGCATTACATCACCAGATTTAAGCTGCTATCAGAAAACCTGTGTAAATCAAATCTCAACAACAGAAATCACACTGTTTCATAGCTTTTGACACAGATAAGAAACATACACAATCAAGAGTTACAGTATAGCCACTAGGGGCCAAATGTTTGTCAAGTTAGCAGGCTGTCAGGTCAGGAACAAGAAATACTAACATGGCTACCCCTTTGAAAGGTGTTTAATGATTTTCACAACACCAGCACATTTGGTCTTGTGTAATGGGCACTTGGGAGTCATTAATCCAAACACAGTTATCCTTTTGCCTTTATTTTTTTCTAAAGGCTTGCAGGATAGCAACATTCAAACTAAATTAAAGCAATCAGCTTCAAGTGCCACTGAGGAAATGCTAAGCAAACCTGCAGTCTCTCATTCATTTGGAAGAGGCAAGAACCATCATTTGGAAATTCATTTGAACATACCTGCTGAAGTCTCACCCTCTGTGGGCCAAGCTTTTTTTTTTTTAAACCACCTTCAGAGCATGAGATACAGCAGGCCTGTATCTTGTGGCCACATAGAACAAGAGGGTGAGGCCATGAGCTATAAACTGTAAAGGTGAAATGAGCATTTCTGCATCTTCACACTGTTGCTCTTTAATGGGATAATCTGCATGGGTGGAGTATTACTGAAGTAGACTCAACTCCTTGAGTTAATATGTATGAAAAAATAAGGTGAGTATACAGCAAAGTTGAGACCATACAGATTAGAGGTCAGAGCAAGTATCTAATTTTAAATGTCTCTCTGAGAGCAAAATTATTTTTTCCCAGTCCCTCAAAGAAAGAGAGAGACTGTAAAGCAGATTTCCTTATGAGGAAATCTCTCTCCTTCCTTCCTCCCATCACCTGGAAATATTCCTCACTCATCCATCCCCACCACATAAGTCTTGCAGCAGAGCAAGAAGAAGCTGGAGGGATGTGTTGGGGATGCTCTGGGTCCCACATCTGGGATGGAGGGGTGAAGGAAAGAGGTCCTCTGCTCCTCTCTTTTGGGAGCAGGTGGGTGGCAGGGGATGCTCTCTGATGATCACCCCATAGGTATAAATCTGAGACAAGGGTGAGGATTGTCTCATTCACAGGGTCAGGCCTGAGAAGGGCTGCCTGGGTCCTCTGTTGAGGGAAGCTCTGGGATGGGGGGAGATGCTCTCTGCCCACCCTCCCTCTGCATTCACAGGGGCAGGCCTGGGATTGGGGAGGACAGATGCTCTCTGTCCCTGCCCCCATTCCCAGGGGAAGTCGGGGACTGGAAAGGGGGGAAGGATGCTCTCTGCCCCATTCCCAGGGGCAAAGTGGGAATTGAGGGGGGCGGGGACACTCTCTAGCCCCCACCCCACTGCCAGGGCAGGGCGGCGAGGAGATTGCGGGGAGGACGGCTTGCTGTCTGCCCGCCCGGTCCCCGGGAGCGATCCGCTGAGAGCGGGGCTGGCCCCGTCCCCGCCGGCCGGACTCACCCGTGCGGTGACCTTATACACGGTGTATCCCCGCGGGTGGCGCCGGGGCTCGGTGACCGTGTAGAACCGGGCCAGCTCCCCCGCCAGCTCCCGGGGGCAGCTCATGCTGGCCCAGCCGCACGGAGCCGCCGCGATGCGCGATGCACTCCCGGGTCAGGCCTCAGCCAGAGGCGGAAGCAGCTCCGGCAGCTCCCGCCCCGCCCTGGCTTCTCCCCGGGCACGCGGGGGGCAGGGACAGGAGGAGCCGGAGGGAGGAGGCTGGGGGGCGGCCGGGCTTGGGGCCAAGTCCCGCGATCTACCCGCAGCACTGGGGGAGTCCCCGGCCTGGTCCTCGGCCGCTGATTAGGCCGCTTTAAAAGCCCAACTTAGCAAGGTGCAGCCAACCATCCCTTCCGAGAGCCGGATTGCTAACGGGGCCCAGGGAACAGCTGTGGACTGCCACCTACATCGGCAGGGGCTTCGTCTTGCGTCCCAAGCACCTTCCAGTTGTCAACTAAAATGTCCTAAAGGGCGGGTGTGCTGCAGGAATTGTACAGGTGGCAAAACAAGACAGGGTTTTCTACAGTGGGAAAACCAGCGGCATGTTAGGGTTTGTCCTATAACAGCTCTTACAGAATCCTAGAAACTGGAAGGGACCATGAGAGGCCATGGAGTCCAGTCACTCATGGCAGGACCGAGAATTATCTTTTAATTTGTAGTGACTAACCTGAGGTTTAAACATGAGTCTCATGTTAGCTCCTATTTAATTGGAATGTTTTTCAACGCCTTAGTCACTAGGGCCTGGCTGACCTAAAGGCTTGTACACACTAGGGAGTTTTTGTGCAAAAACAAGCTCACCGGACACACCTGCAGGCTCCTTGTTGCGGCAGAACTGCCCTGTTCTGCCGCAACAATAATGCCACCTAAACGAGAGTCACAGCGTCTTCTGTGCAAAACCTTTCGTGCAAAAGAGGCTGTGTGTACGTTGAGTCATTTTCATTCCGTTTGACCTACCCTCCAGAAATGTCCCAGAGTGCCACGCAAGTCCACACTGGACCTCTCATACCAGCTAACAGAGCAGGGAAATTGACAAGCAATGGTATATGTCAATTTCACTGCTTTGTTAGAGTAGTGAAATTGACGTAGGGGGCCAAGGAGGGTGGCTGCCCCTCTTGCTGCAGGGGTCCACAGACAGCCACCTGGGCTACCCATCCCCTGCAGCAGTGGGGCTCCAGCCGCCAGGGTTCCCGGGTCTCTGGCAGCAGCGTGACTGCAGTGGCTGGGGTTCCAGGGTCCCCAGTGGCTGCAGTAGGGATGTGCCACTCCAGCTGCTGGGGTTCACCCTGGCAGGTGGCCGCGGACCCAGGAACCCTGGCGGCTTAAGACCTGCTGCAGCCTCCAGGGACCTTGGAAGCCCGGCAGGTTCAGTCACATTGCAACTGTGGGGGAACCAGGAAACCCTGTTGGCTACAATCATGCTGCTGCCTAGCGGCTGAAGCCCTGCTGCTGCAGGGGATGGGTAGCCCAGGTGGCTGTCCATGGACTCCTGCAGCAAGAGGGGCAGCCACCCTCCTTGGCCCCCCCACGTCAATTTCACTACTCTAACAAAGCAATGAAATTGACATATACCATTGCTTGTCAACTGCAGTCACTGGGGTTCCCTGATCCCCAGTGGCTGAGCAGCTCCAGCAGCAGCGGGGCTGCTGCTGCCTGGGTTCCCCCCTCCCCCCACAGTGGCTGCCTGTCCTGTGACCAGAGCTGCTCAGCTGCCAGGGACCGGGAACCCCAGTGGCTACAGCCCCACTGCACTTAGGGGACCCAGAAACTCCAGCAGCTACAGCAGCTACAGCCAGGGACCTCAGCGGCTGGAGCCGCTCAGCTGCCCAGGGTCCCAGGTCTTGCCGGCAGTGGGGATGCTGTGGGCTCCAGAGGTGCGGGAGGCAGCAGGGAGCCTGTGCAGTCCCTGCAGAGGAGCTGAGGGGTTGACCTCTTAGCTCCCCTGACACAGCCTCTTTTGCCATTGGAAGTGGTCCTAGCGTGGACACATTCCAACAGCAAAAGGCTGGTTGTGTGTATACTACCCAGTTTTGCCATTATAACTTTGTAGTGTGTACATAGCCTAAGAATAGCCTCACTTCTGAATGTGTTTTAAAACACAAACCTGTTTTCCTCATCTAAGCACAATTCTGATGTAAACAAAAGGCATGCTTAGCTGGGCTTTGTTAATCCTCAGAGTAGGGGCGGGGCCAGGGCCATCCCTTGGGGGGAGCAGGACCCAGGGCCAATCGGCTTAGGCAGGGCCCCGCCCCCCATGCTGGAGGGGAGCGTGGTGGGCTGGCCCACTCTGCCCCCAGGGACCTCAGTTGTTCCCTGGGGACCTGCCCAGAGCTGCCCCTGGGGACCCCAGTCGCCCTCCCCCCCCCCCCCGGGGCCCGGGGCCGCCCCCGCCTCCAGGAGCCAGTCCCTGCCCCAGCCAGGAACCCGCCGCCGCCCGCCGCTGGGAGCCAGCCCTGGCCCGGAACCCGACGCAACCCGCCACTGGGAGCCGGCCCCAGCCGGGAACCCAAGGCCGCCCACCGCTGTGAGCCGAAGGCAACCAGACCAGGGGAGTGAGCCGAGCAGGCTGTACAGTCTGCATTGGGGGGCAGCAGCGGTGCGGGCCTCACACTGCCCCCCTCGAAACCATGGAGCTCAGGGTGATCGCCCCGCTCGCCCCCCCCCCCCCCCCAAAAGACAGCTCTGGATGGGGCATAAGGGTTAACCATAGTCAGCTATCTTACTTTAAACATGACTGTCTTTGACTATACTGGGTGCTAAGTGATGTTTAAAACATGTTAAGTAAATGAATGTTTTAAAATCACCACCACTTCCTCACCTGTTGCCCACATTGGACAATGTAAGTGTACACAGCATTCAGGCTTTAGAATCTACTCCCTATCAGGCCAGCCAACCCCTGTGAAAATACACCAGATTTTGCCCTTATTGTGGTCACAGTGTGTAACATGTTTAAGAGTATGTTAGCTGGCCATGGTTCGCTTTGTTGTTAAAAATGCATTTATAGAACTTTCTCTATCTTTTTGGAGGGGAAAGGGAGTATGGACAGAAGTAACCTTTCAACTTGAGGCAGAGGCAAGCAGTGTCTCATAGCTTGGAGTTTACTACTGATGGAAATAGTAGAAAGACAAATCACACATCCAAGTTAGTATTATACAGAGAGATTTGGGATATATTATGCAATCTCTTTTCTCCAAGGACTCAAGGAATGGAGTCCAGATTAATTTAAATGCCCATTTTCCCTTACATATAGTAAAAAGTCTTCCCTAGAGGACTTAGGTCTCACTGACTTGAAAAGCATGTTGCATGCATTTCTTAGATTTCCATATAATTTTGTAACTTTTTTAAGAAAGCTAACAAAACAAATACTTTTGCATAGGTGTGATGTTCCCCTCCTGCAATCTGGATTGGTGTGCTACTATGCCATCCCAATACTACAACACAGGGCCTGGACTTACCCCACCTTCCCGGGTAAGCCCACACTCCTGGGCCTGCTCACTTCCAGCCTCCAGCATGTAATCAGTCACTCAGGCGGTGGAACTGTGCTCTCACTATCCTCTCATCGGGTGGTGCCCCAGCGAGCACCCCCAGTCTCCAGGTGCAAAACCAGGAACTTCCATCTTGCAAAGTTCAGTGCATGCCCACTGGGCCTTGCAAGCATATTTACACCAGTCTGTCAATTTAAAAAAGAAATTGACAATGCATTAGCTTTTGGTCTAAGTCAGGCATTCACACATGCTCTTATAATATCTCACCGCTTTAGATAAAACAAACAGTTATTGACTAAAACATAATTTCACGTGAATATAAGATAAATCAATGCAAAATCAAATAATCAGTCATGGAGGTAATTACAATCAAATAAAAGATAACTTGCATGCTAAACTAAGGTCACTGTTACAGTCCATTGCAAGATTACACACATGCTTTGGCTACTGATGGTTTTGTAGCCAGGTCCTTCTCACCATGTGGATAGGCATCAGTCCTTAAAGTTGCCTGCAAGATGGATTACCATGACAAAAAACCTCAATAAATTCAAAGTGTGTGACATGTTTCATACCTGTACACATGTATGATGTTGCAAGAAACATGCTACCTTAAGAGAAATGTAGAGCATGCCATGAGCATTCAAAAAACACCTTACGGGACATACTTTGTACTAGACCAAACACAATTATATTGTAAGAGTGAACAGGAAAGATACACAGATCATATTAGAGGGATGTAGGAGGGGTGCAGCATGTCATAATAGGATTTGGAGGGAACATAGTTATATCCTGAAATAAGTAAGCAAAGGTGAAGTGTTAACTGAAATCTTTAGGGCTATATGTACACTTGTAAAGTTAAGTCGACTCTGTTAATTTGACTTAACAAGTTCGACTTAAAGTTGACTTAAGTCGACCTTGTTAAGTTGACTTAACAGTAGACATAGCTGTCCACACTAGCTTTAAGTCAACTTAATAAGGTCGACTTAGCGCTATTCCCTGTCCACACTGGCTTTAAGTCGACTTAAGAAATCGACTTAAGGCGTAAGTCGACCTTCAGAGGTGGTGTTATTAAGTCAATTTAAGCTGTTATTAAGTTGACTTAAGGAAGCGCTTAAGTCGACTTAATAAAAGCCCAGTGTGGACGCGGCTTTGTGTAGGTCGACTTAAGCGTCCTTAAATTGACCTAAATTGCCACTGTAGACACACCCTAGGATTTGCTGATAGTCCATGATATTGTACCAGTAAGTTACCCAGTATTGATCAGAAACAAAATACGTAGAAAAACATGATGCATTTTACATGTAGGTAGTTAGTATATATTGAAGATGCTATCTTCACATAACTAAAAACTTCACAAAATCTTGCATATAATTTAGTCACTTGATGATGACTGGGAATTCTTCTCAGATATAGGAATCACATACTGTAAACAAATCCCTCATAAAGCAAGTCATACCACCGACATCTTTCACAGAATCCTAAAAGGGTAAAATGGAGGGAACCTCAAGATGTTATCTAGTCTAGCTCCCTGCTCTGAATCAGGATGAAGTGTGCCTTCTAAACTCTCCCAGATAGTGTTTGTCTAAAAACCTGTTCTTAAAAACCTCCAGTGATGTGGATTCCGCAACCTCCCTAGGAAGCCTATTCTAGTTCTTAACTATCCTTGTAGTTAGAAATTTTTTTGTAATACCTTCTAACCTAAACCTCCCTTGCTGCAGATTAAACCAATTCTTGTCCTAATTTCAGTGGACATGGAGAACTGTCCGTCATCCTCTTTGTAAAAGACTTTAACATATTTAAAGACTTATCAGCCTCCCTCTTCACTCCACTTCAGAATTTCTCATGAGACATTTTAGTACATATTTCCCAAAGAAACGTTTACTTTGTTTATTTTATATTACAAAAATACACCATTTTAAAGGGTGAAATTAACAAAAGGAGAACCTATCTGTTCTTCAATTACTTTGCTTTTCTGTGGTGTCCCTTCTCCCCCTCCTACCATCTGCGGCATGTGCTTTGTTTAGAACATTTTTCTGAGGCACGGTTCTTCTAGTCATGCATGTCTGTAAAGCACCACGCTAACATTTGGCAAGATGCAGTTGTTCAGCTGAGGTACACTCTTCTATGAAGATATACATTTGGATGATGAGGTTATGATAGGGTTGCCAGTTTTGGTTGGATGTATTCCTGGAAGTCTATTCACATGACAATTTTTAATTAAAGATTAATCACTTTAATCTCCCAGGCCACTCAGTAATGGACTTCTCTGTATGTATTCTCAGACTCCTTTACTCTAGAGACCAAGGCTACAAAGAGAGACTTCTGAGTTTGAATTCATATGCAAATTAGATGCCATCAACCTGCGTCTCAATGAAAGTATGAACTGGCTCTCTCATTACAAACATTAAGCTTTAAATGCACCATAGGATTCCTCCTTTGTTTTTCATTACTAACAGTGATTCTCATCTCTCTCAGCCTCACCACTTTCTGATATGTTGTGTTTGAATCCGTACAACTTGTTTGATTTGCTGAAGTAATCCCACCTGATGCAGTGAAATGTAATCACAGAATTTATCTTTCACTCCCATACTGTAAGGTTTTTCTTTCAATGCAAGTTTTCTCAACTCTAGCCTCTGACAAAGTGGGACTTTGCCCATGAAAGCTCATGTGAAAAATAAATTTGTTAGTCTTTAAAGTGCCACAAGGTTCCTCTTTCATATTGGGAATGTTTCCTTTTGACAAAATAACAGTTTACAGTTGGACTCTGCCACCCTTACATATGCCAAATGTTACTCTGGCTATATACAGACGATCACTTTATTGTGCGGTAAGGCTCCTTACCGCACAATAAAGCTGCTAGCGTACACATGATCAATTTCCCTGTTGCGCAGCAACACCCTCTTGCCATGCAACAGTTAAACCACTCAAATCGAGAGTGGTTAGCATTACTGCGGAACAACTGTTCAGCAGTAATACCCATTTTGCGTGTTAGACAGCCTCCGGAAATGTCCCAGAATGCCAATCAAGACCGCTCTGGGACATTGGAGCTGTCAAATATGTCAATTTCACTGCTCTAGCTGAGCAGTGAAATTGACATATATGTCCATTTCACTGCTCTAGCAGAGCAGTGAAATTG
>ML685763.1:7315105-7341269 GCA_007922175.1 Pelusios castaneus | reverse complement strand
TCTGGAAGTTTCCAGTTGTGGGTCACTAATCTGCCCAACAACAGTAACCCACCCTCAGCAGGTCTCTCAAGAGATAGCCTTTTCAGGCATATGGGTTACACAGGACTCACTCTGTATGGGTTAGCAAAAGGCATATACCGACCCCCGAGTCTTCTGACCATTCCCTGACAGCCCACTGAGCACTCATATCACCACCAGGCCTGCTATTCCTAAAAGAACAGTGCACACCAATTTGTAAGATTTCAACTCAGGATCATCTCTTTACATAACCCCACAGCACATAGATATATTTACAATGAACACAAGAACAAGTTTATTACTCAAAAGCCAGAGATTCAAATGATAGTGCGTAAGAATATTGAAAACAAAATCTCACCCAAAATTCCCCCCAAGGTTTTCAACCAAACCTGGTTGAGGCCCTTTTTCTTGAAGCAAACGCACTTTCCATTTACTTCTTAATTGAAAGATGCCTAGAGCAAGTCTCTGATATGCTAGGGGTCTTTCCACAAACACAGTTTCTCTCTTCCTGCTACTTTTCTCTTTTTGAAGTTTTCACAACCCTTCATATTCATTTGGCTCAGATTGGCGAGAAGAGATCCATTGTAAACCATACAATACTTAATCTACATGTAACCAGCCAGATAGATGAACATTTTTTGTCAGAGAGAAAATCTGTTTTTCACCTTTGCTCATGATCAGTTCCTAGACCACACCTTAAGAACATAATTTTCACTGCATATGCATAACTCTTTGTACAACCTCCATACTGCATTTGACAGTGATATTGATGACCAACATGACACCAGCTTTTATTTGAGACTTCACATGATACCCTTTGATGAATTGGAATGTACATCCCATCTCCCTTCCCATAGAATCATAGGGATGGAAGGGACCTCACGAAGTCATCTAGTCCAACCCCTGCTAAAAAGCAGGACCACTCCCACTGAATCACCCCAGCCAGGGTTTTGTCTAACCGGGCCTTAAATATCTCTAAAGATGGAGATTCTACCACCTCCCTAGGTAACCCATTCCAATGCTTCACCACTCCCCTAGTGAGAAAGTTTTTCCTAATATCCAACCTTGACCTCTCCAGCTGTAATTTGAAACCATTGCTCCTTGTTCTGTCCTCTGTTACCCTCGAGAACAACCTAGCTCCCTCCTCTTTGGAGCACCCCTTCAAGTAGTTGAAGGCTGCTGTCAAATCTCTCCTCAGTCTTCTCTTCTGTAGACTAAATAAGCCTAGCTCCCTCAGTCTCCCCTCATAAGTCATGTGCTCCAGCCCCCTAATCATTTTTGTTGCCCTCCGCTGGACTCTTTCTAATTTGTCCACATCCTTTCTGTAGTGGGGAGCCCAAAACTGGACACAGTATTCCAGATGTGGACTGACCAGTGCCGAATAGAGGGGAATAATCTCATCCCTCGATCTGCTGGCAATACTCCTACTGATGCAGCCTAATATGCCATTGGCCTTTTTGGCAACAAGAGCACACTGTTGGCTCATATTCATCTTCCCGTCCACCATAACCCCCAGGTCCTTTTCTACAGCGCTGCTACTTAGCCAATCGGTCCCCAGCCTGTAGCAGTACATGGGATTTTTCCATCCTAAGTGCAGGATTTTGCACTTGTCTTTGTTGAACCTCATGAGGTTTCTTTCGGCCCAGTGTTCCAATTTGTCCAAGTCTCACTGGATCCTGTCCCTGCCCTCCAGAGTATCTACCATTCCCCCCAGCTTAGTGTCATCTGCAAAATTACTAAGCATGCAGTCTATCCCACCATCAAGATCATTAATGAAAATGATGAACAGAACTGGCCCCAGGACCGACCCCTGGGGCACTCCACTCATTACCAGTTGCCAACTAGACATCGAGCCATTGATTCCTACCCACTGAGCCCGTTGATCTAGCCAGTTTTCTATCCACCTTACGGTCCACTCGTCCAACCCATACTTCCTTAACTTGCCGACGAGAATGCTGTGGGAAACCGTATCAAAAGCCTTGCTAAAGTCAAGGTATACCATGTCAACAGCTCTTCTTGCATCCACAAATCCACTCATCTCATCATAGAAGGAAATCAGGTTGGTCAGGCATGATTTGCCCTTGGTGAATCCATGTTTACTGTTCCTGGTCACTCTATTTTCCACCAAGTGTTTCAGGATGGATTCTTTGAGGACCTGCTCCATGATTTTCCCAGGGATTGAGGTGAGGTTGACCGGTCTGTAGTTCCCTGGATCCTCCTTTTTCCCTTTCTTGAAGATAGGTACAATATTTGCCTTTTTCCAATCCTCTGGGACCTCCCCCATTTGCCATGAGTTCTCAAAGATAATGGCCAGTGGCTCTGTAATCACTTCAGACAACTCCCTCATAAAAGATTGGCATTTAAAGATTCCTGGGTCACAGCTGGTCCATTGGAAACTTATAATTACAGGACAGTGTAGGCCAGCAGTTCCAGGAATGACATCTAAGACTGCCATGATAACCCCAAGGAAATTTTCCATTGGGAGCCTTAGAAAAGACAGATAATGTGACAAGTGGGTATTTGAAATTTCAGGGACATTTGGAAGGCTGTAAGAAGCAGATTTGAATGGTTTCAGTGCCACAAGATATAGTACCCAATGTTTCTGTTGGTATATGTTAGTTATGCTTTCCCTTTGCTATCTTAGAGGTGTTTCCTCTGTGTGATCCTAGTAGAGATAAGTTCAGTGTTGTCTATGCAGATATTTGGGCTATTCTTGCAGTAACTACTTTCTTACCTAGATATTATTAAAATTGATAATTTACTACTAGCAAGAAAGGTGAAATATTGGAGACTATTAACCGTAGAATTTTTCTTTCATAGCTCTACCAATTAACTTTGAAGCCGCAAGAGATATTAGTTCAGCCTCCATGCCCATTCAATCCTTGGTCTCTCCAAGACTGTCAAAAAGATGCCAGTTGCCAAAAGGGGGATAATCTTTTAGTTAAGGCACAAAACTGGGAAACTCTCTACCGACCTGAAGTACACGAAAAACTTGTAATGGATAAATTAGATATGGAGCATTGTATTGGTGACAAATTTTCCTCAATATGTATTCCTCTGTTTTGTTTTATGAACATTTGTTCTGGTTTTCAGATTCATCACTGTAATTAGTCCTTTATCATGTGAAAGAAAATGATCCTGAAATATCGGGTTGATTTTTATAAGGATTACATTAGACAAGTTGGATGCATGTTTACACAATTTGAAAGTGGAAGTTTGTCAAAGTTTGAGATGTTGTTTTTCCAAGTGATGGTCTCTGTTTGTTTTTCTGGTCTTGATTCATGTTATTGTATAAATAAATAAGTGTAAGAAAAAGCACCTTAATGAGACATTATGGTAGGGATAATAAATGCACAAAAGAGCAGAAGTTTAAAGATACTGTTCTCACAGAAGCCACAGCGCTGCATGCTTGTACATTAGTAATAGTTGGCTTTACAATCTATACTATCATCTAATTATTTATTTTATATGCCCAGATTAAAGTCACTATGGGAACTAGAACTGAGTTTCATCAAGTTTATACAAATCTCAAACCTAAAATTGCATTAACAGCTTGCTTGCATGAATTTTGCTGTTCTCTACAAGGAAATTAACAGGGAAAGGGGGAAAATATTTAGAAAAGAAAGAAAGTAAAGTGTCAGTAAATTTTCTTGCCTCCACATAATTGAGCCATTTCAATTCATGGTGTTTTGACACATTACATGATGACAAGTTTCAGAGGGGTAGCCATGTTAGTCTAGTTCAGCAAAAAACAAGGAGTCCTGTGGCACTTTTCAAGATTAACAAATGTATTTATTGCATGAGCTCTCCTGGGTAGAATCCTACTTCATCAGATGCATGAAATGGAAGATACAATATGAAAAGGGATGTATTAATGCAGAGAAGAGTAAAAGGTCAGTTCAGCAAACCAGGCAAGTTGTTTGGATTCAAACAATCTGGAATAATAGACAAGAAGGTGGGAAGATTAAAAAAGGGGGAAATAACCTTTTATAATGACAGAGCTAACTCAAATCTCGATTCAGACCCATAGGTGGTCTTAGCAGGTCGGCAGGTAGGGCAATGTCCCAGGCCCCCCGGGGTGAGGGGCCCCCCAAGCCAGAGCTGCTGGCCTGGAGACCTGGCAGTAGCCAGCATGAGGGCCAGGGCAGCGCCAGAGAGGTGGATTGGGGGCCTGACGGTGGCCCCACCAAAGCCGGCATGAGCACCAGAGCCCACCGCAGGAGGTGGGCAGCTCTGTGGCGGTCCCAGCAAGGCTGGCATGGAGCCCAGGGGCCTGGCAGTGGTCCCATAGAGGTCAGCGTGGGAGCCGGGGGAGGGAGGGGAGAGACCAGTGGGGGGTGGGAATCTGGCCGGGAGCTTGGTGAGAAGGCAGGGAGCCACAGCTGGGGGTTCGGCCGGGTGGGGGGGCAGGGAGCCAGCCAGGGTTTGGGGGGGGGCCGGGGGCCGGCAGGGGGGCCCTGGTGGGGGTCTGCAGGGGGCCCGGAACCCCTGAAGGGAAATGGGGGGCTGGCGGGTTCCTGGGGGACAAAAGTCAAGGATGGGGGCCCCTCCATGTGGTGTGGGAGGGCCCCATACTTGACTTTTGCTCGGGGCCCCAGAATCACTAAGACGGCCCCTGTTCAGGCCCAAGCTAATGGTACCAAATTTGCATATGAATTCTAACTCTTCAGTTTCCTTTAGAAGCTTTGGTTTGAAGTTTTTCTCCTGAAGCACTGTAAAGGGCATGTCTTTAACAGAATGTGTTTATACACCATGTTCAGACTTTAAGTAGCACATGCCACCGTGATTCAAGAGAAGCCATCAGATTTGCTAGGACTTGAAGAAAGAGTACAATCTAGGGACTAGTGATGGAAGGAGCCTGAGGAGATTATGTGTTTGCAGATATCAAAATATATAAAACCAATAACCAGTAATGAAGTAACTTGTTAAGGTATAGACTTAGAATGAATTTCCTGCACAGTTTCACTTGTTCATTATTGCTTATTCAGTTATTCCCTAAAATTTAGCAACATACACATTTCGTTCTCACTGAGGACTGTCAGATGCTAGGTATAAAGTTTTAAAACCAAACTGCTTAGATTATTGCTAGGGCCCTACCAAATTAATGGACATGAAAAATGCATCATGGACCGTGAAATCTGGTCTCCTCCATGAAGTTTGGTGTTTTGTGTACTTTCACCTTGTACTGTAAAAGTGCATAACATTTTTCAGACTGGGGGTCCTGACCCAAAAGGGGGTTGCCAGGTTATTGAGGGGTGGAGAGATTTGCTGTATTGGCACTCTTACTTTTGTGCTGCCTTCAGAGCTGGGCATCTGGCCAGCAGCTGCCGCTCTCCGGCCATCCAGCTCTGAAGGCATCCAGCAGCAATAAGGGCAGCAAAATATAGCTTTGCACCCTTATATTCTATGCTACAGCTGGCAGTGATGCAGCTTTCAGAGCTTGAATCCCAGCCAGCAGCTGACACTCTGGCTGTCTGGCTCTGAATGCAGCAGATCAGTAATGGTGGCAATACCGCAATGCCCCTACAATAGGCTTGCAACCCCCTTTTGGGTGGGCCCCCCAATTTGAGAAATGCTGAGTTTCAAGGGCTTTGCATGTTCATATTTTGCCATTTTAAAATACACATTCATGCTTTGTTATAACACCATGAAAATGAAAATTTAAATATCTGAAACTGTGAAATTCAAGATTTTTTAAATGCTATGACCGTGAAATTTTCAAAAAGGAGCTGTAATTTTGGTAGGGCCCTAATTAGTGCATTGCAAGAGGACATCTGAACACCAAATTTTCTGCCATACAGAAAAACAAGAACAAATAGGTGATGAGTCATACCAGTATTAGCGGTCCACACCCACCACAATAGTCTCAAAGCTAAGTGGAGATGAAGCATGATTGAGCTTGCTCTCAAACTCCTTGTTGAAGAAAGAAAAATCAATGACATTTAAAATGAGATTTAAAATGGAAGTACCTTTTCAGCTATAAATTTAGCCTCATTAGTTTGATGAAATAATGGTGCGTACACTGGGAGATAGAAGGAATATTTCAGTTTTCCATTTTTTACCACCCCTCTTCGATTTAGCTCTACATTTAGTTTATACAAGTTGAAAAAAATCTTCCTGGAGAAGCTGCAGCTGCTGTTATTCTGAGGTTGCTTCCAGGACCTGATGAAGTATGCTGTTTTCAAAAACTTGCCCATTTTGTTTTTGAGAGTTCTCCAGAGCATTTACACATATAAATGTAAAGGGTTGTTTGAGTGTATGAGGGTTGTTTAGTTATTTTTATAATCTAACAGACACAGCAACTACTTTTTTGGGTAAAACAAAGGAAAATGTAGTAGTATTGATATGGGAAGGACATGATTTCAGCAGAGGAGCAGCTCTTCAACAATCAAGACATCTTCACAACAAGCTAATAGCATCCACTTATGAAGGACTTTCAAAATTTTAAATGATCAATCCAGTGTTTGGGCAATAGGAATTATAAAGATACTATCTTGAAGAATAGTCCTTAACTTAGTTATAGAAATGGATGAAATGCTAAGAGCCAGGGATTTCCCAAAATTTGAAATAAAAGAGGGGAGCAAATTAATTGACTGATCAGTGTAATAGTTCAAGGGAACAGTTGAGACAAGAGATAATTTGAATTTATGAATGAATTAGTCTTTTACTACAGTTGTTTATTTAGGAATAAATTAGTCCTCTGTTTTGCCTGCTGTCTAACAAACCTTTCCCTGTAGCAACATGTTGTTGCTTTACTTGAGGCTGATCTCTTTATTTTTCCTGCTTCTCCTTCCTTTAAGCTTTGACATCCCCTTAACAATTTTTAAATGACCTTTTCCTCTTTCCTTACTAAGACTCCATATGTAGCCCTATTAACATATTGTTCCCCAGTGTTTGAGTCTTAACATCCACTTTGATTTTCTGTAACAGCCTGACCTGATCCTATGACTTACACATCCCTGCATTTATTTTCCTCCCATTCTGGAAGTTCCCCATCTTCAAAGCTCTGACAAAGTGGGACTTTCTCCCCCGAAAGCTCCTGTGATAAATACATTTGTTAGTCTTTAAAAGAGCCACAGGACTCCTTGTTTGTTTTTCTTTGAAAAATAAATAGCCAAAGTGGACTTGTCACTAGTCCCCTTGCCCTGTTGCAATGAAGTCACACATTAAAAGAAAGACCCCTGAGCTTTGGAATCTGCCCTGCGCCAATATGGCTACCTAGCTTCTGCCCTTACCTATCATGGCCTCCCTGCCAGGCTTCAGACCTAAATCAAGATGTCCGCCCCCAGCTTCCCGCCCTTAACCAAAATGGCCGCACTACAATAAAACTACGGCGCCTCCGCCCTAAACAGAGATGGCCGCTCAGCTTCAGCGCTCTGAGCATGCCGGGTTGCCTTATCAAAAATGGCCGCCCCTCAGGAAAGGATTCCTAGGTGGGGCAAGACAGTAGAACTACGACTCCCATGGGTCTGTGCGTGTCACTCGCTGCGACGGTAGGGCGAGACTGCAGCCGGTGCGGCTGCTGCTGGGGGAGGAAGTGGCCGGCGTGGAAGGCGGCCGGGAAGCCGGGGCCTGGATCGGGGGGGGGAGCTGGTGGTGTCCTAGGATGACCCCCCTGTGGGGGAGTGATGTAGGGGGCAAAGGGGCTGCCTGGAGCGGCGAGTGAGGCGCCCTACTTGGAGGTAAACACCGGGGAGGTGGGGGCGGAGGGCGCTAAGGAAGGGGCGGGTTGGGGCTTCGACAGTGATTTGAACAGACCCGGCTTAGTTCTGCACATCTGAGGCCTTGCCCCGGGCCGGAAGGCTCCGCTCTTGGATGCCCGCAAAGGCTTAAAGCTAAACTGCAGCGGGGCATGTGGGAGGGAATGTGCTGAATGCCCCCGCTGGCCAGCCCTTGGACGCATGCAGCTCGGAAAATGGAAGGAAGTCCAGGGGGGGGCGACTTCTCTTTGCAAGTCACCTGTGGCTTCTCAGTATTTAATGGTAAATTCTGTGGAGCCAAGAGGCTTTACATTTGAATGAGGAACCAAATCTTCTCTGAGTGGTTCTAAAGCAAACCAGCATTCAAGAACTCATCACAGTTACATCCTAAGTGTAGCATAGTATTCTCTGCCTGGTGTTTGGTTCCCTGGGGAATGACCGCTCTATTAAAAAGCTGCTGGGAGAGGAGGAGAAGTTGGTTCAGTAGAGAGCCCCAGTTACGCTGGTCCACTAGATCAAGTGGAAGACAGGAGGCTTTTGACTGTAGCCATGCTTCTGCCACTTATTAGCCTTAGTACCTGACATTTGTAAAGCTTGTTTATATAATTAAATATCCATGTGTCCATTACAGGTGGGGAAACAGAGGATTTAAAGAACTGAATTGTATGGGGGCATTGTGGCTTACTTTATTAGGTCTGGAGTGGAAAAAGGGAGATCTGGGTTCTAATTCTGATTCAGACAGTTTCTCCATCTGGAAAACTGAGACAATGAGATTTATCTGTTTCATTAGTAACTCTTTGTAAGCGGCCATGCAATAAGAGAGAAAGTTCTCTTGTGGATCAGGAACTGATTAAAAGACAGAGTAGAAATAAATGGTCAGGTAAATCGTGGTGTCCCCCAAGTAATTGTGCTGGGACTAGTGATGTTCAACATATTCATAAAATGGTCCGGAAGAAGAGAAACAAGGGGTGGCAAAATTTGCAGATGGTACAAAATTATTCAAAATAGTTAAGTGCAAAGCATGCTACAAAAACTTAGATTTCACAAAATTGAGTGACTGGACAACTAAATGGCAGATGAAATTCAGTGTTGATAAATGCAAAATAATGCACATTGGAAAACATATCCTAACTATACATACAAAATGATGAGTCCTAGATTAGTTGTTACCACTCAGAAATATCTTTGAGTCATTGTGGTTAAATCCCAAACTAGCAGAATGTTAGGAACCACTAGGAAAGACGCATAAAAAGACAGAAAATAACAATGCCAATAAACAAATCTATGGTACACCCACACCTTGAATGCTGTGTTCCGTTCTAGTCACTGCTTCTCAGAAAGATCTGACAATTGGGAAAGATACAGTGCAAAACAACAAATGATTAAGGGTTTAGAATAGTTTTCATATGAGGAGAGACTAAAAAGACTGGGACTTTCTAGCTTGGAAAAGAAGCAACTAAAAGGGGATATGATAGAGGTCTTTAAATCATGACTGATGTAGAGAAAGTGAATAAGGAAGTGTCATTTTCTCCTTCACATAACAAGAGCCAGGTAGTCACCCTATGAAATTAATAGGCAGAAGATTTTTTTAAACAAACAAAAAACTCTTTTACACAATACAAAGTCAACCTGTGGTACTCATTGCTGGTGGATGTTGTGAAGGCCAAAACTATTTTCGGCTTCAAAAAAGAACTATCCAAATTGATGGAGGACAGATCAATGGCTATTAGCCAGCATGATCAGGGACACAACCCCATGCTTGGATGTCCCTAGCCTCTGATTGCTGGAAGTGGATGGATCACTCAATGATTGCCTATTATGTTCTTACCCTCTGAAGCATCGGGTATTGGCCATTGTCTGAAGACAGGATACTGGGCTAAAAGGACTTGATTTGACCAGTATGGCAGTTCTTAAAGGGCCAATGGCAATATGAATCAGTAGCAGATGTGAGGCTAGAACTCAGATCTGTCTCATTCCCAGCCCTGTGCTTACCACAGGAGACCATGTGGCTATTGGCAAACCTGTAGCATGTTTTCCAAATTCAGAAGTGTGGCTTATTGAGGGTAAGTGGATTTCTTGCAGTTTCCCTCTAAAATGAAAACATGCATGCAAAATATTGAAACTTTGCAAAATTGCTCCATTTGCTGTATCTTGTGCATTTGAAAATAGGTCAATTTTGTCAGAAAAATGTTTGACAGTTTTTTGTCCAGTTGTAATTGATCTTGAGTTTGTTTTGATTTATTTTTGTTTGTTTTTAAGATACCTGTCCACGTGTCTTGGTATAGTAAGGTGGTTGAGTATAAAAGTGAATTATCTATCCAAGATCATTCAAATGAAGAACAATGAACAAAACTGTTCTACTAGCCTGCAATCTTGAACTTTTACAAAAAGGAGAACCTTTCATGGGGAGAAAAAAATTAAAAGCTTTTCAAGCCTTTCTATATAGTGTAAAAAAAGAGACAGTCCCTCTTTCTCCCTCCCCCTTTATTATTATTTGCATATTTTTTTTTGGCTAAAATTTTAGTTTTGAAGAGCAAGAGCCTTTTTAGAACTTTATATTTCTGGTAGGGCAAAGAATGCTATATAGAGGAAACCCATTTCTGAATATTTTCAAAGACAACTTTTCTTCTTTGCAGGAAACTTCTACACTGAAGTGTGTGGTGTAAGAACCTGTATAGAATAGATGATGTCCCAGTATACTAAAATACTATGCCTACCTGCTGGGCTCTTTCATCAGTACTCTTCATACAGGTACTGAATGAAAAACCATAGTTAAATATGAAAAAAAAGTTATAACATAGCTTATAGTTTAAACTGTAACTGAAGCGACAGGTTTATAAAAATGACTGTTTGATGATTAGATTTGTATTCTGTGCATCCAATCGTTTAGATGAGTTCTATATGGAAAATATTATTTCCCATTATTGATATGTAAACAGTATATGAGGAAAAATATCATATAAGAAATAATAATCAGTAATTTAGGAAAAATTGTATCTGCGGGTAGTAGTCTGTATTTCTTGTTCTGAAAGCAGACTTGGTTGAATAAAGAGCTGTATGCTTTAAGTAATATATTCTTTTATTGTAGACACCCCATGCTGCCCCATCACATGCAGAGACTGGGCAGAGATTGGGTTTCCCACTGGAATATCCCTCAAAGATTCTGCTGGAACAGTTATATCTCCAATTGTACAAGGTGGGCTGGGCACTACTCTTGGGCTCCATATATCAGCCCTGGCGATTTTCCAGTAAACTGGAGACCACCTCATTTTCTTGGACCTGGAAGACCCCCTCATTTTAGGGGCCATTGGAGACCACCTAGGTACTGGCATTGGCAAGCTGAGAACTTCACACAGAACTCTTTTTTTCATCTCTCTAATCCTAATATGAAATCGGAGGCAGATGAACCCTCTTCAAAAAGGAGAAGATACAGTGGTCAGAATGAGGTTTGCAGTCCTAAAGAAGAAATGAGCAGCTCTAACCAGAACGAAGCATCCTGTCTTCCAACTCCACCAAAAAATGAAGAAGAAAATATCACAAACACAAAAGGTAGAAATAGTATTTGATATTTCTCTAGTGGTTTTTATATGTTTAACAGGCTGTAAGCACTGGGAAATGGTACCCTCTTTTTCCATGTCTTTGCTTACAACTATAGAAGGTTGTCTTTAAAAGGTATTAAAAACATCAAGTTCTGTAACATAGCCTTTAAACTGTTTTGATTCTGTGCATTCAAAAATTACTTTGGCAGAAAGAACTGAGTTCATGGTGCTCGGAAGTCTCTCGGGTGGCATATTTTTGGAAGTGGCACCACCAGGTGGTCATATTTGGTTCTGCTGGTTTATTTTGATAATTTCAGCAGGCCTTTCTGCAGGTTTCTTTATTTATCTGAATATGAACCAAGTGCACCTGTTCAGAGAGTGCACTTAGATATTAACAGTTTATCTACTCAAAAATAATGCGGTCTATACAATTCACATCTTGTTCGGTTTATGTGAGAATCATTGCATCAGCAATAGAATTACAGTAGTTATGAACAAGGAGCCAAAATGCTTAGTTATTTTAAGTGAATGTGCTTGATAAGAGCACAGTTAAGTCTTCTGCAACAAGTGTTGTCTCTCAATACTTTAACATACTCCTCCTAGGCTTCCTCAGCTGTTTGCTTATTAAGAGGTTTTTACATAATCTGATTCTGGGACTTGGTTGACATTGTGAATGCCTCCTTTGTTTAAAGGGGTGAGAGAGGTAAAAGAAAAACATCTCACTTTTCCCACCTTTCCTAGCCCACCTTAGTGTCTATACCCTGACCTCTCAGCAGCAGCTGGAATGTCTAAGTTTTGCTTCATCTGAGCCTTGCATTTTCTTTAATACCTCCCTTCACCTGAAGAGGCAAGTCTGTTCTCTCGTAAGCTCCTTTCAGATGCCAGTTTCCGGTGCTACTCGGAGAAATTGGTGGTAGCTATTAATGCCCAGAAGCTTCAGTCAGGCTTCATAGTGCTTGGCACTATGCACATTTTAATTTTTTTTAAAACCAATTATACCGTATAAAAATATGTTCAGTGACACCCCTTCTCCTCCTCCCTCTAATTCTTAGCAAGAAATTTCGGTATGGAAGGTAGATGTATTTGGAGATAAAAATATCAGACCTGCCTGGAAGATTTAGTTGTTGTCCAAAGAACTTATGGTCTAGAATCCTTGTCCTGCAAGCTAGTCCTTGTCCTAGTACCTGTTTGGAGCACCATTGACTTCAGGAGGGTTTGTCATGAATGTTAAGAGTGTCTGACAGAGACCATCTTGCAAAATTAAGTCCTATAAAGGCAAGTGACTTGCAATGTCCTCTGGGGGAGAGGGATACAATTACTTGTACAAAAAAGCAAATGTACATGAACTTTTAGATACATATCACTTATCCTGAAATGTCCCTTCACTGTGGATATCATGAGTTAGCTCAGTGTTTCTCAACGACCGGTCTGTGGGCTGGTGCTGGGCCCTGAGATCTCCGTGGTGCATTTTAAAAGGTAGCAAACTGGTTCCTGGTTTCAAAAAGGTTGAGAAACACTGAGTTAACTGACTTCTTGGAGGAGATGTAGTAATGGGATTTAGAGGAAGAGAGGACAGTGGTCACACAGCTCAGCTGAAGAGGACAGTCTGTGCACAAGATTTGTTGTCAGAGAATCAAACACATGGGAGAGTTGCATGTGGACCATCACTGATGGCGCACAGGGCACAGGAAAAGATGTGATAAGAAATGAGTGTAGGATTAGGGAGGGACACAATTATGAAGGTGCTTACACGTGCAGATCAGAGATTAAACACAATAGGATGGAATTGGAATGGTTCAGAAAGGAGGACAGGCAAAAAGAGGAGTGATCAACAGGCAGTACCAAAAGACTGGAATGCATTGCTCCAAGATGTAATTGTTGGGTCGTGGGCTTAAGTGATTTTTTTTAAACTGGGTCCCGAGGAAAAAAGTTTGAAAACCGCTGGCCTCTACAACTTCTTTCCACAGCTCTGAGAATGTGGAGGCTCAGTGAAGCAGTGTATTATTTCTGGAAAGTCCTACAGATTGCTGAGACATCTCTGGGTGACATTGCCCCATGCTGTCTTTGACTTTGGAAGAGGCAGTTCACCCCCACATCAAGCTGAGGCACAAAACCTCATCGCTACTGGGTGTCCTCAGAGGCAATAGGGAACGGGAGTTGCTGTGTTTCTTCAGTAGTGGTTCCTCACACTCACCCAGTAAGTGGGCATGCATTGATACAGCTTTGACGTGCCCTTGCACAAGGGAGTGCGTAACCTCAGAATCTTTACCAATTATCTCTGTGCTCGTGTACCATAAGAGGATGAAGAAGAAGTTTCACAAACACCTGCAAAAGGAGGATGGCAGCATCTCCAAGGAATAGCAGTTTAAATTTTGTGTGTGTTGGGTTTTTTTTAAAAGCACGGGACCTGTGGCAGTGGGGGGAGACATTCACTGAATCCTTGGCTAATTTAAGCACAATGACAAAATTACCTGCCCGCCAGTCATAGACCTTAGGATTTAGACTGGACTAGCCTAAACGTAGTTAGATAGCATTGCATCAATATCTTTTCCATGTGTAGTTTTGGTGTCTGGACTCCAGTTTCCTTTCAAGGGAGTGAGAGGCATAATGGTCATACATCGTTGGCTATGTGTAAATTTATGTGAAATGGTCAAAGTATACTTGCATCTCAGTTGAACAGAAATGCTTTTAATTAAAAGTGGTCTGCATCCCTGGTATGTGTTAACTCATCCCTGCAGGATTCCCTTAGATAAGAGTAGAAATTTCCAGAACGGGATAGTCGTGTTAGTCTATGTACAGCAAAAACAAGAATCCAGTGGCACCTTAGACTAACAGATTTCTTTGGGCATAAGCTTTCGTGGGCTATAACCCACTTCGTCAGATGCATCTGTTAGAAATCTGGAAGTCTATAAGGTGCCACAGGACTCTCGTTCTTTTAGATAAGAGTATCAGCTTTTCCTGCTTTCAGATCCTCTTCCATTCTTGTTATAGGAAATAATGCACAGAGACGAGAGGAGATTTTCAGCGGTTCTTCAAATTTAGAATCGTGCGAAAGCTTTTGAGTCTCTCTAATCCCCATGCTTCACAGGAGAGTTGTAAACACCATGAGTAGCATATTTGTGGAAACTATGGCCGTAATGAACATCCTAGGATATATTAGGACAGGCCTCAACAAATCTGCTGCACACTTAGAAGTCAGCCAAAAGCTGAGATGCCCAGGTATACGGCAGCAGAGACCCCCCCACCCCCACCCCATCATGGAAAGACCAATGCTGCCATCACTTTTCAGCAGCAGTGTGGAGCACACAGGACACACACACCCTACACCGCCAACACTTTTGACAGCAGCAGCACAGCGCATGAAAGACCTCCCACCTGTAGAAAAAAAGCCACTACCAGGGCATTTTTGGCAGCAGTGGCAGGGAGCTGTTTTTTCAGGAAATGTTTGACTCCTGGCTACCCTGGTGCTGCTAGGTGCCATGGGCAAAATCCTGGGCGCAAAAAATGACCTGGACTGGCACTGGGATTTTTTTCAAGCCCTGCATTTGGTTACTCCAACTTCAGAGAAGTCTGTAACATGAAGCATAGAGTGTCTACAAACTATGCCATTTATACCAGCACAATTTATTATTTCCATCTCAAATGGAAGGTCTGAAATATTTCTAATAAAGGCATACAAACTTGGCTTTAAATTTGTTTAAGCAAAGGGAGCTCTCAAGAGGAATTCTTTAAGTACAATATGTTGCATGTGAAACAAGTTGTAAGAGCCACAAATGGTGATGCAGATGTTTTACATGATCATTCGTTTTGGTATTTAATGTTTTTAACAGGCACGATCAAAAGACATTGGGAATATTTCTGTCACCATAGTAAAAAAATGAAGATCCTTGAAGATAAGCAAATTGACCCAAAAACTACAGAAGACGAGGGAAACTTTGATTTTACAGTGATGTCCTACAATATCCTTTCACAGAATTTGTTAGAAGATAACTCCCACCTGTATAAACACTGCAGATGGCCAGTGTTAATCTGGGGTTATAGATTTCCCAACATTCTACAGGAAATCAAACAACTGGATGCAGATGTAAGTGGAAAACTAACAGGTGTTATCAAGAACATATTCATTGTGTAGCAAGAGTAGTTTTGGATTGTGTATGATTTAGTAGATAAGCTGTCTAGTGGATTCAGCTGTCCTTTGAGTTATCATTTCATGCTTATTAATGCTGTTGTTTGTGTTTGTTTTCTGAGTGATATAAATCTGAGGCAATGGCTACTGGTAGTGTTAATGTTATCCCCACTACTACATCGACACTTTCATACCTCTGTCAAACATTCTACCTCATAATCCCATCAATACTGCACTTCTGTAATTCCGTTTCCTGATTCTTTCTACCCTTTGGATGTCTTGTTCAGTGGGTCATCCTCTTCTTTCCCTGCCCTTGACTGCCTCCTCTTCTCCCCAAGTACTTTGGTTCTCCCATGAAAGCTCATGCGATAAATAAATTTGGGTTGGTCTTTAAAATTGCCACCAGACTCCTTGTTTGTTTTGTTCATCTACAAGTGTGGCTTTGACTACCATCTTTATTTTGATGGTCTGCGGAGCTGCTTCTCTGCACTAGACCTCACCCATCCATCTAATCTACAGTTTCAGCTGGTTTTTGTGACATCTCATGGATGTGTAGCTGTCTACTAAAAATGAACAGGACCCGAACAGAGCTCATTATTTTTATTTGAGACTAGCTTCTTTCCTGCTTTTCTCTATTGGAGTGGACAGCAATCTGTCACTGGAGCCTGTAACTTTCTCTTTGTCTTTGGCTCAGCCCTCTTTGCAAACCTACATGTCCAGGCCTTGTCCAAGAAAAAGGGGAAGATTTAGGCTTCTAAGATTCAATCTTTCTTCTCTGTTCATGCTACCAAAATTCATATCCGAGACCTGAACACTCCACACTTTTACTATTGTAACCTCCTCCTCTCTCTGGCTTCAGTGCCTACAACCCCACTGCTCAAGTTTATTCAGAATGCTGTTGTTAAGAACACCATCTTGCTTGCAGTACCTTTCACAGAATCCTTCACAGCCTACTTTGTCATTACCTATCAGACCTTTTAATTTATCACAACGTCATCTCCTGCCTTTGCTCCACCAATGTTGCCAGGCTCGATTGCCCAGTTCTGCAATGAGCCCTTCCTCCCATGCTGCCCCTTATGAACAGAAAAAGATCTCCATCAAGATCTGGAAAGTCACTACCTTCCTCCTTGGTTAGACTGGGGACAGATTGGGGTTGCTGCTCCTTATTGGCTCATAACTGTGCATGTTGTTATCCTGTCTTCTCCACTCTCAGACTGACTTGCCTGTTTTATCCACCTGTTACATCTTGTCATTCAGATTGTAAAACCTTTGAGGAAGAGATTGCCCTTTACTCTGTGTTTGTACAGCACAGTGCACATGATAGCTTCATCTGGCTGGTCTGTATGTGCTAGCAGAATATAAATGTTTGTTTACAGTGAGTGCTGGCTGTATGGCAATCTCCATTTTAATTAAACTGAAAATCTGGTCTTTGTAACTAGCTGTTGGGCTAAAGTTTTCCCTGCTGGGTGTGTGCCTCGTTGTATTTTCCTGGAAACTTTTAGCTGAAACAGTTTCACTGTTAGCAAGAATGGAACCAGGGAAAAGTCCATTGTTTTGCCATCTTAAATTCTGGTGAACTTTATTTTGAAAAGCTCTAGTTCCCATATGCTCTAGAGTGGTTGGGGATTAAGAATCGGGTGAGCAGCAAGGGGCTTGGAGTCAGAGGCCTTTGTGTCAGACATGCAGCTTTTGCTGGCCTTGTGAAATCCACCCAAATTTGACCAAGTTACAAGCCTTTGAGGAAAAAGTTTGCAAATGCACAGCAGAGACTTTGATTTTTAACAACTGAAATCTCTGACAAGTCTGTCCTCATTGAGCCTCTTAGTGCTCAGCAGACCATGTGCTATTACAGCCCGAGAGCATGCTCCAAGCAGGCGGGAAGAAGCTATCGGATTTGAATGCCGAGGGCACCAAATCCAGACAGGGAAAGGAAATGAGTAGATTGGAACAAGAAATCTGAGACTTGTTGGGTGGGGTCGGGAGAGGAGGGGAGATGAGCTGGCTGGGCAAAGAGACTGGCAGCCAGTGAAGCAGCTATGGGACAACTGGGAGTCAATTGGTTTAGGGGATGGGAGATAAACCAAGAACATGGGGGGAAATGGACTGGCTGGACAAGGAGCTTGGGACTAAGCCAGTGGGAGAGAAGTGGACAGAAGGAAGGGAGGGAGCTCTGACAAGCCGTTGGGGTACTGGTGGAGAACTGAGATAGGCTGGGCAAGGAGACTGGGCTTGAGAGTGCAGAGCAGAGACTGTGATGAAGAGAGCAAGCCTGGAGGGGAAGACTGGGCCTAGCCTGAGAAGCCCAAAGAGTGGAGACAGATTGGGTTTGGAATAAGGAGCCAAGGACAGGGATGAGAGTGGAAGGGGTCAAGCTTGGGGAGGAAGGGCACATGGGCAGAAGAGTCTGTAGTTCCCGAACCTCCACTGCAGATCAGAGCTTTCTGGACCTAATGTAAGTTAATAAAGTTACTTGCGTGCATAAATGTTTACTCGTGTGCATAAATGTTCACTAGAGTGGGACATCTGTGCTGATTTGTGTCCCGGATTAGGACAGTAAAGGCAAGCATGCACATTTCAATGTTTAGTTTCTTGTCAACGGAGGTGTTTTTATATTTTATCACTTAGTCATTTGGTAAATCTATATGACTAGACAGATCAGAATTATGAATAAATAGAATGTGGGTACAAATACTACTTACAATATTAGTTTTTTTAAATAGAGAAAGATCTTGCATGATAGTAACAATTTACAGAAACTAAAGCTTCATGGGAAAATAGTTAATGAAATGTAAGCTTTTGTTAATATTTATTAATTGATTAAATTCAAATTGGAAAAACTCTTTTAGGTACTCTGTTTGCAAGAGGTTCAAGAAGACCATTATGGAATGGATATCAAGCCGAGTTTGGAAACTTTGGGTAAGATGCAGCCCTTTGTCTGATATTTCATCACATTTTCCTTTTAAATGTACTTAAAAGAAAATCTTTGGAGTGAAGATATGACAATTAGAGAAATAGGTGTAATTGAAGCTACAAATCAAGACACTTTTGTTGATTGGCATTTAAATTCTGTATTGCACATGCTTTAGAGTGTAGTGTAATTAGTTATGTAGGATGTCCTGTGTTCCGTGAAGTAAGTAATACTGTCATTCTATCTTGATAAATTATTTTTAGTTGCTTTGGAAGATGAGTGCCTCAGTTATTCAGGGAATTGTAGCAAATACTTACCTTTTGTGACAGTAGCAGCTAATAGAAAATAGAATAGTCCCAAAATAATGCATCTCTAATGTTGACTATAGATGTCTTGCTCTATGTGAAAAGAACTTGCAAAAAAGCTTGGCATTTCTAAGCTGCTTGGTACAGGGCTCTCTCAATATGTTGAGAAGGCACTGGAAGCTTATTTTGGGATCATGCAGCTCTTCTGTAAAGCAAATTTCAGGAACTTGGGTGATTATTATAACATTACTGTTTTAATATATTACACTAATGATTTTAAAGCTTTTAAACAATCATTTCTGACCTACATAAATCTGCCAAGTTCTGTTCTTAATAGGAATGTTTCACAAGTAATGCATTAAGCTCTTCTGGTAACATCTTGAATAAAATTTTAAAGCATCTGTCACTTTGCATTCGACTTGTCTGTGCTACAAGGGGAGAAGCATGCTGGGTATATTATTTCATTAGTTTAGAAATATATACACCAAAGATGATACTGGATTGGATTTATTGTTCAAATTAACTTCTTATAGCTGTTTTTCTTCCCTTTCTGAGTTCGTTGGGTACATGTGTAGTTTCAAAACTCGGCAGTAATAAGTCACACCTGAACATAGACATATCAGTAAAGGAGGTATGGTATGGATACAGGTACCTTTTCACCTTCAGAGAATGCGAAAGTGAAGATTTTCCCTCGCAGAAAACAAAAGTACTGTTCAGGGCCTGAAATTTAAATTTGGGTTGTTTGAGCTATAAAGTGTGCCCTCTTGGGATGGCAATATAGCACTACAGTAAAGCAAGTCTTATTTTGAAAGATGAAGATCGTGGGCTTGATGCCCACTTATACTAATGTCCCTTTACATCGCTCAGTCAATGTTTGGAGCAATGTAAATACACCTTTAGGTAAATGAGGATCAGGCCATGGGTTAAACTTTGCACTAGGTGTGTGGTTCACTTTTTTTCCCTTTCAGCAGCCATGAACATAAAAAGGGGGTCCTTGGTAGGAATCTATATTGGAAGGATGTTTTTAGTAAGTCACTTAAAGATTATTTCTTTAAGTATGTATTTAATTATGCAAAACAGCTTTCTCTATAATCCCACTGTTTTCAGCTGCTTACATTCTTTTTTAATAATCAGTTTTCAGACAGAGACCAAACATGGCACATTTCAGCCCTAAAAGTGAACATCTCAAAGTTAGAAACATTTGAAAATGGGTACATTGGAAACTATAGGAGGCTCAGGTATTGACATTATGGAAAAATAAGAGCATGAGCTATGATTTGGGGGGTTTTCCTACAGTGATTCAGATTTCTTTCTTGCAGGCTATCATTGTGAGTATAAAATGAGGACAGGAAGAAAACCCGATGGCTGTGCCATTTGCTTCAAAATTTCCAAATTTAATCTCATCTCCTCAAAGCCCGTGGAGTTTTTTCGCCATGACATTCCACTTTTGGACAGAGACAATGTTGGGCTAGTGTTGCTTCTGAAGCCCCGATTTCACTGTAAAGCCACTGCTGCGGTTTGTATAGCCAACACACACCTGCTGTATAATCCACGGCGAGGGGACATTAAACTGACCCAACTGGCAATGTTATTGGCAGAGATTGCCAGCATTGCCCATCAAAAAGACGGTAGCTTCTGTCCTATTATTATTTGTGGTGACTTCAACTCTGTTCCTGGCTCTCCACTGTACAGTTTCATAAAGGAAGGAAAGCTGAATTATGAAGGCCTACCTATAGGAAAGGTAGGTGTCCTTTCCATTTCAAGAAATAATTAATTCTGGTGAAAGAGTATTTTATGTAGTGTCACGGGGTATATCACTCACCACTTATCTGGCACTCTCTCCTGCTTACTCTGGGGATTAGCTCTTGATGTCCCCTTCCATGGCTGTATATCATCACACCATCTCTGAGGTCTGCAGTTCCTCTCTTGTCCCAGGAATCACAATATCCTCTTCATGACTCAGCTCTCTGGCTAGATAACTCAGTGTACACCCTTTTGGGATACAGTTCTTCAATTCTCTGTCACCGCCACAGTGACATAGGCAGTCATCTTGTTCTATGCCACACCTTGAGTGGCTGGTAAGGAAACTTGGGCCTGTTCACTCTTCTGGATTCCAGTCCAGGGACCATATACCTAACAGTTCTGTGCTTTCCTTTCACAGCCCTCGCTGCTCCTTCCCTGGACTACTTCCTCCGACTCATGGTTCCCCTCCTTGTTCTGGATGTACCAGCTCCAAACACACTTTCCAGGGAGTGACTGCCCTTGTCTGTTGTCAGCTTCCTAGCTTTATAGGCTCCATCCACCTCTTCTTACCCAGCTGATCCTGCTTGCAATCAATTCCACACTCCCTGGCTCTCTTTCCAGGTGTAGCCTCTAGAGTTAATAGGCCTACCTGACCTCAACCCTCTCCAGTTCATCACACCACCCTATGATTAATTAAAGTTGCCGTTTCCATCATAAGCCCATTTTGACCTCCACTCTAAAATCTACAGAGGAAAGTCTGCCACAGAGTTGCTCGGCTAGGTGTGAGTCGGAGTCAGTGTTCTGTTTCAGAAGTGCAACTTTAACTCATAATTTGCTGACTGTCATTTAAAGCGTATGAACAATTGTTCTTGAAGGTAGTATATGTGCAGTTACTATATGTATTTGAACCTTAACTCTGGCTTCATTTAGGGCTTGTCCTCATGTACAGTACTACGGGGTACATCTGCACCGCTGTGGTGCTTTAGTGAAAACAAGTTTCTCCCATCAAGGAAGAGCTTCTCCTCTCAATGTAGTTAATCCATCTCCCCAGGAGGTGGTAGCTAGTTCGGCAGGAGAAGCTCTCCCGCTGACATACTGCCGTCTACACAAGGCGAGTGTTAGGTGAGTTTGGGATTTTCTATACCCCTGAGTTATAGCGATATAGATCGGTAGTGTAAACCTGGCCTTACATTTCTGTGAACACTTTAAATGCAAGTCTTACACTTGGCAAGTATTCCTTTTTCTTTTGTAAAGGGTCACTTTCTCCAAAAGAATTTTATTTAATGGTAATACACTAGGAACTACATTAGCAAGCAGGCTAAAACCTTGCTTCCCTTTTCTTTAACTTGGTATAATTGTCTATAAAACATGCTGTTCTACTGACAAGGAGTAAAATATGGTTCCCCGTTATGCCATTATTACTTTTGGCTTCAATGTGCCAGGTTTTTGTGTGGGAGGAGATTTAATGAGGGATTAAATTAATAATTTAATGCATCGTTTCAGAAGGATTATTCACACATTATGGATGAGCCAGGGCTGTACTAAGTGTAAAGTCAAAACTATGGTTCCTTGATAACCAAGCCGTATTTTAGTCTCAAATTCTAAGATAATATATGTGAGTTTAATATGAACATAGCTATTGATAATATGCGGAATGCTATTTAATCTGAAGTGACTAAAGCATCTATACTAAGAAAATGTAAAATTTTCCATTCTTGGTGTTAATTGTCCATCAGCTGCCAATCCTGTATTCGGTCCTCCTTTGATTCGCTTCCAGAAGAATAAATATCCAAGTGTTAAAAGAAACATCAGCGAGCTATCTATAGTAGTGCTCCGAAGGTTGCTTAGTAAAGATCTTAGCGTTCTCTCTGTTTAGACTTGCAAGAACTATTTTAGAATATAGGAGAGTTGAAAAGATGTTAAGGAAGAGCAAGCAGAGAAGTTGCATATAAAGAACATCTTGTTTTAGCAGAGAAAGCTTTGAAGAGCTGGTGCAAAAGGCATATTTTTAAGGCACATATTGAAGAGTGGATTCAGTGCAAGTGTGTGTGGCATAATAGGTTTGCCCTTTTTAGTTTATGGTTATTCCAGTCCTCTGATAGTCTGGCTCTTCTTGCAGTTTGGCCCTCCAGCCATTTCACACTGTACCTAACACCCTGTGGCCTAACCACATACTGTTTACCATGGATCACACAGTCCATTGGAGCATGGGTAAGAAGGGTGAACTCTCTAGCAGTGTGTCTTTTGTTAACTGGATCACAGTTGGCTTAAAACAATACAATTTTTTTTACTTAATA
Organism: Pelusios castaneus; assembly: GCA_007922175.1. Taxonomy (NCBI): domain Eukaryota; kingdom Metazoa; phylum Chordata; order Testudines; family Pelomedusidae; genus Pelusios; species Pelusios castaneus. The sequence continues at coordinate 7,318,633 of ML685763.1, read as the reverse complement.
TTTTGCACAGGTATCTTATGAACTAAATCACATTCTTTTTGAAACAATCCTCTCTCTTTTTTAGGTATCTGGGCAAGAACAATTTCCTAGAGGGCAAAGAATCTTAACCATTCCAATTTGGCCCCCAAGTCTAGGCATTTCACAGAGTTGTGTGTATGAGGTGCAACAGCAGGAAAAAGAAGAAAACACAGGTCAGTTACCAAACAAGTAAACTTAGTGGTTTTCTGAAAACATCACTCATGTTAACTGTTGAAGACTAGACATTTTTCCATTACAACCAAATCAGGCTCCAGTCTTGCAAACATGAACTCAATGGCTATGTCTACACTTGCTAAAATTAGTTGGAATTAGTTAGTTCGAACTAACTAATTCGAACTAATTTTAGTTAGTTCCAATTAGCTTAATTCAAACTAGAAAAAGTTAGTTCAAACTAAGCAAGTGCCATTCATAGCACTTGCTTAGTTCAAATTAGCAATCCCCATTCATTTCAATGGCCGGTTAGATTGAATTAACATGGCCACATTGGCTATTTCGAACTAGTTAGTTCAAATTAAAGCCTTGCTTCTGAAGCCCTATTCAAATTTATTAGTTTGAATTAAGGAACCCCTTAATTCGAACTAACTTGCCAGTGTAGACATAGCCAATGAGACTACTCAGGAGTAAAGTTACTCATCTTCCTAGATGTTGGCAGTTTTAGGCCCCAGAAAGATAAATTCTCTGAGATTAGCATGCAGTAGGTGACTAGATATGGTAGAGCCATTGCTGTTGGGTATTTTTAAATCCTTCCATCTAAATTTATTTTTGTCTTTATGTTCAAGGTTAAATATATACTTAACTCATCTGAATTGCTCTGTAACTTGAAAGGGTGTGTTTCTAAGTAGATATTTCTGGAAAGGCACAGATTTGTTTGAAGGGGTGCTAATGAAACTGGGCTATTCAGTCCCGTTTTTATGAATTTGATCTTTCCTATCGAAGAATAAATGACATTTGAAGATGTTGTCCTAGACTACTTTTCTTAGTTTTTTATCATTCTAGTTAATGACCCCATTTAAAACAGATCAGAATTTCTCTTAACTTTTGTAGGTGGAGAGGAGAAAGAAGTCAAACTGGAAAACCCAAAAGAGATCATAATAGCAACTGAAAAGTAAGTCTTGGAAAACCTGCATAGGCTGGTTTGATGGCTCTTATTTAAAAAAAAAAAAAAAAATTAAAAAAACTGCAAACCAAAACCCTGGGCATACATTGTATGATTTCAAATTAGATAACTGATAAAACTGTACTTCGTTTTCTAATTGGGTTTTGTATCTGTCCATGTAGGTTGTTGAAATATAGTTATTTACAGGTCTCCATGTGCATGCACCTTATATAATACACACTTAACTAAAAAGACATTGGCCACAATAGGACCCCTAAACCCTCATTATCTCCAGTTGAAGTCTTGAAAATGGAATCAGTGATGTTTTCAGAGCTAATGCAATATGCTTCCTCTGACCAACGGCACCTAGCAAAGACCAGCCGTATTTCACAACTATGTTCTGGTGGGTTAGTTCCTGCACCCTTGAATTGTTTGAGCAGCGAGATGAGATGAATAAAAATAATATAAAATTAAATTCTTATACCGGTAGTTTTACTTTCAGCAATCACTAGTTCAAAAGCCTGGCTGTCTCTGGTTTTCAAAAGTAATAATGGAGAGCAGAACACAGAAAAATGTGGATTAGGATAACTATACAAAAGGCAAAAAAAAAAAAAAATCTTTTATTTCAAATTGTAAGAAAACATAACCACAGATGGGAAAGGAGTCGAATTATATATTGTAAAGGATTGTGTCTTCACGGATTAACTGATGTTATTCCAAACTAAGAGGTTGAGGATAAATGAAATATCAAGACTGGCTACAAGGCAAGTTCCATCTCTTTTCATTAAACAATTATTTTTGGATATAACCAGGGCTCTTGGTAGTGATGTAGCAAAGCCATTGAATTTGGGGCCAATTGCAGAAGTCACTTGAAAAGTGGCAGCACTATCTGCCTAAATTCTCACATTTTCTCCCTTTTGATAATTTTGGAGTTGCTGGTTTATGAATATTAAGTATCCTTTCTGGGGAACAAAACTGTCCTAAAGAAGAGGAGCTAGCCAGGGTAGAACAGGAAGAAGTTTAATTATTTTACAAGCCCTCCTTTCCAAGAATTCTATACTGGACAGCTTTCTCTTTTTAATGAAATTCTTTAAGAATCCTTAAGACTCATAACTAAGTCATTTTGTTTTGGTTTAAAGAAAAACTCGAAAAGCATTCAATGATTTAGTATGAAAACTCCTAGTTAAGCCCAAAAATTTACTCAAAAATAAGAGGGATGCTTTCCAGTTTAGACTGGTGTGGAAGGATATGTGGTTGGTTTCACGTGGAGTATGGCAATTACGTGGATGGAAGAGCTAATCAAGATGAAGCACTCTCAGGGCAAAAGAACCTTAAATTTCAATCAGCTGAATAAATTCAAGAAAAAAATGAGATAAAATGGATTGAACTGAAAAGGGAATGGAGACAAGGCGATGATGAAGATAGTGACAAACAACTGAACTTTTGTAGGACCATCCTGGTCACGTCACCTCCCCTGGAGACTCTTGGGGCACTAGGTTAGCCTGAGACTGTATGTACACTTCCACTTATGTCATGCAGAGGTGTGAAAGAACACACCCCACTCCCTGAGTGACAGAAGTGTCAGTGTGAACAACGCTGTGTCAGTGAGAACTTCTCCTGGCACTTCTGGAAGTGGTTTTATTATGCCAACAAGCGACCTCTTTCCTAGATCGGCTACACTGGTGATCTTACAGTAACACAGCTGCATAAATATTGCTGGGCTGTGGTAAGTTTCCTAGCATAGACATGGATAATTAGTTAAAGGCTTATTCTCCCAACTCCCATGGAAATGAATACAGATTCTGAACACGTACGAGGGGGCATGTATAAAGAAGGGAGGATGCATTTTGTGTATGTGACAGCTTACAAAATATAGACAAGAGGTAACATATTCAAAAGTGTCTAAATGTCTTAGCCTAAGTGCTGACCTACAAAACAAAGTTAATTCAACTTTACATCACTCAGGGCTGGGAAATATTTCACTCTCTGTAATGAAGCCATCCTAAGCTGCAGTTGATGGAGAAATTCTTTCATTGACTAGGTACTGCCTCTTGCTAAGATGGGTTTACTACTGCTCAACAAAAGAATCCTTTCTGTCTACAATACAGCCCTACAGCTGGGATGCTGTAGCGTTTCTAGAATAGACTAACCCTAAATCTTACTGAGTCAATGGGACAGGATCTTAAGTGTTAAATCACTTGAAAATCAGATTTAGATGCCTTTGTAAATTATACCTTAGATCCCTGCTCCAAGAAATTAACAAGATGCAAAATGTGAGGATATTACGTAGCACCTTCAGGGTGTGTTAAGAATAAAGGCCTGATCTACGCTTACTGTGGTTTTCAGAGGCAGTCAAAGGGAAATACACGAACTACATAAAATTTTATCTCCCT
>ML685763.1:7260132-7315095 GCA_007922175.1 Pelusios castaneus | reverse complement strand
GGAAATGCCATTCCTTCAACTCAGTGCTATTCTTCTTGATGGGGGTGGACGTGCTCGTCAGCTTCCGGATCGATTGAGCGGATATTCACTGACCACTCAATTGAGCCAGAAAAATTGAACTGACAGCGGCAAATTTGCTGCCTTCAGTGTAGACTTGACCAAACTCTGTTCTCAGCGTATTTGTTTGGCCATAGTAACTAAACAAGTGTTTGTTAATGGCTACGGTTTTTATTTAGTAGCTACCATATAATGAAGTTAAGTACTTTTGTGCAATTCCTGTTTAGGTTTCCTTCAAAATTACGACACCACTTTAGATTATCTTCAGTCTACTCTCATTACTTACCTGAAAGTGGGATTCCAGAAGTAACAACCTGTCACTCCAGAAGCGCCGTCACCGTGGATTACATATTCTATTCTGCAGCAAAGGATGATAGTGGTGCTCAGGAAGGTAAAGAAACTGAGTTCAAGTTCTCTCAAAGACCATCTCCATGGCAGCTCATAAAGAGACCTACCCAAAAAGTAGATCTACGGGTAAATTTCAGAGTAGTGGTAAATTTCACAGATCTCAAGTACATAAAAGATACTAACCTCAGTGATTTGCAGGTGCCTAAACACATGAACTGTTCCCTGATGAATTATGCCTAGCAGTCTTAACTCTTCCTGGCCTTTATCTTTTCCCTTACTGATTCATGTTAGCTTGTTGCTTGCCGGGATCACTGTCGTACGCAGGAGACATCCTCTGTAGAACACCGCCGTGGCACGTGTGGTCTCTTTTACCAAACTTCTTTGACACTGACATGGTCTTTATTGTCATCTTGATGACAAGATTCAGGAATTTGAGGGCCCCTGATATTCATTAAAGAAGTGAATATCACAGTAATAAGTTCCAGAGGGGTAACAGAGTTAATCTAGTACAGCAAAAGTCCCGTGGCACTTTTAAAGACTAACATTTATCGCATGAGCTTTCATGGATAGAATCCCGCTTTGTCAGACACTTGAAATGGAAAAGCATCTGATGAAGTGGGATTCTACCCATGAAAGCTCATGTGACAAATTTTAGTCTTTAAAAGTGCCACAGGATTCCTTGTTTGTTTCACCAAGGTAACGTCACTGCCATTCGGTAGCATATGTGAGTTTAGTGACTAGACCAGTGATAGAGTTGAGTCATGTTTTCAAGAATAGAATGAACAAATTTCAGATGCATTAGGTATGATACATAACCACTCATACAGAAGTCGTGTTTTAAAATACCTTGGAGCAGCATTAGCGTTTGTCTCAAGAAGTGACAAGTGGTTTTGAGATCTCTTGGTATTGTGTGAAAAATCACACTAGAACAGTACATTTGCGTGTCTGCCGCAATTCAGTGGTTGTAGTTGCAGATGAAACACACCAGGTGGTGCAAGAAAGACATAACACGTCTGAGCGTGTACCCTTCTTGGCTTTTAAATGTTACCGATGAATAATACAGCACTTACTATATTTGTGGCCTTGTGGGTACCCTGCAAGACAGAATTTCCATCTTTTACAACTGGCCATCTGCTTTTGCTTCATCCTACATTATCAGGCAAGATAATGAGCCTTTTATATTGCACAAAATGTTTTTAGTTTCACAAAACCATTATCCAGTGCAGCCTGGATAGCCGAATCATTCTAAGCATATGTGCTAGAGCAGGGAGACCTGGGTTCCATTTCTACCTTCAGCTCACACCTCCTTTTCAAATTGCTTTCCTGTCTGCACTTCAGTTTTCCTATACATTACCAACTGTAAAAGAAAAAAATGCAAGAAAATTAATATCTCCTGATGGACTTAGTTCTGCAAGCTGCCTCATGCCCTCAACTTCTCCTGACTTCAGTGTGAGCTAAGGATGCTCAGCACCTTACAGGATTGGGGCCTAAACACCCAGAATGTATATATTGTGGCAGTTCCATAGCATGCTATGGTTACGGTTGTATTCAATTTTGTACTGAAAATGGGAGTTCAAGCTCTTTGTTTTATAGGAAAAACAGTGCATCTGCCCCAAACCTCCATCATATAAGCTGAGTAGATCTTGAATTTTCTGAATAGTTTTTTAAAAAGGCCGTCAATTAGTTTCCAAGTACTAATAGATTAAAAATTGGCCTACTGAAGAGGTCAGATTTTGAATCTCAATGTTTTGGGCTTCTCTAGCTTACAGTCTGTTCAAAGTCTAGATTTGTACATAGTGAATTTGGAGGAAGGGAGAGGTGTCTCTCTGGAGCTAGGTCATTTGTATTTCATAGCTGTTTGTTTCTGCTCTGCATAGCAGAGGGAAAAATCACAGTTCATGAGAGCCAGGATCTTCTGTGAACCAAGAATATTTTGGCTCTTTGTAGCACAAGAGTTCTGGGGGGCAGGGCTGTTCAGTCAATTCAGGAGCGCTCTTGAACCAGCTGCATACTTTCCGGGAAGATCAGCATCTTCACTACAGCAAACTGTGGCTATGAAGACCTAGATGTGTGCAGAAAGTCCAACTGGTTCAGGACCTGTGCTATGTGCTGAAGCTGTCTGAACAGTTTCCCACTGCTGAGGCTTGTCCTTTAATGGAGTCACAATTGCTGGCTTGTTAACGCTCTGCAGAGCTGTTCAGCTGCTTGAAGAGTGAAGTTCCTGAACCAGCTGAGTAGTTCCATGGAGACCAGAAGTAGCTGCTGTCTTGTTGAAGACGAGGACGTCTGTGAAAGTTCAGCCAGGAAACTCATCACTTTCTGATCGGTTTTGTGGACAAAGGTCTTATTTGTGAAAATGTTCAGCTTGCTAAGGAGTTTCATGAAACCAATGGCTGCCAGTGTTGAAGGTTCTCCTCTTAAACTCTTAGCAGAGCTGGGAGCTAAGCACTTCACAAGTATCCACCCCCTTTGGGACAGTGGCCATTGCTGGGTTGATGTCCTTTCTTAATCTTAAAAAAACAGGGAAACGTCACCTTGACTACTAGGGATGGCAGCCTTCCCCAAACGTGAACGGAGTATGAGGGCGAGCTTGGGAAATTTGACTGTTTGTGCTGGTGGAGAATTTGGGGAAGAGCTACAGTGCTGGTCTGGGAGTAAGCTGTGCATCTCTGAGTGCAAAAATAAAATTTGTCATGTTACATTCCTTAAACTTTTTATTTAAACTTGTAGCGAGTTTATGTATAAATGATCTTAATTCTCTCAAAACATAGTGGCTATGTCTACACCGGCAAGTTAGTTCGAATTAAGGAAGCTTAATTCAAGCTAACTTAAGCGTTGGCCACACTAGGCTTTCCTTAGTTCGAATTAAGGGCTTCCTTAATTCGAACTAATAAATTTGATTGTACCTTTCAAACTAACCCTTAATTCGAACTAATGTGGCCATGTTAGTTCGAACTAACCGGCACATTGAGCTTAATGCAACTGACTAATTCGAACTAAGCAAGTGCCAGGCATGACACTTGCTTAGTTCGAACTAAAATTCCAGTGGGGCCATGCTAGAGCGAATTAAGTTTATTCGAACTAACTAAAATTAGTTCGCATTAGTTTGAATTAACTCGTTTGAACTAACTTTGGTAAGTGTAGACATAGCCAGTGGATACAATCAGCTCTGAAGTGCTCTGGGAACATTTTTATATAGCATCATTGTTACCAAAACATTTGATTAATACGTCACAAGTCACTCCTCCCATGTTGGAGTCCTGCTTCCACGTATAAGGTGGGTTTGGGTGTGTATGATTTGCCTTATAGTTGTCTACACATGCTTTTCTTTTCTTTTTATGTAGGCACCCAAGATACTTTTGATGGAGGTCTGAAGCTTCTTGGTAGATTATCACTTTTAACGGAGCGAGATTTGTGGACAGTTAATGGTCTTCCCAATGAACATAACTCTTCTGATCATTTGTCCTTATTGGCTCAGTTCAGGCTTATTGAACAATAATACCCAAATTATTTTAATATCTGCACTTCCTTTCACTTTCTCTTCTTCCAGTAATTTTTTTAATTCAAAGATTGCCAGCTGGATTAGAGTAAATTTGTTTGCATGCTGAACTTAGTGTTGTGTAAAATAGAATTTTTAAAAGATTTCTTTGTAAAAATGGCTTTTATTACTTTGCAGAGTCAAAAAGACAAATGAGTTTACATTAGCTTCCTCTTTTTGATAATAGAAGATGTGCCATAGTCTGAAAATGGCATTTTTCACAAAGTTTTTATTGTAAATCATAGTAAAATGGATGATGGTTCTTAAGTATAGCGTACTTGTCTCAATTCTTGAAGCAAAAGATGGTGTTTGTAGCAAGCTTCATAATGAACTCCAAGTAGCTTTCTCTGTATATTCAAGTGTGATCTATTTCAAGTTGCTTTCATTGCCTTTCATAAATACTGGGCACACTCCTGAGCTCCAACAGGAATTTAGCTAGCGCAGGAGCAGCAGGATTGAGCCTTTTATCGGATCACCCTATTCTTGCAGCGTGACGGTTGTGCTCTAAAAAGTGATTGGGTTAAACTTACACGAGTCCAACATATTTTACTGATGTACAGAAGTTTTTAAAAGAACCTGAAATGAAACCAACTAGCCAGTTGGTGGTGCATGAGCACAAAATGGTACAGCACAGATAGAGCTGAAGGAGTTTCTTGTTTGAAAACTGGGCGGTTTTTTGTTTTAAACAGACTGATCTGGGAGTCTGATCTTTTGAAGTTTAAGTGTTTATGGACTAGATGAGAGGCTGTTTTTCATGTAACAGTACAGATCCAGAATACTCAGTATCCCCCATGTTCAATTTCATAATACAGCATAACAGCATACTGTACAAAACACCTAGGATTAGCAGATTAAACTAGAATGTGTACGATACTAAAACTTCTTGACTGGTGGGGAGAGACAAACAGGAGTTCTTGTGACTTAGTTAAATTATGTGTTGATCTGTATGACTGAGGTCGGGTCTGCACTCACTGCGGTTTTCCACAACAGTTGAAGGGAGATGCGCAAATTACCATCTTCTGTAGCATGGGGCATGGCTCACCTACCAGTGAATTCTCTGTATCTTAAAGTCCTTAAATCATGATTTAAGGAGGTAAATAACTCAGTCATAGGTTAGTGGCCTATTGCTGGAGTGGGTGGGTGAGGTCTTGAGGCCTGCATTTTGCAGGAGGTCAGACTAGATGATCATACTGGTCCCTTCTGACCTTAAAGTCTATGAGTCTGAGTGTCAATGAGACTATACACAGCAGTTTTTGCAGGATCAGATACTTCGGCAAGAACCTTCCCTTCCTTTCTATTTTGTACAGCACCAAGCACATTGCCAGCACTAAGGGGAGGTTTTCAAAAGCACTCAGCATTGATGGTTGTACTGGTCCTTTCTGACCTTAAAGTCTATGCCTATGTCTACACTTACAAAAGCTAGTTCAAATTAGTTAATTCGAACTAATTTTAGTTAGTTCAAATTAACTTAATTAGAACTAGCACAGCCCCACTAGAATGCTAGTTCAAACTAACCATATCCATGCAGGGCACTTGCTTAGTTCGAATTAGTCAGTTGCATGAAGGTCAAACTAAGCAGTTAGTTTGAACTAATATGGCCACATTGACTTAATTCGAACTTTGTTGAATTAAGGGTTAGTTCGAACTAAGCAATCGAATTTATTAGTTCGAATTAAGGAAGCCCTTCATTCGAACGAATGAAAGCCTAGTGTGGCCAAGGCTTAAGTTAGTTTGAATTAAGCTTCCTTAATTTGAACTATCTTGCAAGTGTAGACATAGCCCGTGAGTCTATCTCCCTTCGACTGCCCAACACCTACCTGCCACAGCAGTTCCACTGTGCTGAGCTGAAGGGAAACGCCCACCCTTTGACACAGTGCTACTCTTTTTCAGGGGATGGACTAACCAGGTCGACTTCCCAATTGATTGAGCAGGTCTTCACTGACCCACTTAATTGATCTGAAAAGATTGAACTGATGCAGCGAATTTGCTGCCATCAGTGTAGACTTGGCCTGAATTAAGAGGTATTATTTCTAAATAGAGTTACTCTCTTGCTAGTGTGCTGCTAGAAAAACAAACTCGTACTTGCTCATTATATTCCAATAAGCAGCTATATTCCAAAACAGCTTTTTGTGTTCAGTTCACTTTCTTGGCCCATCTTCCTGTATTTTAACTTTCATTTGACTATTTTAGTTGCAGAATCATCATCTTGATTGTCACTTTATATTCTGAGCCAAAAGCTCAACATTATTTTACGCACCAGAGGACTGTGGTGCCAGTGACAGGCCCATTGATTTGAACTGGTACTTCAAACAATGTTTTGAGGTGATGGGAGTTCTGGTTCAGCTTTGTTACCTAAATTATGACTTCAGGCTCCATCTGCACAATGAGCTGATCTGTCTGAGTCTACAGCTATCCATTCACTTAATGTTGATGATACATGCTAGTTATCTGATACTAAACTTTATTTAAAAAGAGTCACAAGATGTCTTGGAAACCTGGTTTTATGTGGATTAGGGTAAAGCCTTTACAACCTGGGCCCAGTAAACATAGGTATGCTGCGAGGCATATTGACTACTTTAAAAACATTTTCCCCCACAATATATTTTAGTCACACTAATGCTACCCGTACATTAATACACATCAAAAATCATGAGGTCATTAAAAAAGACTTCCAAGACATTTTATTAAAATTCCATGCTGTACATAAACATACGAGTGATGAGAAAAGCAAGATCAGAACCATGCATCTGTACTCTTCTAGAATGTCATTTGACAAGTTTGCAAGGAGCTAGAAAAATAGTGAAATCAGTTTTAAAAGGTAAGACAAAAGCAATTGCGGAGTAAATTTAAAGAGACTGAATAAAAGTCACTTGCACTTGTAAATGAAAAGGTACAAAATTTGTCACAGAGCTCTACAGCTTAAAAAAGCTTCAGTGTAGTAAGTTAGAAGTTCAGATCAAATGTGTAACCCCAAATGATCTGGATATGTGTAAAACCACAGTCATTAAGTTGGAAGAGATGTAAAATAGTCAGGGTATTGTAGAAAAACATAACTTTTTTTTCAATATCAACTCTATGGTAATGGCACAGAAGTACAGTTAAAATCAAGGCTTCTCTTTAACCAAACCTTATTTTCATGATCACTTCATTAGTGAGGAACCTGTTGTGTCAGCTAATAGTTGGCTTATGCTTACAAGATCAGAAAACACTGAGCAGTACATAGTGCTTTAGAACTGGAATTCTAGTGATAATTGCAATTGCTTAAAATTTGACACTAACACAAAGCATGATCTTTTCCCATTGTCAACACCCCTACCCCAAAGAAAATCCTATTCCTAAAGCAGATACAATCTCAAATATATAAAAGATAAGGCTGTAACCAAACCTTATTTTTCACTACAGGGGACACTCTCCATGACTCAGGAAAAGGAAATCCTCTGAATTCAGTCGGGCCCTCATCATGGGTGCCGTTCTTCAGACAGAAGGGGAATGGTTTTGGGTGAACAAAATGAAATGTGAATTGGGAAGGAAATTACCAGCTGTCTGTTTGGGTTGCAGGGAGGAATGCTACAGAAATTGGGTGATGTGTGACATCAGTCTTGCAATGAGCTTCCCACATACCTGCAACACCCCCACCTGATTTGAGTGAGTCTCTGGCCAATTGCAGCAAATCCTTACCCGAGCTTATTGCCGGGATGGGGCCTTAATTTGTGTTCCAGTCATTCTGGAGCTTATTGCACCACTATGTATTGCAAAAATTCCACTTTTTAAAAAATCACATTCTCCTCCTCCCACTCTTCCTCCTCCAGGCGTAAGAAAGGCCAGACAACAGATCAATACATTATTCAGTGTTTATGCACTAGCTGCTTGGGGGAACTTTTCCTTCTGACATTACAGTAAATCAGCTGCCTTGGTACTTTTAAAATACAATTGTTTTATAACAAAACAGCCACATTCACCCCTCTCTGCCTCATGAAAATGTTTATGGCCTTGCATCCTCATTCACATCTGTACAAAGTGAGTTGTCGGGCTTACCCCATTCACATGTAAAAATGACCACAGGCTCAAAGGCCATGGAAAAATCAGGCTCTTTGCCTTGGGGACTGACTTCTGTTTAACAGCTAAATATTTAATATCATGAGATGTAAGAGCCCTAGACTTTTGAAAAGGGTTTATGCATGTGCATCTAGTAGGAGAGAGGTGTTTGAGTCTTTTGAATTGTCTCCAGTACAGTTGGAATTAATCTGAAAGCTACAGGCTAACCAGAAAGAATGGGAAGGAGAGAAACATTTTTTTAAAAAAAACCCATAAAATATCTGAAGAGATGTAATGTATTTAGAGTTTTCTACCTTTGTTTGTTTAACCTAAGATATTTAATGGAAGCTTTATTCAATTTTGTAATAGAAAACCTTTTGTATTGTCATCTTTTCAAAAATAACTAGTCAGCTGGTCCGTGCTATCTGACTATTTGCCCACTACACAAGAAAAGCGTTCCCATGCAGGACTGTGCTTTCTTTAAATGACTGCTGGCCTTCCCTTCTGTTTCCGTATCCATTTCATTCACAGTGCTCCAAAAGCTCAAACACCCTAGTAAGTTTCTAGTAACTACTACTTTTGTCTGCTTCTTTACTTCGCCACCTCATCTGCTCTTAGAGAATCAAACCAGAATGTAGTTCAGGATGAAAGACAACATTGCCCCGTGGTTTTGGTGTTATTTTCAGTGGTTAAAGTATCATTTGATGGGCCCTGGAATCATCTTCCTAATCTCTAGGCCCCCTTCCCATAGGAATGAAATTTGTGGGACCCAGGAAGGGTGTTCCCACTTACTTTAACCACTGGTACTTTTAAACTTTAAAAAGCATGGCAGAGTGTACAAGCTAGATTTTTCTGAAGATCTCCGTTCCCATTTAGGCATCTAAATGAAGTAATTAAACTCTCAAGTAGTCAGCACCTACTAACCCCCAAAGGAATTCAGTGAGAATTCCTTGGGGGGGGAGGGGGACGGCACTTTGAAAATCTGATTATTTCCATTGGGTCACTAAATGGGAGCTGAGCTGATTTTGAAAATTCAGCCATACATTCATAACGGTAGTTAAATCCATCAGTAAAAGGACACCATAAGGAAGGAGAAGATAGACAAACTTTGATTTTTCAGATATTTGTTCAAACCATTATTATTGCTGCACTTATTCTAACAAGAATTTCTCTATCCCAGTCTTTGTAAAGGTCATTCAAAGTAACTATAATGCATATAAAGGAGAACTTTCCCTTATCAAGTTGTGATGTCTGATCTTAATGTAAGACACCCAGGCATCACCACCTTACACTGTTTAACCTTCAAAAGACAAAGGATTCAAAATTACACACCAATATGAATAGAAAAGTAAACACTCCAGGAAGTCTTGCTTCTGATGTTTCCTCATGAATCTGAGACCATACAAACAGTTTGGCTCTTACTACAGTGCAAATGCTAGTCTCTAGAAAACAGTGATCTCCATGTCTTGTGCTTTAACACTGTCATCTGCAAAGTTTAAAAGCTTGTGACAAAGTTTAAAAAAACTAAGAAATTTTAAAAATTCACTATTGGTCAGTTGTTAAAAAACCCAACAAAACCCTCAACCAGTTCTGTATCTATAAGACAGCAGTGTTTTCAAGAAGATACTTGCATATAATCATACCGTAAACTCTTTCATAGGCATGCACATAATAAGAGCGGCGGGGTGCACCTAACACAATTCCATAATACTACCAGAAATGCTGGGAAACAGTACAAATTGGTTATAAAATTCAAATTCTGTCAGTTTTGCATATTTGTTGTATACTGAGGTAACAGACACTTTAAGAAGTCACATCCACCTCTGCACCGCTATTTTTATTGCTGAATAAAAATATTAATACTGATGATGTTTAAACCTACTGCACCCCAAGGGATGAACACTTAACGAGAAATACGATTTCATCACCGCTCCTAATACTACCAAAGTAGGACACTATTCAAAGCCAATTGAATAGATTAGAATCAATTCTTTAAATTTAAAAAAAAAAGCCACACACATACACATCATCACAGTTCCCTCCTGTTCGAAGGGGGGAAAGAAACCCTGGTGAAGATAATTTAGTTTTTCATTGATGCCACAATGAATTTTAAAAAATAACACTGCCATCATCATTCTAGAATTTCTATTTTCTAGGTGAAACTTTAAATAAAATCCACAACTTCTTAATAAACAGTCCTGGTTTCTCTTATTTTACCCCCTTCCTTCCATTGGAGCATAGGGTAATGTGCAGTGAGAAGCACCGTGGAAGCCCTCTATTTGGCCTATGGCTTTGTTAGATGCGTAGTTGATAGCCCACTTCATTCAATGTGGTGAGATCACCCACTTTCTTGTCCATCACTGCAGGCCTGCAATCAAAATGGAAGAGGTGGTCAGTGTTTAGCATGTCTTTGACAGAGATCGTGCAATTGAAAACACCATTGCAAAAAAGGAAACCAATGGAACGAAGTTTCTTGTCACTTAATCTAATGGAAAAACATTTAGTTAGGGGTTTTTTTTCATCTAGTCTCATTTCAGAGATAAAGTAGATCAAAGCAAACTACCAAGCTATTAATAAGCATCATCAGGACCCACACAGACAGGACTGAACTAATCTAAAAACAGGAGTAAACTTTTTCTCATTGTATTAACTAATTATGCAGAAAGAAGCCATGTTATCAGCTTGATGGCAAAAAGATCAGAGCAGTGTTCAGAAATTCAGGGAACACTGAATAAATGCTCAATCCTGTGGGTACCTCCCTCCCCCCACCAGCAATGATTTAAGTGTTACATAAAAAAAAAAACACTACGCAACAAAAATCTCAGAAAAATACTGGGTTTATGGAGGAAGAGAAATGCTCTGACGTTAAAAAAAAAAATTAACCTCTTTGGGCATTTTCCTCTTCCTTTTTCTGATGAATACTATTTAATCTGCTCCAATAATTAATTGAATCAAAAATTCTGGAGTGCTTTAGTGGTTTGCATGTCATTTACTAAACAGTCCTTTTTCCTGTGATTGTCTCTGCCTCATAGCTGGAGAAATAATTTTCCAATTGAGTTATAACCGGAGCAGTCCACTTTTGACTATTAGCTGCTCATCAAAGGGACGGATAGTTTCTGCTCTTAGTTTCAGTGTGTTGCACTATTTAAGGGAGGGCAGAAAATAATACATTTCTACTATGAATTCACATAGCTTTTGAGATTTGGGAACATTGTGAGTAGCTAATACTTTGCTGATTTCCCCAGCTGAACTCAAGCTATTTATTCAGTGATCTGTTTCTACAATTAGCTCTAGGATTAATAGTTTCATCCTCTTCTGCATTGTTACCATGTGTCCTGTCTTGTTTCTTATTTAGCATCTAAACATTCTGCGGAAAGGAAAGTGTCTTAACTATGGGACAAATCACCTGTGAGAGCGGATTAAGCCTGAGGCGATGTCTGCAAGGATTTTGTTGAGGTTTTTTTTCAGATAGTCCTTCAGAGAAGATAGGGGTTGGCCTTCCAAAGAACAGGTCACAGCTCCACCTCCCAGAGCCTGTGCAGACACCAGCCAACCAGTGGGAGATCCATGAAGTTCAACATACTGGCTCTGCTTTCTCAACTTAAAGGGGGATCCCCACAGTTGGTTCCATAGAACAGTGGTTTTTCAAACCCTCAGATACTGGGCCACGGCACCCCCCGATGTTGCCGTTGAAGACTGGTGGAATGAATTGCTCAAAGATGTAATTGTTGCATAGCGGGCATAAATGATTTTTTTTTTCAACTGGATCCTGAGGAAAAAGGTTTGAAAACCACTGCCGTAGACCATGGAGTTGTATTAATTTTCCGCTGCAAGTCGGGAGTGGATGGGAAGATAATGCATATTCCCTTGGGCTTGCCCACATCTTCTCAACCTGACTGCTCCCAGCAGCCTTCCTGTTTGTGAATCCCAGTAGCTACAACATCTGTTACATGAGGCCTAGGGGAAATGGCAGGGCAGCATGAGATGGAGGCATCACAGCCTTTCTTTTGCCGTGGTTGAGAAGCAACTTGCATGGAGGGTCCCCCCAAGGAGATACAATCAGGCCTTGTAACAGTGAGAGTACACGTACGTACACACACACACACACACACACACACACACACACAAACCTAAGGCACTAAACAGCTCCTCAGTTCACACTAATTGTGAAACATTTTCAGCTATTTTTTAAAATGCTGCTTTAAAGTCTCCTTGTATAGTGTAATGAAATACATCACTCTTTAGCCTTCTGGAGCAGTACTAAATCCATTAGTTTTCCTGTCAGTGCCTTATCAAAGCCAGCTGCACTAGAAATGCTCTTTGTAATTACACTCACACAATATGCCTTTATTAGACTTCACATACTATCAGGTGAGAAGACAATATATTTTGTGAGCTGACATTTAGCAGCAGCTACTGGTGCTGACTGTTGCATTACATCCAGTCCTAATTCTTCCCAAGATTAAAAATGAAACATGGCTTTCGAGTTCCATAAAAATGAATCTGGATTACTATGGCTCTCAGCTTAGGGTTTAGCAAAAAGAACAGAATCAAACCAGCGACCACCATGTGCTAAGGCAATTGAAAGGTTTTCGTTTTGGTTTAGCCTTGTAAAATTTTCAGAAAGGATAAAAATATGAATCTTTTTATTTAAATGTTACCACCCTGTGGCTTTACAATGAATAAGGGCCGGATTCTCTCCTTATTTCAGTATGAAACTGGTATACCTATTGATTTCAGTGGAGCTAGTCTAGATTTACACCACTGAAAATGAGATGAGAATCAGGCTACCAAGGTCAGATCCTGCAAACAATGCCTGGCATAGAGCTCAGCAGCTACAGGAGCAAGCTGTACATCCAGTAGTAAATAGCTGCAGGGTTCCACTCAAATTTAAAAGGAATTGGCAATACTGACTCTCATTTGAGTGGGGTTCAGTGCAAAACTCAGTAACGGGGGAGATTGTTCCCCATGGCTCCATCCAGCTGGGCTGTTTAATTGGGAGTTTCACTCTAGCCCTATTGTATTTCACTTGTTACACAGAATTAACTCAAGATTATCTCGTGAAAGCCTAGGATTAGCATTCTGCTCTTTTGGGAAAATACAAACCTCGTTAAACTGTAGTGAACAATGGAAGGGACTGAAGCTATTCCATGTGGCTATGTTTACACAGGGCTGGGAAGTACCCTAGAGTAGTGAAAGGCCTGAGACTAACAACACAAGGGAAGGAAAATTTCAGTACATTCCCTCCATTGGTGCAACCACAGCGTATGAGCATGCAGATGAAAGACTCGGGTAGCTATGGGGCAGCTCTCCTCTAGCAAGGACCCCTGGCTCATTTAAACCCACAAAAGTCAGGATTCATGACTGTGCACTAGGTGCCCTTGCAAAGGGCTGGTTAGGTTTGGCTTAGCTCCTCTTCTGTCATGACAAGAGTTGCTGGGCCAAGTCTGACCCATGGAGTCACAGCACCACTAGGGTTTTGCACCTGCCGTTGATGAAGGAGAGATTCGCATGTCTTGTCAGGCCCCGGGTCCCACTGGCACTGAATTCATTGCCCTGGGCCTGCAGCAACTAGCCAGGCCTAGAACCCAGCTAGAGGTTGGAGTGAGGCCTGGGGTTCTGCTCCCATCTGTGGTGGGTCCAGAGCTCAGGGAGAGATGGGACCGGGAACAGCTGCCCACCCACACACAGAGCAGAGCGTCCCATCGCTGCAGGGGGGCGGGCAGCCACCCCAGACCTAGGCCTTCTGACACACTCCCCACGATACCGCACCTATTGATTCATGAGGCTACATTGACCCTGGAATGTTTATAATCCACTTAGACGAGGGAAGCCACAAATCTGCTCTTGAGCTTGGGAAACATTTCAACTTCAGTGGGCTGAGTCTCCTCCCCGGAAGGGCCTATATAATTTTAGTGTCGACAAAGAGCAGTTTGTAATAACAGCTTGCCATCAGCAGGTGAACCCTTTCCAGCAATGCCAAGGATCCTATTCAGTCTCTGCCAGCTAATAATGTAGCTCAGACTAGAATAAGTATTGGGTGGAATGAAGGCCCTCTCTTCCCCTCTCCCGCCCCCCAGTTAACTAACTGGCTATAATTAGAGCATGCAAATAAGAGATTAATAAAGAGATAAGATGCACTATGCCCACATGCACACTCTAGCTGTTCATTGTTTGGTTAGGAACACCAGTGTCTAAATATCTTCTTTTGCTAGATGAATAATTTGAGGGCATCTCAAAACAGCTGGCTCTTCCAATTTTCAGCCAAAAGAGAGAAAAGTTCACTGGTTTCCTGTATGTTATTTCCTTCTCTGCATTAACTAACCTTTGGAAACCTTTCAACCCTAAAGGACCAGCATACTCACCATCAATCCACCCAAGTCACTCAGTAAGTGGAGCTAACTAAAGTCACCTCATTGCCCATTCTCTTCCCTCCCAAGTCTGATTGCTCCAGTTATAAAGGCAGGAACCAACAGTAGTTTGAGCATGGAAAAGGGCAGGTTTAGGAAGCAAGGGGGCTCCTGGAATTGGAAGGTCGCCCAACAAGAGACTGCAGGAAGCAGCAGAACCAGCTGCAGGGCAGTTCCACAATGGCCCAGCTGAAAAGAGAGGAACCTGGCCAGTGCCCAAGTCCTAAGGGTTAGCATGATTTTAAAACAAGGGCCTGATTCTGCTCACTCACATCAATTTTACACCCCTAACTCCACTGGTTTATAGTTACTGCTGATTTACCTCAGCGTACATGAAAGCAGAGTCAGGCTTTAGAGCCTAATATTTAAGAGTACTGAGATGCCTAAAGACAGAGATAGGCCTCAGTGAGAGAGCAGTGAAGGTACTTTTCAAAACTCCACTAGGTGCCTATCTGCATCTTTAGGCACCTAACTATCTTTGAAAATCTGGCCCCTGGTGACTCCAGTGAGCCACATTCTGGTGTAAGCAGAACGTATGATGAATCATCATTTAACACCAACTTCTTTGCCCTTTATCTAAACCCAAGCACCTAAAGCCATAGCCAGAACCTTTAATAAGAGGCCTTCTTTCCAAAAGACCAGCTGCAACTCTCCATAAGTCAATGGGTAACAGCAAGTACTTTGCACCTCTGAAATGCAGGACATTTATTTAAGTGCCTGAATACAGATTTAGGCATCTGAGTTTAAAACTGAAAATTCTCAACCTAAGTCTCTTTCTCTGACAGTGGAAAGGTGCCTATGTTAGTATGAAGTTCAAGATCAGCTTACATAGCTTGTGCCTACAGAAAGAGCCTAGACAGCACACAGATTTCTGAAGGCCGCCAAGTATGCCCCTCTGGCTCTTGAGGTTTTCCTCATATAGTGTGTCCAGTTAATCCACATTCCAGGCTGAATGGCAGCCCTGACATTCCCCCTTTGTGGCATGACAGCTGCTGGCTATGGCTGACTTAAGTTCAATAGGTTAAACATCCAAAGTTACTGTGTAAATAAAGACACCTCTCCCTCCCGCCCCAAACTAATCACAGTTGGCAACTCTGGTGACGTTTCTTCTCCTTTCTCTCCCTGGGAGTCTGTCGAAATCTCGGCTCCTGCTGTCTGCCCCCTAGTTAGGGACCGGGAAGGGGGCTCTTAGAAGACTGTCTTAGGACTTTTTGTCATGGTTCCTGTGCTGTGGGAATCCTCTCCCTTGCTGAACTTCAGAGTCTCTTTTTTGTGCCACTAATTTAGAAGGGCCGGAGCAGGAATGAGAATCTAATGCATTGAGCCGCAACTCACAGTTCCCTGCTTTAATTAGTAGATCTGATCTACTGCCTAGTTACAAGTCTTCGCCATACAGTCCAAGGCTTTATTTCACTCTAACTATATTTAAAAGCCTTAGAAATGGAGCGCAAAGAACACAATGCAAGAGCAAGGTATAGAGCAGGTGTGTGTGGAAATGCAGACATTGCAGATCCTGGAGTCACCACATGGTTCCAGTGGGTCAAAGCTAGACAGCTTTTTATTGTGCTTATCCTTTCCTATTAAATAAATAAAGCAATAAGAAGGGAGCAGGTTGCTGTGCAGCTGACGCTGGCTCAGCAGATGGTTCTCAAGAAGCCTGAGGCTCCTTTGTAAAACCAGCGACAATGACACTCCCCTCCAGAATGAACATCTGCCGTTCCAACAACTGCGATAGAAGTGTTAGAAACCCAACAATCATGAAAATACCCCTCCAGGAGTGTATGGGAAGGGAAAAGGCCTGGAGTGGCAGGGCCTGTAACTACTATAATTATCCAGATGCTAAATGAGGATGGAGTCCCTACTGATGGGCCCAAAATGTAATGATGTGGCAAAAATATGAATTCACATGTAAAATATAAGCCTATTTAAATCATCAGCTGCTACATGCATTAAAGGACATTTTGAAAGTGAGTCCAATGTCTTTCTTAGCTGCTGACAAAGAATTAGACCAATAATCCCCCTGAAAACTTACTTTAAAAAGCACTCATCACAGTGACTCCTCCTATCTTCAAAGCGCCTGACAAAGTGGGATTTTCTCCCACGAAAGCTCATGAGATAAATAAATCTGTTAGTCTTTAAAAGTGCCACAGGACTCTGTTGTTTTTCTGCAGATAGACTAACACGGCTACCCCTTTGAAAGTGACTCATTTGTGGCTACACAGGTACTTGCCAGTTATCACTGCTTGCGCACATGGCCTTTCAGACTGTCATTCCAACAACAGGGCTAGAACTCAAGACCTTACCTCTTGAACTAAATTAGAATCTCCATTAGCTGCTAGCAGTATAGAGCCCATGAAACATAGCTTTGATTTTGTCTAGTAGAGAGTGGTGCCACATGCACGTAGCCGGTTCTTCACAAGACATAGTTAAGTGAAAACTGCAATGATTCGTTATAATGCCTTTAGATTGCAAATTAATTTACTAAGTAACAAAAACATGCCTAATATATTTTCTAGCTTTTTGGGGGGGTAAAAGGAATGTCTGTCCCCCTTTCACTCTCTCCATAACTTGGTATATTTATTCAGTGAGAACTGACATGTCATTAGACCATCCCATCTCCCACCCAATAACACAGCAGGACAGAGAATTCAAACCCCATCTGAATACACACACAGCAGGAATTCTCAGTGCCATTAGAATATATGTTCTGTTTTTATTATATGCAGCTTTGGTACACTTGAAGGTGTACCTCCCCCATATTCCAGTCTTCTCTAAAATGGGGGCCACACCAAGATCAAAAAATAAATAATAGATGGGCCCCAGGCTCCAATCCAGCACAGCCACCCCAAACCTAGCTTCAGCCCAAGCCTACAAACTCTGTCCTTCCAGCAATTCTGTTATTAAGAAACCATTTAGGAGACTGCATAAAGAGCATGCACAATACACCTCCAGCTAGCAGCACAGAACCAGGCTATCTGTAGCAGTTTTCTCATTTATATATGCTACAGTGGATGTATCCCAATACTCCTCCATCTCGACAGCTATAGTGTAGCTTTACTGTCTCATTACACTCAGTTTCTGATCCATCTGTGAATGGGACATCGCCTCAAAAAGAACACAAGCATTAGCAAAGCGGAAACACTCACGATTTGTCTCTTCTGCACACCCGTCTCTGAGGACTGACTTGCCTTCGGCGAGGGGACAGTGACTTGCCCCGTGATCTCTCTTTGATTGGAGAATGGGCACTTGAGGGTTTCAGAATCTGGAAGGAGAAGGGGAAGAGAAGCCCTAAATAAAGATGCTTATTTCAGCATTTTTAAAAAATAAAAACCCTGTGATATTACTGTGGATCACTGATGGGACACAAAGCCTGTAATCTCTTCAGGCAGGTTTGCACTGTGATGGGATTTTGGCGCCAACTGAAGGAAGATACGCAAAGTACCGGTACTTAAAATACCTTGCACATCACCCTTTGACTGCCTCCTGTTTACTTACCGGGGTATCTTCAGTGCACTGAGTCGAAGGGAAATGCCCTCCCTTCGACTCAGCACCATTCCTGCGGTCTGAGTGGTCTTCAGCGATCGACCTCCTGATCAGCAGAGTGGGTCTTCACAGACCTGCTCAGTCGACTGGGAAGATTGATCTGACGATGGTGAATTTGCTGCCATCAGTGAAGACTAGACCTTAAAGTTTATTTGACTCTCAGCCAGGCTGGGACGAACTGAACGCTGTTATCAGTGCTCAATTGTGAAATAAGCTGGTGTCCTCTGTCTAGTTTCCAGATACATCCACATCACAAAAACTATCACCACAACTGGCCTTCTGGTCAGCAGCCCCACCAGAGAGACCATGGACAGAACAAGGACGAAAAACAAACTACCCTGTCCTCTTACGGGTGGCTCCCCTCAACCCACAGTGAGGCACACTGTGGTAGCAGCATGGAGGGAGCTTGCACAGTCAAAAATTTCTGGACTGTTCTATGGACAAATACAAACTTGAGTCTCAAGGGATGTCACTTGGATTCTCTGCAACCAGGGGACCCTCCCCTTCCTTCCCCATCCCCTGCCCATTCACATGTCTGAGTAGAGTTCCTCTCAGCTGATGATTTTCAGCAGCACTGAATTCAGACCACATTTTATTTTAAGGACCTGATTTTTCAAAGACAGCATGTGCATAACTTTACACCCTTATGACTAGCTTCAGGGAAGTCCATGGGTGAAATCCTCATCCCCTGAATTCAATTTGAGTTTTGCCATTGACTTCAATGGAGCCAGGATTTCACCCAGTGAGATTACTCATATGTGTAAGATATACAGGCACTGAAGTCTTCATAAGATCAGGGCCTTGAAATTGTAACGTTTTCAAGGTAAGGACTATGTCTTTTCCCATCTTCTGCACAAGGGCTGGGTCCAATGTCAGAACTTAATGCATATATGCAGTAAAAAATAATCTGTACTTCTTTATTTGATTTGCGTCCACTTCAGATACTAGCCTTTCATATGGTATTTAAAATGTGTAATAGAAGGCTGAAATCATTCTAATTCCATATGCAATTAAATGTGTTACATTAAAATTAAAATACAATGCAATCCAAAGGCTTTCATATCACTGGCCCCGATTTTCTTCTCACTTAGCTCAGTTTTATAACTCTTTACTTCTACCAGCTTCAATGGAGTAACTCCTGATTTACCCCAGCATGACAGGGAGGAGAATTAGATCCATTATTCTCTATCTAAAAAAATCTATAAGGAATAGTCATCTTCGAAAGATTAGGCAAAAAGTAGTACGCCTGTTCCTCAGCTGGCAGAAATCAGAGATGTTTCATTGTGACAGTTTACACCAGCTGAGCGTCTGCCCCCCCCCCTTTTTTTTAACCAAAATAACAATGCAAATTATGCTCCACTTATCCTCCCCACGGCACAATGCGTGATCACAGTGGGACTGTCACAAAGGGCAGCAGTTCATCTTGTCCCATGTTCAAACATGAACACTGGAAAGATTTAACATGTCATAGAAGTATATGCACTTGTCACATCTGGAAGCCATGGGAAATGTTTTGTTCTCAGTTCCATCAGTGTAAATCCAGAATAGTCACTGAGTGCCTCCAGACTTACATCTCTGTAACTGAGAAGAACGTGGCTCCCTAGTTCTTTGATCCTGCATGAAAATCAATCTGGTGTTTCTGCGTTTGGGTATGATGGAAATGCAGCACATGACCTATTGTTGATAATGGCTGTCAACAGAGAATCCCCTCTCACCTTCACTGCAGCCCTCAAAACCTGTTCAACACTTAAGTTGGTACGGAAATCCACCATCACCACCACCACCCCAGGAAGTGTGCTAAACCCATGGAGTGTGCACTAGACGCTACATTCTGTGTGTAAAGGGAAGGAAAACAGTGGGGCCTCAGCTACACGAGACCACTAACAGCATCCGATTATTTCCCAAGCACAGCAGTTTTCCACCACTATGTCAGGACACATTACTGTGTCACCAGTCAGCAGCATGTGTGTTGTGGAGAGCTGGGGAGCTGGCTGGATTTGGCCTGTGCGGGTAGGTTGGTGTGTCCCGTAGAGTCATGACATGCCACCAAGCATGTCGTGACTTGCAAAAGGTTGCGAACCACTGCCCTAGCATAGTCAGGTTCTTATTTCTGCCCAGCATAAGCCACCAGAGAGTGGAAGAGCGGGCTGCTGCAGATTAGGATGGGGTCCATGGGCAAAGCTGTACATGGGAGCTTTTATGACACCTGCAAACACTATTGCTGAGATCCACACTGTCAGCCCCCAGCTTGCATAAGCACTGTGTTCACGCAAGTTAAAAATTCCACAAACACTGCCTTGGACTACGTCTTACATTTCTTTCCTTTGATGAATAAAGGAGCTTCTCAGGAAGCAGTGGCTGAACAACAGACAGCTAAATAAAGGGGATGATGATGCTTGCCTCCTTTGTAAAACACAGAGCTATGAATGAAAACTTCTCTATAGGAGCTTACTATTAAGACAAAGGCATGCATGGAGTGAGAGCCGCACGTAGCAAACTGTACACTCCACGCTGAACCAAGAATGTGTTCTCACACATGGGTCTTGCGCCAATCCTTGCAGCCTCATTTTGGTTTCTCCCCTTCTGTACACTTCTGTCACACAGGCACATTTGAAGACATACGTTTAGGGGATGAATCCTCCTGATCCTCATGCAAGGGGTCCCACTGACTCCAGTGTGCAATCAACACCAGTTTCACTGCTAAGTAAAGCAAGTAGGTTCTGGCCCTTGATTATCTGTTAAAGCTCACCCCGCAGTATCTTGCAATATCCCCCGAGGTTTTAAAAGCCTAATGCAAATAACCTGCCAAAGGCTAAAAGGCTTTGGAAAACCGAGAGAGCTTCATAAACTGTCCTGACAGTCCAGTCAGCTAGAGTGATGTTGGGCTCCAATGCAGAACTTTGCAACATTGCTGTGGACAGCACAGATAAATACCTGTGCCTGCAGTGCGGACTTCTGCAATTTTGATCCAGTAACACAAGTCAAGCTGTAAGGTTTCAAAATAGCCAACCAATCTAAGAAACTCACAATGGGCCTTGCTCACCTCTGGGGTAACGCCAAAGAACAATGCCCAGCCTGAATTGGTTCCGCTCTCTGACTGACCTGCACACGAGTCAGATGCTATCAGAAAAGCAGGGCCTCCACTTCCACTCCTTTCTTGGATTCATAAGTGTGCTCAGCACAACTGACTGGCCCTAACTTGAGATGAATATCTGGGTGAGGAAAGTGCTCCAGGACAGAAGGAAGGATGGGGACAGTCACTTCAGACCTACATCTCATCCTCTACATATGTACACTGGCAGGAGATGCCACAACGGCAGCAGATTTAGGGGCTGTAGCAGCAGCAGTTGGAAGTCTCTGTTCAGACAGCTTCACCACTCATTTTCCATTGTGCTATCCAGTGCCTATGCATAAATCAAAGCGGTGGAGGAAGGCTCCTCACGTGTCAGAAGCACTCTCTGCCTAGACAAATGATTCATTCTTCAGAGGACGAGGGGAGGAAAAAAAAAGTCAGAAGTGGAGTCTGAAGTAATGTGCAAATGATGCTGCATACCTCTTGGAAAAGGGAAGCTGCCCAGTACTTCACGGGTGCACCTGCTTTACCCTAATTGCCGACAGATGGCTGGAAAGGCATCAAGTCCAATTTCACTGCAACTGACACCACTCTTCACCCGCAGCTGTCACTGAAGCATACGCAGGAACTCCGACCAGAAGGAGCCATATTCCCAGCTCTTTGGCAACTGCAAACCTTTGTCTGCAAGTGTTCCCTAAGCTCTTCAATCTGACTCGCCAACTGGGAAGTGCCAGCAGGCTCGGGATTCAACAACAGCAAAGAAAAATTAATCTGTGGCTGATTCTAAACCAGAGAACCGATCCACTGCCAGCAGTGAAAGGTCAGCCTCTAGCAGAACTTCCAAACCACATGCCATGAAGGGGTAAACCAGTTCCCATACTCTGCAGAGGAGAACATGGTCACACAAGAGAGCATGTGTTCTTGAGACACTGGCGACGGCTATAGTCCTTTCAGAATAACACCGCTGTAGACTTAAATTTCATGTCTCGTATTGGCTAGAGGAAGCAGTGCACCAGTTAGCAGGCTGTTCTGTGCCACAGGAAGCCATTGCAAACTAATATTCCCTTGGCCTGGTTAGGCACATGAGTCAATCCATTAACCCAGCAACTCAGAGGAAATATCAGAGGCTATGTCTACACTTGTTAATTTAAGTCGACTTAGCTAAGTAGACTTAACAAAGTTGACTTTAAGTTGACTTTGTTAAGTCGACTTAGCATGTCCACACTCAAATTTTAAGTCGACTTAGAGGGGACCCTACCAAATTGACCTAGAGCATCCACACTAGATGCCTAGGTCGACTTGTAGGGGCTAGGTGGACCTGGGACAGGTCCATGGTGGCAGGGGGGCACCCCTTGCCAAGTGCCAGGGGGCTCAGCCTTTGCCCCATTGTACCTTGGTACAATGGGGCAAAGGGGGACAGGGACCCTGGCAGGGCATAGGGGCAGGGTGGGCAGGGCATAGGGGCAGGGTGGGCAGGCCTCTGCCCTGCCCCTTGGGGGGGCACACCAGGCTGTGGCTGTGCCAGCCACCCTGGCAGGGAGGGCAGTGGGGAAGCCCTGGAGCCCCTAAGTCTACTTAAAGTCGACTTAGGGCTACTCCACATCCACATTGGCTAAGTCGACTTAGCCAGCAAAGTCAACTTAAAAGGAGGTTTTATGAAGTCGACTTAATTTTTCCTTAAGTCGACTTAAGGAGCTGCTTACGTTGACTTAAGGAAAGTGTAGTGTAGACGCAGAGTAAATTAAGTCGATTTAATTAAGCTTAAATTGACTTAATTTGTAAGTGTAGACACACCCAGAACTACCAGCCACAGAGCCCTCACCATGTCCCTTCCACAATAAAATTCCTCACCCGCCCCCAACACACAACAGGGCTCAATCCCGCTACAGGTGAGTTGGCATTGCTGGTTCCTACACTTCCCTCCTCACAGCTCTTACTGCAGAAGAGAATGCACAGCCAAAGCATGCTGCCTTTGGTATATTGGCAGCTGGTCTCCTAGCGGCCATTGTCGGCAATTGCATGTTACAGCAGCTCTGAGGCTGCTGTGACATGCAACAGGGCTGAGTAGTGAATCAGGTAGCCATAACTCGTTCTTTAACAGCTACCACCTCTTCGTTGTCCTGAGCAGAAAGTCGGTAGAGCAGAGAATCTGGGCCAATAAGCAGAGCATTCATGTGACTCCCCAAATTCCCATCCCCCACACCAGATACTCATGAGCTCCTCTTGGTGATTGTCTTACAAGCACAGGATTCCACAAGCTATTTGCTAACAGCAGTCACCCCTTATAGCTAGGAGAAGTTCTGGGCCACAAATGTCAGGGGTGGGGAGCAGGGTGAGATTCTACCAATAAAAAGTGACAGAACAGGACTTGAAAACATGCAACATATTTGAGAAGACACATGGAGGGACAGATTGGATAGACACACCCACACTCCAGTATGATTCTGATCTCATACAGGTTTTACCCTGGTGTAACTCTATTGACATTGACAGAATTACTCCCAATTTACTCCAGTGTGAAGGTGATCAGTCCTGCACTCTCAAGACATTATAGGAATCATGCCACACACACGCACCTACCTTCATTCTCATATCCCTGGCATATTTCTCCAGCTCCTTCCTTATGTCTGTCCGCATCATCTTTGATACATTGAGGACCAGCTGCTTCCACTCAATGGGCTGAAAGCTGTGTGGTTCGTGCGGGACATACAATCCAATTTTTACTTTTTTGACTGAATGTAAGTATTTTTTATAGGAATCTTCAAATTCAAAGACAAGATCAGTCAGAGTTCGATAGGTCAAAGGTTTGTCCATCAGATCTGATCTTCTACTCATACCCAGCGAACCATAGCGGCCATTGCAGTAAATCCCAAGCACCACATGATGAAAATAGTTTCCTGAGAAGTGGGTTTTAAAGCTGATTGGGAACCGTTCCACAGAAGGCTGCCCATTGGTTAAGTATCTTATATGCATTTTGTCAAGGCAACTCTGAACAAAGGCTGTAAAACAAACAAAATTATAACAATAAGAGTCCCTTTGCACCGTCCACCCAAGGGGCTGAGAATCCATTATCAAAACATTCACCTCCACAATGCCCCTGCAAAGTAGGTGTTAACCATTGTACAAAAGTTATGTAATTTGACCCAGGTCATGCAGCAAGTCAGTAGAAGAATCAGGAAGGGGCCTGACTCCCACTGCCCTGCCCATCCCTTTAAATAAATTAAAATAAAAAAGGAAATGTGAGTTCAGCATGGAGAAAAACTAGGGCATGTCCCCGCATTATTTCCTTTATCTAATACCAACGCCAGGTTCCTCAGTTCTGCACTCCCAAGAACCTTCCTCCGATTCCATTTTGGAGCTGGTTGCTGCTCAGTGGGTTGATATGTGGGTTTCCACATCTCCTCAGCCTTCAGATGCTATGGAAGATCCCCCTCCAGAGGTCTGATTTGAAAAGGCTTTTTATTTCTCCAGTTGATGAACTCACCTTTGTTCTGACAGTGCGAGTGTTATTCTGATCAGATATCCCATTAAAGGCATGAAACAAGAGCCACTGGATTAAAGAAAGAATTACCTCCAGACACTGGTACAAAGAGATGGCCAGAACAGAAGTAGCCATCTTTTAACCTGAACCTGTTAGGGTGATCAGCTTTCCTAAACACACCTTGAAAAGTCACTATACACTATTCCACAAGGAGGATTTCTCCCACAAAAGCTCATGCGTTAAATATATTCCGTACTCTTTAGAAGTGTTACAGGACTCCTTGTTTGTTTTGCTGAACTAGATTAACACAGCTACCCCTCTGGAACTTGTCTACATGTAGTTACGGCGCTTATTTCCTCCATTCCTTCTGGTACCTACCCACCTCCTTGTGATCATTTCTGGAGTGACTGCCTTCAGACTCATGCCTGGTGCCGACTGGCTCCAGTGGGAGCCAAATCCAGCCATCCTTTGCCAGCAAGGAGATTGGACAAGATGTAGAGTATTAAAGGGGGAACAGAAATGATCCCGACATCCTTGTACAGGCAAGTCTCCTTCTGAGCATTGGGACAGATGGGCTGGGCCCTCAGAAAACTGGGTTTCTTCATTTCTTGTTAATCACCGCAAGCAGCAAAGGCAAACTTTTATCCCAAAGGTCCTTAAACCTACGCCAGGAACCCAGCAAATGCCTTTATGCATCAGCCTTTTTTTTTTCTTCGAGGCTGGGTGGGACCATTAAAGATTCTGGAGGTGACATTGTTCACGCGGCTTTGTTTGGACTTGTCCACACTACCACTCGTGTGGGCAAAACTTACGTCGCACAGGAGTGTGAAAAAACAACCCTCTGAGCTACATAAACGTCACTGCCATGGCTTCCCCCAGCAACCTCGCTAGCTCTGCTCATTGAGGTGGTAAGAGCAAGCTACAGGCGATCTTACAGCGAGGCAGCCGCTCTGGTACAGCTGCATCACTGTAATCTCACCAGTGTAGATGTGGCTTTTCTTCTCCCCCACACCGACACGGGCAGTTGACACCAAATGCCAACACCGTGTATGTCGAATGCTGTGTATGATGGCTGCCCTCTCGGCTCTCTCAGTGAGAATCAGGGGCTGCCAGAGCTAAGAGAATGAGCTGCTAGAGTTTCTGCTTTAGCTGTCAGCTAGAACAACTTATGCCCTCTCTATGTCAGCACAGAGCGGATCCCAGAACACACACTCCAGCGGGTTAGAGAGGCAAGGGGCACAGGCATGGTCAGCAGCAGTGGTTCAAGTATAATTTGATGGGCCCCCAAACCCTCTTAATCTCTGGGCCCCCTTCCCGTATTGTCTGGGCCCCCTTCATGCACATGCGGGCCCCAGCCCAGATAGGCATTTGTAACCACTTCTCAGTACCACATGCATCGGTTATCGCTCCATAAACATATTTATAATTTTCTATGGCATTGATGTCTATAGCAATTATTGTCACAACTAGCAAACACTGCAAACACAATAAGTATTGTGATTAACAATGATGGGGCGTAGGACCTGCCAGCAGCCGGGGCAGGGCAGAACATGCGTTCTGCTGGATTTTTCTATTCTTAGGGGCCCCGGAACTCTGGCCCCTCAAACTTGTGGGCCCCAGAACTGCGTTCCGGTGCTTTCCCCCTTACTTTAACCCCTGGTCAGCAGCAGCAAAGCAACCAAACTACCTTTGCTGAAGAGTGAAAGGGAGGAAGTAGAAGGGAAGCACTAAGATGAGATCCTTTAAGCCTGGTCTTCCTCTCAGTCACATCAGTGTGAGCCTCGTCTTTTTAAACTCAAGAGAATCAGACCAGCGTAAAGCCAGTGTGATATAAAGAGTGGGTCCTCCCTCCCCCAGCCAGCTGGTTATCCTCAGCTGCTCCAGTAGCATAACGGAGTGGGGGCAGAGGCCAGGATCTGGATCCCCAGCTGCCTTATGCTTCCCTGCCAGTGGGACTCTGGCGAGTTAAAGCTGCTAACTTCTCCGGGAGAGAGGCAGAGAACAGGGCTATGGGAAAGGTAGTGTTGTTGGGGTATCGTAATGCCACACTGAATTCTGGGTGCTGGAACAGCCCGATAGACCTAGACACCAGAAGTTATAGAAGCCCTCAGCCCCTACAGAAGCGCTCTCAGTTGCTCTGTGAGAGTGGATTCAAGGAAGAGGCTTGACTAACACAGAGCAGAGCAGCATTCAGAGAGACAAAGATGGCTTAAGACTATCCATGGACTTTCACCCACACAGCCCCAAGTGCTGTGGGTGCAGCTCATGATCAGGGCCAAAATCTCTCTCAATAAAGAAAACAGGGGATGACCCTCCAAGGAAAATGTTGCATATACAATTCCTGATCCTGGGATCTTTGGCATCCCCCCGTTCCTCCTTCAAAATTCTTTAATACAGAAACAAGAAGAGCATTACATATTTTATATGGCACAGGAGACATTCTCCCTGCATATAGCCTCCTTTCCTCTCTCCTTCCTGCATACCAGGAGTGTCTGACAGCTGCCAGAAAATGGAGCACAAAAAATCTTTACCAACACAAGAAAGAAAAGATCTGGATCCTGATTCTGATCTCACGTAGTATCATTAGGCCAATATAATTCACTGAAATCAATGGAGCTACTCTTGATTTACAGTAGCATGAGCTCAGATTGAGCCCCTAGTTCCTAACACTGTGTGAAAAAGAATATCTAGTGATCCTCAAGTCTGCCCAAATCTTTTCCAGAGAGGTGGTTTCACCCAGTTGGCATCTGACAAGTTTCACTCTGAGAGACCACCACCATTTCCCCTCCTATTCCTCTGCTTTCAGCATGAGCACACCTTGGAATCCTCCAAACTCACCAAAAAAGGATTCCTGGCTCATAGAGACCCCGGTATCTAAAGTTGACACTCCCAAAGTTAAATCATTTGGATGTCTTTGCCCAGGACCCCAAAACAAACAATTGGCCAGATGATCTGCTGGTCTAAGCATAGTTCCATTGGTTTTAACGGAGCTATGCTAAGTCACACTGTTATATCATCCCTCCGTCCAGTGAGACCAGGACATGAATTCGTTAGTCTCTGCTAAGAGTAACAGGAGAGGGGCTCTCCATGCAAAAAAGGCTCAGCTGTTCTGTATCCTCCTAACCTGGGTAAAAGGCTAAAGTCAGTAACTCCCCTAGCCCCCTCAGAGTCTCTCCACCTGAACCCAGCACATTCAAGAAGGCAGCATTTTTGAGAAAGAAAAAATGAAAGCCCTGGCATCAGACTGAAGAATCTAATACAGAGAAAATAATTAAAAGGAGTAGAGACAAACACAGCAAGACTGGCAAGTCTACATCTTCTGTGCCCTAATGAAACCTCGCCACCAACCCATATGCATTTCCTGCAACGCAGAATTAAAAAAATAAACCCTACAAAGTAGATCATTCAGGCACCCCAGAAATCCAAGCACAGCTGGATAAACCATGGCTGCAGATGCACCTCTCCATCCATCTGCTACCTCCAGATTACAGTAAACAAATACAGATTCTGATTTTAGCTATGCTGGTGTTAACCAGGAGCATCTCCATTGCACTCAGTGGTCTTGACTGTAAGCTCAGAAAGACCAGTGAAAATTAGGAGTAACCCCACTGAACTGAATGGATGCAGATGACTGTAAATCCTGAGAGACATCAGAATCAGGAAGAATCCAGTTACACCTGTTGGAGAATTAGGGCTACAATGGCTTCGTTTAAAATGTGAACTCACTCTTTTAGTAACAGAATGCAACATTCTGTATATAATAAGATCAGGGTACTATCATTTTTCTCCTGTGGATATCCTCTTTTAAAGGCCTATTGTATTTATTATTCTATGTAACCAACTAGACCAATGCCTTTTGTCAGCACTTATTAAACTTTGAAGTTTTGCACTGATCTGCCACAATTGTTCCCTTCCTTCTAAAAGGATTTTAACCCTGATTCACTCTGAGTAGCTCTCTATTTAGTCCACACAAAGCCTCCATGGCCACCTGCCCATACACACACTCTTCTACCATAGAGTCTCAGAAGTCGCACTTTAATTGCATTAAACTCTAAGTAGGAGTAAAAACCTTTTGAGGCAGGAAATGGCTTTACTTACCATCAGCTATCACAGAAACAAGTGCTGTGAAAATTAACCTGTAGGTACATGATGCGTCTGCTAAGTGACACGTCAATGAGAATCTCCACCAGGGATGAAATGAAACACACGACAAATTGGTTAGAAAGGCAAGTTAGATCTTCTCCTCTGTCCAGGTGTCATTATCTCTTCCCTTTTCTTGCCCCCCACCCCCCCACAAGAAGAGCTGTGCTGTAGCAAACAGAAGGACATGACATACCAGTACTCTCGCAGTCAAATTCTTCTGATGGCAGGACTGGGAATCAGGAATTCAGTTCTGTGCTACAGCACGGAAGGCATAGACCAGGGGTGGCAGGAGTGAAAGTAGCTACCCCCTCTGGATTCTGGGCTACAGCAGGGACCAATATAATTCTAGCCCTGGCTATGCATGGCCTGTACAGCAGTCCAGAACTCTCCACAGCATGTCTCCTCTTGCTCTGAAACATTCCCTACACTAGGGGCCATGGGAAGCGGTGGGAGACTCTCCAGGGCATTTGTCAGCCTACACAACTCCTATGCAACAGGAATTCTCCCCAGACACCTGCAGTTCCTTCACTGTCCCTATATACCACTGGACAGAGAGAACATGGAAAATGAAGCATGGGAGGATTTCATTCCATATTCCTCTGCCCCAGCAAGAATTCCCAAATTCTAATCCTGGCTCTGATATTGATTCCCTTTGTGACTTTCCACTAGTCATTTAACTTCAGTTTTCCCATCCCATGGGGATATTCATGGCTACTATCCAGGGGGCTTAGTTAATGGGCCTGGCTGTGATCTCACATGTACGATGTGGTTGAAGTAAATGGAGGTGCATCAAAGTAAAGTCACCGAGAGCAGAACTGGATCCCACCAGTATAAGGCTGGTGTAAGTGAGATCAGTACCGGGGACCAAGTCATCCCAGATTCATTTCATTCACATAAGTGGATTTGACTATTGGGCCTTTCATTACAAAGTCCTGTAAAGACACAGGGATCACACCATCTACTGCTGAACGGCAGCTACTTCTCAGGTGAAACAGGGCAGCAGTTTAACAATACACAACTATTTAGGGCAGTAACCAAAGCAGAATATTTAACCTTATTGTACGATATATTGGTGTGTCAGGTACTTTGGATGGCCCACTAACAAGATCGTGGATGATCTTGCAGAGCTACACTGCGTGCCATCTTTGTCCTAAAATTCCTTGAGGTTTTGTTGTCTTAGGGCACAGTAAGTGCTTATTGTTAGTTTAAAATGGAGTTATTCACGTGTGTGGCTCCTTACCTATAATGGTAGCAAACACTCATAATAAGCCCAAATCCAAATTCCTTCTCTGACCTCCCTTGCTACTGTGATCCTTGAGAAAGTTCAGTTCCAGACCAGATACAAATGTCATAATCTGAGTTTCTCTCTATAACTGACCTGAATTGAAACACAAAATTGAGACACCTGAACTCTAGGGCTTGCCTGATTTTCTTCTCACATGGGTGTAAATGAGGAATAACACCACTAAGGTCAGTGGTGTTATCTTGACTCACATCAGTATAAGTTTGATGAGAATCAGGCCCCTAGTCTTTTGTTTGGGTCAGTTGTATCTTACGCTGACATGTGAATCCATCTACGGTGATCACATAGCAAATGTGAAAACTCAGGACACTTCATGGTGGTGGGGAATAGTTGCATATACAAGACAAAGCCCTTGATACGGGGACATGGCATTCCAATTCTAGTCATTGGCAATGGACCTGTCAAGATCATTTCACTGACAACACAATCATGGCTTTTCTGTGAGAAGGAAATACTCATCCAGGCTGCCAGATCTCAGCCAGGTGTAAGTAAAAAATCCTGGAGTCACAGATAAGTTCTCACACATTTATAATGGGAGAAGATTGTAGCCATTAATTTTTACCAACACACCCATGCATAAAAAAAAAGCTTTAAAAGTCAATTCCTTCGGTTTTTGAAAAGGTACTTTTGGGGCACCCTAGGTCAATTCACAAGAGTCCTAGCAGGAATAAAGTATCTTCCCTTTCTACCCCCACCAATAGCTGCTCTACAATTATCCTGAAAGATACCAAGAGTAGTTTCTGGTCAGTAGACAGACTTTAAACCACCCTTCTTGACATTCCTTATTTTTTCTCCAGCAGTGACTTCCAAAGCAACTTTTCTCTATTTGTTAATCTGAGCACGATTTTTTTAAGTGCCAACAGTGTGGGCTCAACTCCAGCGTCGGAGTCAAGCTGTGTCTCTGGGCTGCATACATCAACAATAAAGTTTCTGGAATGGACACTTACAGCTGGCGATATTGATGTGACAGCAGCTGGCTTTCCATGACTAAATGAGCTCAATTTACTGCCCCAAAGCAAGTTTACACAGAGCCAACAATACAAAGCACATAGGCGTGGGCCAAAGCCTGCGGCCTTAACCAGTTTGTACCCAGGCCAAACTCCTGTTGACTTTGATAGGAACATGAACTGAATAAAGACTGTGGCATGAACTGCCTCCTCTGCCAGCCTGGAAGAGAGGGGCACAAACACCTGTAGACCTTGTGGGGGAAGAACAGAGGGACAGACAGGACTACTCCCTTCAGTGAATACTACCCCTGTTTCCCAGACCTTCAGACTGCTCCTCCACTGGGTGTCTGCAGGGCCTGAGAGCTACAGATGACTGCTCTCCATAACATTATTTCTCCCCAGCTGACTGGACTCACCCGCTACTGGCTCTGTCAGTATTAACTCAAGCCCTTTCCCCTTCTGCAGAGCAAAGCCCTCTCTCCAGCCAGGGTCAGCTGCAGAGCTAGTAGGGAATTCTTTTCTGGAGCTGAGTGGGAGGAGTTGGAGGTGTCCATGGAGACCAGGGAGATGTGTCAAGGGCCACCCTATAGCCCAGGCAGCTCCCCTGAGATCAGCAGGTTTTGAGGGCCAAGTCTGTCTTACACACACACGCATGCACACATGCACAGTGCTCCATGATGGGAAGGTTGCCTAGATTTCAGTTCCCTGCATGGAATTTTCCTTGAATAAGAACTTGAGAATTTGTACCAAGGAGAGGAGAAATGAACAACAGGAGGCTGACCTTTTCTAGCCTTCACCATGCTAAGTAACAGCTGGTGTCAGAGTGTTACAGTAAAGTGGATGAGAGTTGTTCAGTAAGTTAGAGTCCCTTGATTAGAGAGCCAGGACTTTTCAGCTGACTATGAAGGAAACTGTACAATAGAACAGCTTCTGTATGGTTTTCAATGGTTTCAAATTACAGCTGGGGAGGTCGAGGTTGGATATTAGGAAAAACTTTCTCACTAGGAGGGTGGTGAAGCATTGGAATGGGTTACCTAGGAAGGTGGTAGAATCTCCATCTTTGGAGATTTTTAAGGCCCGGTTAGACAAAGCCCTGGCTGGGATGATTTAGTGGGAGTCGTCCTGCTTTTTAGCAGGGGTTGGACTAGATGACCTCATAAGGTCCCTTCCATCCCTATTAGTCTATGATTCTGTAGAAAGTCTCTTTCAAACAAAACGGCTCATTTGCAAAGTTCAGATCTGGATCTGAGTTTCTCTCAAGAAGCATTCAGTTTTAGGGTGTGTGTTCAATCCAGCACAAAAAGAGAGTTGAAGCCACCAAAAATATCAGATCCCAATT
Source organism: Pelusios castaneus (assembly GCA_007922175.1). Classification (NCBI taxonomy): domain Eukaryota; kingdom Metazoa; phylum Chordata; order Testudines; family Pelomedusidae; genus Pelusios; species Pelusios castaneus. The sequence continues at coordinate 7,282,878 of ML685763.1, read as the reverse complement.
CAGGCTCCAGAATCTATGCTTTCATGGGGAAAATATCCTTATAGTTGAGAGGAAAAGCTTCAAAATCTGATCTGAGTGCAATCAATGCAGCAATGTCTTCCTAAATCTGCGGCCAGTTTAAGTTCTGAAAGTAGCTCTGAAAGATATGAATTGCCCCATTTGGCTCATATGTTAGCTCTGGAAACTAAGGACAACAGTTTCAATTCCAATATTGTTAACTATTTCACTGATTGTACTGCTATCAGAAACATTCAGTTAAATGCACTTATCCCACCTTGCCAGGTACCAAAAGCCATAACTGTTCTTCATCAGCTGCTAGAATATACAGATTTCCTCTTCCATGCAGTTATGTGTTTTCAGTACAAACATCTATGTCATACTGAATGAAAATTGAAATAGCAGAGAAAGTATCAGGTAATATCAGGTAAACAGTAGGCCATGCTGTACTGAATGTGCTATTCAATTTAATATTTAACTCACTAAAATCCTCCATTATTTAATGTATCTCCAGTTTTCCACACCACAGGACCAATAATCCAGGGACACTGCTGAATTTAGGATCAGCTGGCCATGAAGTACACCAAACATTCATACTCTTGTCTCTTTTCTGTCCTTTACTCCAGGCCAGAGGAGCGGTACATAAGGTTCTTGGAGTGCTCACTGCTGCGGGGGAGGAGGTGTCACAAGCCACTGCACTCATCTCATCCTAGCTAGAAAAGCTAAGGGGATACGAGCAGGCAGAATGGGAGGCGGTTTTATTTAGACTGACGGGGATCAGGCTGCTAACTTAGAACAAGAAGACAGGGAGGGAATTAACCTAACACCCTAGACATGTTTGTCAGATAAGGTTTAAGGCTTAGCACGAATGGATAAACTACTTGCAAAACCATCATGAAATTGCTAGCAACATCAGAGGCAAAGGGTACTCCAGGATGAGATATAAATAATAGGAAAGGCCCCGAGAAAAGGAGCATGGTTTCAGATCCCAGTTCCCCAGAGTTCTAGGATATTTAGATCCAAGGATCTGGTCTAGCTCATTATTACTGGAGCAGACCCTGACCCTGATCTTCTCCAAATGCTTGGATCCAGTTTTGGCTCAGTCCTTCTCTAATGATAACCACTATGCATGACAGCTATGGATACCAAAGATTATAGGCAGGGCTTGAAATAGTGCGAGAAGATGGGTGGGGCTCTCCTCTCAAATCTGCCATTCCAATGTTGCCTCTCCTACAGTGCCAACAGTGTCTAGGTAGAATTAAAGATTCCCAGGAGATTTTCAGTTACACAAATGGCCTTGATACAGATTCCTCTTGCTCCCTTTTTACAGTATTAATTGTTCGCTGTCAGAATGATTAGAGCTATTGAAATCTTCCAACATTCCATCTATCCTGCAGTAAAAGAGTATCTTCTTACAGGAACTTAGTGATCATCAGTGGGATCCACCCTGCAGGCCAGGAAATCCTTTGCAGGACTGTTTGCAGAGATCAAGGATGGTAGGTGTGGCACATGGCTTGCAAACTGGTATCAACTGATTAAATACATGGAAAGTACAATAAGTCATTAAAGCTCCTTTATTCACACCTCCCTATTGTAGTTATATTCTGGTTTCTTTTTCCCATTCAATTACTTTGCTCTTTCTTTAAATGTATTTTCTGGGTCAGCTTCTCAACTGGTGTGAATTGGAGTAGGTGCTTTGAAGTAAATGAAACTAAGCCGACGTATATCAACGGAAAATCTGACCCTCTGTATTGCACACAAGATTTTCTACAAGAATGTCCTAGGCTGCCTTTTTCCTCCTTATGCTTTTTACCTGCACCTGCTCTAATAGGAGGAATTTGGGGTGGAAGGTTCCCATGGCACTTTCTGGTGAGCTCTGAATCCTTAGCCATTATTTCCTTCCTAGAAGAGAACTAGTTCTAATGGCTTCTTGATATGGTGGAAGTTCCATTATTCAATGGATTTAAACCTTGACTCATTAACACATAGAGAACTTATTAGTGGGAACATTCCTGCTTAGTTGTGCCTGTGATGATGGGGTGCAGCAAATAGTTAGATGGGTTAAATTAAGTAGGCAGTTAGGTTGGACAGATGCACAGAGAAGACCATCTATGGAAGTTCTCCCCAGATATACTTCCTAGTATCCACAGATGAGCAAGATCTGCTAAGCACAGAATAGCAGTTATCTCTACACATGCAGGAACTGCAATACTAGCATCTAGCTCTGTGGTTCCCAATCCATGGCTCAGGGGCCAAAAGTGCCTCTGGGGTCTCTTAAAATGGACAACTACTCCCCTCCTTCTGGCTGCGGAAGGGAGCTGCTGCCTAAGGACCTAGGTGGAGCCGTGGTGCTACAATCCTTTACTGCAGTCCAAAGGTGTAGCTAGCCCCGTTTTCTAGCCAAGCGCCTGAAAGTGCAGGGTAGACCCAGCCAAAGGATAGGGAGAGGTACAGCATCTGACTGGCAGCGGTGTGAATTGTGCTGCCACAGCTGTGGGCCAGCCAGCAGCTGGTAGCTGCAGCTGTGAGTGAGGCAGAGGCGCCGGCATCTCAGCTCCGCTCACAGCTGTGGGGCCTGGTGGAGCAAAGGCCAGCACCTCAGCCCTACTTACAACCACCGAGCCCCACAGCTGCGAGCAGAGCAGAGACATCGGTGCCCCTGTCCCAGTCATGGCTGACGGCTGCTGGGCAGCCCCGCAGCTGCGAAATTTGCACCGCTGCCGGGCGCTAAGGTGGGCGGGCCCCAGCCCACCCAGACCCACCCATGGCTATGCCCCTGCTGCAGCCAAAGAGTCTAGAGATCAGTGCTCCCCTCCTCCTGGTTGTGCCAAGGAGCATGGAAAAACGCTCCGCTGTAGATGCTATGGCCCTTCCGGAGTCAGAGGAAGGGGAAATCAGCACTCCCCTTCCCCCAGCTCCAGCAAAGAGCAAAGCACTGGGTTTCTTGTGGGAGCCAGAGGGAGGGGAGCACTGATCCCCCATCCCCCTGGCTGCAGAAGGGAGCAATTGCCTAGGGACCCATATAGAGTGCACAGGGCTACAGGATGCATGTGGTTTCCCAGCTGCAGCCAGGGGGAGGGCGATCAGTGAGGAAGCAGCCTCCTCACTGAACTCCTTCCGTCTGGCTGCAAAAAGGGTGGAGGGGCTCTGCTGGGGGAGACTGGTGGCCCTTCAGGGTTGTAAAAATGACATCTGTGGCCCTCGTGCCAAAAAGGTTGGGAACCACTGCTTGAAGTCTTCACCATGTCGAAATGCTTTGAGACACCTCTAGTAGGAAAGGCAGTTCAATAAAACCGACTTCTACAGAAGGAAGGATTACAAAGTGATTAAAAAGTCACTTAGTTAAAGCTGATGGTACAAGCTGGCAAAGCAGCCTGATTAAAGTGACATCCCACTAATCTGCTCTATGCTAAGCGCACAGAGGGCTGCTGCCCTTTTTTAGTATCCAAGCAACGGTGAGTTTGTCAGCACATAGAAGTTGTTATAACCAGTATCTTATTTCGGCAGACAGAGAAGGGAACTGGAGGGCACCACAGAATTCAGGGATGCATGGCTCAGACACATATGTAAAGATCATCTTGACATTTGTGGGTGGGAGAGGGAGGCAAAGAGGGGGTGAGGGGGAGGCGGGAATGACAAATAACGTCTCCTAACTGGAAACCAAGCCACAGATGCTCACACTCACTGCTGCCTGCACAGGGCGAACAGCATCTGGGGGCAAAAAAAAAATTCCATATGTTCTGAAAAAACAGAAAATACACCAGGGGCCTTATCTAAAGATCAACAAAGCCCATGAAAAGACTTCCACCGACTTCAGCGGACTCTGGATCAAGTCCCTACTGCTTTCCACAGCCCCTCGTAGGAATACATTCCCAGCCATAGCAAAAATGCTATGCACAGGCAGCTTCAATACATGCTGACCTCAGCAACACAAACACAAACTGGTAATAGCGGCATCACCGTTTTACACAGGAAATTTTGGTGGTGAGTTTTGAACATGTAGTCATTCAGGTGAGCGTTTGAACCTTCTCCTAGCTGCCGGGGGTACTCTGTCTACAACAGCAAGGAGCTCCTGTCAGAAGGTCTATCACGATCCCACTACAGCTAGCAAAAAAATGGACAGAGTTTTCCACAGAAATTGTCAGTGAAAAGGAAAGTTCTTTCTATTAAAACAACCCATGAATTTTTTTTTCCTTTTTTGTACAAATGTCAAAAAATTTGAGCCAAAACCTGACAACTGTTGAAAACTGCCAAAAACTTTATCCAAAAAAAAAAAACAAAAAAAACAAAAAAACTGCCAAAAGTTTCCAATTTTTGTGGGGTTTATTTTTTGTTTTGTTTTCTAGAAAAAAAATCAAAATAACATTTTCAAAGGAAGGAGAAAATTTCCATGTAAATTGTCATTTCCCTGGTAACCAAATTTTCCACCGGAAAAAAAACTTTCAACTGAAAATTTTCTACCAACATATTTAGCTGATGTGATCACAACAGTATGTGAGCACATTCCCATATATTTATGTGTATATATAAGTAATAGGATGGCATATGACTATGATACCATGATTATAGGCATCATAGATTAACGCTCTGGTTTCTGGAGTCAATCTTTGGCCGTCACACTTCGACACACTGTGGTTCTTAGACCAGCATGGTCTCTGTACTAGGAGCTGTCTTTTTGATTTGCATTGGGGGTTGGGGAAAGTTTTAGATTTGAGAACTGTCTCTCCATTTTTATGGAACCAAAATAATATAAGACCTGATCCTCCCACATATTTCTACCATCCAGATATTAAAATACTATGAGATGGCCAGGAATTATGTTGTTTTCATCCCCTGAATCTTTATTATTATTCCAGGCAAACCCAGATGAGCCACTTCTCCACCTCTGTTTGAAACCTGCTTAAACGGTTGTTTACCTCCAAGAGAGTAGAAATCATCAGAAGAGGAGTAACTCAAATCTGTACGACCTATTCTGAACTTTCCCACAAGAACACATTCAACTCCACCGAAGTGAGTGATTTATATGGGTGTCAAGCTGGCATGAATGAGATCATAATGAGTCCCAACGTGTCTCTTCCCTTTTCTATCAGTTTAACCAAGCACAAATGCATTGTAGTCTTGACAGGCCACATTGGCCCAAATACACCTTCAGAACAGTTCATTATGATTATAGCATGATTTTGCTGACCCAAGAGTTACTAGCCAGGCAAAAGTAGCTCCCTCCAGAGGAGGGGGTTGGTGGTCATTCCTTTCAGATGTAGCATCATCACTTTCTAAGGCCATGTACACACTACAGACTTGTCCCGCAATAAAAGTTATTGCGGGACAAGCAAGCGTTATAATTATAACGCTTTACTGCGTCCACACAGCACTCCTTCTAGCGAAAGGATTTTCGCTAGAAGGAGCAGTGCATGGTAGGTACCTATCCCACAATGCACTGCCCTGCCAGCCAAAAGGCTGGCAGTGGTGCTGCCTTGAGCCCCAGTCCTGCGGCTGGGGCTCAGATGGACTGGGGCTCAGCTACTGCCGGCCAGCTGAGCAGCAGCTGAGCCTCAGCTCAGCCAAGTCCGTCTGCGCAGCTGAGCCTGGGCTGCAGGGGCTCCAGCCCCTGGGCAGCCGAGCCGGGCACGGTGGGGGCTGTGCATTTAAGCGCCGCAGCCCCCGCCGCCACCCGAAGCCCTGCAGCTGGACTAGGGGGCTGGCCCAAACCGGCTGCCCTCGCCAGTCCAGGGGGCCAATCCCCTGGAGCTGACGAACCCGGCAGCTCCAAAAAAGTCAGTTTCACGGCTCTGCTAGAGCCGTGAAATTGACATATTTGACAGCTCCAATGTCCCAGAGTGGCCTGGATTAGCACTCGGGGACATTTCTGGAGGCTATCAAAAACGCAATAAGCATCCACACAGGCTGTACCACGGAACAACTGTTCCTTACCACCCTCGTTTGGGTGGTTTACATGTTGCGCGGCAAGAGGGCTGTTGCCGCGCAACAAGAAGCTTTCCTGTGTGGACACTTTGATTGTTATCGCACGGGAAGGAGCCTTACCGCGCGATAACTCTGTAGTGTGTACAAGGCCTAAGATATCTTTGCAAATGAAGATCAAGTCGTAAAGATTCTGGCCTTGAATCTGTCCCCAGTTTCATTGTGGCTGTTGAGGTGTGATTGGGTGCAAATCCTGGCCCTCACACATATAGTCTGCATGAAGGCATTGAACGAAGCTTCTAATTTGGTAGCGGGAAAGGTGGGTGGGAGAGGCAAAGGTGATGCCATTTCAGCGTTTTGGGTGCCAAGAAACGATTTTCCTTGGGAAAGCAAGAGATTTTACCTCACCCTTCTGCATTTAGGGTCCTCAGTGCTCTGTCCCTGATCTTCCCAGGGAGCAAGACCAGAACACATATGGTCCACAGCACAGCCACACACATAGTCCTGTCCCGTACTAATACCGTACCTTAGGACAAAGCAGGTTAATTCATTGGTACCCGAACAAGATGATTAGGATGAAAGTCTCAGTCTTAAAGCTGAATATCCCTTGTTTTTTGGGGTCTGAATAAGAACCAGGGTGTTACTTTATGGTACCTTAAAGGTTTAACTAAAACATGTACGTGTTCAGTTCTGTATACAGCACAATTACAGAGTGTGAGAGACAAAAGACATCCGGACTCACATAGCACTGGATTGGGCATGTGTTATAGAAACCTCAGCAATACAGAACTGGATTTCAAACTCAGTTAACAGGCTCTTAATTCCCTTGTCCAGGATGGCTACTGAAGGGTTTAAGAGCTTAACCAGATAGCTATTTATCTGGGCATTTAGGGTCAAATACTTAGATGGTGTAAACATCAAGAGTCAATGGAGTTGACTGTAATAGGATTATGCTGATTTAAACTACTGAAAACCTATCCCCAGTGCCATACAAAATATCTGAGTTCCTAATAAGGACAATTCCTTTATTCAAAACAACATTGAAAATCACTTAGACACACAGGGCCCCTTTCACTCACCTTCCACTGGAGCTGTTATAGTGCATCATGAAGTGCAGATCAATTCAATAGTACCTTTTAAAATGATTACCCCGATTGGAACAAACTGCACATGGAGAAAAGGATACATGCCCAGGATAACTGCTTCAAGGCATTTGATAGGTAAGGATTCCCTGGTCATTTCTTTTGCTGTCTCCATTAACCTAGGATAGAAAATAAAACTTTCAGGCCTTTAGGTCAAAGTATTCAACAAAAATTAAAGGTTTCCTTGTACATGAGTAGAAGCCAAGTCCCTCTGCTCTTAGTGGGTCAAATTCTCCTCTCAAATCACACATTCATGTGGATGTAACTCCACTGAGTCCCATGAAGTAACTCCTGATTTACAGTTGTGTGGGATAAGAATTAGGTCTTAATCTACAGTCAGTCAGGACTGCGTTGCAGCAGATATATTAGAGAACCCACACGTCTCAAAGGGGCCGGCCACCTTTAAGTAGTTGGTTTTGCTACTTTCCTTATTTAGAGTCACATGCTGATCCCCTCCCTCTGGTTCATAAGTACCATGTACCAGCTGAAACCAATGAGACTACTTGAGGAGAAAGGCTCTACCCAGCATGGGTAAGGGGATCAGAATCTGAGACTTCAGACTAATTGCTTCAGAGAAGGGATTGTTTCTCACTCCGTGCTTATACAGGGCATAAGGACTCCAGCTGCTCCTGTAAGTTGTAACAGACAAACACCACCAACAGAACACACTATTTCTCTACACCACCACAGATGTGCCGGACTTTTCGATACTATTATTATTAATGAGACAACAGCTCTGCTTTGATCAGGAGAAGCCGGTCCATTTTCAAGTAAGTGTGTTATCTCCTGCTGCAGTGCCGTTGAAGTCGAGAGCAACCTGTCAGCAGAATCACGGCCACTTAGAATACTTAGACTGCTGCAGGCCCCAGCTCCCTGCGTTCACAAAGTCTCCTCTTCAAACATGGGGAATCTCAAAGAAAATGTTATCGTGGATGGGCCACATCTCATGCCAACGGGAGCTTGCACAAGTAACTCCACATGTGCACTGTGTATGCCTCACGGGGCTCAGCAGTTCCAAATCCTCTTCGGTACAAGGGACGCACAGCTGGGCTGTTTGCTCCGCAGTTCTCTGACGGCAGGAGTAGCATGCATCTTTTCCCCAGATTCCTACAGGGCAGCTGCAGGTAAAAAGGCCCCAGTGGAGCTGGGCCCCAAGACCCTTGTGCAGGCTCCCCAATCCTGCACCTCTCCACACACAGTGTTTCTACAACGTCTGGGGCCTTCTGTGTCAACAGAGGAGGAGGTAGGACTAGCTCCTTTCAGTGCCACCAATTACAATTGGAAACGTCTGATGTTTGAGGTGTTGCTAACATGAATGAGCCCACACAGCAGTCTAACATCATCCAACCCTTACTGCTCAATTTCACCCTATCACACATCTGAAATCAACAGGGCAGGGATTCCCCCCTCCAAGGGCAGAATTAGGCCCAAAGGGTGAGAGTTTTCAAAGCTGCTGAGGGGTTTAAATACCTATTTCCATTGGAAACTAATGGGAATTGAGCCTCCAAATCCCTTTGGTGTCTCTGAAAACCACACAGCAAAAGTTTACATTATCTGGAAAGAGATATTTTCTCTCCTCCGATGGGTTACCCTGCCTCTCCTCACAGGACCATACTTCCCTGAAGACGCTTATCCCTCATCCCACACAGCAGCAGGTCTAACTTACCTCCTCTGGCTTAAAAACTGCCCTGTCCCTGTAGTAGAAAATGAAAGCCTAATACGGCTAATATGACAGGCCAAAGTTGAGGCCTGGAAAACTAAGCCAGGACACAAAGCCAAAGTATGGACAAGGGTGTGGAAAATCACATTAGTCTATGAAGAGTCATGGAAATTAACAGTAGCTGACTAAGATTCAGATGCACCTGGTATTTTGCTACTTCAAGAAGTTATAAATAGAACGTACCGAGATATCAAGGCAGTAGCACTGAACTACAGGGACTACTTGACCTTGTCAAATGTCAATGTGATAGATTGAGATGTTTTGGTCCAATCCCCCAGACATGAAGATGAATAGGACTAGATGACGTCAGAGGGTGGCAACTACCTATGTAACGGGGGAGGGCGAAACTTGTTCACGAGAGTATATAAAAATGGAGATCAGAGAGAATCGCTTTATCTGACCTAGGAAATGACAAACAACCCTGCTATCAAAGTGCACCATTCCATTGCATCATGACACACACATCTGAAGTACACTTGCAAAAATGTAAGTTCCATCTTATCATGCTTCTCTGCAATAAATCTAGCCAAACACCTTTGTTCTCAACAGATCTGTGGTTGTGTAGATTCATTTGATCGTGAAGAGGAATCTTGGTTAACTGTGGAAGACTGGGGCAGCCCACACACAGGGAGCTCAGGCACGCAGCCACTGATTAACAACCCATCAGCCGTTCACCTGACTAATGACTGATAACAGGCTCTTTGCACAGAAAGAAGGTCAAGTGAGGCAAATGCCCCCTTGTGCCTGTGGCAATTGGTGTGGAGGTGCAGGTCTGCAATCTTTTGAAACACCATCACCTGGAGCAAACAACCTAGGGCAGGTTCCAAAGGGGTAGTCGTGTTAGCCTAGTTCAGCACAGGACTCCTTGTTTCTTTCAACTTAGGGCAGGTCTACACTGCCTGCCCTTTTTGACAGTAGCAGAACGTAGATACACAAGTTATTTTAGAATATTTTAGAATATCTAAAATAACTTGTGTATCTGCTTTCAGCTTCTCTACTCCCTGCACACACACTGCACCGGTTAGAAGGGAAGGGGCTTCCCCTTGAACCAGCATTACCTGGTTGCTGGGGTGGTGTTGCAGGATCGCACTTCTTGATCAGCTGAGCGGGTCTTAACAAAACCCACTAGTTAATCAGGAAGTTTGAACTGAGAGCGGCAAATTTGCCGCCACAGCAAAGACCTGCCCCTAGTCCCAGCACAGCTGAGAAAGGGCTATTTTGCCACTGACACAGTGCTGCTGTCAGTCAATAGGTCAAATAGCTTTTCTGGGTACCCTGAAGGGATGGAGAAAGAAACAAAGCATGGAAAAGGACAGGAAGAGACCCAGAGATAGAAGGGAATCATATTCATTAGTAGCTATAAACTAAAGTTTGGGGAGGGAGGTTTTGAAATTCTTCTTTAACCTTAGCCTTTCCCACCCCATTCCATTTGGAAGAGATCCTTGCAACAAAGAAACATCATCTTAACACTAGTTACATTTTACCTAGAAAGGCTGTTAAAGATACACCTGTCAAAACCCTAGTGTCCTATTTTTACCATCCCCTAACTGATCACAATCTAACAAATCTTGAGCAATAATTCAATAAAGACAGCCTCATGATTCCACAGTCGTCATCTTTCAGTGATTCCCAATTTGTTTCATTGGGCAAGGAATCATCTTTTCATTTGCAAACTACCAGCCTCGCAGAGTCAACCTGGAATCTGAAACCAAGTTGGGTCTTGTCTGGCTCCTACCTCTTCACCATCAGAGCAGAAACCCTGCCACTGGAGCTCATAACGATTAGGCTGATGGTGAGGAACCGAATCCTAGCCATTCTCCCAGATCTAGTGCTACAGTGTTAAAGTGAAAAGCAGCAGCATCATATTTTAGCCAGGAAAGACAGCACCTCGGACTTGAGGGGCACACAGAGAGTATATCTGTTGGGTAGGAAGAAGCCGCACATGTAATTTTCCTCACATGCAACAAGCCCTAATACATCACAAAGCACCATATAAGTCAGAGTTTTACAGACTTGTATAGGGAGAAACAGGATAGCTTTGAAATCTGGACATTGCAGGTGTATGTCAATCAAATGTTCTCTTTCGGGCAGAGACAGTCTTACCCTCAGTTTTGTACAGCACCAAGCACACTGACAGCATAAATACCAATGGCAGATCAGTCAAACAAGATTAGATACTGCAAGTGCTGAGCCCAATGGTGCAGCCTCTTCACCGGTTACAGCATCAAGACCTTGACTTGTTACAAATTCATTATTATCACCAATTTCAGAAGCAGTCAGTGTGGGTATGATATTAATGTCTCCATAGCCAGGGAGCCTTTGCAAACCAATTGGCATAAACAAGCTGCCAGACTAGTAGTAGTGATTTATCTGTCAGGGCAACATTCATATTGTTTCTGAATGTTACAAAGTTACATTTAATGCATGATCTGTTTACAGTGCTCAAACTCATTACATCACAGCTCTCCAAGATACTTAAGAGGCCATTAAGGCAGATTTAAATTCAACACGAGGCATTCTGCTGGCTTAACAAAAACAGACACATTCTGTCTGTGGTGCAACCCACCACATGCTATTGTTCTACCTCTCAGTGAAATCAGTGGCAGAATTCCCATTCAATGGAAGCAGGAGCTGTCCTCCTCTTTTTTGTATTAGTGATCCGGAACTGCAGTAGTCCCTAATAACAGCCTCTGGTCCCAGGGCTCTGCACCCCCAGCACCGGCAAGGCAGGAGGGCTCTCAGTGCACCCCAAAGCCCCCTGGCACTGAGTGAAGCAGGGTGGGGGGGGGCAGAATAGAGGTTTTAGGGGCTGGAGCCTGGGGCCTGAGAGTTCAGCCCCTATAGCCCCTGAGATAATATGGCCCTGGGCACACAAGCCCCTCTGGTGAGGTTAGCCTCTGCAGAACTAGATATGAAGCACAGTAGGGCTATTAGGGTTAATGGCGGGGAATTCTTAGGATGGAGGGATACAAAATCTCCACTTTCTCTTATCAAGCAGTGTGGCCCCCGATGCCAGTATATTGCCTGCTCAAGTGGCAGAAATTGTAGATGTGGGTGGAACCAACTTCACTGTGCCACTAGCTAAAATTCATGTGGTGTGGGAATGTTTGGAACGTGTTTTGATTGTGGGGGTGGTGGAACACCTCCTAGCTGACACATTCCTTGGTCATGATTTTTTCCATATAGCTCAGGTTGTTAAGGTGTTTGCTTGTGGCCAGGAGGAGCGTTATGTTGGGACTGCAGAGGGGAAGAGTAAAGTCCCAGGAACTGTTGAAGGGATGGGAGAAAGTCTCATTGATTCCTCTGCAGCAGAGGGAAGCAGTATGCTTCCAGGTGTTGGGGTGGTTAAGATCAGCCACTGCACTGCAGCTGAAGGCAGTGTCTCCTCAGGGAGGGAGAACAGCGTATTGCTTGTTGTCAGTCAGAAAACCACCAATGCTCTTTGTAGGGAGCACAGGGAGATGTACCCAAAGGGGAATTCAGACAGGAGCGTAACCAGCCCATTTTCTGGCTGGAAGCTGCCCCCTGAGGGAGGGGAAGAGCCATAGTGCCTGGGACGGCATTGGTGTGAACTTTGCCACCGCAACCACAGGGCCGGCCAGCAGCTGGTGGCTGTGGCTACTGGCATGGCAGAGGCACCGGTGCCTCAGTTCTACATGCAGCTAAGGGGCCCGGCAGCCACTGGGCCCTGCAGCGATGAGCAGACCAGAGACGTTGGTATCTCTGATCCACTCACGGCCATAGCTGCCAGGCCTTGCAGCCACAAGCAGACCAGAGCATCAGTGCCTCTGTCCCGCTCATGGCCACCAGCTGCTGGGCAGCCCCGCAGGCAAAATTCACACCACTGCCAGGTGCTAATGTGGATGGGCCTCAGCACCAAGTGGGTGGGCCCTGGCCCACCCAGGTCCACCCGTGGCTATGCCCCTGAGCTCAGAGAAGGACAATGGAATCTTAGAAACCACTGAGGATGTGAGCAAGTCACCAGAGCCTGATGATACACACCCTAGAATACTCAAGGAGCTGAATCAGGAGATATATGAGCCACTGGCTATTGTCTTTGAAAAATCAAGGAAGACTGGAGAGATCTCAGACAACTGGAAAAGAGCAAATATAGTGCCCATCTTTAAAAAAGGAAATAAGGACAACCCAGGGAATTATAGACCAGTGGGCTTAACCTCTGTTCCAGGAAAAATAATGGAGCAAATAATTAAGGAATCAATTAACAAACATTTAGAAGAAAAATAAGGTGTTAAGTGATAACATGAATTTGTCAAGAACAAATCGTGTCAAACCAACTTGATAGTTTTCTATGACAGGGTAACAAGCATTTGTGGATAGAGGGGAAGTGGTAGACATAGTATATCTAGACTTTAGTAAGGCTTTCAATATAGTCTCACATCACCTTCTCATTAAGAAATGAGAGAAGTACAATCTAGATGGAGCTACTAGAAGATGGGTGCAAAACTGGTTGGATAACCACTCCCAAAGAGTATTTATCAATGGTTCACAGTGTGGAATCAGGTACAGACCTCTGTAGGCCTCAAACTTGTTCAAGCAGCTGCAGGCCTCAAACCCATTTTAAACAGCAGCACAATTATAAAGAAAAAAAAATGTGCTGGAATTGCTTACGAGTTACCAAAGCTAAAAGCTTAAGATAACAAGGGAATGTTTCAAGGATAAGTGGCTGTGCTGTTTTTGCTGATTTCTGTAAATTTCCACTAACTAATGTAAGATCATATTAACCTCATTGTTTTCTTAAGTAGGTAACAAGAACTTTTGTTTTTGTAGCCAAAGAGACCCTGACTATTGTTATAACCTTGTGATTTAACTACATGTCCTGTAAACATGTCTCTGTTCTATTATAATTAAGAATGTAACTGTTGACCAATTAGGTTAAAGAAATTTTAATTGTACCCACCTTCATGCCCTAACCCCAATTTTCTGTATAAAAATCTCTGAAATATGCAGAGCATTTGACCTGATGGGATTTTTCTCTCTGTCAATGTGCTCTCCATATGGCCATTTGAAATAAAGTGCCTTGCTGAAACCCAATACCGGTTGCTTCCTGCTTCTTCAACAGTCATACTGGAAGGGCATAATGAGTGAGGTACCTCAGGCATCGGTTCTGTTCAATATTTTTATCAATGATTTAGATGATGGCATATTGAGTACACTTATAAAGTTTGCGGATGATACCAAGCTGGGAGGAGTTGCAAGTGCTTTGGAGGATAGGATCACAATTCAACATGATTTGGACAAACTGGTGAAATGGTCTGAGGTAAACAGAATGAAATTCAATAAAGACAAATGCAAAGTACTCCACTTAGGAAAGAACACACATTGCACAGATACAAAATGGGCAATGACTGCCTAGGAAGGAGTGCTGTAGAAAGGGATCTGGGTGTTATAGTGGACCACAAGCTAAACATGAGTCAACAGTGTAACACCTGCGAAAAAGCAAACACCATTCAGGGATGTATTAACAGGACTATTGTAAGTAAGCCACGAGACGTAATTCTTCTGCTCTACTCCGTACTAGTTAGGCTTCAACTGGAGTATTGTGTCCAGTTCTGGGAGCCTCATTTCAGGAAAGATGTGGAGAAATCGGAGGAAGTCCAGAAAAGAGCAACAAGAATGACTGACCGTCTGGAACACTTGATTTACAAGGGGAGATTGAAAAACTCAGTTTCTTTAGTCTCAAAAAAAGGAGAGTGAGAGGGGACATGATAACAGTTTTCAAATTATCTAAAAGGTTGTTATGAGAAGGAAGGAGAAAAATTATTCTCCTTAACCACTGATGATAGGGCAAGAAGCAATGGGCTTAAATTACAGCAAGGGAGGTTTAGTTTTGACATCAGGAAAAAATTCTTGTTGAAATGTATCTTTTATTGTCCAGGAAGTTGTGCTTGTAAATGAAATATGTTGAAAGTCTGGGAAATGTTCACAGACTAGCCTCTCAGAGAGGATAAAGAAACTGCAAACACAGAGGCCTTATATGCCAAACCTTATGTAGATAAAAGGTGCAAGGAAAAATGTGCAATTCATAATGAAGTTCATAATATACACCACGAGTGCTAACTCCATGACACAGCAAGGATTTTTCCAGCACCTGGAGAAATGTATAAATGAGGGACAGTGACACCACCATGGGACCTCTCTTTCCTTCCCTATCTCACACCTGGAAGCAAGATCATTTAGAAGACAAAGAGAAGGCTCCTTGAACTGGGGGGAAGTAGAAGGCTCTCTCATTAGTATGAACTGTTAACTGAAAAAATGCCTGCAGCATTGAGTAGGGTGAGAATCTGTTTGATTCAAATCTTGCTTAGCCTGATAAATTAGAATGCAAGATTACTTTTTATTTCTTAAGTAACCAACTGTGATCTTTATGCCTACAACTTGTAATCACTTAGTAAATTTATTTTGATGCTTAATCTAAACTGTGAGTTTGTGTAAAGTGCTTGGGGATTTGCTCAGCTTACCGAGATTGGTGCACATCCACTACCCTTTGAATGAGTGGCAAATTAATCAATGAGTTTCAATTGATCAAGGTGATCTTAAGCAGTGTAAGATGCACATTTCTGGGTTGCAAAGCTAAGAGCATTTGTACCCCTGTATGTGGTTCATGAGTGGCTCAGGAGAGCATTCATGTAACTTTGGTAGATGTGCCTCTGCACACTGATAGCTGAGTGAACAGCAGCATAGGACACAGCTGGGACAGGAGAGTTAAAATAGGCACAGGAATTTCACAGTCAAAATTGCACACTCTGGCATATCATAAACATAATTTAGGTCAACCTAATTCTGAACTGTAGACTTGTCCTAAGTGTCAATCTCTTATCAAGTACCTTAGGTTATGTCTACACTGGCAATTTAAGTCGACTTAAATTAAGCCACGTCCACATTAGGCTTTCATTATGTCGACTTAAGAAATTCCTTAAGTCGACTTAATGAAAGCTTAAGTGGACTTTGTTACTACCACTCCTTAAATCGACTTAAGGACAGTGTGGACATGGAGTAACCCTTAAGTTGACTTTATTAAGTCAACTTAAGGGCGGTTAAGTCGACTTAAAGTGGACTAAGTCGACTTAAAGCTAAGTCAATTTAGACCACTTTGTTAAGTCAACTTTAAGTTGACTTGGCTATGTCTACACTAGAAAAGTTAAGTCGACTTTGTTAAGTCGTCTTGACTATAAGTTGACTTAACTTTTCTAGTGTAGACATAGCCTTAGAGTCTAAGGGTTGGTCTACACTGCTGGCAAAATTTGGTGGCAGCCAATGGGAATTATGCAAGCTAGACAGAGCAGCTTGTGTAACTCCCATCAACTTCCTAACTTCCCTTTAACAAGGCATCTTCATTGCACTGTAACAACAGGAAATGTGTTTCCATCAAAGCAGAACTATGCCACTTCAGGTGGGTGGTTTTATGAAGTCGATTTCCACATTAACTGAACGTGTCTTAACTGAATGCTCAATTGATCCAGAAAAAAAATGGCCTTGATGGTGGCAACCTAACACTGACGGTGGCAAATTCGTCGCCATCATATCAATTTTTTCCGATCAATTAAATGATCAGTAAAGACACATTCAGTTGATCCAGAAGTTGATCTAATAACACCCCCCAAGGTGGCATAGTGCTGCATCGATGAGTAGAAGGGACGTTACGAAGTCAACAGGAGTTACGCAAGATACACAGCTTACATAATTCCCATTGACTGCTGCTGAATTTCACAGCAAGAGGAGACCTGGCCTAAGGAATCTTGATATACTCCTCTGTTGGAGTTTACGGATCTGATTCTTTTCACTGATGCACCAGTGTGAATTTGGCATAGATTCCATGAAGTTAACTTACTAGTGTAGTAGGCCTGATTCAAAGCCCACTGAGATCAATGCAAAGATTCCTATTGATTTAATCGATTTTGGATTAGACTCTATGCAAGAGAAGTAGCAGGTCCTATCCTTTCTGTTAGGTTCCTACTCCCTTTCCTTCACTTCCCCCCAGGTATTCACAGATTTGATATCCATAAACTTTCTTCCTACCTTGAGTATTGCTACAACTCCTGGCACTATCTAAACATAAGCTTTGCCAATGTGAACTTCACAAGGTTTCTCAAAGTACCTCACTACAAGAGAATTTCTATCAGTCATCCATTTAAACTTTCTGGACAATTCACCTGCATATAGAACATCTTGGAGTTATGTATTCTATGGAGAAAACTAAATCAGAAATACATGTCTGGTATTCCCAATAAGACAGACAAGAAAGTGAACTGATCAAATCCAGCTATTGCAATTGAAGCAGCTATTGGTAGAGTCATCACAAAAGCATGGAACTGTTTTAATGGGGAAAATGTGCATTAACTTCTCCCTGAGTAAACCAGTATGTCCTTAAATTTTCGTTTCTCTTTATCTGCAAGATTAGAAGTAGACATACCCAGGATATTGTCTAGACACAATATATGCCACATTCTCCAGCCCCACCAGGGTTTTTGGTGGCAGTTGAATGGAGATTTGCAAGTTACTTAGGCAGGTAATCTGGTCCAAAGGGGTCCCAGAGTCATTCAGCCTGGGATGGGATTTTATATTTTTCCATAGCTATTGTGATGATTAAAGGGCGGCTCTGATCTCAGGTGGGGCCTCTAGGCATTATCATAAAAAAGATGTCCTAAATACATCTTGCAAATAATAAACTTATTTCATCCTTCCATGAAATTTCTGAACCGAAACCTAACCCAAAAACAAAAAAAACCACAGTTATACAAAGAGCCAAAATTAAAAATTTAGGGAAAATCCCAGAGAAATGTAAAAGTTAAAAACTGCACAGCTAGCAAATAGCTAATGAAAGCAGCTCACCCAACAAGCTTTTCTCCATACTGTTTTGTAATTTCGGCAAGAAAATAAACTCGTGGAGCTCAATGTGTAAATCAAGAGTTAAGGAGTCACTACGGAAGCAGTGAACAGTCAGGCCTCTCGGTTGTGCAATAAAGCCCCTGGAAGTCTCCCTGAAAATAATCCATCGATCACGGCAGGCAGAGTTCGCAACAAAATGGAAAACTACTTGGCTAATGGCCTTTGATTTAAAAGACAAAAGCCAAAAACCACTCTTTTCCAGGACGATTGAACCCTGGAGGCCTGACTTTACCCACTGCTGGGCACTTCACAGAGGTGCTGAGCATCTTCAACCAAAGGGCCCAATTCAGCAAAGCACTTAAGCACAGACTTAAAGAGTCAGAGACTGAAAGCACATGCTGGAAGTCAAGCAACGTAAGTGTTTATTGAATAGGAATGGATTTATGCACTGCTGAATTGGGATCTATGCGCCCTGGCTTCGGGGTTCATCAATAGCTGCACAGGGCAGCTGAAAGACACAGTGAGGACCAATTTCTCTCTGCCCCCTCGCCCCACCCAGAGCCTGCACCCAAGAGTTTAAAAAAAAAATAAACAAATCCAGCTGTCATGGATCATTCTTTACTTTCATTTTACAGACAACAGACTGATCAAACAACAGTTTCCCAAACAGATCCCCCCTTTAATCATCACAATAGCTATGGAAAAATATTTCTACTTCAAGGACCAGATCATCAGCTGGTGTAAAACTGAGTGGCTCCAATGCCTTCAATAGAGCTGTGCCAATCTACACCACCTGTGGATCTGGCACATGGCATGCAGTTGATTAGAGTACCTTAATGCAATTTAAAACAAGTGTTATTCCCGTTCCGTAGATGGGGAAACTGAGGCACAGAGGGGCTGTGGCAAAATATTTTCAAAATCAGGCATCCAAAGTTAAGCACCTAAATCCATATACAAGCACTTATGTAAGCAGCCTGAATTTCAGGGGTGCCATTAAATAAAATGTGGGTGCCTGGCAGGAGACGGCATCTCAAGGACTGAGCCCTTTGTGAGAAAGCATTATGTTTTCAGACAACCATTTCTACCTGCAAATAGGCAGAATGTAGCTGATCAGACTTTGGATGCCCCTGGACATGAGTAATTACCTGAGATCAAACAACATCAGAGCAATTATCATAGCTCAAGATCTGAACCATTAGCTGCTTCAACAATTCTTATTGTAACTGCACGACAACTGTCAGATTTAGCCTCCCCCCTATATATTAATTGAGGGTACTCAAAAAAGGCCAGAGGATCAAATACCCCTCACAGGCACTAAAGTAGAGCCAATAGCTGATCAAATCTAGACTATTGTTGCTGGTGAGATTCAAACAAGTAATTTATATGCATCTGTCAAGAAAAGAACCAGTGTAACTAGCAACTTCACAGTGGGCTGAGTTCACATTTTTCATTAGTGAGGGAAATTTATTTGCAAATCAGATGCAGCCCATTACTCCTGGCAAATGGACACCATGGATATCACAGAGCATGGGCCCTTCTGCTTTTAATTGTGTCCTTGGAAATTCTATGCAGGTTTATTTTATTTCTCATCGAATAAGTTACTAGCAGACTTTAAGCAAAATCCTTTCAGGAATGTAAGGATGAGAAAAACCATCTTTGGAACTTTTGATAAAAAGCCAAAGATAAATGGGTAAATCAAGGAAATGACAGACATTAGAAGCTCTCTGTGCCAGCTGGCAAGGAGGTTGCATGAATATTCTGATTCTGGAATACTCTGGTTCAACAAAGAATGTCATGAGAGGTCTTAAATGAAAACCAGCATCAGACTCACTGTTAATGTACAGATCCTCCGAGGAGTTACATACATACATAATCTAAAAACATATTTTCCGTGTATCACCGCAGAGGTGGAGAAACAAACGCTTCATGTAAGGAGAGAGATGTTTATTATCTTTCTCTCTGTCAGACGAAAGGTGACAGGATGGCCGTTCATTTACCTACCAATGTACTGAAGGAATGTGAAAGCACTACACAGGAAATCAAGCCATGGGGTGAGCAGGAAGTTTATACTGCTAATTACAGACAATGAACTTGGGAGGGATATTGGTAGGAAGCAACGAAGGCTTTCCTCTGCTTTATCCTAGGAAGTAAGCAGACAGCAGCCATGCCTCCTCTAGCACGTACGTTAACCAAACTTTTGTCATAAGTTTTGCTACATAAACACTCGTGTGCACAGTGCTGTGTTGGCAGGAGAGGCTCTCTGCACTGTCGCTCGTTGAGGTGGTTTTATCACGTTGATGGGAGAGCTCTTTCCCTGGCTACAGGAGCACTCTTACAGCAGGACAAAGGAATTGCTGTTTGCTTGTAATTGTAGACATGGCCAGAGTGTGCTACGTTCATGAAAACAGGATCACAACCAGCCTGGGTTAAAAAGCTGCAGAGGTCATTTGACGTGAGAAACTTCTTTAGACAGGCTCCAAAGGGGTAGCCATATTAGTCTAGTTCAGCAAAACAAACAAGGAGTCTTGTGGCACTTTTAAAGACTAACAAATTTATTTATCGCATGAGCTTTTGTGGGAGAAAATCCCACTTTATCAGACACTTGAAAATGGTTCCATTTTCAAGCATCTGATGAAGTGGGATCTCTCTCACAATAGCTCATGTGATAAACAAATTTGTTAGTCTTTAAAAGTGCCACAAGACTCCTTGTTTGTTTTTCTTTAGATAGGATGTTAGCCTGCTAAGTTTAGTCTCTAGAAAACATGTTATGATTTTGTTTCATATGTAACACTTTTATTTCTACTATCCTTTCTTACTGTTGCTGGAATCTTAAACATATTGTTGTTTTCATTATAGCTCAATGCTATGGTATCAAACATGGTGCTGATCCGGAGTTAAATCATACAAGTAGGCATGTACTCTATTCCTATGGGGACAGCAGACCTAGTATTACTAATTGTTCAGTGGAGAAGGGGCTGGACACTACAGGGAACACGTCGAAGGGGCTCAGGAGCTGGTGTACACCGCCTGTTAGTCTGCAAAGCAACCGTAGAATTAGCATTGCAGTGCACAGAGGAGAGCGTTTGGTAACTAACAGGCAGGTGGTTGTCAAGGAGCTGACAGTCAGGCACAAATAAATCTTCCTTGTAACTCACAGTTCTGGCTATCCCAAGATTCATCACAAAGATCCAGACTGGAAGAAGGCACAGAGTTGAGTTCTGGGTCTGTTTGCTTGTAATCCCATTCTGTTCTACAGGGGAAAGAGTACATCCTTCCTAAGACTAGGAAGCCTAGGGATATGGGAAACTTTCAAACAGTAACACCTAATCTAGCCTCATTTTCATCTTCCAGTTCCCCTGGAAAAGGTAACAGGACAAATTCAAAATGTGACTAGGCTGAAAGTTGCTTTTGGCTCTTATGCATCCATCCATTGCTCAGCACACGAGTTCTTACAACCAGATCCCACCAGGGTAATGAAAAATTATGTTACAAACAGAAATGGGAAAGATAGTTGTAGATCTCATAAGAAACAAATGTTCTGACCCGTGACAGGGAACTGCAAATTACCATGAAGAAGGGCATGTATATATCCAATAAATGAGAGACAGGAGCATCATGGGCAGAGAGATGTATACGTCTGCCTGAGTGGTTACAGTCTCCTTACCTAATATTCGCTCTGCAATCTAAATGTGATGCTTTATACATCACTTACTGTCTTAAACTGCTGTCGTAGTATTTCTGGGTCCTGTTAAACAGAACTGCCAGCAGTCAAATTTGCAAGCTCTACTTGGTACAGACATTAGTGATTACAGTCACAGTAATGCACAGGAGACAAAACCCACAGGTCAGATCCTTAGCTGATGACTTCAATGGAGCTATGTCAGTTTAGACCAGCTGAGTTGCTGTATACATGTGTCCAGCATAAGAATTCAGACGATCTCCGACAAGCCTCAGGAATGTAAGAGATTCAAACCAATCTGCAAGGCAAGCAGAGACCACTTACCCACTTAGAGGTCTTGTTTTTCTAATTTCAAAGAACTGAGTTCCTGTGTGATTGTATCTGGATTTTGTCATTTAAAGTAAAGTAACTTTAAAAAATATTCAAACAACAAGGTGACGGAAAGATGCTTCACTCTCAATCGTAATTTCCTAAAGCAGGTACTATAAAGCCACCAATTCTCCTGGCAGAAATTAAATCCTGTACATGGGAAATAAAACAATCTTATTTTCTCAACTTTGAAGAGACACAAGTGAAAGAGGCTGTTAAATCTGATCCAGTTGTTAAATGATGCAAGAGAGTTAATTATCTGGCCATATAAGGCCCCCTCTATTGTTATAGTACAGGGAAGAGGGAGAGAGAATCACCAATGGAAAAGAGAAATAAAGTTGATAAATCTATCTAGAACAGCCTACCTCACTCATTGTTCAAGAGTGCTCATAATCTCCTCTTTATGCAAAAAGAATCATACTGTTCATGTAGGTTTCCCTATAGGAAACACATGGCTGATAATTTTCAGATATAACGAAATGGAAGTCATTTGCTGTGACACAAGACAATGAGAACATCTGTTACCAATAGGGGCTGGGGAATGAGCTGCCAGTTCATAGCACACATCACTCTAGAGTGTCAGGACCATTTAACTAAAGCACCTCTGCTCTGACTCCCAACAGCAGGGGTCTGAATTTTCAGAACTGAGCACCCAGCAACTTCATCTGGAGTTGAGTGCTTGGTGCTAATGAACATCTGGCCCCACTGGCAAAACAGAACCTGTGATCTAAGCTGTGCTGCCTCCGATTTGAAGCATTCAGTGTAAAACAGAGTGGCATGATAGCCCTCAGTAAGAAACCCAACAGACTTTGAAGTCTGCTTAGGTCTGGATCCAAACTGAGTTTCAGGCCATCTCCAGCACCTCACAAGTAGAGTAGTATGTACTTTTAAAATTAAAAATCCCACATGTGCAGGGCTGGATTAACGCCCTTGTGGGCCCAGGGCTATAGTATTTTGTGGGGCTCCTGGCCGGCCACCAGCCAGCCTGGGGCAGGAAAGTGGGGTCTCTGGCACCTGTGGGGGGGGCCATACTCACATTGGCGTTTCCCCCCTGCATCAGCGGCAGCACACCG
>ML685763.1:7187357-7260122 GCA_007922175.1 Pelusios castaneus | reverse complement strand
TAGCTGAGCAAGGGCAGCCCACCTTCTGGATCTTGGGCAGATGAATCCGTCCCTTGATGAAAAATGTTAGCTGAGGCACAGTGGTGAGGGGTCAGATTCAACCAGAAGGGGAAACATTTTAATCAGAAGCTGCAGGTACAGCAGGAAAGGGCTGGACGGTAGAAATGAAAACAAAGTGAGCTATGGGTGATGCTGGAATATATTACTCCAGGCACCTGACCACTCATCGTTTGGAAATTGGCTTATGAGATTCTTCTGAACGTTCCTATTACTGTATTAACTTCACTGTATTAATCTCTGCTCAGTGTCAGTTAGAGCTAACTGTGTGGCCCTGAAGACGAGCACGAGGAACTCACTGCTTCGGGGGGCTCCCAAATCTGCACAAGTGATGGCAAAGTGGGGGGTTTTCTCCCTCCTGAAAGACCCTCTGCCCATGTGACAGGTTCTCATTTCGGTATGTTAGGCTGTCGGTTCGTTAACCGCTCAGTGCAGGGTGATGACTGTGCCCCGCCATACAGCCAAAGGCAAGAAGGATACTGCAGCATCTTCATATAAGTCTGTATTGCTTGAAGCCATTCCGGGATAGACATGGAGAGCTTGTAGGTTGGCACTGGTGGCACCGAAGGCTGAAAAGAAAACAAAAAGGGGATTAGACGGGCTATTGCTTCCAGGACAGCAGTGGGATCAATTCAGCTCTTAAAGGCAGGTGTTTAAATGGCTATAATCAAGAGTTTAGGGCTTGAAAGTGCAAACCCCATAGGAAAGCAATCAGCCCCAGGAAAGTCAGTACATTCACCTACATCTACCCTGGAGTGACTGACATCAAGATACACCCAGGTGGGACGTCTGGGGAAGGAAGGGGCAGCCTTTAGATATCTTCCTAGAAGAGATCCTGGCACAAACACTCAAAGCTTTGAGTTTTAAAACTAGAAAAGGCAATTTAGCACAGATTAATGGAGTTCCAAGGCTGGATTTGTTCCAGACTCCTCAGCATATTAACTTCAATTTTAATCTCTGAGTTTATCTATTTTGAGAGATGCATGGAGAAAAAGTGCAACTTTGGCATTACGCATTTTCCCACCTGCTAGGGGGTCAGTGCTCACTAACAGAGTGCAGCACCGGATACTAAGTCTGCTGGTAGGGGTAAAGCTCAAGGACGCATCAGGCAACCACGGTTCAGTTTTCCCTATACTGTCCCACCACTTTATAATAGTCACAATGGAACTGGCCCTTCAAGGTGAGTTGGGCCGAGCCTCACCTGTGATTCTAATTAGCTGCCTCGCAGGTGTGGGGCTAGGGATCAGGTGATAGCTTGAAGATTACACGGAGCCAAGGAGTTAGGAGCTTTTGTAAATTACATGCGGCACCTAAATAGTTTTAAAAATATGTCCCTCCAGCTCATGAGAGACTCCCAGGCAGATGGCCTGTACAGTGCAAGACTGTAAGCCCTGGATCAGGGAAAGGGCATGACTGATGCATTCAATTTGTGTTAAATAGTTTTGATTTTTAAGAAATAAAAGTGAAGCTTTGAAGAAAGGGACCAGCCTCCTGTGGTGGAAAGTGTTCTTTGCTACATGGACTGGTCAAGAGCTCGCCAGTTTACAATAACCTAATGCTAATTGTTCTCAACGTCCACTGGTTTTCAATGGGAGTTTGGAACGTTCACTGTCACACAGGAAGCACTCAGCAATTTACTGGATCATGTCTTTGGAAAAGACCATCCATCTTCAAAGGCAGCTCTATCCCCAGGCCTGCTTAAAGCCAATTTCACCAAACCAAAACAAGCAATTAATGAATTAAGATGACACCAGAAATTTTTAAAAAGCTGTAATTTCACTAACCACTGCAAAAGGCAATAGCCAGATACCACTGTCCCTGCGTTACAGACATACCAACTTGTTAAGCACGAGACACTTTATTAGGGCAGTGACTTCAGGAGGAGAGGAGCCATTTATTAAAATACTAGGCCAAACTTTTTTAACGTGTCTAGTGATTTTGAGGACTCAGTTTTTGGGTGTCTGCTTGAGACACCTGAAAGGGGTCTGGGTTTTGGTGATTAGGCAATCAGCACTTCCTGAAAAAGCAAGTCCCTTTGAACTGTCACAGGCTGGGCACCCAAGATCATAATAGTTTTTGAATACGTAGGTATTACGGCCCAATTCTACCAGCAGATACATGATATAATTCCATGGCAGAAACAAGTGATGAGTGCATAGACTGGAGCCTTAGCAATTGCACCCACATATCTGAAGGCAGAACTGGCCTTAAGAATTACCTTCCCGTACCTTGTGATGGCAGAAGGGTTTCAGATTATAACAAACAAGGAGTCCTGGTGCGCCTTGAAAGACTGACAAATTTATTTATCACATGAGCTTTTGTGAGTGAAATCCATGAAATGCCATTTTCAAGCAACTGATGAAGTGGGATTTCACCCACAAAAGCTCATGCGATAAATAAATGTGTTAGTCTTTAAAAGTGCCACAGGACTTCTTGTTTGTTTTACTGAACTAGACTAACATGGCTACCTCTCTGGAACTTGGTTTCAGATTGTTTCTCAAACTCCTGACATTTCCTGAAAATCCCTTCAGTAAAATACTGGACTGCAGCTGTATCCGAATGTCATTGCCCAATACATTTGAATTCCAATTTATAGGTTTAAACTGGTTTAAATGCTGTACTAAACAAGTAACAACTGCAATCATTATCTAAAAACACAATGTGGCTTTTTTAATAACTAGCAACACAGACTGAACCATTCACTCATCCATGAGTTGGGTACCAGTAGTGCAATGTCCAGAAAAAATGGGTGAAATTTTGACTCTGTTGAAGTCAATAACAAAACTCCAATTGGTGTCAATAGGTCCCTTCACTCACAGTCTTGGGAGATTCAGACAGGTTAGGTCCCAGTTGTGGATTTTAGACAACAGAACTGCTATGAGCAGCCAGATGTGTGATCAGACCTTTTTCCAAAGAAAATAACACCTATATACACACATACCATCCTCCAACAGGCTAGGATCCAGAAATTTATAATGGATAGTTACCATTTTGAAAGAAAGAAAGAAAGAAAAAGATGTGTCTTAATGGTAAAAAAATGATTCATTGGTTATGACTTATGAATCAGATTTGTTAATACTTGCATGGAAAGTTCATGTCAGTTAATAGGTTTTTAAAAAAATAGGTTTTAGGGAGAAAAATATTTTTCAAAGCCCTCATATGGGAAATCAGTGGATCCAATATGTCATGGGTAGCATGAAGAGACACAGCTATAGTAATACCATATAAAATAGAGTGGTCTGATTACCATACGATTCTCTAATGTTTCTCTAAAAGCTCACTGTTGGGATGATACTTGCTTTTTCTCTGATATTTACAAGGGTTTGTAACCCTGTTAAAACTTCCTAAAGAAATAAAGAAATAGCTAAAAAGAGAAATGTTTTGCATCTGGCTGCAAATATTCCCCTTTACTTCTTACAACCCAAGCAATGTGCTGCTGCACCCAGACCAGAAAGTGCCCAAACTGCAGAAGCTGCATAAAGAGTAAAAATGGTGAAAAATAACAGGGACTGTTTCAAATCATTTAGGCTATGTCTACACTTACTAAAGTTAGTTCAAATCAGTTAATTCGAACTACCGGTAACTAATTTGAACTAATTTTAGTTAGTTCGAATTAACTTAATTCAAAGTTCGAATTAACTTAATTAAAAGTAGCAAAATTTAGTTCCAACTAAGCAAGTGCCATTCATGGCACTTGCTTAGTTCGAATTAGTGAATTGCATTGAGTTCAATGGGCCAGTTAGTTCGAACTAACCAATTAGTTCGAACTAACATGGCCACATTGGTTAATTCGAACTAACTAGTTTGAATTAACCCTTAGTTCGAATACCCTATTCGAATGTATTAGTTCGAATTAAGGAAGCCCTTAATTCGAACTAATGAAAGCCTAGTGTAGCCATGGCTTAAGTTAGTTCGAATGAAGCTTCCTTACTCTGCTCCCAAGGTTAAAACTCCCACTGACTTCCAGAGAGGCAGATTCAGGTCACTGCTGAGCCCCCCAACACTTTGTTTGTACAGCACCCAAGACCCTAATCCTGACTGTGGTCCTTGAGGCTACCACACTCTAAATAATCAATATTCTTACAGTGTCCCATTAGGAGTCACTAGATATTGAAGTTTTGTATGTTCATAACAGGGGCGTAGCCATGGGTGGGCCAAGGACCACCCACTTGACCCTGAGGCCTGCCCACCTTAGCCCCTGGTAGCGGCGCGAACTTTGCCATCACAGAGGGGCTGCCCAGCAGCTGGCAGCCATAAGCAGAGCAGAGGCTGCGGGACCCAGTGGCCACAGCCACGAGCAGCTCAAAGGCACCAGTGCCAGCACCTCTGCTCTGCTCTGCTCACGGCAATCACGGCCACCAGCTGCTGGCCAACCCTGGGGCTGTAGTGGCGAAATTCACGCTGCTGCCTGGGAGCAGCGAGGCAGTTTCTGGTCATTTGAAATGCATTTGCAGGGGTTCAGCCAGAAAACAGGGACTGGCTATGCCCCTGGTTCGTGAAGTCAGAGAATACAGTTTTAAATGATTTTTTTAATCATCTGAGGTACACGAAGGCTTTCACAGACGGAAACTAAATGGCTCGGGAAAGGTCAGATTTGCAAGGCAGTATAATGGTTTCAAGCATAACAAAATAATCAATTAAGGATGGCCAGGTCTGCCTGGAACCCATGAAGGCCAGCCAGGGAACCCTAATGTGTCTCAGAACCACCCAGCAGACAATTTTTTCCTAAGGTAGCATCCAAGGGCCTGATCCTGCAATATCTTCAGCTTTCACTGACTTCAGTGGGAGCTGAGAGTGTTGAGAATTTCACAGGCACCCCAACGCCCCACCCCACACCCTGTAGGATTGGGCAACAAGGGAAAAACAGACACTTGTTTTCTGTGGCGCTTTCCATGCTCCCACCCACACTGAATTTCCAAGCGCTTACAGGTCATGTCCTGCAGTAATACTTTCAAGCCTAATTCTGCGTGTGCTCAGACAAACAGTGCCACAGTGAGAGCAGAAAAGGATTGTGCAAGCGAAGGCACTATGTCTGTGGAAGCAGCTGCACCGGACGTGAGTAGCATTCCATGGTCGCAGGAATGGTTTTCAAGTATTCCACAGTAGGGCAGCCAACAGTTCCATATTACAAGGGACAGCTTTTGTAAAAAGAAAATCGCCTGTCCCGTAGTATATCAGTATGGGACATCTTTTATCCCATATTTCAACAGCAGGGGGCCAATACTCACGCATACATCTTTCCACTCCCCTCCTGACTCCAGCCCTTGAGTGGGGTACTGTGTGCTTTCCCGGCACAGCATCAGCGATGAAGGGCCAGGGTCAGGAAGGGGCTGTGTCTGGCAGGGGGGTCAGTCTGTCCCATATTTTTTTAATACAATGTTGGCAACCCTGGGCCCCATCCAGTCAGACCGTGTGCTCCCCATCAGACACATCTCTGAGGCTACTAGTGTTAACGGCAGTGCTAGCTAGCTTTTCCCACTTCTGCTCCCAAAGTACAAACCACCTGTTTCAGCTTCCTGAGTTCTCTCAACCTCTTCCTCCCAATGCCCCCAGGCTGTTCAGCCCCTGATTTGGCCCTTTATTCTGTGACAGAATTCAGTTCTCCTAGGCAAGGGTAGCATTCATTTGATGTGACACACAAGGCAAAGTCCCTCAGGTTGAAAGCCTCTTACAATAAAGCCTGAAAGCAAAAGAGATTAGTAGAAGTCAAATAGCTTAACACCAGACAGGCCACCCTTCAACTCTCTTCTCAGCCCCCAAAACTGACAGAGAAAGATGGTTAATTAGAGCAAAGAAGAGACACAAGGACACTGGGGCAAATATTTCCTATGTAGGTCTGAAAACCACTATAATCTAAGAGAAATCAGCAGGCCAGGCTCTCTGGTCTGTTAGGGCAAATCTGCCAAGAATTCCCCATATACACTGGCAGAAGAGTGGCAGAACCACATTTACAAGACACTCTCCTACCCAGCATAAAGAGGAGCAAGGAACATGTGGTAGGAAAGAGGAGGTATGGCACAATGAAGCTTCACTGGCTTAGCAGTCACGATGAATATTAGGCCAGTGGCATAATGGGCCTAATCTAGCATCAATGGGCATTTTGCCCTGGTTTTCAGTGGGAGCAGAAGCAGGCTCTAGAACAAGATTGCCATCCTTAGCTCCAATCAGAACCTGATTCTCAAAAGGGCTGAGCACCTGCAACTCCCACTGAAGTTAATGGAAACGGCAAGTGCTCACGCCCCTCCCAGGATCAGGCACTTGATGAGGCTGAAATAGTTCCATTTAACAGAGTCCTGAGTTGGTCCATGCCAACCACAACCAACCCAACAGAGTCAAGATACTGATCAGCAAAAACATTGTGACAGGGTACCAACTTGTTAGAAGGACATGGTCTTCATGTTGACTAGATTACCTGACTATCTACAGTGGGGCAGTAGTAAGTTGAGTAGCAATCTTCCTAACTCTAGTTCCAGCAGGCAGCGGATGGGAACAGGAAAATGAAGAGGTGAATGGGTTCTGTGTTTGAGGAAAAAGATGGATCTAAAAGCTAGCAAGTAGATATACTAAATCAGTCAGATCTTCAAAGCGTCTGACAAAGTGGGATTTTCTCCCACGAAAGCTCAGGCGACAAATAAAATTGTTAGTCTTTAAAAGCACCACAAGACTCCTTGTTAGATATACTAAATGTATCACTTTCATATATGTAAGCATCAAACAGCCAGGAGTTTGCTTAGCGAATTTAAATAACGATAGAGAGCTTTGAATGCTCAAGATGATCAACACTGTGCAAGCAGGTGTTGTTCTATTTCCAATTTGTAAGCAATTATAAAAACAAGTTTCTTAAATAAATACCAGGGGTTAAAACCTAGCTCGATTGAAGTCAGTGGAAGTTTTGCTCATGATTTCCTTCCTCCCTGTTCAGCACTGTGGACGGTCCTGTGATTGAGGCACTAACCTAGGCCTTAGCAGACTTGGGTACAGACAAATCACTTTGCCCCAGTTCCTCATGTGTAAAACAGGATAATAACACTTCCTTACCTCACAGGGATGTTGTGAGGATCAATGACTGAGGAATTCTCAGATGGGGGGGAAGAGAGGGGAAGGTACATATAAGTACAACAGATCAACAGAGCCAGGATGTCACCCCAGGTTAGCACCATTTACTTGACAGAGTTGTCAGATCAAAGGGGTCCTACACCTCCTCAGGAAATTTCAGTTTCAGACCCATTAATCTCTTCATGTGCTGACCCCACCAAAGAGTTCTCTTTCCTTTGCCACATCCAGGAAGCGAAGTGACACAGACCCTTCTTTGTGAAGCACCATTTGCACCTCTCATTTAAATGCAAAGTGGAAGACATACAGTGAACCAGGGCCACTGAAGATGGTCAGTGAACAACTACCCACTAGCCCCTGCAAAGCATCGCCTATAGAGGAGTAAACAGAGTCCTGTGGCACTTTTAAAGAGTAACAGATTTATTCATCGCATGAGCTTTCGTGGAAGAAACCTGTGGCACTTTTAAAGACTAAACAGATTTATTTATCGCATGAGCTTTCGTGGGAGAAACCTGTGGCACTTTTAAAGACTAACAGATTTATTTATTGCATGAGCTTAAGCTTAAATCTGTTAGTCTTTAAAAGTGCCACAGGTTTCTCCCACGAAAGCTCATGCGATAAATAAATCTGTTAGTCTTTAAAAGTGCCACAGGACTCTGTTTGTTTTTCTGCAATAGACTAACACGAACATCCCTTTGGAACTATAGAAGAGTGTATCACAAGTGGAAATAACCTGTGGAAACCCCTCTCCAAACAATAAAAAATGCAGAACTATGTAGTGTAGTTCACTTCATGTGTGTGTACTTACTCAGAGACAGAGACTTCTGAGTAAAATACATAAGGTCAAATTATTCTTTGGAATTCCACTGAAATCACTGATACAAGGGATGAATTTAGTCAAATGAATCCAAGTGAATGGTGGAAATTCACACCTGAGAACTGTCTTATAAACAAAGAATTCCAGAAGCTAAAATCTTGATTTTCTTTTTCTTTCTTTCTTAACACTAGCTAGGTAATATTATTTTTAGCACATTTACAGTTAGGAGAAGATTTAGCCCCTGGATCTTCCAAGCTTCCAATTTACATTTTTCCATTCAATTTATACGTAGAGTTGGCAACCACTCTAGACAAACATGCTAAAATCGGTCCTCCCACAATTCTGTGTGCTCATTCCACACAAATAATGCATGAAAGGCTAATGTAGAAAAGATTCTAACCTGCCGTTTAAAAGAGAAGTATGGCTCACTGTAAATAGCATGCCATCAGAAACAGAATCTTCCAGTTGTAGCCACATGTCCCAATACACATTGAGTAAGACATCTGCAAGAGTTTGTAACAGGATAACAACAGCTGAAGGAACACAGAATGGAAGGAAACATAAACCAGCCCTTCATGTGTTCTAAACTGAGTGAGATTCAGAGAGATGTAAGACAAAGGGACAGATTCTGATCTCATGCCAATGTTATTCAAGAATAATTCCACTGAAATCAAAGGGGTTATCCCAATATAAGATATGGGTGAGATCGAAATTGGTATTAGAGCCCACAGAGAGAGAGGAAGGATTGTCTTGAGGCTATCATAGGACCATTTGAGTTCCACAGCTCCACTACAGGTTTCCTACACGACCTGGTGCAATTCACTCAAGGCCTCCGCTCCTCAGTCTCCACTGTGTAATACTTACCAACTCTAGGGCCCGGTTCTTCTCCTCCCCCAATCTTAAGTACTCCCCTTATTACGCAGCAGAGTAGAGACACCAGAGAGATCATTGGTAGGCTTCACTTATGTGAAGTGTTTGCAAGGCACTCTGAGAGCCTAGGATAGCCAGTACTATACTTCTAATAGTAAAAGGACCGGTACAATTAAATAAGCACCGATAATAAATTGAAGAGAAGGGCAGGGTAAGGACAGAATAATCCTGAAGATGCTCATGATATCCAAGAAAGGCGCTCAACCAGTGTTTTAGGATGAGGTTTTTGTTTCCACAGAATCCAGTGTGGTGAGGTAGGGGGAGAAAAGCAGCCTCGTGTTCCCATAATTTACATTTGTCCCAATAACAGCAGCCTAACGGAGCAATGCAAAAGCTGCTTACTGCTCTGCACTAAGAAATTCTGGGTCTAATGCTAAGATGATTAGCACAATCAAATGCACCTTTCTGGAATCGGATGAAAAGTTATTGCCTGTCACTGGGAATTAAAATTATTCAGAATCCAAATAGAACTTACCAAATTCATGGAAGTGGCTATGTAATGGAAATCCGGTTCAGCTTTTGATTGCTGCTAATATAAAAGAGGCCACGTTTCACTTCTGAGAAGGAAGATGTAAGCTAGTTGACTCTTGTACCCACTTGCCAACTATACCAGTGATTACTTCAGACCTTTGCCTCCAAGCACAATTTATTGGTTTACCAGAAACTTAATCAAAACCTCAAAATAAAGATGTTCTTTTGACCCACAGGGGCTACAATTCCCAGAGACTTTTCTCTCACCTCTCTCTCAACCAGTGCCATGACCCAGGGACTCCTGTAGGAGATTTTTTATGCCTTACAATTCTCTCCTTCCCCACCCTGTTATGTAGGCATCATCTAAGAGCTACGGTTCTATTTTCTATTCCTTGCAGTTTACCAGCCCAGCTGATCATTTGCTGGCCTTTATATGGACCAGGTGCTCTTCAAACAATCACTTGTCCACTAGCATCAGCTGGAAGGCAGCTAGGTAGAACTCGGTTCATCTCCCCTTAAAGTTGCCAGTCCCCCTGCACCAAGAGGGCTTCTATTCCCCCATAATAGAAGGAGAATAAAGCACTAGGAGGTGGTGATGTCTCCCACTGATCCAGAATTAGAAGTGTGGCCTTTCAGGAAAAGAACATAAGAACTATCTAGCTGTCTAGTTCAGTGGTTTTCAAACTATGGAATCGGAACCCAGTACTGGGTTACAGACTCGCAGGCACTGGGTTGTGGCACCCCCTGCAGTCGCTGCCAAAAGACTGGAATGTATTGCTCAAAGATGTGTTGTTGGGTCACAGGCATGAATGATTTTTTTTCACCTGGGTCCTAAGAAAAAAAGTTTGAAAACCACTGGTCTAGTGTGACAGGTATCAAGGTTATCTCTACAATATTACAAGGCTCCCATGTATATAACATGGAATGTGGATTCAACTTTGAGGACACTGAAATATAGTGAGAAGCAGGAAAGCATCACCACTGATCCTGAGCATTAAGCTACAATACATCATGCAGCCTTCAGTGTGGGGTATCCTTAGAATATTTCTGCTACAAGGAGATTGCTCACCAGCTGCTTTATCAGTCACCACAAACAGTCCATGTGTAAGTCATATAGTGCAGCAAACTGTTTGGGACTGGAAAGCAAGAGGAAAGAATCAAATCCAGTATGTGCATGCATTGCTGTCTTCTCGTAGCAAGTAGATATGCTGGTCAACGGTAAAGTCATCACTGGAACTCGGACCTTTCAGTCCTTTCCACCCAAGAGGAAATCTACAGGTATGAGAAGGCCAACATACCTCGTCTAGCCCTCTGAACAGAAATATCTTAAGTATGTGTGTTTTACAGTCTACATACCTCTACCACTATCACCCAGACCACACAAACCAGATCAAAAAATAAAGTGTTTCAAGTCAGCTAAAGGGTCTATAACACACTCAAAATCAAAAGAGCAGCAAAACTTTTTCCTGGTGGCTGAAGACACTAGAAAAGATACTGGTGCCTGATGCCTTTTATGAGATTCCAAATGTAGTCTCTTCCTAACACAAATTGACTATGGCTGAGCAAAAAGATGCTACAAAACATGATGCAAAGGAAACTTCACGAGCCTAGGAGTAGCATCGTAAAGTGGAACAAATGAAGAGTCCTGTGGCACTTCTAAAGACCAACAAATTTCTATATTGCATGAGCTTTCGTGGGCATAATCCCACTTCCTCAGTTGCATGAAATGGAAACTGCAGTATGGTAGATATATATATGCCGAGAAGGGTGAGTCTCAAGTTCCAGAAGGGTAGTCTGTTAGTCCATTTCAGCAAACCAAACAAGTTGTTTTAATTCAAACAATATGGATGTGGGCCTTTAACAACAATAGATGAGAAGGTGAGAATGAAAAGAGGGGAATTTTTTTTTTCTGTATTTTGTTGCTGAAATAAATTAACATGGCTACCTCTCTGGAACCTGTCATAGTAAAGTGACAGCAGCGAAGCAGCTCTGATGTTATGATTAGTACTCTAGTTTACAATACTGAACACCTAAGCAGGAGTAGACCATAGTCCAGGACAAGACATGATCTATGCTATTTTGGGGAGAGGAAAATCAAAGAAGTAAGCAGAAGGAATTCACTAGGAGACTCACTGTTGCTGACTGTGATTGTCAACATCAGGTCCCCTCAGAATCCACTCTCAGTACATGTTGGAAACACTCTGGTCATTCTTGTAGGCAAGACCTGACTGGTTTCCATGTCTCTAGTTAACGCCTGATAAGTGCTTCATTCCACCAGGTGCAGATGGACCTTTCATCTACCAGCATTTTATCTTGTTTCCTAGAGGAAACAAGAACCGCCATAGCAGCACAGACCACAGGCCCACATGCAATAGCATAGACCTCTGTCCAGGTCATACCTGGCACTACAGAAGATGCATGACATGCTTCTCACTTCAAGTGGATCTTGGCTGTCACTTGAGAGACACCTACCCAGTGAAGACCTGGCTAAGGGACATTCTGTCACCTTTCCAACTTCCATGTTAATTACTTTGCTAGACCCAGGTCCACACACCATTGTAGTAAAGGCTTCTCAGGAAAAGGCAGAAGGATTCAAAAACTCCATCTGATTCAGACAGCTCATCTTGTCAGGATTCTGCTCCATGCTCCTACCAGGGAACCTCAAAGAGAGCGAAGTGTGGGCCTCCAAATCTCAGAGAACCTGAGGATCCATAAGGAAGGCAAGTTCCACTGTCCCAGCCAAGTGGATATTCTGGGCTGCTATTCGTTCCCCATACTGCACCTGAACTCTATACCCTGTGGACAGGATAGGTGGCCTGTGACTGCTGACTTTCCAGAGCCAATAACTCCTGTGTTTGAGTTTGAGGGAAGAATCCTGTGGAGTGACTGCTCCTGGTTGCCATAGGCAATGCCACAGCTACCTGGTATTCATACAGTAGGGCTCTTGTAAGCTTCAGGGAAGGGGGAAAAGAGTATAATGACTTCAACAGAAGAGAGGGAGGGAGATACACATCACAAAATCCCATAACCCAATAGCTGAGCCCTCTCCTCAGGGCTGGGGAATCCCTGTCCAAATATCTTCTTATCCAGTGAAAGGTGAAAATGAACAGGGGTTGCCCACATCCCAGGAGAACACCTTAGCTATTGCGCTAAAAGTTACAGAAGAGGTAACTCTCATTCACCCCAGCCCTATGGGCAGCCTGCATGGCACTAGACAAGTGCCTTACTCTTTCTGGCAAGAACAAGATTAGGCATTCAAGCCACCTGACTCCAAGAGAGGGGCTCCCAGCTGTGACTCACAAGCAGATGGGACAGGCACCTCCCTGTGACTTACTTGCCGAACTCTGTCAGAAGGGAGGGCTTAGCCCCCCCCCCACCCCTTTTTGGTATCTCCCCATCTAGTATGTTTGCTTTTATGGTTCCCACTGTTAGGTGTCTATCTTTCCCCATTCATGTTATAGGGAGCACAGGCACCAAACAAGCTTCGTGGATCCCATTTTTGTTCCAGTAATTTTTGAGGTATGTAAAAGATTGGCATTGCAGTGCCTAATTTCCTTTATTGAAGCACAGGACTCCTAGTTGCTAACCTAGGTAAAGAATGGCAATAAACTAGCCACCCAAAGTCCATAGCCATCCCAAGTCTATCAAGGTGCTGTGTGTATGAACTTCAGATGAGTAGTTATCAAACTATTCCCCCTGCCCACCCCAATTTCCTGTCCCAGCAGTGTTCACTAGTGTATCTGAAAAGAGAATTGAATCCATAATCTCTGAGGGTCATTAAATAAAATATGATCACAAATGCAGCAGCAGAGACAAGGAGAGCATGATGGGAGCCGGACAAACTGCTAGTCCCAGTGGCAAATGTTGCCAGCAAGAAATGTGAAACTGTATGCCATGGACACATGCCTTATGCATGCCTCCTCTTCCCCACCCCGTGGGGGGGGGGGGCAGTGCGGAAGAGTGTATTTCATTAAACTCACACGTTCATGCAAAAGCTACATGCAAAGTATCTATTCCTCACCAAGGGTTTTCAGTCTTGTATTCAGCAGTCAGTACAAATATGGGGAGGTGGGAAAGATGGACTCCAGCTGTGAAGGCCAATCTCAGATCTAACCTTCCCCAAAGCCTCACATACACACATTCGAGGTGAAATTCTGGCCCTTAGGTGAAGTCCATGGGAAATTTGCTATTGAGGTCAATGGGGCCAGGATTTCACCATCTTTATCAAGAGAATGTCAAGATTGTGATTGTGATTATTCATTGTGTGTATTACCATAGTGCTTCGGCACCAGGAATGGGAATCGTAAACAGACCCTGCTCTGAAGATCTTTAGCATTCTAACCAAGCATCTGATGAAGTGGGTTCCAGCCCATGAAAGCTTATGCCCCCTCAAAAAACTTTGTTAGTCTCTAAGGTGCCTTGTCATTTGCTGAAACCAGATTAACGTGGCTACCCCTCTGAACTCTAAACAGAGAAGACAGGGTGTCAGGGAACATAAATAAAGGACTCAAAGGCCAGGAAAACCCATACAAAATCAGGGCTAGTTTAAGGTTGCTTTGGCTGAGGCAGGACTTTTTAAGAGTTCTTCCTCATTCAATCTGCACCTTACACTGTGCAGCTGAGCGAGCTGTATATTTGTGCATAGGCAGCTGCTGTTCCAGCTGAACATTGCTTTTCAAATGTTAGGGTGGTTTAAGTGTGCTGCCCATGTGTGAAGGGCGCTTTTCATGCTCTCCTAACTGCTAAATCAAAACTAATGTTCACAGGAACACTGAAAGGCACTTCTCAGCGAGGGTTGTTAACCTGTGCATTTTCAGTGTAGATTTTGTCTATACTGTAAAAAAAAAAAAAAAAAAAAAAAAGTGTTTTTTTCATGTGGATTAACTAGCTAAAACCTAATGAAGATTAGACATTTTAATTTTACTGCAAGGAAACTAGGCGAGGTCAATCACAGGGGGAGGGTATAGCGCCAACTTTGCCTACTAGCTATCTTGCAGTAAACTCTTCAGTGAAACTCAGCCTGGATGGAAGGACCTAAACAGAGGCCCATGTCTAAATCTTACAGATTCTTTCAGCAGAATGTCAGCAAGATGTGGTCTTCCTTATCCTTTCACACAGCAAAACTCTCATCCAAGCTCTCACTCTCTCACATCTTGATCACTGCAACAACCTTTTCTCTGGCCTTGACAAATATAATCTTGCCCCACTCATACGCATTCAGAGTGGCTGTGAAGATCATTTTCCTAGCCTGTCACTATGATCACATCACCCCTCTGTTGGCATCCCTCCACTGGCTCCTCCTTGCCTGTGGAATCAAATATAAGATACTCATCTTAACTTTCAAGATCTTTCACGAGTTATCCCCAACCTAACTATTAGCCATTTTCCTGAATTATAGGGTTGTCTCCCATCTCCTCTCAGGCCCATGATGCCGGCCACCACTGTTCTCTTGTTAAATTTTCAAACACCTTTGTGCGTTCTCCCACAGATATACTGGCAATCCCCCAGACTTCAGAGCTGGTACTCCTTCCAGCTCAATTCCAGTTCCTGAGAGGGTATCCTTTAAGCCCCAGACTTGGGAGGCACCCCCTGTAAATAACCTGCAAAGGTACCTCATTAATCACCTTTAAATCCTTCCTCAAAACTCTCCATGCCATCAAAAAAAAAAATCTCAACAAGTTTTTGAAATGGAGAGCCTACAGCCTATCTTACTGGCCAACATCATCTCACTCTTTCCTTGGATACAGACAGACTGATGGAGGGGTACTTCTGTTCTCTCTGGTCTTACAATCCAAGTTTAAGCTCTTTGAGAAGGGACCATCTTTTTGATCTGTGTATGTACACCACCTGGCAAAACTGGATCCATGACTGGGGCTCTAAGGTGCTGAAGCAATATAAGTAATAAAATATGACACCTTAGTTCTACCAGGATTTTACAGTGAGATACTAATATGCAATAGCTTTCTCGCCGTTAAAAAGGAATCTTTCTGGCAGTGAAGACAAAGCTCGTTGCAAACATATATGTATATTTGCAGAGACAACCCTAGAAACCCAAAGATGATGTTTCTAAGTAGTTTATTAATGACACAAAACAGGTGCTTGGAATGGAAAACTTATGCAACCTTAACTATAGAGCTGTTATTTGCACTCAAGCTAGAATATATACACACACTTCATGAGACAGAGGAAAACAACTGATAGACTAAGTTTTCCAGGGTCTCAGGATTCTGACAAGGCCTGGAGTCACTTACTTTAGCCAAGTATGCAGCATTCCTTATTGTCTCCACCATTTCTCTGCCTCCAGGATGCACCTTTGCCACATGCACCCACATCCTCTCCCAGGTCTGCCCATCAATAGGGAAGCCACTTTTATTGACAAGGAAAAGCACCCCTCCATCTTTGTCTTCCTCTTCTGAGCCCCCGTTGTTGGCTGTGCTGATTGGCCGTGCATGAGTGCTCCTGGATCGGCCCCCTTTGGCTCCCTTGGGATGGGGGCTGTGGTGGGCATTGGAAGTAGAGCCAGTCATGATGGGTTTGAATTGCAAGAGTGGTCCCAGCAAGAAGTATGTGTACAGTTCAATGCCACAACAAGGAAGACGTATCCATCTCACTTGCAGCCACAGCAATCAGGCGAGGAGTAGTTATTGGCGAACATTAGCCAGTACTGCTGGGTTTGTTCTCTTGCGGGCTGAATCTAAAACCAGTAGCAAGTGAGAAAGAGAAAGCATTTTAGCAGAACAGGAGGAACAGAGTTTGTGCACAGCCTTCATTCAGCTTATCCTAGCACCTCCAGGGCCCTCTGCATCATCCAGGGATGGCACATGAGAGAACAACATGGCTAGATCCCTTTCTGTAACAAGGCTGACAGACAAAAGGAGAAGAGCAATCTGGAGAGAAAGCTCTCTGTAAAACTGCTGAGGACGTGACACAAGGGGGACAATAGCAATCTGCCTAGATCCCTCTCCATATTACCCCTGTGCGGAGGCTTCCCGCAAGGGGATGACAGACAGTGACCTGGACCCAGCTAAATCTCTCTCCATAGCCACAGCCACTCTAGGACTGTCACGTTAAGACACGATGGCTCAATGTCCGTCTGCATCACCCCGTTCAATCTGGCAAAATGCGGGATTCCAAATGTAAACGAAATCTCATCCCAGGTAAAACCCAGAGATCCTGCACTCCGCACACATCCTCCTCGGAGGCTGGTGATTGTCAGCCACCAGCAGCGTTAGCGAGCCAGACTGCAGCACTAACAGCATTACTGTGTAGTAGGCTCAGCTCAGGAAGGGTCCATTCGCAAGCGATCCCCAACTGCAGCGGGCTAGACTGGAGGTGGGTGGTGCCTGCTTCCCCTGCTGCAGCTGCCGGCCATTCCTTACAGAAACCCCATCCCTGCTATGCATCCCCTCCTCGAGGATCCTGCCCCCTCACCTGGGCGCAGCGGGATTCATTGCACCATTGACTCCCCGGGCGGCGGCGGCGACTGCCTCTTTCGCTTTATTCCACGTTCCATTATCAAGTGTTACTCTCTGACACGTAACCATGTTACCCAGCAGCCGCCGACGTTCTCAGCGCCCCTATTGGCTGCCGCAACAAAGAGAGGTGGTCCCAGGGGCTGGACAGCCACGCGCGGAAGCTTTGCTGCTTTCTAGTTGGTTGTTATCTCGCCGGGGGCGGGGCAAATCTGAAGACTTGGACCTCTTAGAGCTGGGCTCTGGAGGTGAACCGCTGGGGGTGTTTGCAGCTGTCAGCGGTTCAAGGCGTTTAAATCAAGAATCGGGCGTTGTTACACGTTTGTACCTGGATGAAGATTAAATCTCTAGTACCCGCAACATTCTGTGGCAGAACATTTGTGTAATATGCTGTATTCTTCGAAATGAGGGTAGATTATTTCTCTAGTAGCCACGGGCTCTCCACGGTATGACCCCTGTCCCAAAGAGTTGACAATGTAAAACCTGAGTCCTGTAATCAGCTCCACATGGGCTGACATTTGCACCTATACAGCTCTTATTACAGAACCACGGTCTAAAACTATAATATCCAGATTATTGCATGTAGTTTCACAACTCACTATTGTGTGCAACAAAATTGACCTAATCTCATTTCTGCAGAAAACCCCTTCATGGGAATTAAATTTTAGAACAACATTTAAAGCATCTCACTGTTATGGGGAAGGCTTCATTTATGGTGTTACTACAGTATTTGTATTACCTTAGCATCTAGGAGCCCTAGTAGACTAGGACCCCATTGTGCCAGGGGCTGTACAAATAAAACAAAAAAGAGTTTCTGTTCCGATGAGTTGGCAATCTAAGGCCTGGTCTCCATATAAAATTTA
Organism: Pelusios castaneus; assembly: GCA_007922175.1. NCBI lineage: Eukaryota > Metazoa > Chordata > Testudines > Pelomedusidae > Pelusios > Pelusios castaneus. The sequence continues at coordinate 7,242,459 of ML685763.1, read as the reverse complement.
GCAAAACAAGCAAGGAGTCCTGTGGCACTTTTAAAGACTAATACATTTTTTTATCGCATGAGCTTTTGTGAGAGAAAATCCCACTTTGTCAGATGCTTGAAGATGGAGAATTTACAGAATAGGAGGAAAATAAATGCAGGGAAGTGTATTTTCCTCCCATTCTGTAAATTGTCCATCTTCAAGTGTCAGACAAAGTGAGATTTTATCTCACAAAAGCTCATGCAATAAATAAATTTGTTAGTCTTTTAAAAGTGCCACAAGATTCATTGTTTGTTTTGCTGAACTGGACTGACATGATTACCCCTTTGGAACATATAATATTTGGTTTGCCATAGCTACATCAACCAGAAGTGTGGAAGAAAACAAAGAACACACACATACCCTTGATCAATATACCGGTGCCAGCTTAATCCCACTATAGATAGTCACAGCTATGTTAATGGAAGAAAGTTTCTGTAGCACACCTAGGGTAATTTGGAGATGTGGAATTCTTACATCAATTGAAAAAATCCCTTCCATTAAAGTAGACTGTACCTACACTCTGGGATTGTGTGGGCATAGCTACCACATTGCAGATAGACCAGCATAATCTCAGTAACACGGACATACTCTAAGTATAAGAAAAGAGACAACAGATGGCTACAGACAGATGGGGAAGTACAAGGAGACAGTACTAGCCAGCATGATAGGTTGTGCATGTATATTCAACTTTTTAAATTCACATTCAAATTATGACACACTTTGACATTTCATTTAGGGCTTGAACAGTCATTAAATGCAAAGAAAATTATGACAAAGGGAGAATGGCAGGTTAAAAAAAGATTTACTTGTATTTCCAGTAAGTTTAGGATACTTGTACTGAAAGACAAACAACGAGTCCTGTGGCACTTTCAAAGACTAACATATTTATTTATCACATGAGCTTTCGTGAGAGAAAATCCTACTTCATCAGATGCTTTGAAGATGGGGAATTTACAGAATGGGAGGAAATTAAATGCAGGGAAATGTATGACACAGGATCAGGTCAGGCTGTAACAGCAAATCAGAATAGGTGTTGGGATTTAAAGCTTTTTATTTTATTTTTTTTTACACTTTTTTCATCTTAATTAAAGTCAAATTAACAATGAAAAGAATTTATCAGTTTCACTACTGTTTATAGTCAGGCCTTGTCTATATGAGAAAGTAATACCAATTTAACTAAAGGTGTGATTTTAAACTCATTTAGTGAAACTGTTGCAAACCTCTGTGGGGATTTATTTTGGTTTAAATTGAATTTATTTAAAACAAATTAGGATTAAGAAAAGCAAAGTAAACCTCTCAAAATGAAATCAAAGTATCCATGCAGGGGGGCTGTACCACTTTAACTAAATTAGTTTAAAAACTGGTTCAAGTTAAAATGGTACAACTTTCCTGAGTAAACAGGGCCTCTGAATTACTTTCAAGTCCTCATGAATTACCAGAAAACTGTTAGGTTGCAAACACTGCAGGAAAACATTTGTGATATCAAATACCTTGTTTCCATTCACATTTTAAAAGGAAAAAACTATAGCAACCAATGCTTTGTAAATTTTGTAAACTCTATTCAAACTCTAAATTTTAGCCCAGTAGATCTGCCAGGGTACCTTTTTATATTAACAGCCCAACAACACAACACCTCAAGAAGAACTCTGTGCAACTCAAAAGCCTGTCTCTTTCATCAGCAGAAGTTGTTCCAGTTAAAGATATTACCTAACCTACCTTGTCACAACAACAAAAATAACATTGTTCCAGAGGGGTAGCCATGTTGGTCTGGCTCAGCAAAACAGGCAAGGGTCACGTGGCACTTTTAAAGACTAACAAATTTATTTATTCGCATGAGAGAAATCCCACGTCATCAGACACTTGAAAATGGAAAACTTACAATATGGGATGGAAAAAGAAATCCAGTGAAGTGTGAGTGACAGGTTCAGGTCAGACTATTTCAGCAAATCAAACAGGCTGTTTAAATTCAAACAGTTTGGTAACACTGACAGCAGAATGATAAGAGAAGTAACGCTGACATTTAATTTTGCTGTCTTCTTGACAAAACCTATGTTGTTTTTCAGTATGGCAGATCAGTGGCAGGGATGATGCAATACTATAGATTCTGCATTTCTGGAGGATTTACACACAATTTTACTGTGTTCTGCAAAATGTAGTGGTTTTTTAGCCTATTCTCTCACAATCTGCCTTTATTTATAAACTGTTTTCTGCCCTTTTAATCTAGGGCCAGCTTTGTAGAGAATTTTCTGCAGCTAAAGCAAAGGTGAGAATTCCTCTGTCTTTTCTCAGGGAGGTGTTAACAGCCAAGTCTATGGCTATGTACACACTACCATACTTCTCGCGCAATAAGCCTGTTGCGCATGAAATGTTCCGTGGTTGTTGTTGCGCAAGATCGCGTACACACTCTGCGGACTCCAACGGAAGAAAGCCCCCCCCCCTTTTTTTTCGCAGTCCTCCTTCAAAACACACTGAACTGTGGGTACCTATCCCACAGTCCCCCTTATCGGCAATTCGCGCTTTGTATCCTGGGAAGAAGAAGGCTCGCGCTATGATTCATGGGATAAATCTTCATTTCCCGTGGTGCATTCTGCCACTGACGCTACCCAGCAGTTGCCAATAGAAACGAGCGCAAAATTCAAACTTAAAAGACCGTCTTTACGGAACTGCCTTTTCAGAATCGACATGGATTCAGCTGTGATCTTGAATGCTGCATTCAGCATTGTAAACACAGCCCACCTTCTGATGCAGTACGCCTTTGGCTCTGATTCAGAGCAAGACTCGGATGACTCGACTTCGGAGACTGACAGCCTTGAGAACAGAACTGGTATTCTGATCAGTTTCTCGGACCAGCTGCACAGCCTGAACCGCCGTGTCTGGTCCCGGCAGACGAGTACAGATTGGTGGGACCGAATCGTTCTGCAGCTGTGGGATGATGAACAGTGGCTACAGAACTTTCGAATGCGGAAAGCCACATTTATGGAACTCTGTCAGGAGCTGGCCCCTGCCCTGCGGCGCAAGGACACGAGGATGAGATCTGCCATCACCGTGGAGAAGCGTGTGGCTATTGCCCTATGGAAACTGGTGACTCCGGACTGCTACCGCTCGGTCGGAAACCAGTTCGGGGTCGGACGGTCGACCGTCGGAGTAGCGCTGTCACAAGTGTGCAGAGCCATCAACCGTCTTTTGCTAAGGAGGACGGTGACCCTGGGGAACGTGAGGGAGATCATCGATGGATTTAATGAGTTGGGCTTCCCGAACTGTGGTGGTGCAATAGATGGAACTCATATCCCTATTCTCGCGCCCGACCATCTCGCCTCCGAGTACATTAATCGGAAGGGATACTTTTCTATGGTTCTTCAGGCACTGGTGGACCATCGTGGTCGGTTTACGGACATAAATGTGGGTTGGTCAGGAAAGGTGCACGATGCACGCATTTTCAGAAACTCTGGACTGTTCCGAAGGCTACATGCGGGCACCTTTTTTCCAGACGAGAAACTGACAGTGGGGGGTGTTGAGATGCCCGTAGTTATCCTTGGGGACCCCGCCTACCCACTGATGCCATGGCTTATGAAGCCTTTTACCGGGAAGTTGGATCCTGCCAAGGAGCGGTTCAATTACCGGTTAAGCAGGTGTAGAATGGTAGTAGAGTGTGCCTTTGGCCGTTTAAAAGTGCGCTGGAGATTGCTGTACGGCAGGCTTGACCTACATGCGGACAACATACCAACTGTCATTTCTGCGTGTTGTGTCCTTCATAATTTATGTGAAAACCGGGGGGAGAGATTTATGAACTCGTGGAGCAGGGAGGCAGAACGTCTAGAATATGCCTACCAGCAACCGGACACCAGGGGTATCCGGGGGGCGCAGCAAAGGGCTGTGCGCATAAGGGAGGCGTTGAAGAACCATTTCATGACTGTTGACTGAAAGGCTACCTTTTAATTTGGCAAATCACTGTTATCGCTCTGTATCTTTTACCGTGTAAACTCTATGATTATTGGTGGATTGATTCTATCTCTTTTGTTTTTCTTTGTCACCAAACGTCAAGCGCATACAATAAATGCAAATAAAAAAAGTCATACTAAATTTAACAATGGTTCAACTTTATTAATAGAACAGAAATGAGAAGTTAACTGTAAGGAAAGGGGGGACTAAAGGTGGGTGTAGGTGCGGGACTCCACGACATACGTTGGGGGGGGGGGGGTGGGGGTGGGGGTAGACCATGGGCATCCATGGTGTTCCAAAAACTGTTTGGGGGGAGAATGTTGCATGGATGGTGGGTAAGGCAGATGAGGCTGCGGTGGGGAGGTGCGAGCCTGGAGCAGACCGACCATGGTCTTCAGGAGGTTTGTCTGTTCGTGAAGAATGTCTATTAGGGCATCCTTCTGCTTCTCCCTCCTCGCGCTGCTCTCTCTCCTGTCCTGCCTGCACTGCCTCCTCCATTTACTTGTCTCCCTCGCAGCTGACTCTTGGGAATGCATGAGCTCTTGAAATATATCTTCCTTGCTCCTGCGAGGCCTCCTCCTTATCTGTCTCAGACGGTCAGCAGCAGCTGTACACCATCCATCGAAGGTCGTTCCTGTATAGATATGAAACACTTTGAATGCCGCTATTGTTGTCGCCACGTCCAGGTGCAAATAAGGATGTTCTCCCTACACATTCCTTGGTTACATGGGTGAAGACATACTGGGGGGCAGTAACAAGTTTTGCAAAGCGAGGGACGGGTTGATGTGAGTAGGTTCACGGGACAGTTGACTATTGCCACTGCTTGTTCTGATCCTGTGTCAGAGATGGCTGGAATAGAAGCAGATATCACACTGCTTAGAGTGCCTCTGCAAGCGAGAATGCATCTCCTGCATGTGGCTGACTTCCAGCCGGGACCTTACGCTGCTGGATTGTGCGCGGCTATGGTTCCCGCGGCAGTGCTTGCAAGCTTGAGAGGGAGAGTCTCCCTGAAAGGGGAGGGCAAAGGCTCGCTCTACCATCCAATTTTAAAAGAAGAATTTGGAGATATTTGGAGTACACGTTTAGTGACTTGAAAGGGAACGACTACTTGGCTATCGAGGCATGCATTGATGCGGTTTTTATGTAATGCCAGCAAGACCACGCCACACCATTAACACACAGAAAAGAAGACACATAAAAGGAGAACTCAATGCGTTATCTTCATGTAAACGCTAAGCTGTAGCTGCTAGAGTAGAGAGCACTTTGAACGAAACTTACCGGAGCTGCCATCGGCCGATTCAGGGGAAGGCGTGCAGAAGGAATCCGTGGAGCTTGTCTCTGGCGGGGTGGTGAATAACTCCTGGCTCCTGATGTCAGTGGCTCCGTAGTCACCGTCCTCGTCCTCTTCCTCCTCTGCTTCCTCGTCTACAACGGCATCGTTGCCTTCCGCTGCCTTGTCATTTTCGGACGCCGTCGCAGAAGTGTCCACGGTCGAGATCGGGGTGGTTGTGGGATCGCCGCCCAGGATCGCCTCCAACTCCTTGTAAAAGCGGCATGTTGCCGGCGCGGAGCCAGAGCGCCTGTTTGCCTCTCTGGCTCTGTGGTACGTTATCCGCAGCTCCTTCACTTTGGCCCGGCATTGCAGAGTGTCTCTCTCGTACCCCTTCTCAGTCATCGCCTGAGATATTTGGCCGAAAATGTCAAAATTCCTCCGGCTGCCACGTAACTGTGACTGCACGGAGGACTCTCCCCAGATGCCTATCAAATCCATCACCTCAGCTGTTGTCCAGGCTGGAGCTCGTTTGCTGCGCCGCGACGACATCGCAAGAGGAGCACACAGAGGCAGCAGCACTGTACAGCAAGCCAGAAGGGAGAGTGGGGAATTCAAAAATTCGCGGGGCAGAAGGGGAGGTCGGGAAAAATGACGTCACGGCAACAGAGTTCAGACGGAAGTGCAGAAGGGATAGGATTGGAATTGTGGGCCATTCCAGAAGTTTCACATTGCGCGATAAGCATACACACACGGGCTGTCACGCAATAGCTATTCCGCGTTAGACGCTACCACGCTCGTTTTGGTGGTTTACATTTTGCGCAACAAGAGGGCTCTTAACGCGCAAAAACTGTAAGTTGTGTGTGCGCTTGGCTTCCTATTGCGCAATAAAGGGCTTTATCACGCAATAACTTTGTAGTGTGTACAAGGCCTATCTGAAGCTACTTAAAAAGCAACTTCTTACCTTACCTATCTGCTGGAAACTGTTTTTTTAAAAAAAGTCAACTTCGGGAGCCCTAGGCTGTGTTTACACCAGGAAATACCAGAAATTCAGCTGCACTGCTGAAAGCCCTAGTGCAGGCAAGGCTCTGCTAATTTCAGTATTTTAACCCCCCAGCTGTCCCCCTGGGGCCCCAGCGCAGTGGCCTGACAACACACCAGGCCCTGGAGGACCGTGCCAGAGGCTGCCCAACTGGCCCCAGCCCCAGAGCACAATGGCCAAATGCTGGCCCGCCCCACTCCCTGGGGCAGATCAGCTGGCCCAGGGACAGGTCAAGAGCACCACAGATTGCTGTCTCTGGCCCCAGGGCCCCCACACTCCAGCACCACCCAGGCCCCCTCCAGCACCCTCCCCCCAGGCTGGCTGCCGTGCAGGGGGCAGGACACATGAAATCCAGCCCTGGGGTGGTTGGCCCAGCTCCCCTCCACAGCCCAGTGCTTGGGGGCTTATCCTCCTCCTGGCCCCTCCAGCCCTCAGTGTGCCACTGGCTATATAAGAGGCAGAGGGGACATGGTACAGAGTTAGAGAGCCCTCGATGCTTGATTTGGTCCTCAGTAGACACAATTTAACACACCCTTTAGGGAATTCATCCACAAAGTTTGACTGAATGGGTTTTAACATTTTTAGTGAAAGGGTACAAGATTTGTGTTAGACAAGGCTTGCCCTTCCCCTCCGCCTGAGTTTGTCACAACTAAACTTCCAGCCCTTGTCCATTCTTTTTTTTTCCGTTTCCCAGTTTTTCCTCCTATTTGCAGTTTCAGGGTGCCATGAATTGAACAGATCTGCACCAACATGCCATCTTTTAAAGCAGTGGTTTTCAAACTATGGGTCAGGACCCGATACTGGATCACAGATCCTCAGGCGCTGCATCGTGGCACCCCATGCCACCGCCACCAAAAGACTGGAATGCATTGCTCAAAGATGTAATTGTTGGTCGTAGGCATAAATGATTTTTTTCAACTGGGTCCCAAGGAAAAAAGTTTGAAAAGCACCATTTTAAAGGGACCTGCAAAGTGAAAAATAATAATTAGCTTTGTGCTCTTTGTTCATGTATAAAGTATCCTGCAGTTCTGAAAGGTCTCTGTAAATAATAGGGTTTTCAAATTAATAAATACAATTATAAATGATAATCTAGACACTCCACAACCATAGAGGGGAAGTGGTAGATGTGATATGTCTAGACTTTAGTAAGGCTTTTGAAACAGTCTTACATCACCTTCTCGTTAACAAACTAGGGAAGTGCAACCTGTATGGAGCTACTATAAGATGGGTGCAAATGGTTGGACAACCACTCCCAGAGAGTAGTTATCAATGGTTCACAGTCATGCTAGAAGGGCATAATGAGCGGGGTACCACAGGGATCGGTTCTGGGTCTGGTTCTTTTCAATATTTTCATCAATGATTTAGATGATGGCATAAAGAATACACTTATAAAGTTTGCAGATTATACCAAGCTGGGAGGGGTTGCAAGTGCTTTGGAGGATAGGACGACAATTCAAAATGATTTGGACAAACTGGCAAAATGGTCTGAGGTAAACAGAATGAAATTCAGTGAAGACAAATGCAAAGTACTCCACTTAGGAAAGAACACACATTGCACACATACAAAATGGGCAATGACTGCCTAGGAAGGAGTAATATGGAAAGGGATCTGGGTGTCATAGTGGACCACAAGCTAAACATGAGTCAACTGTGTAACACCTGCAAAAAAACAAACACCATTCAGGGATGTATTAACAGGACTATTGTAAGTAAGACACGAGAAGTAATTCTTCTGCTCTACTCCGTGCTAGTTAGGCCTCAACTGGAGTATTGTGTCCATTTCAAGCCTCATTTCAAGAAAGATGTGGCGGAATTGGGATAAAGTCCAGAGAAGAGCAACATGAATGATTAAAGGTCTGGACTACTTGACTTATGAGGGAAGATGAAAGAGCTGGGGGGTTTGTTTAGTCTGGAAAAGAGACTGGGGGTGGAGAGGCGAGACATGAGAACAGTTTTCAAGTACCTAAAAGGTTGTTACAAGGAGGAGGGAGAAAAATTGTTCTCTGTAACCGCTGATTATAGGACAAGGAGCAATGGGCTTAAACTGTGGCAAGGGAGATTTAGGTTGGGCATTAGGAAAAAATTCCTAACTGTCAGGGTGATTAATCACTGGAATAAATATTAAGAAATTAAGTGGTTAGCCTGCCCATGACCAGTGTTGCCATTTTTGCCCCTGGAGAAAAAGACATGGCATAGTATCATCACGTAGAGAGAATTCCTACTGGCTTCAGTGAAGATTATATTAACACACAGTACAGTAGATCAAACCGCATGTCAGTGTCATGACATTGTAGGACAGCAAGAGGTAATCTAATCTCTCTTGCAGTTTTTCTAAGATACAAACATCATCATGTTGAAGATATTCTGTTCTCCACACAACTACAGTTGGGAGTTAAGTGTTCTGCAAGTGAAACCATTAAAACCAATTGGCACAGCCAGCCCACTTTACACTGTCAAAATTGCTCAGACCTCAAGGATTGTCTATATAGGTGGGCATTATAATATAAAGGGTTATTAATAAATCTGCTGCTCCATGGGTGAGTTCATGAGTCTAGAATTTTGATCCAATAGTCAGAATAAAGCCAGAACAAAAACTGGCCTTAAAAATCCTTCCAGTTTGGGGAAAATTTTGCATATCGAGATCTGAATGTTTCTACTGACTCAATGGGCGGAACAAAATCCCAGATGTGAAAACCCCAAACTTTGAGAAGTTGCATGATGCTTTGAGAAATTCCAGATTTGAACCCACACGTTCCCCCTCTGGGCCCATCTCCAGTTTCAAAGAGAACTGAGACTCTTGAGCTATAGGGCTCTGTCTGATTGAGATTAAATATTCCATTTAACCATTACATTTCATTTTAAAATGTTAAGATTAAGATAAAAAATTCAAACTTGAATACTGAGGCAACACAACTCTGTCTGCTCTCCTCTCTATCTAACGGGCAATGATCTGGGAGTTATGAACATCCCATTACATCCTCTCTGAACCAGTTTTGAACAGGACAGAGCAACAGTGCAGCTAATCTCTTTAAATGTTTTTTTTTCTAATGACCCACAATGCAGCTCAGACTATGTTGCATATCCTGTTGAGTGCCTTCTCATTTATTTATACAGCAGGCTACCAGCTCTCCATCTTGCTCATCATGATGACACCATTAAATGGCTGAGCACATTGTGCATATGTGGACAATAACAGGGAAGAGTGATTTTGATCTCTTCTTAGACCTCAGATTCCCTCTATAGCTACTCACTATGCACAGATGGTTCACATGGATGAAGAAGATATTGTTATCTTCCCACTGTTTGCTGCTCAGTCAGCTTAGAAGTATTTTGTCTAGTGCTAGAAACTGTCGGTGTTGGACTCTAGAGTAGAGCGAGCGAGAGAGAGGCTAATTACAGTGCTGAACTTCAGACTGAGTGTTTTACTGGCACATGAAATGCAAATGAGCAATTTGTTAAGGCTGTGAGTGGGAGCACAGCCCTTAATTAACAGTACTTTGGGCTGTACCATACATAGAAAGAACATCCTTTCTTGTTTACCTTGAAGCAGTTGGAGGTTCTCTATATTCCACATGCACAGTGCCTCTAAGTGATGTCACCTAGGGTCCCATTGTGAAGTATGAAGACAAATATATGCTGAATAAGCCCATTTCTCCATTCTCAAAATCAGTTAACCTGCTCTGTTAGCTTAACTCACATGTACTGAAATCAAAGATCAACATTTTCAGTTCTTCTCCCTCCTCTACTTACCGAATTATAGAATCATGCATCTCAGAGAGGAAAAAGACTTACTAGATCCAATGCAGTACTGTTCTTTATTGTATATTCCCCAATGTCTTTTGTCCAGCCCCATAGTAGATTACGGAACTTTCATAATGGAGCTGTGATGCTGTCCGGATTTAGGGAACCATTTATGATATTATTTTTTATTAATATTTTATAATTGTTATAATTCATAGGAATTATGCCATGTTTGATGTCAATAGAAAGGTATTAATTTGTGGGGAATGATTACATAGTTTATGTGTAGGATTCGTATTTATATTAGAAATTAGGAATATGATTGTTATATTTTAATTGGTGTGAGCCTAGGGAAATTCCCCCAGACTGAATGTCTACCTAGCCATTATCTCCTTAATGGCCCATTAAGGAAGCTCACCAGTATAATGGGCTAAAGGAGAAAACCTATTGAGCCACTAGGCCTTGAACATGTGACTCAACTCCAGTTTGATTGGAGAGAACTGCACACAGCATGGAGAAGGCCAGAGGTGATAAAAGGCAGCAGCCCCGACTCCATCTGGCTCTCAAGTCCTCAGTCTACAGCCAACACCCATCCCTGGAACTATTCCTCTGAGACTGAACAAAGGATTGAGGCCCACCCTGGTGCTGGGTGTTTACCAGAGGAACAAGCCTGCAAACTCCAGAGGAACAAGCCTGCAAACTGCTTTTCATGAACTTTAAATCATTTGTATGTATGTGATTCGCTTTGACCCTTTAACATCTCATATTTTGCTTCTTTTCTTCTTATATTAAACCTTTAGTTGTAGTTGCTAAAGGATTGGCTACCAGTGTGGTATTTTGGGTAAGATCCAAACCTATATTGTTCTGTGTGCTGTGGCTGGCCCTTTGGGGTCAGGAGAACCTATATCTTTAAGGGACTGTGTGGCTAGGTGGGAGCCGGAGGAGCTGGAGTGCAATAAAGGGAGCTGTTTCTATTTTGGGCAGATTTCTTGGTACCCAATGTGGGGAACCAGAAGCCTGGTTGTGACTGATAGGGAGACTGGTTTAAGTACCACCCATCAGTGTGTGGGGAGTTTGGCTTCCGGTTTTGCAGCTTGCCCTGATTTTTGCACGTCCAGGAAGGTATCCCAGGAGGCCCCAGTCACAGGAGCATCCAAAACATCTCTTATGAAGAGCCACCTGGGAATTCCCCTGTTACAGAAGAATCAGCTGATGGCGTAAGATTTCTGTGTGCAGCTTTATAGCATGGCCACCCCTATATGCACTGCACTCTAAAGGTCCAGGGCTAGCAGAACAATCCCTCGGAGACTGTTCCAGCAGCTCTGTGGCTTTTCAAATGCAGTTTATCTGGTGCTCCACTCAGTATTGGGAGAGAGGGAAGAAAGTTGTCACACCATTACCTCTGCCCTCCAACAGGTGTGCCAGGGAGCAGCCTAGTTCAGCTGAGACTCTAGACCAAGATTTTTAATTACCACAACTGGTCAGGCCCTTGCTTTTACACTCTACATTATATGAAAGACACCACCAGCCTCAGCACCTCAGCTCACACTTGCTCTGTACTGATGTAGAAGGAAACAGTGCCACCTACCGAATTACCAACACCATTTTTCGACTTCCCTGGATGCCCCACTTCTAAGTACTGCCCGAATCCAATACTCCTTAGCCGTTGCAAAGCTACAGGATCACAGCACAAGGCAACATAGGAAAAACAAAGACCATGGCCAGTCATAGAGATTAAAAGTGATGCCTATGCCCAGATAAAACATCCGGGGATTCCAAAATCTTGTGTAAACTGCTGATACTAGCAATGGATGATTTACCACAAGCTTTCCATATTTCTCTTCCATTCACTCTGGATGTTTGCTGTGGACACTGGCATGAGAACCGAATTTTGCTTCTGTCCACTTCATTTGGCTCACCTGTATTTACCCCCCACCCTCAGAAAAATACAACTGATAATACTATGCAGTTCTGTACTGTGGTCAGTTCTTGTAGGGGAGTCAAAACCCCATTCCATGACTGTGTAATTCAGGCCAGGTTTTAGGTAGCATTCATGTGGGAATCCTGGGCTGCACTAACTACTCTGTTTCCCCGAAAATAAGACCTACCCATAAAATAAGCCCTAGCAGGATTTCTAAGCATTTGCGCAATATAAGCCCTACCCTGAAAATAAGACCTAGTGATGGGCGTGGCTATGCAGCGTATCTGCACAACCCATGCATTTTGGCACGTAAGACATCCCCTGAAAATAAGCCCTAGGGTGTCATCTTGAGGAAAAATTAGTGTAAGACCCTGTCTTATTTTTGGGGAAACACGGTACTCGATACAGATGTCCCCTTAAATATTCCCTTTGTGTTTGCTATACTTCCCTCAGGGAATAAATCTCACATCCCAACTTCACAACACCCTAGAAAGGAAGATCAATATCATCATCACCCCCCTTTTACCGATCAAGAAACTGAGGCACAGAAAGGTTAAATGACTTGCTCAAGGTCACACGGGAAGTCAGTGGAAGAGTCCATCAGATCTCTCCAAATCTTGTGCTTTGATCATCTCTCTCTTACCTCTAGTAGAGGGATCGGCAACCTTTGCCGGCCCCTGCGTCAGCCGCGGCACTGAGCAGGGCCACTCGGCCAGAAGCTCTGTGTGCCACTCTGTATAGGCACACATGCCAGGGATTGCCAACCCCTCCTCTAGTGAAATAAATAAATCTGTTAGTCTTTAAAAGTGCCACAGGACTCCGTTTGTTTTCCCAACAACACAGTAGGTGGCCATGGAAACAATTAGAGAGACAAGATGCATGAGGTAGTAGTACCCAGTGAGCCCCAGAAAGTGACAGCTACGCTGCATACACAGAAATGACTGTCCTTTTGCAAATGGAATTACAGCTCTCAGTGGGGAATAAGCAGCAGGCCCAGATGAGGAAGAAAGCTAACAGATCATTCTGGGGCTGACAGTGTTGGGGTTGTTGGGGGCTGCTGGCTTGGAATGAGTATCTCACTAGCACTTCCTTAATGATTGGTGGTTTGTTCTTAAATGAGTGGCAGCGGTGCTGAGCCTTCCATCAGAATTCACAGAGCACTCCCCTATCTTGACACACAAGCCCCAAAGCAAACTATACACATTTACCTTCCTCCCAGGTTCTTTGCTTCATACATAGCTGCTAATTTCACTGTGCAACACTTTCATCCCTCAGATGAACCATCCATGCAAACCAGCTGCTCCCATTTTCCCTAATGTGCAGTCCCATGAAGGGACTCCAGAACAACAAAAGCAGCAAGCATTTCGGAAGGGTGCTCACACATCGGTAAACATCCCAGAAACCACTGCAGAAGCTTCAGGCACTTTTAAAGGCACCCTATACTCATGAACGTATGTGCAGCTAAGGAGTGACCAACTAGGTGGCCTTGTTTTTAAGGCATTAGAACAAGATTCAGTAGAGCAGGGCCCCAGTGCCTGGTTATGTCCCAGGCTGCTTGTGTGACCTGAGCAAACCATTTAACAGTTCTGTGCCTCAGTTTCCCATCCATAAAACAGCCCTTCTAATACTACCCTCCCTGTTGCGAGAATACTTATGTCTATGAGGGGCTCGGGTACTGTGATATCATATAAGTATGTAGGTAGAAAAGTGCTAATTTTAAAAATTGGGGGCTTGTGGACCAAGAGTGAGAACAAATGAGTCTTGCCATTGTCCTGAGCAGAAAAATCAATAGGACGTGCCCCAATGACTGCACCTACATTGCTGAGTAACGAGCGACAGGTCTGATTTTCAAAAGCTCAGACAGCCACTGGTGTTTGCATGGTGTTTACACACGTGTGTTTGCACATTTGCATGGTGTTTACTATGATCGTGCATGCAATTCACAGTTCTGAAAGTGCAAATGGCCAGCTAGATGCAGAGGTACCCATTCTGCATAGACAGACTCAGCAATTGAATATATAAATGAACAGCTGATTTTCACAGTTGTTGCGCTGATGTAATCATTTTTAAACTGACTTTTGTGTCTGTGTTAAAACAATGTATTTCTTCAGTCCTCCCTAATGTGTTTCTGCACATTGTCTCTGGCTGCTGTCCCTGACTCGAACAGTCTTTTCACTGTAACAAAGCATGGAAGGATGGAGTACTACATAGGACTACTTCCCTATTGCTACTGATCGGCCAATTTGATTTTCAACAGAAAGGGCTGTGTTAACTCACTGTTTAGTCAAGCTTTTGATTGGCCTTTGGTAAAATAAGGGAATGGGAGGGTGACTCGTGATTAGTCAGGAGAAGTTTCATTCGACTGTTTTCTTGGCCAAAGCAACTGATTTGATCATAAAATCAGAGAAGTGATTTTTACCTTCATTATTTTAATTCCCAACTAATTTAAGTGTGATAGAAAAAAGAGCCTCCAGCATAATTACAAAGCCATCTGAGGGTTCAGATTTAAAAAAAAACAATCTTATCTGTAGTACTACAGTACCAGCCTGATAGTGGCATTTGTATCTTGTCCAAGAAGCATCATATTGTCAGGATACCATATAAACCCAAGGAAACCCTATGAACTGACAGAATATTGTAGTATTGTTTGCAGTATTGTAGCCAGGCGGGTCCCAGGATATGAGAGAAATATATGATATCTATCATAATTTCCTGTTAGAATCCATTCATGAATTCATGAGTTGGTCCTATCATGTATCAAAGCCATAGTGCCACACCCTACTTTGCATAAGTTAAGATCATGGCACCACAGGAACATTATAACATGTATTAACATTATTCCTGTTTGCTTTACAATGGCTTGCAAACAGTTCTTTGGGCTCCTAGGTGCAGGTGCATGAAATGAGCAGTGGAGGGCTCCCTTTGCCTACGTTTTGCGTGAAGCTGTCCGCCTGGTGGATGACTTAGATGAACTGCAATTACATGATGAAGGAACATTCCACCTTTCTCATGATCCTAACATTCCTAAGGAAACCCTGTTAATATTTGGTAAGGAAAGTGGTGTTATGGGCGTCTGGTTGGGTCTCATACACTGAATTCCTTCCTCATTCCCCCAGCATTTTCAGTTAAGAAAAGATGTTGGAGTTTCTGTTTTTCTACAAAACCTTTTATCCTCCTATTGGCTTGGATGTTGTATGCATTACTGGACAGCCCCATATACCCCTCCCCTGACCAAGGACCCCCATTCTCCTTGCATGACAATAACTCTCTATGAACTGAAAAATTAAAAACAAAGAAAATTTTCAGAAGTGGATGGTGAAATCTTAATTAAAGATAATTTTTTTTCAAAAACGGCAGATTTAATAAAACAGCATCAAAGATTGGAGTCTGGGATTCAGTGAAACAAACAAGGAGTGCTGTGGTACTTTTAAAGAGTAACACATGTATTTATCGCATGAGCTTTCATGAGCGAAAACCCTATTTCATCAGACACTTTAACGCACATAAAGCATTTGAGGAAGTGGGATTTTCTCCCATGAAAGCTCATGGGATAAATAAATATATTACTCTTTAAAAGTGCCACAGGGCTTCTTGTTTGTTTTGCTGAACTAGACTAACACGGCTACCCCTTTAGAACTTGTCAAGATTCAGTGGCATTCCCCACCCCGCAGTATGAAAAGCTATCACCACAAATACCAAAGGTCTGATCCAGCAACTTTTTAACCCACCTCATGGCCTTGCTGCACTAGCTTTGACTAAAACTCATTTGTTAGTTTCCGTGATGACAAACCCTCTTACCCCTTTAAAACTAACAGCCTTTAGCTCAAGTACCGTTTGGATCAAGAGAGAACCTTTTCTTTCAATCAGTTTCACTCCATTTCCTATGGTGTATATTATATCTGTTGTGACAGATCGCCATGGGCCCTCCTACCCTCTGGGTGCTGTTACCCCACCACAGTAACAGGACTTGCAGACTTCACCTGGTGCAATCACCCACCCGCCTTTTATCTGTAGTGTATAAGCACAGATGCCATTCCTGAACCAGGCCCACTTGGCCTTGGGGCTTTGGGCTACTTATCATTCGTTGGCCAGGAAGCAAACTAAAGAGCAGAGCTTCTACCTGCCTCCCTGGCTGGATTATGTTCTCCCTACAGCTAGGGGGACAGCTGTTCCTGCTTGCCTCATCATTAGGCACATTCTTGGCTTCTTCTAATCAGCCCCTTCAGGAATGGGTTCCTTCCCTGCCTTCCGGGGCTCTGCCAACCCACTTTACCCCAGCCCAGGCGGTTCGGGGAGGGGAGGGGTCATAGATGGAGGGCAGAGGCACAGTGGAGACCCATCCCCCTCCACTCTGCCTGGTGTGCACAGAAACATACATTTTTCAAAATGACTAGTGATTTTTTTAGTGTGTTTTTTTGTAATGTCTCAATTTGAGACATTATAGAATCCCAGTTTTCAGAAAGCGCTGCGCATGCACTGTGTGAAAATCAGGCCCCTAGAAGATGTCTCAATTCGGGCATCCAAAATCATTAGTCACTTTTGAACATTTAGTTCTCAATTGTAATCACAGCACTTGCCTGAGGTGTCTCAGATGTCTGCCTGCGAAGAGAGGCTGTCTCCTTTGTGTAAAGTTGATCGTATTGTAAGGGCTGAGGCCTTGCTTTTTGGCTAAGCTTAGGCCTTGGCTAAGCAGCAGCAGTCGTATAAGAGATACCAGCGATGAGCTAAATAGCATGTTGTGACATCTCCACATTCCTGAAACTACTTCAAGACTATGGAGTATGGTGGTTCCCCACCTGTGGCTCGCGGAGTCCTTCGAAGTGAACCACCACGCCACGCTCCTGCTGGCTGATCTCCCACACCGCTGGCTGTGGCAGGAAAACATGTTTTCCTGTAGTCCATGTACTCCACAGGGGTATGCAGGCAGTTGCTCCCTTCTGCAGCCAGGGCGATGAAAGGTCAGCCCTCTTCCTCCCCTGGCTCCAGCAGGGTGTGTGGCAAAGCACTCTGCCTGGTTCCCTAGGTGCTGGGATCCTTGCTGGAGCCAGAGGGAAGGGAGTATTGATTTCCCATTCCCCTGGTTGCCGAAGGGAGCCACTGCCTATGTACCCAGGTGCAGCACACAGGATTATAGAAAACGTGTGGTTTCCCTGCTGCAGCCAGCAGGGTGGGAGATCAAGGAAGCAGCGTGCTTGCACAACTCCTTCCATGTGGCGGGGGGGAGGCGGAGAGAGGGAGAAACAGAGTAGCCGGGACCCATCATGCTTGAAGAGAGGGGCAAGATTCTAAAAATCAGTGCCTTCTGCTTTGACCCACACTTAGCGGGATACCCAGCGGGACTTTGAAGCACATGGCCTGGCAACTATGTGTAGTGACAATCACTCATCTACACCAGTGCTCTGAGTGTATGAAATACTGTCAGTAATTTGTAGGTGTAAAATAGTGAATGTAAATATGAGCCCATTAGCATCAAAATGTTTATTTTAAATATATAGTGATTTGTAGTCCTTAACTGTGTATAAAGGAATATATTTTTTGAGTCGATAGACTGGTGGCCCTTCAGGGTTGTAAAAATGTTATTTGTGGCCCTCAACCCAAAAAGATTGGGACCCAGTGATGTGGTATCAGGCTGTTAAGAGGCGATGCTACCCTAATGGTATTTACCACCAGCAAATAAAGAAATACATCTTTAGATGCTTAAAGAAAACCTTGTTTGACGGCATTCTGTCTCTAAAGGCATGGCTTTATCAACTGTTGTGGTTATAAGACCAACACTTCTTATTGTTTTCTTTTTATGGTACCCACTTTTCTATTGTGGGTCTAAATGAGTTGTCTCAGTTCTTTAATTGTTTGTCCGTTGCATAACTAAGATCACTAACTCTGATCAGTTAATGGCCAGGGTTGTCAATAACATTTTACTGAACTAAAGTCAATTAGAGAGTCCCTTTTTCATGTGACTTTTATTAAATATTTTGCAAATACACATACACAAATCCAGATACAACACAAGTAAAGAGTATGAAATTACTTACAATTTAAATACAAACAAATTTAAGATGCTCTTCTTTCCATTCCTCCATTACATACTTCTAGTTAAAATCAGTTCCCTCAGAGATGTACATTTATTCTGCTATGAAGCTGATGAACTTTGACCTTAATGAACTGTATGCTGTGATCTAGAAGTGCCACAGGACTCCCTATTTGTTTTGCTGAAATAGACTAACACACGGCTACCTGTCTGGAACCTATGCTATGATTATCATTTCTGTGCTAATATGGTGTCTCTTTAGACTGGTATTAGGAAAGTCAATTCTACCCCACGTACCTGTGCAGAATCAAATGCTTTGTAGACTCCATTTGCTGTTTCTATACACAGAAAGAGCCTGGTATTGACTAGGGTCCTCGAGGTGCTACCATAATACAAATCATTTTTTTTAAATTTACCCAAATAGCATTAGAAATGAAAAATTCTCAGATCCAGAAACTTCCTATCAGTCTTTCCTGTAAAACGAATGTACAGACAGCAATGCTAGTGTTTTTAGCAATTGTTCGTAGGGACAAATCCCCTGAAGCAGGTTCCTGTACCACAAAAGGCCAGGATGTTATTGTTTTGCTTCCAAAGAATGTTGTTTCACTGAAGACCTAAACAACTGATTTTGATAATGGTTGAATGAGGCTGTCCCACTGTGATCAAATACAGCAGACAGGAAATCCAGGAAGCTTCTGAGAAAACTTTTCTGCCTCAGAAAAAGGTGTTATCATAACGTCCCTGCCTAGCTGATCCCTTTGCACGCTCCCCTGCATTCAGAAAGGGACAGAACTGGCTGATTTTTGGATACATAGACTAAGCCTCTCTGCTGTGGACAGAAACATAAAAGGCTTTCGCCCCACAAGAATTCATTAAATTGACCAGTCAAAATGAACCTGTGAACTTACTCTTTCAGTGGGGTTTCTAAGGCTTAGCCTTTGGACAAGCAAATGAGCTATCAAAGAACATGCATTCAGACAGCTGTGACGTATTCTACCGTGTCCCACTGTGGGAAGGTTTAAATTAGAGCACTAAACAGGAATGCAATGTGAAGCCAATAACAGCAGCATTATATCAAGAATATGCCCATCAGAGTACAAAAAAGGGGGGAAAAAAACCCAATGAAAACCTCATATAGCATGTTCTCCCCCTCGACAACCCCCATGGCCAAGCAAATGCAGCTTGATAGCACAGTTATTCCATGGCAAGGAAGGACTCTACCCCAGTGGATAAAAGCTCACATTGCCCATGTTCCTAAACTAACTCCATTAGCTTCCTTTTGTGAATGTCTCCCCTAAATAACAGGCCTTACAAATAATTCACAGCCACTTACACTTACATAGTCACTATCACTGCCATTAAATTATAGTAATAAGAAAGGCTAGAGTTGAGATGACTGAGGTATGGCATTTTGTAACAGAAGAAATGCCCCTCTGAAATTTAAAGGTGAGTAATTTACAGTGAAGAAAGAAAGGGATTTTCAGAAGTGTTTAGGATAAGTCTAACTCCGTTCCCACCAAAGACAATGCCAGTTTTACTATTGACTTGAATGCGAATAAAGATAAGCCACCCGTAAACTTTTCCTGGTGAAATGTTTGCCTCACAGAACAACTTCAACCCAGTGAAGGCTTATTAATACAGTATCTGACTATTGCAATGCATGGAAATAATCTGAATTTTTTAACTATAAGACTTACTCATGGAATTCACTCACATATGAAATAATATCATGTTAAAGGACAGGCTTCTAAGGACAGAATTGAACTGTTCTCTGACCATTAACAATATATGTTACAGCTGAAACAAGAGGAGTAATTTTAGCTTTGGGTTATAAACAAACACCTTGTAGGGTAAGGATGGACATTTTCTCCCTACCCATGTACAAAATTGCATGCTAGAGTAGGTATAGGGATTTGTAGCTTCTTCCTGAAAGACTAGAATTGGCCAGAGCAAGAAGCAGGATATTGTAGAAGAGATCTTTTAACATCCCAAGGATAACATAGATTTGAGTAGTAAGTAGTACACTCTTATACAGAAACAACATTCCTTATAAACTTGACTTATTTTATTGGTTTGTTGTATTTTCTGCTCTAAACCCCCCTCTCTCTCTCCAGCTGCTTTTTCTGACTCAGGAGGGTGGGGGGGAGAGACCATTGCAGAGTTGGTATGAATTGATCTAAATCACAGCAATTTAAATCACCAATTTCAATGATTTAAATTCAGAATCTGAGTGCTAAATGTTTAAACGGTGAGCAGCCACCTTACCAGGATTTTTTTTTTTTTGTGATAGTACTCGGAGGTACTGAGTACCAGCACCTTATTTTCACAGCAATATGGCCCCAGCTCCCTGGCCAAGTACCGGCACTTTTTTTAAAAAACAAAAAAAGCACTGCATCAGCATCTTACCATTTAATTAAATGTTTAATAATTAAACTTCTGGGCTGCAGCTGTGGGGGGACTTCTCTGCCCTCAGTTCCCAATTGGAGACTGCGGCAGCTGCACATGGATGTCTCCCCCCCTGGATGTCTCCCCACTAGGAGTCAGGCTGCAGTTGCATGAGGATTTCTCCGCTCGCTCATCCCAGCTGTAGCCTTGCAGGGACTGCTCCCTTCCCCGGGAAGTTGCAGCCTCTCCAATCTCAGTAATTACAGGGTGAATTATTGTTTAATCATTTACAAGTTCTATGTTTAGAAGTTTAAACAGTTAATGCATTAAATGATTTTTACATCCCTCATTTAAATAACTTTTAATTTCCTTTTACATTTTAACTTTTTAGTTATTTTTCCCCAAGGCTGATTCTCATAGGTGAGGAACCATTAAAATATGTTGATTTGCAACTAAAGGGCCCTTTCACTAAATTTGATACCACTTTTTGTTAGCCAGGAAGCTCTAGTGTATGCTATATGCTTATTTAAGTAATTCTATAGCTTAACATTTATTACTTGAATGAGAAACAAATATTTGATAATAGCATTTTTGGTCTAGCAGACAAAGGTATATAACATGATCGAATAGCTGGAAGTTGAAGCCAGGAAAATTCAGATGGGAAATAAGGCGTAAATTTTTTTAACAGTGAGGGTAATTAACCACTCAGTTTAAGAAGGATTGTGGTGCATTATCCATCATTGGTGATTTTTAATTCAAGATTGGATGTTTTTCTAAAAGCTATGCTTTGGCAGTTATTTTGGGGAATTTTTATGGCCTGTGGTATACAGAAGGTCAAACTAGAATGATGATCACAATGGTACCTTCTCACACTGGACTCTAGGAAGCTATTCAGGTTATTAATTGTTATATTACTTTAGAAAAGAGTGTGATGCATTTCTTATTTAGTAGATTAAGTTTTTAGTTGTGATTTATGTCAAATTCTAATTGAATAGAAATTAAAATTCAATTTCTTTTTTTAAACAGTCAAATGTGCTAGTTACATAAGAAAAAGTTTATCAAAACACGTTGCATTTTTATTAACAAGAGGAAGTATTGTTATCTTAGTAATTTTAGGGTCCTCAGTGCTGCAATAATGCAAGTTAATAATAAATTGACTGTAATTAGTGAATTGAACTGTCTATTTCTGGTCATCCTTGTCTTTTCAAGAAGTAGGAAATCTCATCCTCAAATACCTCATTTTTATTCAACACTGAAAAGAAAAAGATTTCCTACTTTTTTAACTCTCAATCAGTTTGCTTAATTTTGAATGAATTAATCACTGAACTGACCTAGTTGAATAAACTGAAATGAAGAAAATATTCTCTGCACCTGAAGAGGCCACTACTGTCAAGAAATGGTTTAGCACTTCATCAAACTCTGGTTCTAAGTGCTTTAGCCAGTGACTTCAACTGAATGGTTTGACTTTCTTTGAAACATCAGCAACAAACCTGAACAGCTTAATTTTAATTTAATTGATTTTAATAGAGTATAGTAAGTTTAGACCTAAATATAGGTTGTCAATTTCAATTTTTATATTAAATAGGTGGATTTTTAATAAGAAAATGTATTTAATTTTAAATAGGATTTTTTTAAAATGAATTTGATCTACAATGGACAGAATGCATTTTACTTGTACCCACTGTATTGTCTGCATTACAGGAAGGCTCTTGGAGCCCAGTAACAGCTGATGTAAGAAATACAGCATCCACAGTGACACTGTGTTGACCTAATTCCATCAACTGTGACTCAACACTGCTCCAGGAAGTACTGTTATTAATCAGTGTAGAGGAAAGTACAACAGCAGGAGCCCAATTTAAATGAAGATGCTTCCAAAGCTAGGTTCATGGGAGGCAATTTATGTCCCCCTAACTATGTAGTGTAGACCAGGCGTAAGTCAACAGAAGAATTCTTTAGCACTGTTTATACAAGGGGTTAGGTGAGGTTCTTTCACACCCCTAAGACATGTAGCTATGACAATGCAAGTTCTTACTATAGACCACTCCTACATACTACTAAGAAAGCTAAGGACTAAAGTGTTGAAACTGGGAGCTGAAAGTTGGGAGCCTTTGTCCGTATGTGGGTTCCTAAATTAAAGGGGGCTGGTTTTCAGATTGCCAAGCACTTACCTCTCCCACTGAAAGCTTCAAGTGCCCACCACCATAGGGACAGGCAGCATGGTGGGGGAATCAGGTCAGATTTATTTAAGAGCCTAACCTTAGGTACCCAGGTTTCAATATTTTGCCTGGTAGAGAGCTGGCTATAAAGAAGGATTTCCCTCCCATTTGATTAAGCAGAACTCAAGCATGAGGATTCTCTTTAGAGCCGTCCCTTACAGGGCTTTAAACAAAATGCATTAACCAACAAAATCTGATATCCATAGATTGAGCAGAACTGGCTAATCAAAAAAACCCACACCTGCACTCTGCTAGACTCTCCAGTTCATAGGTTTCATTTGGCCAAACAATTTAGAAAGAGAGGTCAAGATAACAAGTGGGTATTTTATAGAAGATATATTTTGTTTTGTTACTGGGGCATTACGTTAATAGGCATTATCTTTGCAGGGAAATATTTTGCAAATATATATGCTCACAGGTTGTGAACATTTGTGCTCCTTTATGGGCCATAGTTCCGGCTGTAATTAATCTTTCATTACTGGGAATATTTTCTTTTCAGGAGCCCAGCAGGCTCTCTGGCATGCTAAAAATTGTCAGCCTTTCCAGCAATTTGGCTGAAGATAAAACAAACAGAACAAGTAGGGGTAGAATGTTTTTTTTGGTAATGAAGTGAATGGCAAAAGGAACAAATCTAACCTCTTATAAACACTGAAGGACATGCTGACACTAGTGGGGGGGGAGGGGAAAAATAAGTTGTTGATTCCTTGAACTTTGCTTGCCACGTCTTTAGTATGGGTTGTGTACTGCCAAAGGTCTGCCACAGCAGGAGTCACAAAACAGCAGCCCTGCCTAGCAATAAGACAATCACTGGGCAAAAGGGATTGTGTTACTGAAGGTTGTTAATGGCACACACACATGGCAGCTGCAGATAATGCTCAAGATACCTGCATTTTAGAATATATATTTTAAGGGGGAAAATGAACCGGAGAAACTGCACTTGTTCTGGAATAGTAGAAGCCAGCCAGCATTGTACAGTGGCAGTTTCAACAAGTTCATTCCTGGAACTTTTATCCTTGCTGGAAATTTTGGTATTGCCAGATCAATCAAAAAGCATGGGAGTAATTCACATTGGAGTAAGTAATTAAAATGCTGAGGATTGGAGTAATAGAAGCATTTGTGTCCCCATTCACCCCCAAGAATCTGTATGTCAGCTGAACAATTAGACTTCTTTTCTCCGCTTTCACCCCATCTCTCCAGAAGCTGTAGGGGTAGCCTGTTTTCATCTAGCACCATAACTGGGCAAATAAGAGCACAGGACTTGTTTTGGAAGGTGACTGCTTCATCACATGCTGATCTTCAACACTTTCTATCTTTAATGTACAGTTCTAGTCCTATCTCAGTGTCTGATTTTGTTCAGAAAACACAACACAGTGGTAACAGCATTTGGCTAACTGACTCCCTAAATCTGAGGTCCCTTTCCTGTGTTGAGATTTCTGGAAAGCTGTGGTGGCACTGGAAAAAGACAGGGAAGAACCGAATACTTATCAGTGCCATTTACCGCAGAACTGGAGGTTCTACAATTAGCAACTCTAGAAATCCCAGTGCTCAGTATAATAAAACCTTGAAGAAATGTCACAGGCTATCACCTCCTTGTTTACAGATCACCCTTGGTCCAGATCAGGGCTCTCCATTTTGGCAGAATGTAGGGAAGGAAGGAAGAATTAAAATCATCTTGGGGCATAACAATTTGGGTAGCTTTTAGAGGCCATATGATCAACAGTATCAAATCTGTAGGCGCTCTGCACTAGAAAAAAGGATATAAAGGAACATTTCCAAAAAGCTTCTGCAAAAATACAAGGTGTGGTTTGTTTTTTTTCCATAGCACACACAGTGGCTTAGCATTAATCGATGTGGTGCTTTGTTTTGCAACAGCTTCAGTTACTACTCCTTTGTTTAAGTAAGGGTAGCATTTTCAGATGCACTTAAGTCTAATTTGCATCAGGGATTTGGGCACTTAAGAGTACAACTGAGGGGAATTTAAAAACAGGGACCAGATGCCATAGGAGCATTAACTACTCCTGCTATCCCAAACCAAGAACCTTTGAAATCTTCACATGAAATGAGTTTAACTTCTTAAAATGCTTAAAGTCAATACTGTGCACTAGATTAGAATTTGCTGTGTGGAAAGGGGAAGGAAGGAGTTTAAACACTAAATTATTTCACTCAAACTTCACAATACAACCAACCTCATTTTGGCCTTTCATCCTTCTTTCTTACTCTGGTCTTTCATTTCATTCCTCCCCACCACCCAATCAAATTAATTTGTTATTCTTGGATTATCATTCCCTGCATTTTGTTGGGTTACAGCACATACTGTTAGTGCAATACAGACCTTCTGGGGCTAGACTAATGAAGGGACTTGTGTGCTTACCTGATGCATTAGACACCTAATGGCAATTTTTAGGCACCATTGATGTTCACAAAACCACTGTTTAGCTACTGCCCAACTCTGTAGGTATTGAATCTCTATAAGCAACCAGGTTTCCTTTGGGGGGGCCCTGTATAAAGCCCCATAAGCCCTGATGCTGCTAACGAGCTGCTCAGAACCTAGCTCACAGCCAAGGCCCAGCAAGATTCTCAAATGAGGCATTCCCTCACCTATCACCACCTGCAGGACACAAGCTGAAGAGCATGCCTAACCTGCACAGAATATGGCCAGGGAAGTGGTGAGCAAATCAAAATTATTAGGGGGGGCTGGCTGGCATGTGTGTATCCCAGAACATCTAATAAACTAATGAGAAAGGCACTCAGCTGGGATGTGGGAAACCCAGCTTTGAATCCCTAGACCACCTGATTTGGAGTAATAGCTTGAACTCAGGTCTCTCAAATCCCAGGAGGCTGCCTAGACTGCTAGGTTTTACAGTCACTCTTGCTTTTCCTCCCTCCAGACCAAGGAATATTTCATTTCTTAATACAATACAGATCAAACAGGTAATTGAAAGCAACTCACTCAAGAATAGTCAATAGCCTAGTGGTAAGGGCAAGTCATCTGGCTTGCGGAAGACCTAGGGGTCCTAAGCCCCTGCTCCAAATAGGCAGAGTCAAGATCTGAAAACTGGTCTCCTAGGACAATGCCATAACCACTGGGATTGTGGCGGTCTCTCTTGCTCTCCCTAGTTTTTCCTGAAAAAGGTCTGATGTGGCCTAAGTCCAGGAAAAGACTCGCAGCTAAGAATCCCAGGCCAAAGTAAGTGCCTCCCTCCAGCCTGTCCGTCTGGTGCTGGTGGCCAGGCTCAATGGAAATTAGAGGCATAAATACAGAGATGGATCTGGGCCCTGAGCACCACCTTCTTCCTCTGCATTTCCCTCCTCGTGAGCTCAGATAGGTTACACCCAGCTTGCTGCCTTCTGAAAATCCCCATCTAAGTTTCCTAATGCAATGCATGGGGATCCTGGGCAACTAACGCAGGGTCTCTTAATTCCACAGGGCAGCAGTCAGAGTTCCTAATTCCCTTTGATATTTAATACTACAACTTGAGCACAGAAATTTCTCAGATGAGGTGGGGGCAAAAATGATTAAGTCACAGAGAGTTAATCAAACAACTTAGATTTTGTTACATCAGCACAAGCAAAATATAATGAGGGGTGCTGCAGTGTGAGGCACAGGGGTGTTGTAGAGTGACCTCACCCTGTAACAGCAGCTTCCTCGTACCAAGTGTTGTGACTTCGTGCATTAAAGTCACAGAGTCACTCAGGTATGTTCATCTGCCCCTGTGTAAATGGAGATGGAAAGGCAGATGGGCCAAACTTGAGCAGCACTGTGATCCTGCCCCCCAGATAAATGTTTCTCAACCGGTGTTCCACAGAACGATGGTGCTCCGTGGACATAGTGAAGGTGTTCCATGACCAACCCCAACCTCTCCACTCAGCCCCTTCCACATGGGGAGAAGGGATAGGACATCAGTTGGAGCTGATGTGTGCCCTGGGAGATTTAAAATGCCCCAGATGCAGCAAAGCTTCCAGGTGTCCTGCAACCGCCTTGCTCCATGGCTGGGGCATTTTAAATTTTCAACTGCTGTTACCGCTGGCATTGAAATCACTTGGATACAACTTCCATGGTAAGACTTTCTTTAACGAATCTTACTCCAAGAATAGGTGAACTTTGTTTGAACATATAGGCCCAAAATTCCCATTAAAATTTACGTAATATTTTTAAGTGTTGTGCATAATCATTGTATCTAATTTTTTTTTTTTTTTTTTTTTTTTTTTTTTAGAAATAAGCACGTTATATTCATAAAATTGTATTTAATTTGGTTTCCTGAATCATTTTCACAGGAATGCATAATAGGCAGATACTTTGAAAAATACAGCCGGTCTATACCAGCTTTTTCAAGGAAGTTTTCAATGAGGTGTTCTGCGAAAAGTAATTAATACTTTAAGGTGTTTCCTGGTCTACTAAAAGGTTGAGAAACATTGCACTAAATCATAACACCACTCTGTTTGGGGGCATAATCAAATGTTATTACATTTCATAGACTTTATTCAAATTCATGATTTCCGTGACACCAAAAAAACCACAATCTTATATATAATGCACAATACACAAACAAAAGCATCAAAGCACTTCCCTTTCACAATTTGTTTAAAACTATAAAGACTGAAGGACAAACATGTTTTACTTCTAAGCAAGTTGTTTGCAGGTTACATGACATACAGAAGCATTTAACTAGAGACTATCATTACAGTTCATGATGAAAGAGATATATGGAAAGGATGGAAGACATTTTCTGTTAAAGTCAGCAAATACAGAGGTGTTTAAACTTGTGCAGAGGAATTTCCCGAACATCATAAGACAACACAGACATAATTTAAGTTGAGCCAAGGTTGTTCTTTACAACACACAGCAGTAAAGGCACAATCTTTTTGTAAACATGTACTCATCTCGCATCAGCTACCAAGTAGCATTCAGAGCATTTTAATGGCGGTACATCAAGTCACACCACTCCATTGCCTACAAACATTTTACAATAGTGATATCAAAAAGACCTTTTCCTTCCTTTGTAAATGATTTTCAGTAGATCAGCATTCAGTCTCCCCTGTAAGTATTATGATGAATTTATGCAGAAAGTGTTCCCTCTTGCCTGTATTTTGGTGCCAAAAATTTTCATAGATTGGGGTTTTCCCAAGGTGGTAAAAACTTCAGAATTCACACTACGACTCATTCATAACTAACATTGTGTGTGTGTTCTATGTATTGTGCTAAAGACATGATTCCCTCGGACAGAAGAACTAGTTTAAAATTTGCAACATATTTATATTAAAAATACTGTTAAAATATGAGTGCCTTTCAGTTGTGTGTGTTCCCAGTCCATCTCTCTCCAGTATTGGATTGTGCACTAGGAAAACGTGACTTTAGGCAAATTAATTTACCAAAGGTATTGATTTCATTTAAAGCTGACTGGCCATTTGTTATGACATATTTTGAGATGCAAGTTTTTTTACCATCGGTTCTGAATGTGCATTGTTTCTAGGAGGGTGGACAGCATTCAAAGACACCTTTACTAGTGTGACTAGAAAATCTGAAAGCCACTATGATAAATATTCACTATAAAGTTAAAACTGTTTATGCCTCTGGAAAAATGAATTGTGCATCTTCATTCAGCATGACTATCCCACCAATATTCTAACAAAATTCTTACCATTCACAACACAAGTCCAGTGATTATGCTAATCAGTGCAGCTTAGTATTACATGAAACTTGTGCGTTTCAAAGATATTTTCCTTCAGCCTCATATGGCTGATTCTGACTGGTTTTTTAACACAGTATTATTCTTTTCATGTTCCGTAGGACTGTCAACTGGTACCTGTAAAAAGAATTAGGGGATTAAGTTGTTACACACAGGAAGCTATTCCTGACTTCAGTTTGCCTGGGAATAATGAAACTAATCACTAAATTTTGCAATTCATGTAGCCAGTTAGATTACATTAATTTGACTTGGTGAATAATTAGTCTGAGTTAAATGTTTACAGAAAGGCATAAACAGATTCTCTTCCCCCTCCAATTTACAATTAAAATATGGAATTGAGATCTCCTACATTATTGCAAAATATAAATTATGTCATTTTCCCATCTATATTACAGATGGAGTATAGCTATTGATCTTATTGAGATTACCATTCAATTCATCCCCACTGTATTTAAATACAATAGAGGAGGACCTTGAAAATAAGGAAATCTTTCTGTAACTTATAGGTACATGTGATTTACCTAAAGTAGGCAGAAAACTGTGATAGATGCTGTTAGAGTAAGACTTCACAAAGGCATCTTCATTTCCATGAAGGTCAAGAAAACTACAGAATGGAAAGATGTCAACTGTTTACCCTCATTTAAACAACTAGTGATTGTGCAATATATGGCAACAGCTGTGGACAACCACCTTGTGATGTGCTGAAGAACAATAAAGCAATTCCCATTGCTCAACTTCCCCTCACTTCAAAAGGGACAAAAGAATATATCAGGGGTCGGCAACCTTTGATGCCCCCATGCCAGCCCCGCCCACCACACCCTCAGCAAGTGCTGCGGACCAGGGACTCTCTTCCTGCTGGCCCTGTCCCCACAAGTGGGGCTCCTGTGCTCCCCAGTGGGAGGGTGGGGCCAGCAGGAGCCAGGAACCCCGTGCACCACTGCTTCTTTTCCCTGCTGGCTGCACTCCCCGGCCAGGGGTGAGGGAGGAAGAGCCCATGCGCCCTGGCTTCTTTTCTCTGCTGGCCTCGTTCCCCAACAAGGGAAGCGCAGCCAGCAGGGGCCAGGAGCTGCAGCATGCACACGGCTCTTGTGGCCCCAGGCCCTGCTGGCCCCACCCTCCCACTGGGGAGCACAGGAGGGGGGGAGTGGGGCCAGAGGGGGAAGCCTGAGTGGCACGGTGCTACTCAGGATAAGCATGCATGCCAAGTTTTGTACGTGTGCCAGGGGTTGCCGACCCCTAGAATACATCAAAACCCGCACTCAAGAAATGTGATATGGCATGAAACTCTTCCATGCCTTTCCTACACACAGACCACAATTAAAAGGGAAGACCATTATGTCACTGAAATTTTAAATGTACAGCATGTACTCAGCATATTTTTTTAAAAAGCACTTTGTAGTAAGCACTAAGTTTTGATGCTCTTAAAGGCAAAGCTGCAGCAAGAAATACAGAGGCCATTACCAGCTACTTATAGAGGAAAATCTGAAGGCACACATGGATCTATTCTATGTTTTAAAGAACTACTGAGACACACACACAGTTATCTGATTATTTTTCCATGTGACAACTGAGGGCAGACCCTAAAGTATTTTATCAGTTGCTCTAGCTGAGTTAGGAAGCAATCACATATTGTATTATATGGTGTCAAATACTCATACAATTACAAGCCAAATATTTAAGTTCAATAATAGAATTAAAATTAAAATGGTAAATCACTTACAGCTTTAATGTCTGTGTTCAGAATCCCTGAATTTATATTATGTCTCCGCAAATCTGATTTGATTAAGGCTGAAACATAAAGAAAACATTTACAACTCCCAACTTTTGAAAAACAGGATCATTCCAGGAGACTGACTAATACAAACATGGCACTGACGTGAAAGTTACTTTTTTCTTCAAAGGAGATTTCTTGATTTGAACTCTGCCTTATTCACACATTATTCATAAATTTGAAACTTGCCCATCAAAGAAGTCATTTAGCAAAGGTTTTTACATATGCCATTTTCTTAGAGGCTTTGAACCACCACTACTGGGGTGGTGAATGTTGGTGTTTTTTTGGCATAAACTCAGCTTTTTACATGTGTATTGGGAAGAAAGTCTTAGGTGTAAATTTGTGAACCAAACAGTAATTTCTATAGCCTGAGAAAGTTAGAGCTAACCAGAATAAGATCTGGTCAGGCTGTTTTCACATCTCTAACTCCCTTCAAAAGAAGGTCCTCGGAATAGAAGACTTAGATGAAAGAGCAACAGAACAATTTATTTCTAAAGGGAAAGCATCTACTTCCAAGACTCAGCACCTCTCCCATGTTCCCACTGAGTGCACAATGTCCAGGGTTTTCTCAACTAAACATCAGACCTCAGAGAAGAATGCTATCAAGCCAGCCACCAGGGAATGAAAGCAAGTGGGTGGGACACAGTGCTCCAGGAATCACTCTCAGGTAAGATTCCTGCAGGTCAGTTCCTCTCTTCAAAGAAACATGCCTTGACATTCAAATGCACTTTAAATTATAAGTGTGGTCTAGTGAACCAGGTATGGGCCCAAGATCAAAAACTCTCACATTCTAACCATGAATTTATTATGTTGGGGCATACTGGGCAAGCCCCTTTACCTGAAGCACAGCTAACCTCGTCTGTGTAAGATTCACTTCAGTTGTTTGCACAGCATTATATAAGTGCTAGAGTTATTACAGTATCAAATATGTCCTTGATTACTACAAAATTGAGGCAGCGCTATAATTCACTTTTATGAGCTGATATAGAATATAAGCCTAGAAAACTTTAACAACCAAGTTTCTAGTAGTTCATTGGCTAATTTACCTTTAGAAAAGTTTCATTTGCCAAGGAATCAAAGTCAAGCTAGTGAGGGAAAGCTTTCACATACACATAAATGCCATTATTTCTTCAGTATCCAACTGACATCCACCCTTCCTTATAATCAAAGGTTCTTATCTTAAGCCCATTCTCAGCGGTGAGTATTTCTAATTGTTTAGTGAGGTTCGTTCTTCTCATTATATTCATTAATGGACGGTTTTGCCTTTCACAAAGAAGTTGCAGACAAAAAATATAAATGCAGAAATGCCAAGCCACTCCCCCCAAAAAGTGAATGCCCAATCAGTTCTCAAAAACTATCTGCAAGACAACATGAATGTCTTGCACAAATACTGCATTCTGTTAATTTATAACTCGTACTGCTCTACACAATGTAGACTTATCACATCAGAGCTTTGCTGTGCAAATGGAGTCCTCTTTTGTTAGGAGTGCCCTGTGCCCCTTTGCCCTGAACCAGATTTGGGAGGGGGGGAAAAGCCTATAAAAAAAATAAAAACATATGTAATTCATAAGACAATTACTAGAAAAATCTCTTATGGTAATAAGCACATTTCATGCCACACATCTGGAGCATCAGATAACATGATACCCTATAAGACAGCTTTGCACTCTAGTCAGTAAAACCCACAGGCAAAAATCTCTTATCCCACACAAACACCAATATGCACCAGAGTCCCAGTCCCCCAATACATAAACAAATAGGTGAATTTGCTTTCCCCCCCACCTCTTCTACCCCAATTTCAACCTCCAACCCCACCAGATTAATCAAGTTTCTTCCCTGTCCCATCACCAGTAGCAGCTCTTAGAAGTCTCTTTCCCAATGAAGCCTCCAGTCTTTGCACGATACCAGGCATCTTATCTCTCTTCCTGGCTGCCCTATGGAAGTGTCTCCTCCAGCCCCCTCAGAGGAACCAGAGATTTTGCTCTGACACCATTTAATTAGGAAGGAGGCTAAGAGTGGTGCTGGGATCTTCGGTTACTTCCTGGATGAGAGAGAAAGTCGGGTATCTTCTGTTCCTTCCCAAGACCTTGGATGGATAGGGGACAGTGCAGGTCAAAACAGGACTTATTTAGCTAACTTAAAGCAGAAAGGTGGGGCCTAGATAAACCAATTATCTCAGCCTCTTTTCCAGGTTGGCATGGGGTTAAAGGGACCAGGAAGGATTCAGAAGGGGCCAGTGTACCACCTTTTCTCCCTAAACTGGTTCTGCTGATGAACTGAGGAGAGAGAGTTGATCTCCTGTAAGCCTGACAGTGTAAGAGCAACAGCTGCTCTCAGTACCTAGCAGCTGTAGTCCCATCTGTACATGAATATTATAACAGTACTACTTAGAAGCCAAAGACACTGCTAAGTGCTACATGTATCGCAAGAAGTGGGAACAATCCAAAGAATTTATTTTTGATGTTTGTTTTGAAATGAGATGGATTAGGCATTTTATTAAAATTAAAGTTGAGATTCTGTAGATGTGATAGGTTCCACTCACTTGGGACAGCTTCTAACTTGCCCCAGACAAACTGGATTTTGTATGGCTGTTACAGTCACTATCCTGTTAGCATGCAAGACTGGTTTCTGACAGACTACGGGTCAAATTTTCAGACATGGAAGTGCAAAAGCATATGTAAAAAGTGGACATAACCTTTTAAGGTGCATGTATTTTCATTTCTCACATATGGTATTGTGTTTATCTAAGTGATTAAGTGGGAGAGCACATAATGTGCAAATGCATCTCTACATACACACTTAAAAAATATGGCCTTTAATAGTCTCTCTGCTATTTCATAAAACTAAGCAAACAAATTCAGACTTATTAGTTTCTGTAAATTCTGGAACCTTCTATTATGATATACACAAAATGAATTTACTTTACTAAGTTCATCCAGTGCTGCATAGGCACCAGAACTGCAATCTGGTATTAAAACTTTAGATTTCTCCCTAGCAACTCAGGCCTTGTCTACACTGCAGCACTATGTTGATGGGAGATGCACATTCTGCTGTACGTAGATTGCCCATCTTCCGTCGACTTACTTACTCCCCCTTACCACAGTGTTTTCACTTGGCTGCGTCAGGGGGAAATACTCTCCCTTCGACATAGCATTACTCTTTTTGGAGGAGTGGAGATACTACATTGAGGGGAGAGCACTTCTGGGATAGATTGGGCGGGTCTACACTGGCTGCTCAATTGACCCCGCTGCGTTGATCCGCGGGGATTGACACAGCAATTTCAGTGTCGACCCGCACAAAGAGCTTGCTATATAGCTGGATCCTCGGGCTATATGAGAGCACCTTCTTTTTCCTGGATTGACCACTCCTTTCTTTTCTAAGGAGTCAGGACTCACTATCTCTATCTCCATGATGTGTCCTCACTGAATTTCAAAGCCTACTTACAGAAAACTCTATCTAATTAAGAACTAAGAACACACTGAACCACTCCCATAGCTATAGCAAAACTAAAAAGTCCCTTCCCTCTCCCCAACTACCAGAGTTATTGAATGGACCATGACAGAAATAAAAGGATGGAAGAAGACTCTAGCATTAATGGAGGAAAACATGGTCTAACACAGAGACCGAACCACAAGAAATTCTTATAAGTTTATGCCACAGCTGTGAAGGGGACAAGGAGTTTATTTCTTGTATGCCCCAGAGGTGGCAAAGTTATATTCTGAAGAATTTCTGTAGTTTATCGGTCATTCTGGAATGTTCTCACTTATCTCCAGAATCTAGGAACTCTTACTGCAAGGAATTTTCAGATAAATCATCACATGAAACTTGGCTGGCCCCACAGGATACCAAAAACACACTGAACTCAGAATTCATAATTCCTCACTCACAAAAGAGGTAAGAATACAGCCTCAGATATGACACTGTTCACAGCCAAATTAAAAAAAAATAAATCCATATTTCTTTCTTAGTTTTCCCACAAAAGCTTTTTAATACAAGCCCTAAAGTCAAACTCACCCATTAAACCAGATCAATTATAAAACAATTCTATCTATTCAAGTCTACTCCTACAGAAGGCAAGGGAGAAAGTGTATTTTTGTACTTGTTGCCTGCTTTTTAATAAACTGGGAAGCACTCAAGCACTATGGTGATGAGGCACATAAAACTTTGAGCTCTATTGAGCCATGAGGTTTTAGCAAAACCTGACAACACATTAACCCTCTAGAAATTCATCCCTAGCAACTAGTTTTTCAGTTTTAGCCAACTCCTTTTCCACATACATTGTAAGTGAGTAATACCCCTCTAAAAGTGTGTCAGACAGCTGCCATCACGGGATAGCTAACACCATAATTAAGCAATTCAAGTCTTTTTTTTTTTTTTTTTTTTTTTTAAATGGTAGCTGGAAGGGGTTTGTGGTTTCACCTTCAAACTGGCAGATCAAGTTCATATCAAGAAACCTCTTTTTCACAAAATAAGGCTTTGTGCTATCTGTTTATACAACTATTAGATCATTCTATTCTAGAACAGTGATCACCCCAGGCAATGACTAGAGATGGTCAATTACGTAAAAAACATAAAAACTGCAGTTTTTCATAGGCCAGAAAGGACCACTGTGGTCATTTAGTCTGATCTCAGATATAACACAGGCCAGAGAACTTCTCCAAAATAAATTTGTAGAGAGCATGTTTTAGAAACAAACATCCAATCATGATCTACAAAGTGTCAGTGACTGAGAATCTAGTATGACCCTTGGTAAGCTGTTCAAATGGTTTATTTCTCTCACTCTTAAAAATGCATGCCTTATTTCCAGACTAATGTGAAGTTATTTGCTGAGCAGTCTTTTTGACTGGATCTAATGAACTCATATTTAAATGATCATTCTGGCTTGTAAACAGACATCACTAGCCAAATTAACTTCACCATGTAAATCCATTGAACCAAATCTATCCAAAATTCTCCATCTCTTAAGTGTGCTTTTTCATACTTTGGATTTAAAAATAAATGAGTACATTAGACTGGTTTTAAACCGATATACTTTCTTACATTTATGTTTACTAATATGTTTGCAATACTTGCCCTACTGGTTTGTTGGAGACATTAAAAATCCCTACATAAATAAAGACACATGGCAAATGTTAGTTACCTGTTAAAATAATGCCTACAAACATCCAAGCACAGAGGAAAAGGTTTCCTGCACGAGGGCCATGATCCGTTGTGAGCTTTCCTTGAACCAGCGTAAAGAGAATCCCAAATATCTGTCATCAAACATTTCAGATTTTATTACACTCATTAAATCTCTTCTATTTTATAAAAATTCACATCAGTACATTACAGTCTGTCTACCAGTCTAAAGATTGGTAAATAAACAAACACTATAGCTGCACAGTAAAATGCCAGCAGCCAAATGCAGGACTGTTTCCCCAAAAATTCAAGCAGAGAGACTTTATTAAATGTTACTCTCATGTATGAGAAGAAGCCTTAAACAACCTGTGCTGAAGCATTGAGGAGTCCTGATGAAGTGCCTTCAGATTCTGGGTATGTAATTTCCACAGCAAACTCAAAGCCAAGTGGGAGATAACCAGTCATGAAGAAGCTGCCAAAAAAAGATGAGAGCGAAAGGATCATAGGTGTGGCTCTAATTCATTGCTATGGATATGAAAAAATAACCCGAACAAAGGTCATTATAAAAAGTGTCAGGTTACAGTGTTGTGTGCTTGATTTCAAGAATCTATACAGTTCTGGGTTTACTGATCCTCCCTACTTACCTGCTCTTGCCCTACAAGTTCATTTTCCCATCCTTCTACCATTGATTCCAGTCTTGAAACATTGCTCTGTTCGCCCATAACCATCTCTGTGTTTTGTTCCAGGACACCCACTATATATATAAAACACCCTTTTGGAGCTTGTCCACAAAGCCACTACCCCCTCTTCACTAAAATTCTTTCCCTTTAAAAGGCCCATTTCTTGCAAACTGCAGGACTTAAATAGACAATTTAGTCATTTAACCTATTTAATGAGTCAACTGTTCGTTTATGTGGAGGAATGGGCTTGACCATCAATAGGAACACTAGAATTGTACCCTGGAATTGCTATGAAAGTTGTAACTGCATGTTAGGCAATTTACAATTGTATCTCCACCTCGGTCAGTTCACTTGTATAAGCCTTCCCTTTCACCGCTCTTCGTTTTTTAGATTATAACCTCTTGGAAGCAAGGACTGCATTTTGCTCTGCATTTGGAATGCACCTAGCACATTTTGGGTGCTATCAACATATAAATTGTAAATTATAGCAACTATTAGTGAGCTCAAATACCTAATCCCACTATTTGTGTTTACTTGGGACCTGATCCAGTGGCTCACTGAAGTCAATGGGAAGACTCATTTGTTTCAATGGGCTTTGGATCAGGCCCAAACAAGAAAGCTGAATTCTGGTCTCCATCACACCAGCAAAAATTGAGAGTAAATCTATTGACTTCAACAAGTTACATCAGCATAAATCTAGAGTGACGCAGACAAGAATTTGTCTGCGCACCTGTTGTACCTGAAGTACAAGATAAGCAAAAGGAGTTTACAGGTATACTTTTTAATCAAAAAGAAAAGCCATGAAATAGCTTCAAATACAGTTTAACTAGAATTACAACACGTCTTCCTTTGCCTCTTGATTCCTTACCCAAGCACTCCTCCAGTCACAAACACTATTACAATGTATCCAAGGTCCAGGGTGAAAGTAAATATGATCATTCCAACAAATGAGAGAATGTAAACAACTAAAGTTGTCTGTCTGCAAATAAAACGCAAGAGAAAATACCCAGTGTTAACCTGAGAAGATACTTATGCTAAACATGGAACAGTCACAGATATTATAGATTCTCTTTGCTACAACTGAAATATCAGTTTTAAAAACCTGCTTCTCAGATAAAGCATACATTTCAGTGAGACTCCATCCCTCCTACTGCTTCTCATTCCCTTGGTTACATGGCTGCTTTAATAAAGACACAATGGAACTGAATGACTTGCTCCAACTCTCAAAGGACAATCACCAGAAATGAAGTCAAGTCTTTTGTATTTTCCTGCTCTGTGGAACTACAGCACTGGATTATGCGCTACCATGCCATGTCTCAAGCAGCCAAATTGAACTCTATTTCCAATAAAAGTTAAGAGTCAGATACAAATGAGGCGATACAAAACTTGTTAGAATAAATTATTCATTTTACAAAGTACAGCAATGGATGATAAGTCTGAGCAACAGAGGGAAAAACATTTGTTTTATAAGCCAGTCATATGAAGCAGGGCAATACCATCCACTAGGGTTGTTAAAGATGCTGTATATAATTTAAGATAAAGAAACAGCCACTGAAATTTAATCTTTACTCTAAGATTGAAAGTCCAGCTTTGAAAATCAACATCCCCCTTTCGCCTTGTGTATTTTTGCTAAAATGCCACACCACGTGCATGCCACATACCCTATATAACAGTGTTCTGTTCCATAGACATCCGCTGGTTTAAAGACAGTGATATGTTCATTAAAAGACCAAGATGGTGCAAAAGTGAAATCTATCAAATAAGTTCCTAATTTACAATACGACAATGCAGTGAAGATTTTGTGGCCAGTATGCTCCCTCAAAGGAAGAACTTCTTGTTTCAGCTTTGACCCAACATAGAATGGGGAGAGTGAGACTGCTGGAACCCAGGAAATCTTTTCTATTTTGCTAACATTATGAATTTTCCAGCCATAGGATAGACAAAAAAAAAAAACCCTTCAAATTCACATCACGATCAGCCCAGAAACCAACAATGAGACAGAGGCTGAGACTCTTATGATAGTCTCAGTCATAGCACTGCTTCAAGGACCAAAAAACAAAACAAAAAACCAAACACACACACCCACACCCACCCTGGGCATACTGATTTTTTTTTTTTTTTAAATCATTTCACTTTTCCCTTCCATAAAGATAAAAATGCAAAAAATTCATGTGTATAGAAGACTTCTTTCTTCCCTAATGCAGTTACACATCTGTTGTACCCCTGCCCATCCTACTCTACTCACTTACTTGTATGTTTTGGTGTAATCCAGCCACAAACCACAAATAATGGAACCCACCATTCCTGCTACCACCAGTGTAAGGCCAATCCGCCCAGCATTCACTTCTTCTCCCTTTCAACAAATATTTCATGGTGTTTATTAGTAACTCAGCCCCACTCAAGAAGTTAGGCTCTCAGACCTCTTGACAGTTGTAAATAAAACATTAATACTGATTATTTCCATAACTATATAGAGCAAGCAATTTTAAGGGACAACAAAGGAGACTCTGTAGGCACAACAATGCCCACAAAAAATCTGGGACCTTGAGTCTATATAAATGAATAAGCAAAGGATTCAAGAGAAACTTACCTTGTAATGTGTTACTATCATTTGGTTCAATAATGTAGAGACAGAATAAAATGCCCCAGTCATAATACCTACAAAAGCAAAATAAAATGATAATGAGATGGAGGTTAACCATATTGTAAATGTCAATAATAACCAAATGTTTACACTAAAAGAAAGAACACTGTACACCAGGAAACTCAGGAAGTCACCAGCTCAATTTCTGCCTCTTGCATTTTTAAGGCTTTTCTGTATCTTAAAGAGCCACCCCTGCCAACCCTATAATGAGTGCCCAGACTCCTGAAGCCACCATCCGTCTGGATGAGGAGAATTAGAATGACAACTTTAGGAGGCCATGTTAGCAACTCTATAAAAACACACACATCTGAAGGTATTTTACCTACTGTTAAAGATGATGATTAAAACAGTAACTTAAAGAGATTAGTGAAGATTTATTTATGTTTTCCACAGTGGGTTTGCTTTGTACACATAAAAGCATTTTGTATACAGTCAGCTTCCTTGTTTCCATGCACAGTCTATTCTTCTGTCTGTGTACGTCTTCCATACATCAGAGAAAAACAAAGCAAAAAGCAAGAAAGCTACTTTCTTCACTCTCCTAGGCTGTGTCTACACTAGAGAAATTTACCATGCTAAGTGACATTTGTCCCCCCAAAAACTACTCTCTCAGGCCTGGTCTACACCACAGAGTTTTGTTGACAAAACAATGGTGGTGCACACACTGAAATGCTCCTCCCACCAATGTAAACCCCCTGCTATGCCAACATAATAAAACCGTCTCAATGAGAGACTTATGTTTAGTGTAGACATGAACTACACTGACATGGTGTTGCCCTAACTTCTTTACATTGACTGTTTGCTGTCATTCCTGTCAATTTCTTGGTTCTGCTGGAGCTCTGAAATTGAGAAGAAAGCCAGACAGCTAAGAGTGCAGCTGCCCCTGCTTCCCTGGAGAGCTGAGTAGCTGGATCCCACTCTTGCTGGGAGCCAAGTGAGACAGGACTCTGCTCCTGGCTGGGAGCTGTGGGCAGCTTGGAGCTGGGGTGAGAAGCCCAGGTATCCTGGACCCCACACCAGGAGCCCAGGAGCCTGTGGGGCAGCTGTGCTCCCAGCAGGGACTTGCCAGCAGGCTGAAAGACCGGGCTCTCAGCTTTCCACATTGCCCCTTAGGTCGGTGGAAACACTACTGGTGAGAAGTACACCACCAATCCAATGAGATTAGTGTAGACATCAGCCACCGCAGTAATTAATGCAGTGGCTGTAACTTGACTTAACATATGTCGATTTATTTTTGTAGTGTAATCAAGGCCTTTAATCATTTAGCAACTCTACCATAAAGACTATAATTTGTCAAGGCTTCACATCAATGAAGTTTCAGTCAGCCCAGGCCCAGTCTGAATGCCAGTGGTGATAAACGAACAATTACAGTGGGGAAAGAATATCAGGAGCAGAGTTAGTAACAGCTGTACATCTACCAGCTTCCTCTCAAACTTTAATGATGCACTGAATTCTCCTCAATTTCTGAGAGGACCACAGGCCTCTCCCAGTTTATGATCTCAAGCTGCTCAATGAGTGATGGCATGACAAAGATTGGATGGACTCTAGGAACGAATCTGGCCTTTATTTCCAGTGTAAAGACAGAAGGTAAGACTCACCATAACTAATCAGCAAAAGCACAAAAGGAATATTTCTGAACAGGTTAATTATTGATTGCCTGTAAGAGTAATCTTCAGGAGGAATGTTCTGGAGTACTGCTTGAGCCTGGCTTGGAGGAAATTTAGGCTTTTCTTTAAACACTAGAACAAACACAAAAGAACAAGATTAAGTTTTTATCACCCTATTTATCTTTAGCAGTTTCCCTTGAGTAATGGCTGGTGATTTTATGTAAATACAAGGTGTCCTGCTTTAATGAACTTTATAAAACAGATTTTTAGAAAGCATAACTAACAACAAAGTATTCCTTATTGACTTTATCCTCTGTTGAGCGCTAGGCAGACTGAATGCCACCTCCCTTCACTCTAGCTGGAGTGCAGCTGACAAATACTGCAGAGACATTTTTCAGCTGTCAAGGCTTCGGGCCCTTACATCTTAAAATATAAATTACTCTAGGCAAATGCCAAAAGTCATGCTGTGCCACAAATTATTTAGCATGTTATTCAGAGCACTATGTTCTTCTGTTCTAGATGACTGAACAGCTTACCCATACCAAGATCAACATATTGCGCTCTACGTGGACCCGATACAGTTTATAGTTAAGCGTCCCAGAAGGAAACAAGCCAATGCACCAGCACTTCACTAAATACACCTTGAGCTACCATCAGTTCAAAAAGAAGATGCAATAGTTCAAGCCCAGAAACAGACATAAGATTTGATAAGCCTCCACATCTTTTTTAAAAATGTCTTATTTTCCTTCTGATTGGGAGTAAAGGACCAAGATTAAGGACTTGTCTACATGAATAATTAGTTTGCAGCACCTGGGGTCTGTATCCACCCCACACTAGCCTGCTGTTGACTAACGTCCATGTGGACCCTGCATGCACATGAACGATTCATTAGAGCTCTTTGATCTAGTCCTCTTTGAAATGGGACTTGATCAAAGCGCATTAACTAACTATTATGGTGTGTCAGCAGGGTACATATGGGCAATCCACGGCAGTTGAGGGCACTTATACCTCAGGCTGCTGTGCACTAAATGTTCATGTAAATCAGCCTTAATCAAACAAAGGCCTCCTTCCTTCAAGGAAGACCATTTTGTTTCATTGGAAGATTGTCAAGTTACAGTAACTTTCTTCTTTCTGATTGGCCCCTCAGATAACTGAAGAACAAACTGAACTTCAGAAAATCTAATCTGTGTTGTTGCCCTTATATTAGAGCAGTGACTTTCAACCTTCTTCCTTTTTTTAGACTTCTTAGAATTTTTGAATGGAGGTGTGGACTCCTTTGAAAGTCTCAGATGTCATCTGTAGAATCCCAGTGATCCGCAGACCACAGGTTGAAAACCCCTGCCTTAGAGCAGGGGTTCTCAACCCTGCTAGTGTCGCTGCCCTCCCAACTGTGCACAACATAGGAAGCACCCTTCCACCATGAACCTCCACTGCTCAGGCTCCCCTCGCCACTAGCGATTTTGGCAACAGCACCCCACCACCGAAAAAAAATCAGCTGCTGCAGGCAATTTTGGCAACAACACCCCCACCCCCCCAAAACCAGTGCCCCCACTGCAGCTCACCCAGCCAGAACAAGCCCCAACCTGCCAGAACAAAATCCCATGAGGGTTTGTTTCAGCAGCAAGGTGAATACGGCGGCACACTCAGCCAGATGCCGCAACACCCTTTCGTGTCACAACACGGTGGTTGAGAACCGCTGCCTTAGAGGACCGGGAAAAAAGAAAGTGTCTTTAAACTGTTGATGGCGCCTTCTCATGCACTATCGCGTCTTTGTGCTGAAGAGGAAGTCTGTAGACCTTTCCTGAAAGCCTCTTTGAGCACTAGTTATATGCGTGATTTATTTCACTTTTAGTTATCATTGCTAACACAGGCTATGGGAACCCATATTAAGGGGCAAATGTAATATAATCTATTAATAATGATTTAAAAAATAATACTCGAGCAGTCCATTTTCTGCCTAAGTTTTAGAGTCATACCACTCAACTGATGGAAATCACTGGCTAAGTACCTGGAACCAGAGTTTGTTGAAGTGCTAAACCAGCTTTTGTCAGCAGTAGTTTCTTCTGCAGATGCAGAGAAAATATTTTCTTCCTTTCAGTTTATTCCACTAGTTCAGTTCAATGACTAGTCAGTTCAAAGGTAAGGAACTGATTGGGAGTTGAAAAAGCAGGAAAGCTTGTTTTCCTCTTCCAATGATCGAATAAAAACAAGATGTCAGAGGTGGACTAACCCTAAAATCTTGAAGGATATGCAGACAAGAAACAATTACTTCAATTCACTAACTACATATAATACTTACTTTGATTAATAAATCAATTTTATTGCAAAACATACTTTGATAAACTTGCTTGTATTTGTATGTATCCTGCACAT
This sequence comes from Pelusios castaneus, assembly GCA_007922175.1. NCBI lineage: Eukaryota > Metazoa > Chordata > Testudines > Pelomedusidae > Pelusios > Pelusios castaneus. The sequence goes on along the minus strand of ML685763.1, from coordinate 7,200,019 downwards.
TTAAGGTAGTTTTATATAGCAAATACATGCAATATTAAAATTTGTGAAGTTCAATTTATACCCAAGCGCAAAATCTAATAAATAAGGAATGCATCTTTCATTTTCTAACATAATAAAAATGTAAAAATTAAGAAAATCTGAATTCGTGTTAAAGAATATAAGTGCTAAAATAAATGTGTATAGCTACAGTTAAGCAAAAAATAGTACCAAATTCACTGTAAAGACTATGTTTAATAGCAAACCAACATATTTTAATTAACAGCTGATGAGAATCAGCCATTCTTTAGGTAATTAACTAAAAAGTACAAAAGACAGACAAGATTAAATGTGATTTAAATCAAGGTTTCCTCTGCTTGCTGATTTATATCATGATTAAAGTCACTAATTTAAATTATCTGGATATAAATCAATCCACACTGGAATGAAGTAGGATCACATTAATCAGCTAACCTAGTCTTTGTCTTAAGTATTTAGCTGTTCTAACATCAGTGGCAAAATTAGGTTCCATCTAAGTCTTTTAGGTTATGTCTACACTGGCAAGTTAGTTCGAATTAAGGAAGCCCTTAATTCAAACTAACTAAAGCCATGGCTACACTAGGCTTTAGTTAGTTCGAATTAAGGGCTTCCTTAATTCGAACTAATAAGTTCGAATAGGGTATTCGAACTAAGCGGTTAATTCGAACTAGTTAGTTCGAATTAGCCAATGTGGCCATGTTAATTCGAACTAATTTCTTAGTTCGAACTAATCGGCCATTGAAATGAATGGGGATCTCTAATTCGAACTAAGCAAGTGCTTGCATAGTTCAAACTAACATTCCATTGTGGCCATGCTAGTTCGAATTAAGCTAATTCGAACTAACTAAAATTAGTTCGAATTAGTTAGTTCGAACTAACTAATTCAAACTAATTTTAGTAAGTGTAGACATGGCCTTATTTAGTTATAAGGCCAAAACTGCATTCCTATGCTAACTCCATTATATCCCAGTATTCCAACATGCGTGACAATCTCACAAGGTGGAAAAATAAATAAATAAATCACATACTAGTGCAGAAGACCTTCCAGGGTCTATACACTGTTTATGCAATATTTCAAAGAGCTTAAACCATACACACTTCATGCAGACCCTCTAGAGTAGAGGGAATTTGACCCCAATTTTAAAGATTCTCTAATATGCAAACACAAAAGAACATGGCAAGAACAGATTTCAGTGGAACCTGAATTTACACGCTTTGGTATACGTTTGTATCAGACTCTTAAATTTCCCCATTTTCAAGCATCTGACAAAGTGGGATTTTCTCCCACAAAAGCTCATGCGATAAATTTGTTACTCTTTAAAAGTGCCACAGGACTTCTTGTTTGTTTTAAACAGTCAGTGGTAAAACTTTTTATTTACAATATTAAAAGTTAGTTTCCTGTAAATACATCAATGGCCCTGGAATTTGTTTAGCAGTTTTTTGGATAGCATAGGCAATGAACCCATTAAAGCCTGCCTGATCTTTGTGTACATATCTAAAGACCTGGTCACCTCGTACAAGCTCAATATCCTGCAGATGTAAAAAGAATATCAATAACTGTTCGAGTGCCGTTCAGCTGTGTTTGATGGTTTAGTATTTTTCCTCTTTCACTGTAGGTGGAACCACTAAAACAGAAAGCACATAAAGGTTTATGAAATAATGTCTAAACACAAGTTCTTTCCAACTTGCTACTTAACAATAACTGAGTGTCCACATTTTATCTCAGAAGGATCATTGTGCTCATTTCTTTGAGCTAGTCAATTATTTTTCCCCCTACCGCTTCCTTAAACTTTAGCCATTCAGAGGTTAGATGAATTCATATATTGATATCTGTTAACACTACACCAATGATACTGAGAACAGCAAGTAGCTCTTTAATACATCTCCTGCAGTTCTTTGCAGCACAATATAGGTTATGAATCAATCAGGATGCTTTTACTATGATAATTAATTGTAGTTGATAAAATAATATTTGGTCCACCTCTTCACTGCAAGAATTATATATAACAAAATATTTCCTGTCATACTTTTTAAATATGAATATATAGCACTATAAAAGATGACAATGCATTCATGCTATTGTCTGAGTATCACTGCACTAGATTCTCAGCCACCAGTTTGCAGTACTCAGCCGCAGCTTACACAGTGACTGTAGTTAAAATGGAAAATGTGAATTCAACATCAAAGACTGAAGAAATAAGGGAAGCTCATCAACTTCTTAAAATCTCATCAGATGTCCTGTCCACATTCCAAGCTACGCCCCCCTAAAATCTCAAAAACTCCTTCCACTGACAGGTAATGAGATTTAAGAAAAAAACAGGAAATAAAATGTCTGGTTTTGGAGGAAATCAAGTTCAACTTTTACCTAAAGTTATATATGAAGAAAATGGACAAATCTGTCAACATGGACAAATTTCTCTCCATGAATACAGCAAAGGGAGTCTCAACTCTAGAAGCCTGCAAGTTATTTATTTCTCATAGATGTAATTGACTTTGGGCTTGACTAGGGTTAGAGCATGGCAAGCTGGGGTGCAAATCTTCAGCACATTAGCGTGCCAAGCAGTTTCTGATGGATTAGACTCTGCTGATGTGCACGACAAGTTCCCAATTATCTGATCTCAGAAACACAAGCCCTAAGAATGCTATTCTGAGCAACCAGGTGGCTTAAGGAACAACACTATCAACAGGGTTCAAAAGGAGTACTAATCAACTCTGGCAGCATTAAGCTGAGATCATGTTTCTGAACAACTTCTTTGACCAAACATCAACTGATGAGGACGCTCCTTATGTTGGGATGGTTGAAGATTTTACAGGTGTCAATTGAAGGAATGGCAGAAAATCAAGAGATTTCAGTTGTAACAGGAGGTCCAAAGCAGACTAAGAGGAAACAGAGCATGAAGACATGTTATCTGCTGACAACAGAGATAACCATTTCCATTTCTGGCAGTAACACTTCAAGATCGATGGATTCATGGACTGTGGTAAGAAATGCAACTTCATTGAACCCACTAGATCAGAAGCTGATGTCTCATCATCCAAGCTGCAAGGTGAAGAAACCTTGGATTGGGAATGCAAAACAAGGCTGTTTCCCTGGGCTAATCAGTCTGAAAACACCGAAGGCAACCACGACAGATGCAGAAGATGCACATTAACTTGCCCAAATAGAAGGTATCGCAGGCCTTGTCCTGTCTAATCACCAATGTACAGTTTAAAAAAAAAAAAAAAAACGCCTCAATTTCACCTATGGCCATTCAATACCTTGAGTGGGTGCTTTTCAAGCAAGTTCCCAAAGCTCAGCAGTATATACTGGGGCATATCCCACAAGAGAAAATATGCAGCAATCCCCTCAAAGTAGTATTAAGAGTGTACAATTTATAGCAGCTCATTTTCAAACTTATTGCTCCAATAGTGTTTCAACTGGTTTTAAGTTAAAACCAAAAACTGAGGCCAAGTCTACTCTTAAAACATCTGCTGCTATAGTAACATCAGGAAGGGTTACAGTTATTCCTTTAAAATAATATTTTTATACCAGCAAAGGCCTAGCCTAGATGCAGTTATACTGGCAAAAAAGTGCTTTGGCAGCATAGCTTAAATGATTCAGGGAACTGATATTTGCTATTCTGACAAAAGCCACTTTTTTTTTTTTTTTTTTTACATAAGCTATATTTATACTAGGAGTTTGCCAGTATAGCTATTTCTGCAAGCGGTTTTTAATGCAGACCAGGTCATTTTCTTCAAGTTCAGAGCCAACACACAACACTGAATAGCATGGTTAAATGCAGGCAAACACTATTCTAGCCAAACAAAACTGCACATAAATTCAGCCTACCAAAATACTTGTACAGTATATAGTAAGCAGCATCTCCCAAGCACAGAAAAAAACCAAGCAAATTTCATTCACCATTTGCTAAGACTAGGAAGCAGAAGTGTTAGTGTTTGGTGTGAGACTGTCACAAGTTTATTGTAAGGAAAGCTAAGTCAAAGAGGTAGGGTTTGTAATTTGTTCTAAAAGCTGCAGTTCGCTGAATGTACAGTCACTATTAGATTTCATATAATGACTGTGTGAGGAGAGCAATGATTCACTTACCGACTGCTGTTAGTAAGAATAAAAGCGTGGATACTGCTGCTGTTCCATAGAACATGATGCTGATATTACGGACCATTAGATTAAGATTATCAACTGTGTTTGGAACCAAAACTGGTGGTAACAAGAAGCCAATTGCCGTGCCAAGCTGTAAAAAGAAAAACAAAAAATAAGTATACTTTCCTGTGAACATGAACAATGAAAAGAACAAAGACAAAAAGTCCAATTTTGCAGAATACAAAGCATATATCATAGAAAGTGATGAACAAAAGGAAACAAAAGGAAAAATGTTCCTGCATTGTACAGGAGGACAGTAGTCATTGGTGTGTCAATCTTACTCAGAGCTAATATTTCTGAAAACTGGTTTTCTTCCTTTTCATTCCTGAATTAATCTGTAATGCTAGAATGTTACACACTGACAGCAAAAAATTATTTAAGTCCTTCTTTGCAGCAGAAATTTCATATGAGAACATTGCTTTATGAACACACATTTACTTGGCCTACCATTCTGTGACTGAATACAGAGTAAATCTAGACAAGACAAATTTCTCTTACAGACCAGTCTTCCCTCCTTTTTTTAATAATAATTCCGCAAATGACTTCACAACCTGATGCTGGGATTCACGTATGCCTGAAGGTAAGCAGACGTCTTCCAGATCTACATTAGCTCATCAAGATATTTGCCTAGGTTTACAGTAGGCTATATAAAAGAACTAGTGAAATCAGTACAAACTAAAATTTCATACAACTTGTTTCTAACACTCTCAATACACTATACATTGAAATGCAAGTGCAATATCTATATTCCAAATCAACTTATTTTATAATTATATGATCATGAGAAAGTAAGCAATTTTTCAGGAATAGTATGCTGTGACACGTTTGTATTTTTATGTCTGGTTTTGTAAGTAGTTTTTAAGTTGGATACCCCAAAGTTTCACCTAAAACAAATCAGACTCCTGAAAGGGATATAGTAGTCTGGAAAGTGAAGCTTACCATTATATTTTCACTCTAGGACTAATCAGGCAAAGAAGGCAACTGGGAAGGAAATGCCTCTGTAGAAACACACCTTCGGTAACTACTAAGCGGGATAGCAGTTGTGAAATACAAAAATGGCAGGATTATGTTTTGGGCCAGTTTCCATTCAGCCTCCCATTCAAGAAAAATAAAAGGCTGAGACTGAAAATTTGGCTCTGTGTGTGTAAAACATTTGAAAATTTCTCCAGGCACAAGAATAGCTTAAATGTTTCTTTAAACGTCTCTTAATTTCATCTCTTGTTACTCCAGCAAAAGCAAGCTATTTTCATTTCCAATAAAAAGTGAAATGTTGTCCGTTAGGTTAAAAACCCTAATGACTATTCCAAGTATTTTATTTTCTATAATTGTATCGCAAAATCTTTGTTAAAAGAATGCTGAGGATTCAAAGTCAAGCAATCAAGTTAGGAAATGCCAGAATTAAGGTTGCTTGTGCAATCTTAATACGCCCTCCCCGCCATGTGCATATGCATCATGATACAGTCTTTAATGAGATGCTTACATGCTACTTTTTCCACAAGACCTACACTGAATACATAATTAATTTCATAGTACTGGAAGCCATGTATACAGGACGAATTTTGATAATCACAATTTGTATCAGTGTACAGCTGCCAGAATTAGTATATTGCTTGTGTACATGCATACTTAGCTGCTTGCATCGGCACAGAACGTACTCACCAAGAGTGCTTGTATTGATGCAAAGTTGGTGGACTGTAGGTAGGTACCCCAACATCCCATGCACTACCATCTGCTGCAATGCCTTCTGGGAAAATCTGGCGATGCATTATGGGATAGAAATGACTCACTCAGGGACTCTGGGACTAGGGTCAAGTTCCTGGCATGCAATATTCTCCACCCCATTGTATCATCCATCTCCCATAATTGTCACACCTTATTTTTAAAATCCCACAAACACACACAGCACTTTTTGTTATCTACCATCTCTGAAAGAAGTATGTAGCCTGTAGAGCTGTATACTATTCTCATGAATGTTGCCACTTCAGGACACCTGAGCCTCTTGTACTTGGAGACCCTCAGGAAGTTCCACAACATGACATCTTTGAGGACTGTCTGCTGAGGGAGATATTGAAAAACAATTCAAGATTGTTGGGGCCGTTCCTGGAGCAGCTGCAGATGGAGGAGCACTGTTTCCAGGTTTGAGAAATAAGCACTAATATCACATCATTTCACAGGTTTAGGGCAAGCAATGGCTCCATAACTTTCAGACACAAACAGCCATATCCCCGGATCTGTGCGCTAAGCTTGCCTCACCCCTGCAGCACAGGGACGATGACAGCTGCATTAACAATGGAGAAGCATGTGACCCCCACACGCAGGAAGTTTGCAACAAAAATGATTTTGGAAACTCCACAATGGGGGCCATGGGCATTACTTGCATTGGGCACAGAGGTGGCACATTTGAGGCCTGTGCCCCAGTGCCCCGAGTCTCTTTCCCCAGCAGGTGCAGGCACAGACAGCCTGCCTGAGCTCTTCACCTGCTGGGGAGAAGCTCAGCTGGAGCCAGCATGGGTTGTCCCACGCTATACCATGTCACCAAGACACGTGGTTCAGGGCCAGAGAAGAGGGAAATTTAAATGCCTCCTTCTTCGGCCCAGCAGCGTGGAGCTCCAAAGGTAAGTGCTACCTGGTCCACTGGGCAAGGGGGAATGAAAGTAGGCCCAGGGCAGCGAGACAGCTTGAGGCTGGCGAGATGGCTCGGGGCTCAAGGCCAGTGCTTGGAGCTGGTAAGCTGGCTCAGGCCCAGCAGCGGAGAACTGCCTATGGCCAGCTCAGAGCCGGAGGTGGTGAGCCAGCTGGGGCCACCTGGTTGGCCCCGGTGCAGGCAGCAGGGGTAGCAAAACAGCCAGGGCCGGAGGCACAAAGCCACTTCAGGCCCAGGTCAGGTGCGGCAAGCCAGCCTGTGCTGCCTGGATTGGGGCCTAGGGCCAGCGGGGGGAATCAGTGCCAGCATGGTGGGGGGAGGGTGATTGCCACAAGGGGCAGCTAGGACCCATGCAACAAATATTGGGGGGGGGGGGGCAGCAATGCTCCTGGTGGGGGCCTTTATCATTCAAGTTTGCAGGGTATTAAACATTTCCTGCTACAAGGACCGTGACTCAGAAAACTGCAAGCAGAGAAATTCTTCCCAGGCAGTAGATTATCACTGGAGATACTGAAATGCCATTACTGATTCTGGAGTTCCCACCAACCCTTTGCTTCCCTGGCTTAAAGCCATACACAGGCTACCTAGACAGTACCAAGAAAAGATTCAGCTACCATCAGCAGGTGTAGAATGACAGCTCAATGTGCATTTGGTAGATCTCAGCGTGAGAGATATCCCAGGGGTTATAGCTGCCTGGTGGGCCCTGCATATATGAGAAGCAAAGGAGGAAATCTGGCACCAAAGTGGAAGAGGAATGGCTGTTTGCTGAGTCTGAACAACCAAATAAGGACCACTAATAAAGCTCAACTGGAGCTAGCTGGTTGAGGGAAGCATTTAAAGAGCACTTAATTGCCAACCACAGAAGTGTTCTGTGCTCATCTGGACCTGGAGCTTTTGGGGCTGCTAGAAATGTGCAGTGCTTGCTATACATTTACAAGCATAATGTGCTTTGAGTACCAAAAGCCGTTCTTCAGGCAAGGTGCGCTGTGAGCTAATAAAGGTAAATTTATTCTCTAATAATAGAAATTTATTGAGAGTGACAAAAACAGTGCAGAAAATCAACCTGCAAAAACAGCCAACAATGCAATATAAACTTTATCTTAAAAACGTAAGTTAATAGAACAAGTACAGGAACATTTCAATCTCCCTGCTCACTCCATTGATGATTTGTTAATAGTTATGCTTAAACAAATGTATTATAAATCAAAGCTTCAAAGAGAAACTGCAGAATTGGAATTCATATGCAGATTTGACACCATTGCCTCAGGGATAAATAGAGATCTTGGGTTTTTTTCCTTATTACAACAGGTGATTTGACCTCACCTCCCTCTACATGCTGCTTTCCACTGTTTGAACCTAAACAATTGCTTTGATTTGCTGTAACTGTCTGACCTGATCTATGACTTACACTTCCCTGCATTTATTTTCTTTTGCAAGTTCCCCGTCTTCAAGCATCTGACAAAGGGATTTTCTTCCACAAAAGCTCATGCAATAAATAAATTGGTTGGTCTTTCAAAGTGCCACAGGACTCCTTGTTTGTTATGCTGAACTAGACTAAAACAGCTACCCTTTTGGAACTTGTCATAATCCCAACTATACATATAAAACAACAGGGTCTAAATTACTTGTTAGCACTTAAACAAGATCATGGAGTCATTGTGGAGTTATTTGAAAACATCCTCTAAATGTACAGCACCAATCAAAAAACAATGTTGGGAATCATTATGAAAGAGATATAGAAGACAGAAAATATATCATTTCAGTATTAATCCATGGTATGCCTACATCTTGAATACTACATGCAGGTCTGGTCACCCCATCCCAAAAAAGACAAATTGAAATTGCAAAAAGTACAGAAAAGGACAACTAGAAAGATTAGGGACATGGAAAAGCTTCCAGATGGAGAAATTAATAAGATTGGGACTTAGCTTGAAAAAGGGACAATTAAGTGTAGATATGACAGAGGTCTATAAAATCATGACTGGTGCAGAGAAAGTAAATGAGTAAATATTATCTACTCCTTCACATAACACAAAAACTAGGGGTCATCAAATGAAATTAATAGGTAGCAAGTTTAAAATGAGCAAAAGAATGCATTTCTTCACACAACACAGTCAACTATGGAACTCCTTGTGAGAGGAGAGGATGTTGTGAAGGCCAATGCTATAAAAGGGTTAAAAAAAGAACTAGAAAAGTTAATGGACGATAGGCCCATCAATGGCTATCGGTCAGAATAGCAGAAATCACTATTTGCCAAAGGTCAAGAATGGCCAATAAGATGGATCACTTGATTACCTGTTCTATTCATTCCCTCTGAAGTACCTGGCATTTGCCACTGTTGGAAAACAGGATACTGGGCTAGACCGACCATTGGCCTGACCCAGAATGGTCATTCTTATGTTAGTGCTTTACATGATTCTGGGAAACGAGTGAACCCTTTTGCTGACTCATTATTTCCACCCAAATTGGACACACATCATACAACACTTCAGGCCCAATGAAAGCATTTTGCAAAAATAAGGCCCTTCATTTTCTGTGCAATGATTTTCACTTTTTTTGTTATAAACACAGATACCTTCCCAGGAAATTATAAATAAGAACTAAAAACAAAGTTTATAAACAAATGAAGACAGTCTTATCATGGAAAATTTTATGCAACCTAATTATAAACACAGCTACTAACTTTATCTATAACCACCTGGAGTACAAATCTGATTTAAGCCACCACCACCCACATTTTAAATCTGCTACTTTAGTCAAATTCACCTATGGCCTGATCCTGCACCAGTGCAAGTGATTTACCATTGTGTTGCCACAGGCAAAACACAGTAGGGATGCAGGGGAGCAAGTCTACATCCGCCAACCTTTTTACCTGTCCATCCCTCACACACTGGGAGAGGCTTTTATCTGCCCCAGCTATTATGGTGGAGTAGGAAGACTTCCAGTTCAACTTCTACAAGAGTAAAATTATCAGCTCCTTTCATGAATTATCTTGCTCCCCTGGCTAGACTTCAGTCCATTCATCCTGAACAGGGTCATCAGACCAATTTTACAGCTGGTGCATATGAGACTCTCTACCTAAGTCCAGGAGCAAGATTGGGGCAGGCTCTCTTGCCTACCCTCAGCATCCCACCTCCATATGGCATACAACATAGAAGTGAAGCATGAAGGATGAAAGTCTGAGATGTGGTGTAACAGATGTGCACAGGGGATGGGTGGTGGCAATAAGCAGCTCTTGAAGGGATTCCACAATGCTAATACCTAGCAGAGCAAGGCAGCATCACTATAAGGTGCTCTTGATGCAGGGATGACTCAGCTCAGAGCCTAGATGACACAGGGCCCCAGGTTTAGCCCCTCATGCCACAAGCCCTGCCTACATCTCCCACCATCTTTCCTCCCCATGACACAACACTATTATGATAGTATTTGTTATATAGACAGTATAGTATTTATTTCATCTGATTTTTGTTTGGAAAAACAAGTCACCGTTATCAAAGGCACGGCTAAACAGACCTCTCACCTCATAACAAAGCTCAACAAAAGCTTGGTTCTCATTCATTTTTCTGCATTGTTTACCTAGCTTTCGTTAGAATACAGTTTTTATGAAAAATTCTATAAAAACTGGAACCATTTGAAAGAAGCACTTCATAATTAGTTAATGCTGTTACCCTAGTTTTGTTCTTTATTTCAGTTTGTTTAAATACGTGGCATATTGAATAACTGATAGATGATTTACCTTCCGTAACATTTGGTAATTTACAAGAAATTCAACACCCATCCATTCAATTATAATGAGTCTCTAATTTCCATATGCCTATGAAAAACCTCAAAAAAAGATGTTGAATCAGATCAGTCAGGGTTCTGATGAAGTGCCAGGGTCACCGCACTAGTTCAGCTCCCCATCCCCACCCCACCCCCATATAGGCCCACCACATTTCACCCATCTGCAAGGAGAAAACCCATTCGTGTGTGGGGAGGATGCAAGAAGTACTGAATTTTTGCTTGAGATACTGGATTTTTGCTGTGGGAGAATGAATAGGAAACTGGGATCTGAATTTTCCTCACTCAAACATCAGCAGCTCAGCCGGCTACAAAAAAAAGCGAGTACCACAACACACTCCACTACCAAACTATATCCCTCATCAGGCTCTTTTAATTTCAACTGTGCTTCCTCTTTCAACCTGATTCCCCTCCTTCCACCTGCACTTCCCTCTGCCGTTTGCAAACACCCCCCGCTCACCTGATTGCCCAGCACAGCCACAGCGCAGGCCGTGGACACCTCCTTGGGCCCAAACCAGACAGCAGCGATGCGGGAGGGCAGCCCCAGGATGAAGACCTGGGCCACGGCGCACACGGTCTGGGCCAGCAGGGTTAGCGGGTAGAGGTGCTGCTGGACGCTGGCACACTTCAGCCAGGCGCCCAGGCAGTTGAGGCCGGAGCCCAGCAGGGCGGTGAGGCGCAGGCCCCGCGTGTCCAGCAGCCAGGTGGCCGGCAGGATGAGCGGCACGTAGACCACCATGTAAACCATGGAGAGCCAGTCCACGCGGGCGTAGGAGGCGCGGTAGAAGTGCACGAAGACGCTGCTCAGGATGCTGTACTGGATCCACTGGAAGGCATTCAGCAGCGAGTAGAGGCTGAACACGGCCAGCACCACCAGCCGGCGCCGGGAGAGCCGGGGGACCGCCCGCGCCGCGCCCGAAGCCGGGGAAGGCAGCATGGCCTGCTCCTCTGGGAGCGCCCCCTCCGCGGGGGTGCCGCGCGCCTCGGCCGCCTTCCCCGGGAGGAAGCCATTGGGCTGCGGGGAGGGAGCCGCCACCATCTCCCCCGTCTCCTCCTCTTCTTCCTCTTCCGCCGCCGCCCCGTCCCCCGGCCCCGCCATGGCCGCCCCTTCCCCGCCGCCGCGAGACGCCGGCACACACGCGAGGACCGAGAGATGCCGGCCTGACCTCGGCTCTACAGCACGCAACACGCACGCGCGGCCGCTGGTGGCGACAAGCCTACTATACCGGCTCCCCGCAGCCAATAGGGTGGGAGCCCGTAGAGCAAGTCTCCTCCAATCAAAGGAGAGGGACGGGCTTTACCTGTACATTCCACCGATCAGACACACAGTAGCCAGCAGCTGCGGCTAGAGCCACGTGGAGGCACCACGTGAGCGGGGGTGGTGTCTGCCCGCACTAGAGGGGCGAGTCCCGCTATAGAGTGTTCGCTGCGCCCGGTCCTCCCAGCACAGGCCGCTTGGGAAGTCACGGGAGGACGGCTGGGCCAGGGGTGCTGGGTCCTGGGGAGCGGGATAGAGAGAGTGTCTCCAGTACGGGAGAGGCAGAATCCAGCCCCCTAGCCTAGTTGTAAGAGAAGAGCCCGGCCTCATAAGGAAGGTAGAAGTAACGGGGAGGATCCAGCCCATCGCTTCCCTGGAGGACAGCTCCTCTAGGCTAGGAAGCTAGAGCCCAAAAATAGGAGAGGAGACGGGCAAACACCCTCTGCATAGGGGGAGCCATGGGTTAGGCAAAATGAAGGAAAGAGGCAATCCCTCCTGCCACGGCCTGCTTGCGGGCAGAGCTACTAGCAAGGAAGTTAACCACAGGAACCAAATCAGATGGAAGAAGCTTTTTTTTTTTTTTTTTTTTACAAATGTTCTCTCTTATAACATGTGGGGTAGGGAGCACCAAAATCATAGTTCGCCTAGTGCACCAAAAACCTTTGGGCTGGCCCTGTCCCCCATCCATAGCCAGCCCATGCTCAGGCCTTAAGCCTGGGCAGCCAGCTACTTTCTAGTTTACAGGCTGCCTGTGTAGGAGTAGGCTCCTGAGTAGGCTCATGCGATAAATAAATCTGTCAGTCTTTAAAAGTGCCACAAGACTC
>ML685763.1:7143372-7177357 GCA_007922175.1 Pelusios castaneus | reverse complement strand
GTCGACTTAATAAAAGCCCAGTGTGGACGTGGCTTTGTTTAGGTTGACTTAAGCCTCCTTAAGTCGACCTAAGTTGCCAGTGTAGACACACCCCTAGATTGTTAGCATTTTACATAAGTTAGAGCAGGAGTTCCCAAACTTTCTGCCACCATGACCCCATTTTTATGAAGTCTTTTCTGCTGGGACACCACACACCATGGAAAATGCCATTTTGAAGAGCACTATGTCATTCTCCAAAGGCTATAACTTTACATGCACTCTCTGTGTGAGGTCACAGTGCATGGAGGATGCCATTTTGCTATACAAAATAGTATCTTCTGCAGTCTGACCTCATACACATGGGTGTGTGCAAGGTCATGCCATGCATAGAAAGCCAGTTGATAGGGCAAAATGGTGTCCTCCTCTATGTCCATTGTGATCTCCTCCTCAAAACAGGGAATACCATACCCCATCTGCTGATAGTGGTACCCCATTTGGGGTTACAACCCACACTTTGGGAACTACTGAGTTAGATGGAAGAGTCAGTCAGACACCATGCAGATTGGATCAGACCAAAGCATGGTTCTGTGGTTTTAGGGAAACTTCATTACATTTTAAAGATGACAGCTGGATCAAGCTCAAAAAATGCTACTTCTTTTGTTGCTGAGAAAGAACAAATATTCAATAACAATTTGAAGTTCCTGAAACTTCTCAGTGGAGGTTATCAGCAGGAAGAAAGCTGCATTCCTTGAAGTTCTATGTATATCATACTTAATCCTTCAAGGAGCTCAGAGCCTAACAAAAACCCACGGGAATTATTTATTTAAAGTAATAAAAACAATACCTAATCAAGATTTGAGGCATTCTGACATCACTGAGGCTACCATAAGATCCCAGAAGCATTAAATAAATCATTTCACAGGAACTCAGGCAGCCAGAGACCGGAAACTTCTTTCCACCCTTTATTATTGCAGGAAGCAAAACCATAGTCCTCTCTGTATCAAACAGATGTCTCTTGAAGCGTGTCCTGAATGTCACCAAATTTGGACTATTTAGGATCTGAGGGGAGTTAGTTCCAGGATCCTGGAGCTCTCAGATAGATGCACTTTCTTTTATAGTGAGAGCAGATCCATCTCAAGTGCCCCTGCTGACCACAGGTATGGCAGTATAGCACAGCAAGAAAGGCAATTCTTCAGGTAGGCCTGTCCCAGGCCATTAAGGGCTCTTTAAGTCATAGACAACACCTTAAACTCCATCTGGAGACTAATGGTCAGCCAGTGCAGATCCTGGAGTGTGACAGAGCAGAGGGGATAAACCATGCTGCCAGCCCTGGCCTGGAGCAGGTGTGAGAGTAATTAAGCTGAGTCAGAGCCAGGGTTAACAAGGTGAAGTGAAACAGCTGTTGACCTAGCCAGGAGACTATATAGTCCAGGGCGGGAAAGAAGAGAGGGTTAACCTGTCTCCAAGCAAATGTTCTGCAGTGGAAGCAGTCTAACATTTACAGTCAGGAGAATAAAACAAGAAATACACAGGTAGAAGTCTGGTTTCATTGCATTAATCAATATAGAAAGGAGCATACTATAAATTTATACACACAATCAATAGGTAACAATAGTAACAAGTCTGCCTTACTGGTGTTCAATAGGCAGTTTGAGCCGCTGGAAACATATGCCTCTGTGGGCTGCAGACACAGGATGCGTCTACACTTACAAGTTAGGTCGACTTAAGGACGCTGACTGAAGGTATCCTATGCTACCAGCTGGGCATGCTATACTGAAACGATCTTTTCTAAATGCAAGCTGTTTTTAACATTCTACTAAGTATATCGACTCACTGAATAATACAGTAGTGTGTTTGTGAAAGACAGTATAACAGCCAAGCAGGTGCCCGACTGGTAATGTAGGATACCTGAGTCAAGAACATCCTGTGGTCCCGTTCTCATAACCATTAACTAAAGATCTTTGGTAGATGTGATGGGTTGGGGTTTTCTCTCTTTATCTATTCTAGACAGTAATAGAGTGCTCACTGCCATGGTATCTGAGTCCTTCTGAGAGCTGGTGTGGAAGGCAAAGGGATTCACTACTCTAGAAGATCAGAAAATGGACAATGGGGCAGATGGCAGTTTGGATACAGAATGGCCCAGTCTCTCAGCACACAAAATTGGCCATTTGGCACAGGAATCCGTAAGTGAACAGCCTTATGATTCCTTGGAAGCTTGGCCCCAATTATCCAGCAAAGAAGGGCTGGTGTGACTCAGTTAACACTGGCAGTTGATCAGCTGGATGGATCATGGCTCTGAGCAAATCCAGGCACTCCTCTCCCACAAAGCATTTAGGTGTCTTGTATTGGCAGCATTTTAAGCCCTTGTCAGGGATGCAGCAAGGGATGAGGAGGAACTCAGCTGGCACTATGTAGCAGTCCTGGGCATGCAAGGGGGTCAAATACAAGAAGTCCACCTGAGGACTGCTAGCACTTGACTATCCTCCATTTAAACTGGTTTTATGCCCAAATTATGCTGACAGCACACCACAAAGTGGCCACATTGCACCAAAGGATTTGGTCTTTTATTTTTCCATAGATTTAGTTTTAAAAGATTGCTGCTGAACCCGTTTCTTTCCTTCCCCTTTTTTGGTTCACATTTGTCTTCCTCCGCCTGAATTTTAAGAGCAATTTTTAATCATTTTAATTGTATTTGTTTCTATTCTCCTGTACTGTGCCCCAAGCATCTTGGGAGAGGCACTTTATATATACAATTATCCTCATTCTCATCCTCAGATATAGGGTTTGCATGCTGAATACCTGTTGATAGTTAGTTACATAGCAAAGGGAGACGAGAATTAAGTTTTATGCTCTTTGTCTTCCACGTTCCTGATGTTAAACTATATATCATCATGTAAAAATAAACGTAGATTTTATATTTAATACTCTTTTCCCCCTAAATGGTCACTTATCAAGTACAGTGGAAAGTCATTTATCTAATGGAATAAATAAAGGGTCTGAGCTGGAGAGAGATGATTTCATTTACACTAGTGTAACTCTACTGACCACTGGAGTTACACCCGAATAACAGAGAACAGAATCTGAGTAGTGGAAGTTATTCCAATAAATGACATGCACTGAGTGATGAAACTTGAATTTGGATAAGGGACTTAGATGAGAGGGTTCAAATAAAAGGGTCTCTGATGTGTTACACATGCCTGCTCCTGCCCCCATCAAAGCCTGTGACAAATCTCTCTCTGGTTGAAGTCCTGCCCCAAATGAATTGTGTGAGAGTTTTGCCATTCATTTCAAGAGGCCAGAATGTCACCCTCTGACTTCATTCATGAAGAAGGACATAAAATGGAGCCCATTGTGGTTTTATTTGGGGAGCACAGCTAAGTTCTTATCCAAAAGATGAAACGTACAGATGGAAAATAAACTCCCTTTCTATAACAATTCTTTCAGAAAAAATGCCAGTGAGTCTCATAGGCTACGTCTACACTGGCAATTTAAGTCAACTTAAGGAGGCTTAAGTCGACTTAAATTAAGCCACATCCACACTAGGTTTTCCTTAAGTCGACTCCTTAAGTCGACTTAAGGACGGTGTGGACATGGAGTAACCCTTAAGTCAACTTTATTAAGTTGACTTAACAAAGTGGACTAAGTCGACTTAAAGCTAAGTCAACTTAGTCCACTTTGTTAAGTAAACTTTAATAAGGTCGACTTAAAGTCAACTTAAAGTCGACAACCTTTTTAGTGTAGACATAACCATACATTTTTAACAAAACAAACAAGGAGTTCTGTGGCACTTTTAAAGACAAATAAATTTATTTATTGCATGACCTTTTGTGGGTAGAATCCTACTTAATCAGACACATGAAATGGAGATTACAGTATGAAAGTGGATGTATAAATGCAGAGAAGGGTAAGTCACAAAGTCAGTTCAGATTTTTTTTCAGCAAACCAAGCAAGTTGTTTGGATTCATACTGTGGGATTTTTAATGACTCAGCTGGAGAGAAACATCAATCAATCTAGTCTCTTGACATAGATTCTGGCTCCCAGATGTAAGCCACCTTCTGTTGTTGTTTTTCTTTTAATCTAAAAACCATTGAATATTTGGTTTATTTTTAAACTTCAGTCAAAACAACCCATTATCTTTACTAATATGCTTTACCGCCCCCATTCTCCCTGGGAGCTGTGATTTAGGAAACAGGTGCTGAGCTCAGTTAAGATTTGATGCTAAGTTTAGCTGTTTTGCTATATCCAGCTGTAATGCAAAGACCTTCTACTGCTCCTCATTTTGCTGGGATGTGGACGCAAACCATGGAGTCAAGTCTAGCCCTCTTGGCAATGAGAATCAGTTGGGGATGATAGAGTTTGTGGAAGCTTATGTAAACTCCAGAATGCATGGAGATTTAATGTTTTCACTACGTTATTCTCCAAGTGCAATGCGCTACTAAGAGAAGCCATTATAGCTGAGACAAGATCAGAAGGCACAACAATTCCTATAGAAGGTATTGTACTTGGGGATATACTAATATATGGATCTAGAATAAGCTATACTGTATATAAGATAACATTAATTATAGACATGTTTTGCTGGTAAAAATCCATAGCAGTTCATCTAATCTCCCTACTCTTGTGCATCTACGCCATCTCCAATAGTTAATCATGAAAAGACAATCTGAAGCCTGATTCTTTTCTCACATTATGTGAGGAGTTTGGTTGTTTTTTTAAATCTATTAAAAGTACTATTACTATACTAAAAGTATCTATTTAAAGTACTATTTCTGTTCATCAAAAGGAACGTAAGCCTCATAAACCACAGATTACAATATATTGCACAGGCCCTCATACCAGAGCAATAGCTGAATCAAGAAAACCCTAGTAATAAAGAAATCAAAAAAGCACTCCACCTCTGACAACTACCTGCTTATCTTTGTGCTTCTTAAAGACTGGAAGGTCAGACTCTATGTCCTGTAATAAACCAGCTATTTGTTAAAAGACCAGTGGGGGAAAAGAAGGTCCTGGCATGTAAATGAAGGTGCAAAACCAGACATGTGTACACCATGTTGAGGACAGCAGTATATGGAAAATATTAAAATTATATAGTGAATTGTCCAACAGCAACTGCATTTTTTAGTATCTATTCTTTAAAGAGGATGATTAAAATTTAAAAGGAAGAGATTTGCCCATTTTTGGAAAGCATTATAGATGTTAAAGAAAAGCTAGCTCAGAAAACACTGTTGTAAAAGTCAGAGTATCAGGAAATTTGGTGTGTCAGCTGCCATACTCTTGACATATGATTCTGGCGGATCTCATCAGCTAAGCAGGACTAGGCCTGACTGACTGGCTCTGGACTGAGAGACCTCCATGGACACGATAGTGGCGCTGGTGATGTAGTGGTCCTCTGACAGTTCAATCCTGAAAAGCACTATGTTTCTTCTCAATGGATGGTGAAGAGATTCCCATAAATGCTGGTGTAGCTTCAACGCCTGGATAAGGAATCATTCACTGGTGTATCCCAGGACAGCCGATTCTGAGATGATAGGGTGTTGCAGTGGTATTTTTCCAACAATTCTCACTCTGCCGTGCTGCCCAGAGCCAGCCACACAGCCTCACTACTGTGGAGAGCACAGACATGGGACAGGGCATGGCCATAATACCCTGGAGATGAGTTGATTCAGTGTACCTTCAAGGCAGCCTTGGGTGGCAAGGCTCCTGTGAAGTCCCATGTGAAATGCAAAGTGAAATTCCACTGATGGAATCCCCACCAAGGATAGTAGCAGGATTTGCATTTGTCCTTCCCCAAGGATGAAAGCCGCAATATGCAAACTCTCCTGTTGCAATTTGCATCCCAGGTGCCAGAAGAGAAAGGCCACAGTTTGTAGTATGCAAAAGCAGCAATATAAAGCAAAGGTAATCACTGTTATCACACAGGGCTTGTCTACATAGGAAGTGAGTGTGCAGCAAGCTAGGGTGTGAATTTACAGTGCACTAGCTGCTCCACATTATCTTCCTGTGTGGACATACTTATTGTGCATTAAAAAAGCACCATTGTTCACTTCAGCCTTTTGGTTTTTGTGAACTTCAGCTTTCCAGTAAAAGGTATTACCTCACCCATTATCTCTCTAATATTTTGGCACCAATATGGCTGCACCTACACTGCATAGGGGAAATCATGACCATCATGACTGCACAGCAACTTCTGGACGCCAGTCAAGGAATTGTCCTCATGTCTATTGACAAAGAGCTGTGGTAATGGCTTTTGCACCCAGGAAGGATGGAAAACAAGGTAAAGTCATCAAATAAATAGGGACTTGCTTGAAGTCTCCTTAAATAGATTTTATCATCTGCTTCCAGTCCTGTAACTAACTCATTTTCAAGACCATGCAATATTTTTTTCATTTTCTTACTTTTTGCTTAGTCTCCAAAAAAGCCTGTAATAATTCTGTGGTCGGCCAGAATTCACATTTGTCACTGTGTTGCACACCAAGGACACTCAGAACTTCACAGGGATGAAATTCAGATCTCCCTGCTCTGAAAGCACAGGCCCTTACTACTTAATGGAGAGTTTCCTTTAGCTGTTAACTAAATAGGACCTAGGATGCATGGATCTGATTCCACCCAGCAGAGAACAGCATCAAACATGCATACAGGATAGGTTTGTTTGTTTTCAATACATTGGTGTTAATTGACTTGTACATTATCTTTATTAAAGTTGAGCTCAAAATAGAAGTGTCTACATTCACCCACATGACAGTTGTAGACACAGTACTGCCAGTTCAGAGAGTTCTGCCCCACAGATTTGAAGGGGTCCAGTAGTTGAGTTATAAATAATATCCACATGAAGAAATTCATTCAATTCAGTAAAATTAATGGGAAGTTAGGCAAGTCACCTGGATAATAACACTGTGATGTCCATCTGCACTGCCCTGAATTGGATGAGCCCGAAGACATCCCAGGACAAAGGGCTTGTACACACGATCACTTTATTGCGCATTAAAAATCATTACCACGCGATACCAACAACAGCGTACACACGTGCAATAGGGCTGTTGCGCGTTAACTGCCTTGTTGTAGCGCAATACAAAAACCACCTCGACAAGGGTGGTAGCAGTTAACGCGGAACAGCTGTTGCGCCTTTCCACTCGTGTGTACGCTTACCGCGCAATGACTGGCCTCCGGAACTGTCCCAGCATTCCAAAGTCATCCTCTCTGGTCTTCCCCCCACCCGCTCTGTGGCCGTGATGAAACAGTCCCCGCCCTGATCAGATTCCTGGGATTTTCGAATTTCTCGTCTGTTTCACTTCCTGTTCTCTTCCTCCTGGAGTGGAGTGCAGCTCCGATCATCAGTAGCAATGGCGGCCCGTCGTGGAAGACGTGCACCCCTTTGGAGCATGGCAGAGGTGCTGGACCTGATCAGCATCTGAGGAGAGTCCGCTGTGCAGGCACAGCTATGCAGCAGCAGGCGAAATTATGATACATTTGGCATAATTTCTCGGGACATGTCAAAGAGAGGTTATGAGAGAGACACTGTGCAGTGCAGATCAAAGGTGAAGGAGCTAAAAATAACCTATCACCGAGCGAAGGAGGCAAACTGCTGTTTGGGATCAGTGCCTGCTACATGCAGGTACTACAAGGAGATCGAAGCCATCCTCAGTGGGGACCCCACAACCAGTGCAAAGAGTCCTGTGGACACATCAGGCCCCCTCATCCACTGAATGCCAGAGCCGAGCAGGATGAGGACGTGATCGATGAGGAGGAGGAGATGGAGGATGACCTGGAGGAGAGCGCAACAGCGTGTAGCCAGGAGCTCTTCTGCACCCCTGCTGAGACGTCCACCCAAGACATGAATTGCAGCGTGTCCTCTGAGGCGGCAGAGGGGGGTTCAGGTAAGTTTCTCTTTCGTGCAGCTATGGCTCCTGCTAAAAAATCATTGTCCGGGGTGGGGGTGCTTGCTGTCTCGGTCCCTGCTGTGCGCGCTCTTTACTCTGCATTCATTAGAAGTGCATCAACACAAGCAGTGATTGTCAAAATATCATCTGTATTTAGACAACAGAGTCCTGTGGCACTTTTAAAGACTAACAGATTTATTTATCGCATGAGCTTTCGTGGGAGAAAATCCCACTTCATCAGATGCTTTGAAGATAGGAAAGTTACAGAGTGGTAGGAAATTAAATGCAGGGGAGTGTATGACATAGCATCAGGTCAGGCTGTAACAGCAAATCAAAATAGGTGTTAGGACTCAAAACACTGGGGAACAGCACATAGAGGAGGGGGAGGTCAAATCACACGCTGCCAACTTTGCCCTCATATCTACACTGATGACACCATCACAGGGCCTAATCATGCCACCTACTCCATCAAGGGTTCGTTCACCTGCTCATCCACCAATGTGATTTATGCCATCATGTGCCGGAAATGCCCCTCTGCCTTATATATTGGACAGACAGGACAGTCTCTGCGCCAAAGAATCAATGGACACAAATCTGACATCAGAAATTGCAACACTGCAAAACCTGTAGAGGAACACTTCAATCTCCCTGCTCACTCCCTTGACGACTTGTTAATAGCTGTGTTGAAACAGATGAATAACAAATCACAGCTTCAAAGAGAGTCTGCAGAACTCGAACTTATATGCAAATTTGACTCAGTTGTCTTGGGGTTAAACAGGGACTATGGATTTTTCTCGCATTACAACAAGTGATTTGACCTCCCCTTCCTCTATGTGCTGTTCCCCAGTGTTTTGCATCCTAACACCTATTTTGATTTGCTGTTACAGCCTGACCTGATGCTATGTCATACACTCCCCTGCATTTAATTTCCTACCACTCTGTAACTTTCCTATCTTCAAAGCGTCTGACGAAGTGGGATTTTCTCCCACGAAAGCTCATGCGATAAATAAATCTGTTAGTCTTTAAAAGTGCCACAGGACTCTGTTGTCTTTCTACAATAGACTAACACGGCTACCCCTTTGGATTCTGTATTTAGGTCACTAAAGGTTTCCTCGATGTACCGCCAGAGCCTCCTACTCAGGTTAGATGGGATAGCGTATGTGTCCACGCTCCCGTAAAAAGATACTCGGCCGCGCCAGTTGCAAAGCATAGCACTGGGAACCATGGCAGCACACAAGGCAGCAGCTTACAGTCCCGGCTGGCATCCGGTGGCATGTAGAATATGTATTCTAGCTGACAGGGGCACTTTGAGAAGAGAGATATCGGGTTCCATCTGTGTGCCCTGTGCAGAATGTTAGCCCCCAGTAAGGTTTCTATTAGGATGTACCTTGTCTGCTTCAGCAAAGCATAGGATGTTGACTGCCCTGTATCTTCCAGTGGAATGTGCTACTGGAAGGTTACATTGGTTATCTAGGCTATGTGTTAACAATAGCTTTCTTCTTTTTTTTATTAGATTCGACCTTCACAAGGCCGGTGTCTACCCCAGCTGACTGCATGAGAAACATTTGGCGGCGTGCTCAAAGAAACAGGGAGGATATGTTTCAGGACCTGCTGAAAACAGCACAGGAATCCGTGAGGGAGAATCGAGCCTGGAGAGAGGAATCCCAACAGAGGAGGCAGAAACACAGGGACGAACTGATAAGCGTCATGAAGGAGCAAACGCAACTGCTCAAAAGCATGATTGCTCTGCAGACCCAGGCGATTAACGTACGGGCTCCACTCCAGACACTTCAGCCGTGTCTGCCTCCCACACCCCGTAGTCCTTCAAAGCATTTATGAAGGCCACCCGTCCCCCTGGTATACTGTAACATCCAGTCCCCCCCACAGTTACTTTTTAGAGACCCGCAGCTACACCTACCTGTAATCCCTCCAAAACCCCCCAACCACCACCCCCTCTCTTTTATCTTTTAATAAAAACAGTAACAAAAAATTTGAAGAGTGGCTTTATTTGTACACAGTGAAAATCTCATAAGGTGCACTTGATGCGTCCTTGAAGTGAACTACGGGACAACATCATTGAAATGGTCCCTGAGTGCCTCCCTTATGCGAGCAGCTCCTCGTTGGGCCCCCCTAATACTCCTAGTGGCTGGCTGTTCGTATGCTGCCTTGAGGCGCTGTGCCTCCATAGCCCAGCCCGGGGAAAACTTTTCTCCCCTATTTTCACAAATGTTATGAAGGACACAGCACGCTGCAATTACAGCAGGGATGTTGTCCTCGCCCAAGTCCAGCCTCCCATACAAACAGCACCAGCGCCCTTTTAAGCGGACGAAGGCACACTCCACAGTCATTCTGCAGCGGCTCAATCAGTAATTGAACCGCTCCTTGCTGCGATCCAGGTTCCCGGTGTACGGCTTCATGAGCCATGGCATCAGTGGGTATGCTGGGTCTCCAAGGATGACTATGGGCATCTCCACATCCCCCACAGTAATTTTTTGATCTGGGAAGAAGGTACCCCCTTGCAGCTTCCGGTAGTCCAGTGTTTCTGAAAATGCAGGAATCATGCACCTTTCCCGACCACCCAGCACTGATGTCCGTAAAACGCCCCTTGTAATCCATGAGTGCTTGCAGCACCATGGTGAAGTAGCCCTTCCTGTTTATGTACTCGGTCGCGAGATGGTCTGGAGCCAAAATCGGGATGTGTGTGCCATCTATGGCTCCCCCGCAGTTAGGGAATCCCATGGCAGCAAAGCTGTCCACAATCTCCCGAACATTGCCCAATGTCACCGTCCTCTGTAGCAGAATGCGATTGATGGCTCAGCACACTTGTGAAAGAGCTAATCCGACGGTGGACCTCCCGACTCCAAACTGGTTTGCAACCAACTGGTAGCAGTCAGGAGTCGCCATCTTCCACACAGCAATCGCAACACACTTCTCCACGGTTAGGGCTGACCTCATGTCGGTGTCTTTACGTCACAGGGCAGGGGCCAACTCTGAATACAGTTCCAGAAAGGTTGCTTTCCGCATTCGAAAGTTCTGTACCCACTGCTCGTCATCCCACAGCTGCATAACAATGCGATCCCACCAGTCTGTGCTCGTCTCTCTCAACCAGAAACGGTGTTGCACCATGTGCAGATGATCGGTGAAGGAGCTGAGCAATGCGGTGCTGTTGCTCTGCAGGGCATCGATCAGCCCCTGCTCCTCGGCGTCCTCGTCTGATTCGGAGCTCATTGCGTACTGAGCAACCAGCCGAGATGTATTTAGAATGCTGAAGGTGACACTGGAGATTAGAGCAGTTGTGATTGCTCGCAAGTAGTGCGTCACTGCACTGTTGAAAATAGGCACGAGTTGCTATTGGCAACGAGGAAGACGCAAGGGGAACACAGTGCACCACAGGAAAATGAGAGTTTACCCATGGTGCTTTGCATTCCTTTCCTTCATCCCAGGATTCCAAGCGCCAATTGAGGGAAAACTGAACTGTGGGATAGGTGCCCAGAATTCATTGCGCTACACTGCGATATTGCAAAGAATTCTGTTGCGTTGCAAGGAGCGACATGTGTACGCGCTCTCCCGCAATAAAGGTCACGTGTTTTTTATAGCGCAATTGCCATGTTGCGCTTTAATCTGATCGTGTGTACATAGCCTAAGTCGACTTAACGTGTCTACACTTAAAATTAAAGTCGACTTAAAGGGGAACTTACAAAGTCGACCTAGAGCGTCCACACTGGATGCTCTAAGTCAACTTAGTGGGGCTAGGGGGACCTTGGGCAGGTCCACGGTGGCGGGGGGGGCACCCCCAGTGTGCAATGGGGCAAAGGGGGACAGGGACCCGGGCTGGACAGAGCCCTGTGTGTGATGCTGTCTGGATTTACGGAAGTATTTATGATATTATTTTCAATGGATATTTCATAAATGCTATAATCCATAGGAACTATGTCATGTTTGGTATCAATAGAAAGGTAGTAGTTTGCTGGGAATGATTATATAGTTTATGTCTAGGAATTCTATTTCGATGAGAAGATAGGAATTTGATGTTAATATCCATACTTTAACTTGTGTCATTCTGGAGGAATGTCTTAGATGGGAGGGTGTGAACAACCATTGTCTCCTTAATGTTTAGGAATTTTCCAGGGATAATGGTCCCAGGGAGTATCCTGATGAGCCATTAAGGACATAAAGAATACAACCATTGTGTCCTTAATGGTTCATCAGTTTACTCCCTGGGACCATATCACCTGTCGACTTAGGGCTACCCCAGGGCTACACTGGCTTAATTCGACTTTAAAAAGTCGAATTAAGCCTTAGGTCAAGTAGAAAGGTGGTTTAATAAAGTCGGCTTAATTTTCATTAAGTCGACTTTATTTTGCTTAAGTCGACTTAAGCAAGCTGCTTAAGTCGACTTAAGGAAACTGTAGTGTAGGCGCAGGGTAAATTAAGTCGACTTAAGTAAAGCTTAAGTCGACTTAATTTACAAGTGTAGACGCAGCCTTAGTGTTTAGTTAAGCAGGCAGCCATAATATTAATTCAGAGATGAGATCTAACCCTTCTTCCATATTTATTTAAGTGACTAATATGAATCTATATCTGGACCAGAAACCTGAATGTGTAGCAAGATATAAGAGGGATCCATCATACTCACAACTTGCATGTATATTTAGCCTATTATTTGACAGTAAAACCTTGCAGCTAGGACAAGACAAGTTTTTTGATTGCACAAAAATGGAAGTTGTTGAGACATAATGTAATTGCAAATTTTAAACATTTCTGGGTCTATTTCCAGAGAAATTTCTGAAGTTTGGGAAACAATTTCAATGCATTCTGTGTTGTCACTTCTATAATTTCTTCCACTGGGATTCCTTTCATTTTGGCAACATATTCTGCAGCAATGAAAATATTCTTTGGTTCATTTCTCACCTTCAATGTACAAAAACAGAGAATAAGTTAAAGATCGTCTCATATGACATCAATTTCAGATTCAATATATTTTCAAAACCAGTTGCTGCTAATAATTTCATATGTACCAACTGGACCTTAAGTGTAATTTCTCAGTTATATTTGCTCATTCTCCACCAGTTTCCTCTCAGACCTGGTCTACACTATGCGGCTAAGTTGGTGGGAGATATGCAATCTGCATGCCGCAGAATGCGTATCTCCCGTCAACTTAGTTCCTTTGCCTTACTTCCAGATCTTCACTCACCTGCGTTAACTTGAAGGGCTCTCCCTTTGACGCAGCGTTCCTCCACTTGGAGGGGTGGAATTACTGCATCGATAAGAGAGAGCTTCCAGGATCAATTGAGCAGGTCTACACTAGCTGCTCAATCAATCCCACCGCATTTTCAGTATAGAGAAGGCCTCAGTCTATTCCTGCAATTGAAAAGTCTTCTCCTGTGCAGTCCCTGTCTTTGGGAACTGGCTCCTTGTATTACTCTGCCATCTCTTCAAATTTCATCTGATGATGTCTTTCCTCCCTAGTCTCTGCCTATTCAATTTTTGCCCTCTGTTACTATCCTCAGTAAGCTACATTTCTGGAAATGCAGAAGTGGAGAAACCAACAATTTACCTGTTTTTCAGGACCTAGTGCCGGAGAGTCGGTTTCTAAGCACATACTTTCTAAGGGCAACTGCTTCACAAGCTTCTGCTTCTTAAAGGAAACAAGAAAGCTATTAAATACCTCATTTATTCAAACTATGGGGAAAAAAGCAGAGCGAGAGAGACAGCTATGTTTTGTGGTAAAGATATGTCAGTAATATATGTGGGGACCCAGAGGCGGCCTTTAGCTATTGGGGGCCCTAGGCAAAGGCCCATTGCGGGGCCCTCTATAGGCCCATTGTGGGGGCCCTACTCCCAGCACTCCTTGCTCCCCGGCTCCCCAACCCCAGCTCCACCCTCATGGCCCTGGCCCCCTGAGCCAGCTCCTCTTCCTGCTGCCGATCAAGGAAGATGCGGCTTTTGGGGTAGGTGAAGCAGGCAATGGGGCCCTTTACTGCTCGGGGCCCTAGGCGTGCGCCTGCTTCACCTACCCCAAAAACCGCCTCTGTGGGGACCTTGTAACTGTATTTTTCTTAACTGCACAATTCTAAATGATAAATATGGTCAAGAATACATAAACTACTTTTTCATAAAGTCTTCATAAAATACATGATTCCACCCCAGTGAAGCACTGCCCCAATTATTGTCTATTAAATCAAGTAATATTATGGAACATAAAAAAAGCCCTACAGTAGGATTGCAAAATAAAGCACTCAAAAGCTCAGACTTACCAGAATCAAAGTTGCCTGTTCAACCCTAATTCATCCTCTTTATGTAAATATTTTATGATACAATATTTAATTATATGCTCACATACTATTTTTTCTCTTCCCGATCTTGTCCCACCTTTCAGCCCCAGGATTCTTGTCCCAATCTATTCCTGCATCCCAGTCTGGCTCTTGACCCTTCTGCATTCAAATCAAGCAGCTGCTTCCTCAGCCAGCTCTTGGGCCCGGCAGGGGATTACTGAGGGTGCAGGAGAGACAAATTCCCTGCTCTCAGTTCAGGTGCCCATACCCAGCACAGCCTGCAGCAACACAGAACTGCAATTGCAGGGAAAGTCCTGCTCAGGCTAGGGCTGAAGAATGCCCAGTATGGATGGGATCTTTGAGGAATTGAGCTGCTAAAATCTAAAGTCTGTCCTGAGCATGTGCAAACTTGGAGGTTTTTGTGAACATATACGTTGGCCAAATTCACCTGAACAGCACAAGACTTATTACTGAAACACAAGCCACCTCCCTACCTAATGTCAAGGCCCAGCTCCAAAGCATGGGGGTGCTACAGCTTTCCAAAGAAAAGTTTACCAGAAATTTTAACACGGGCAAGACAATGTTATAGGGCCTCTTTAACAAAATCAGCATAACCAAAAGTAGTATTTTCTCATTGTGATAAAAGGAGGGTCACAGGCTGAAACCCCAAATACTGAGATAGGACCTGCCCCTTTGAACTTTACCTGTTCACTTCTTATAATGGAAGGAGGAATGGAGAAGAAATATCCAGCCTTCACCCCTTCTATTGCCACAGACGGCTTCCCATCAAATGCATGGAGCAACACCCTTTCGGCACCTACAGAGAGCTAAATCAATTAGGAAGTCACCATGTTCAAGGTTGGACTATGATTTCATCTCCCAGTACCAGAACCGATGGTCTCCCTGTATTGTACTGCGACTGAGGGGAGCAGAGTCAAAACTGCTCCTGCGAAGCCACTGATTAGCAATGCTAGCACAGTTGGTGCTATGGTGCCAGACAGATAGTTTATAATCAGAAGGAGGGGCTGGGTCTGGGGAAAAGCAAGTTACAAGAGGAGCCATGTTGGGAGATATGATGGGGATTGCAAGCAGAGCCAGTCTTGGGAGGGAGGGGGGCAGACAGCAGCATGGGAACAATTCTCATCTGCTTCTCTTGGAAGCAATGCAATCTCAGAAAAGGACCAAGAAGTTTCTGTCAGGATTGACATCATAATTTGAATCCCACAGAGAAAGGCAAAAATTACATTCACTTTCCTTCCTTTCTTATTTTTACAGGTTTCCCCCCACAAAGGAAGGCAAATAGGGCAATGGTGAAGAGATGAAAAAGACCTATTGGATCACTGAGTCTGTTCCCTTACTGTACAGGATACTGTACCCCAAACAGTGTGTATGTGATATTAAACTGCTACAACACTTGATCTTAGTTCAAGACATAAGAGATACCAGAGTCTGTATTTATCATCAACCTATTGTAATAATAGGTTCATGTGCTCCAAGACTTAAGCTGTGGAAGTATCATATAGTTAATTGCCTGTAAAAACAACGAGAGTCCTGTGGCACCTTAAAGACTAACAAATTTCTTCAGGCATAAGCTTTCGTGGGCTCCAACCCACTTCGTCAGATGCATCAACTTGCATCTGACGAAATGCGTTGGAGCCCATGAAAGCTTATGCCTGAAGAAATTTGTTAGTCTTTAAGGTGCCACAGGACTCTCGTTGTTTTTGCTGTACACAGACTAACACGGCTACCCTTCTGTTAATTGCCTGTAACACTATTTGAAATGTTTTCAAAGTTTCCACCTTTTAAAAATAACAAAAGCAGAATTTCAAATATCACCCTGTTATATTCTGTGCAGACAGTGAGCATGGACATGGATCTGTCAGAAGGTTTATTTGAAATGGAAAATGACCAGTGGCTAAGGCAATCTGAACAGCTCTTCAAACAGGAAAATCCAATAAATCAAGATTACAGTACTTTGAGAAGGACTGATATGACTGTGCCCATCAGGCTTTGTGTACACAAATTGATGCACATGAAGACAGAAGGCTATAGTAAAATTGAAGAAAACCTGCTGAATTTTTAGTAACATAAGGTAAGCCAAAAAAGGTACCGTGTTCTTTTAAGAGGTTAATGGTTGGTCTTCCAGCTGAACGAGAATGGACGTTTCTAATGAAGAAAACAAAAGGTGGCATTAGGAAATTAAGTAGAGGGTTTTACCATTTTTTAAAAATAAGATTAACTTTTTTTCTACAGTAATTTCACCAAGAAAGATTCCCAAAGACCTTTACAAATATATATAAAAAGATCACTTCAGCCATCATGAAAAGACAGCACCTACAGTCTAGGACAAGAAGTGAAGAACATTACTGCATGCAGCTGAAATTACAGGGGGTATTTTAAGTAAGCAGAATGTAACTACCACTTTGGAATTTGGCCAGACAATGAAGTCAATATCCTTATTTTTTTATGTGCTATTGGCTCTTTAATAACTACAGATATGGGGGAATTTGATTTTAGGTTTCTTCGGAAACACAATACCCCTGTCAGTATAAACAAGACCTACAAAGGCAAATCCAGTTTTTTCGCTAACTGAATCTGTTTGATCAAGACTTGTCTTTGTTCTTCCTTCTGTTCCTCAGTGCTGGCAAATCTGGGAGTGAAATCTAGTCCAACCTACAGTATAAGAGGAGAAATAAGAAAGTTTCACTGACCTGATTATTTACTGAACTGCAGTCTATTATGTAAAGGAGACAGTTTTTCAATCCTGAAAGTCAATTTAAAATGTATACATTTAGG
Organism: Pelusios castaneus; assembly: GCA_007922175.1. Taxonomy (NCBI): domain Eukaryota; kingdom Metazoa; phylum Chordata; order Testudines; family Pelomedusidae; genus Pelusios; species Pelusios castaneus. The sequence goes on along the minus strand of ML685763.1, from coordinate 7,160,429 downwards.
AAAGATTGCCATTAAAATGAGCTCTACTGCAAAGTCTTATCAGTGATTTAACACTGAATTTATTTTCAACTCTGAAAGTGTTTGAAAGACCCAAGAGCTTTAGTCTACATTTTAACCTATATATGACCTATAACCACTAGTTAATGATGATTTCAAACTAAAGCCCTGTACCCAAAATCCTCTACATTCCAAGAAAAGCTCAGATTCAGATCTGAACCTACAGCTCAAGCCCATTTCTAGTGAAGTCAGCCAGCTGTTCAGTATTTTAATTAAATATTTTCAGTTGATTTTTCACGCTTGTGAAAGGTCCATAGCTGTATCAACCAAAGTCCTTGACTTATCTACAAAACAGGTACAGCATAGCAAATTTACCTTTAGTGACACCATATCAGTGACACTAAACTCTAAACACGATGTCAGAGAGTAAGTCAAAGGGCATCCAGATGTAATAGTTCATGATTATTTAATTCTCTCTGCTAAAACTGTTAGCAAGATTGTCATGTGTTGGTTTTGAGCTATGACCATGTGGCCTGCAGGAAGTGGACTCAAGACATCAAATGCCTGTCATATAAAACACTATAGAGCTATTCTCCTTCAGGTCCTGTAATAACTGCTCACATAGCATTACCGTGCTCTAATATTGCTCTGCTCTATTCCACCCTGACATACAGTGGTAAGTCAAATGAACACTACATATTCCTTACCTATTGCAGCATGCATTTTGAGGGTCAATAAATTGACACTTGTCATTTTATGTCAATACATTCATACATACCGGTACATTACTTCTAAAGTACTGTGGAATCCACTGAGAGGAAGTAACAGTTTTACTAATATTAATTAAGCAAGCTTCAAACTACAACAGCATATAAAAATCACACTGCAGTTTAGGGCAGGAAGAAAAGGAGAATCCCAGCCAAACAGAACTGCTGAGGCAAATTAGAAAAGCAGAATACGTGTACCTCAATGGGAATTTGATCATGGTTAACTTCTGTAATCTTATGAAAAGTGCCATGGGACCTTTAATGAACTGAGGTCATTAGGATCTTGGTTTTATATCTCATCCTAAAAACAGCACCTTTCAGTACTGAGCTGAGATATGGTCCAGAGACACTGCTGCTGAATCACCAAATGAATCACACATACTGCTTTCTACCCCCTAAATGGTCAGTGGAGATCTCCTATCCAAGTACTAATCCAGCTTGACCACACTTCACAACACAACTTGGCAGGACTGCAAGTGAAAGGTATTTATATTTAAGATACTGTATTTCATACCAAATCAATATTAACTAAATATACAGTAAAAAGTATCTTTTAAAACCTGCTCCTTTTTATTCAATCTTTATGACCAAGTTTTATTGGCACACTCTCCCATTGGGTTGAATCGACACCATGAATTAATCTCAGCAGAAAAGGGGAGCAACAAGGAGTTGGATGGAATTCGAAAAATGGGAAGTATAACTGAAAAATCCTGAGAGAAAAAGGGGGAACTGGACAGATTGAGGGCAGGGGAGAAGGAAGACGAAAAAATGTTATTACTATATTTTGTTCTTATTTTTTTTTTCTGGCTAGTTTCTTATTGCTTTTGTCAGGGAATTTTAGGGGGTCCTCCTGGTCAAGAGGACCTGAGTAGACACCCCCACCCAGAGGCTCGTTCTCCAGCTGAGACCGAATAGACGGAGACCGAGGGCGTGTGATCAAGCTTTATTCAGCTGAATGGCAGTCTGACACTCAGAGTAAAACTCCAAGGTAGAGCGCCCCGAATAGAGTTGCTTTAAACTTTTATAGTTTTTTGGTTACATTCATTTACATAGACAGATAATAATAAGAGACAGGCTGGATCAAACAAACTCTTTGTTTTACCTTCGAAAGACATATACATGTCCATTGATGATGGATGTATGTAGGATGCTCTTCTTAGAGATAACATTTGTTCACAAGTTGTTTTCACAGTATGTTTCTAAATACTCCCTAAGTTTATCAAAATTTACGGTACTTAACAGCCTTGACAAGTTTATCACACTATAGGGGAGGAAGTTATGCACATAAGCAAACATTCTAATTAGTCAACAGCCCTTGAGGGGCAGGGGAGACAGTTAGTTCAGCATTCTTTACATTCTAAGCACACTGAGAGAAAAACAAGCAGGACAACGTAATAGATATTAGGACAAGACAGACTCCATTTTTATATTCCCTTTCACTATGTGAATGGTAATTCTCTTTGCCAGCTTATTTATTTGGAGGGCATTAACAGCAGATTTAGAAGTAGGCAAAAGTATTTCCTATTCAGATGACAAATTAACACTGCAAAGTAAGTAGCAACTGAAAGGTAGTGTGAAGGTGGTTGGAGATATGGAAAGTATATGAAGGAAAACATTTTCAATGTTGGAATGATAGGTCAGGCTCTCCAGCTGTTCAGATTATTAGTATTACTTATGGTTTATATTGAACCAGCAATGTGCTAAGTGCACGTAATGCAGGGGACCTATGCAGGCAGAAAAAGATCATTTAAACAACATAGTCGTTTTACGTACCTCTCCGATTGCCAACAACCTGTCTTCATAGAGTTCTATAAGTGGCAATGCAGCATCCAGGTCCTACAAGAGAAAAAACATGTTAAAGAAGAAATTAAAGAAACAATCCTCATTATCCTTGCAAAGCAACAGCAAGATGAATTCAGTTCCACCATGATCTACAACTAAGTCTGTTGTTTGTGTACCTTGAAATGTGCTCTACAATAGGTGTCTGTAGGATTGGGTGAAGAACAGGCCATCAGGTTTAAAATACTGCAAGACCATTCTGCTTAAAGTTTCTTTTTTCAGATGACTGAAACATGTAATTACCTCTTCAAGACAAGATCTATTCATACTCTGAAAATGCCAGATGTTAGTCTGAGTGGAAATAGTCACCAAATATGGTTAGAACATGGACACAGATGTGTACCTCTCTTCCATTCCCCAAGGTAATGGAGGGATAACTAAACATGTGTGCTCATTATGTTGATTGTAAGCAGATTACTCTACTTCACTGTAGCCTTCTGTAAAACAGAGAGCCAAATCATTTCAGCAGCATTTTACTTGAATATCAACAGAGTCGAAGGTGAGTAAGGATCTCAGGATTTGATCAACAGTGTTTTCTGTATTATGGCAACAGGTAAAAATCATTGTAAATTTAGGTTGGAGTTAAATTTTAAATGAGTCAATTCTGAATGTCTCTTAATTGCAACATGTCCAGATTAGACCAAACAGCAGTTTGCACTAATCTAACTTGACCATATTTTACCTTTAAAGTAACACTGCATTGTTCTTCTGGGGGAATACCTTGAACTGGATGAACTCCCAAACATGGTAAGACAAACCCCGGGTACCTAAAAATGAGTAATATATTAACAATGGGAGAGATCACAAAGCATGCTTCATCATGGCTAGTGTACAGAACGAGAGAAAAAATTACTAACACATTGATTAAGGCTATTGTACATTCCTCATCATCCCAATAACCAGCAATCTGTTTGGGCAGCTGCATATAGAATCATAGAATAATAGGGTTGGAAGGGACCTCACGAGGTCATCTAGTCCAACCCCCTGCTAAAAAGCAGGACTACTCCCCCTAAGCATATCCTATGCTTAGGGCCAGAGAAAGAAAGTCAAGAGCACCTGGGTTCTAGTATTGCCTCTGATTTCTCTGACACTGACATAGTCACACTTTCAAAAGTCTCCTCTGATTTTTGGATATTCAACTTGACACATTGAGTGTGGGTGGGGGTGCTGATCACTTAAAACCTACATTGACTTCAATTAAGTTAAACAAGGAGCCCTGTAGCACTTTTAAAGACTAACAAATTTATTTATCACGTGAGCTTTTGTGGGAGAAAATCCCACTTTGTCAGACACTTTGAAGATGGTGCTGAGCACCTCTGAAAAGCAGGTGGGTGTCTCGAGTTAGAGATTCAGAAACTGAGACAACTGAAATTAGCAGTTTAATTAATATTTGTAAAGAGCTTTGAGATCCTCAGTGAAAAGAATTATAGAGGTGAAAAGCATATGATATCTCATTTATAAAAAATACTGCTATCCTTTGTATTCCAAGTTTCATCTTCTGACAAGGCTTTTTGGAGATGCACTTTTTTACACATGTAGAAATTGAAACAAATAATACAAAATAAAGACTCAGCCTACAAGCAAACATAAAAAATACCAGCAGGATACCAGTTTAAGATGCCTTTTGTGCTTGAGTTTTTTGGTTTGTGTCACAACTTTAATGCCAGCAAAGAGGGGAAACCTCAGAAAGTTCTATATATTGCAGAAAGCACCTACTCAAAAAATACCTTATATTTGATTATGCACCAAAGAGTCAAATAGAAAAAATACTTAACATAATACTATTCACACTGAGAGGCAATGTGGCTAATGGTTAGTTCGAAGGCAGGGTCAAGATGTCCAGATTTTATTCCCATTCTGCCCTGACTCACTATGTAATCTTGAGCCATTCACTTAACTTCTCAGTTCCTCACTCTGTAAAGATGCATAACCTCGCTCTCTCACAAGCGTTGTAAGCTTTAATTCTTGTTTGCAAAGTTCTTAAGAATCTTTGGATGAAAGGCATTGGAAAAGTGAAAAATATTATTATTTATTCATTCACCAGGTCTCATTTATAATCACTATTTATTTGCATTCCAGTAGAACATTGGCGTTCCAGTCACAGATCAGAACCCCATTGTGCCAAGTGCTGTTCAAACATGGAACCAGGAGACAGTCCCTGCTCCAAGGATCTTACAGTCTTAGTAAGGCTTTGTTGCAGCCCATAATCAGCCCTTAATTCTGCTCTATCCTTTGCCACTGCCCATGCAGAATAGCAACCTGGGTTTTCTTTTTCTCCTTTTCCAGTCCACAGAACATGCTTTCCTTCAGGTTTTGAATTGCACAGCACCAACCTCGTCAAACTGCTCTGAAGTCATTTTAAAATAACTTTTATTTTAATCACAGGCAAAGAGGGCAAAGTTATTGAAATAAACAATACCTTTCTGAAAGCTGCATAATTTTTTCAAATTCTCCTGCGTGCTCAGCAACAGTCACAAGGGCCAAAACTTTAGCCTGGAACAACAGGGAATAAAATCAGTCAGGCACACAGCACCAAAAACCCTACCATAATGTTTTTGCTTGATAGAACTTCCAGCTTCTCTCATGGTCTGCATTTAATTGATAAAAATTAGGTGAGGATATTTCATGTAAAATGAACCTTTCTCAGGAAAGCCTTATTTTTAAGTGCTGACGCTTGAATAGGATTTGGGAGAGATGGTTTGAATTCTACGTGTTCCTAGCAACCAGTCCTGTGCCACCAATTAGTGCAAGATCTGAAAAAAATTATCAGAATCATTTTCAAAAGTGTCCATGAATTCAGAATTTTTAAGACAACAGATAGTGTAGGTTAGGTAGTCTGAAGCAAATCACCAAGCCCTGTATTTTTTGGCATATCTAATAAAAGATAGGTTAAACAGGGGGAACCTGACATTTTGAGGTTATGGTAACGGGCTATAGAACATTTCAACTCTAGACCACTGTCTCAAATACAGTTAAATGGAAGGAAAATAATGCCCCTAAAGCCAATGAAAAGGCTCCAGTTAACATCAATAAGAGCAAAGGTAGGATATACCTCGGCAGTAAGTGAAAGTTTACTTTATTTGATGGTTGTTTTGGTGGTCTATGTAAAATATCCAGACTTAGCCTAGTTGATAAGCAAACCAACACAGTTATTACTTATTGACAGTCTTGTGGTAATCTCAACACCAAGGACTGAACAGCCATGGAAACGGAAGTATCCTATTGCTCCTAGAGTTGGCAGCTCCAAAGTCAGGATGAGAAACACCAGCAGAATAGCACAGGGAACTTTGCATGGTTGTTGTTCCTACCATAACTGTTTTATGATAAAGGACTTCAGTTTAGTACATTGACACTAAAGCAATTTGTACCAACATTTAAATTAATTATATTGGAATGCCACTACTAAATGAAACTCACTCATAACTTTGACTAATATGTAAAACAATGAAATAAGAAAAATTAGGTGACTTGGAAACTCTGCCCTCCTAATAAGGATTTTTCCATAGGATCCATGAAGAAACAGAAATGACAGGTAAACAAGCAAGGAGTCTTGTGGCACTTTTAAAGACTAACAAATGTATTTATCGCAGTCTTTAAAAGTGCCACAAGACTCCTTGTTTGTTTTGCTGAACTAGACTAACACGGCTACCCCTTTAGAAATGACAGCTGATTTTCCTGTCCATACAATGGTAGCACAGGCCTCTTAACTATAAATAGTTTCTTTAAAGATCACATGCTACATAAAAAGTCATGGCTTCAGAAAAATTAAATATATTCAATGTGATTTATCTTTCTCAAAATATAATCCAGCTGCTTTATCTGCATATGATTAGACCTAGAGCCTTCAAGCTGCTCCATATGGAGACTTGTTTTTCAAGAGTCCATTAACTTCACTGGGGCGTGTCACAAAGGAGGTGGTTCTTTAATGCAAGCTGGGCTCAGCCTTCCCTCTAACCATACAGCTATCCCCCAAATGAATGTGAAATATAACCTACAAGGTATAAAGTATTATTAATGTAAATATTTATTTGCAGTTGGACTTTTCGTTATCCCAAAAGGGGACTGAATTTTTAGTGACCGGGCCAAAGGATCCAGCCAGAGACAGGCCTTGTTGGGGCCATGGAAGTGATCACCAGGGCAGTTAGAGAGGATGACCCCTGCCACACATCAACCAGGGTGAGGACATGCCATTATGGGGCTCCAAACAGCCATAGGAGTTAGCCCACAAAGAATGCTAGAGAAGTCAGTGGAGTCTATGGAGATGTGGTAGTCTGGCTGTGCAGCATCATTTGCAGGATCAGTTCCCAAATCACTAAAATTCTAGACAAAGCATGTACAGGGAGGATTTTACTTTATTTTTAACAGTCCCTAGGCCAGGTTGTTGTCTAGTTTGTCCTTCTGTCAGATGAAATAAACATTGTCAGTGTCAAAGAAGACATGAGAGAGCTGTGATGTAAGCATAGATCTGTAAACCAGGATCTCCCAAATTCTAATCTCAACTCTGACACCTATCTTGAATCTGAATTTGTCACTTCATTTCCCTGTCAGTTTCCCCCATCTGTACAATGGGAATAATAATGAATACTATAAAGATTACTTCATGTTTGTATAGGGTCTGAATAGTCACACTTCATTATGCTTTGTATAAATTTCACATTTAACTAAATGTTTTGTTGCTAGCCATCTTGCATTTTAAAGTATAAAACATTGTGCTCGGCTAATAGAAAATGGGCAATGTTAGCAGAAATGAAGATTTTTTTCAGTATAAGGCAAACGCATAAGCTCATGCATAACTTAGAAATGTGGGTAGCCTCATTTACTTCAATGAGGTCACTGAAGCATATGTGTAAGTGTTGACAGAAGCAGGACTTATGTCTAGTAAATAGCAAACACTTTGCAACTATAGAAAAATAGAATGGTTACCCACCTTCTTTGCTTCTTCCAGTACATCTTCAATATCCTGAAAGAGATTGTAAAATTGTATAGGAAACCTGAATCACAGAGGGGAACAAGGCTTTTAAAATGACATGTCTACTCTTTTAAGGCTTCTGCAAATAAAGATAGAGCTGAAGAGCTACAGTAGAAAAGTCCTGGAATTATACCAGAGGGCTAGAAGACACTGATCTATGGGATGGAAATCTTCCACTTGGGGGAAAAGCAGCCCCAGCCATCACTGTGTAGCCCCTCACACCCTCCCCAGTGCAAGGGCCACCTGCCATCCATGTAACCCACTGGGGGTGGGCAGGAAGGGTGGAGGTCAAGAGAAGGGAGCAAGGGTTAGAGGTGTAGGTAGGGTGGGGGGGGGTAGGAGCTACTGGAGCAAGGTGGGGCAGGGATGGGAGGAGTCATCAAGCGGGAGGCCAAGGGGATCAATGGGGAAAGGAGGCAGGTGACCAAGGGCAGGAAGGGTCTGGATGGAGTGGAGAAGGGGGCGGGACCACGAGGCAGGAGGGTCCCGATGGAGGGGTGAGCGGGGACCGAGGGCAGGAGCCGAGGGGAGGATCCGACGAGCCGGGGGTAGGTCCCCAGGGGCGGGGCTGCTCCGCACCCGCTCGAAGTCCGGCGCCGCGAGGTGGCAGTGACAATCCACCGGCCGCGCGGCCCCCATCCCGAGCCCGGCGCCGAGCCCGGAACGGCTGAGCGGGGCCCGTTTCCCCCCGGGCCGGTTTCTAGCGAACGGGTCAGTGAGCGGCTCGGGCGACTTCCGCTTCCGGTGGCTGCGGTTGACGAAAGCGGGAAATGGCCGCTAGCGCAGCCCGGCCGGGAGCCATGGCGGCGGCGGCGGCGGGGAAGGGTCCGGAGCCGCCGCCGCCGCCCCCCACCCCCACCTGCCGGGAGCCGCGCGTCCGCTGCAGCTCGAAGCGCTGGGTGCGCGAGGCGCTGGGGCTGTGCGCCCCCTACGTGCGGGCGCTGGCGGACGGGCTGGAGGCCGAGAGCCGGGAGCGGGCGCTGGGGGACGCGCTGTGGGTAAGAGCCGCCGCGAGGGTGAGCGGGATGGGCCCGGCCGGTGGGGGGCGCTGGACCCATGTTAAAGTGGGGGTGGGGCAGCTCGGTTCTCCGGGCCTGGGGTCTAGACACCTGCTCAGCCCCGACCTCCCAGCCCAGGTGGGGAGACGCCCCTAGACCGCCCAGGGGCCAAGGCACGTAACCCGATCCCGGCAGTTAAACCCCCGCCTCCGCTTGGGGTCAGGCAGGGGGGCAGCAGCCGGTGAGAGCGGGCGCAGGCTGCTCATAGACACGCAGGGTGGAGGGATACAGTGAGGCAGGACCCAAGCACCTACATCATCATTGGCAAGTGTTTGTCCAGCATGTTTTTATAAAGCTCCCGTGACGGGCTCCACAGTCCCCCTTGGACGCCTATTCCAGAGCCTAACTACCCTGAAATGTCAGGAAGCCTGTTCTGCTCTCTAACCTAACTCTCCCTTGCACAGGTTAAGCCTGTTACTGTTTGTCTTCAGTGGACACTGGGAAGAATTGTTCTCAGTCCCCTTTATAACGGCCTTGACATGTTTGCAAACTGGCATCAGATCCTCACTCAGCCTCCTTTTCTCAGGACTAAACATGCTAAGGGTTTTTAAACCTTTCCTCAAAGTCAGGTTTTCTAAAACTTTTGTCTCACTAGGATTTGACTTCCACTTTTTAAAGGAAGTCTTTTTACCTCTCAGTGCTTCTTTTACATGGTTGGTGAGCCATGGTGGCTCTTTTTTGGTTTTTTTACAGTGTTTCTTAATTTGGGGTATACAGTGAAGTTGGGCCTCTATTATGGTGTCTTTAAAAAGCGCCCATGCAGTTTTCAGAGATTTCACTTTAGTCACTCTACCTTTTAGCTTTTGTTTAACTATCCCCCTCATTTTTGTATAGTTCCCCCTTTTGAAATTAAATGCCACAGTGTTGGGCTGTTGAGGTGTTCTTTCCCCCACAGGGATGGTGAATGCTATTGTATTATGGTCACTAGTTCCAAGCGGTCCTGCTACAGTTACCTCTCAGACCAGCTCCTGCGCTCCACTCAGGATTAAATCTAGAGTTGCCTCTCCCCTTGTGGGTTCCCATACCAGCTGCTCCATGAAGCAGTCATTCAAAGTATCGAGAAATTTTATCTCTGCAATATGTCCTGAAGTGAAATGTTCCCAGTCAATATGGGGATAGTTGAAATCCCCCACCATTATTGGGTTTTTAAATTTGATAACCTCCCTAATTTCCCTTAGCATTTCATCATCGCTCTTACTATCCTGGTCAGGTGGCCGATAGTAGATCCCTAATGTTATATTGTCATGGAAGCATGAGATTTCTATCCATAGCGATTCTATGGAACAAGTGGATTCGCTTATGATTTTTACTTCATTTGAATCTACATTTTCTTTCACGTATAGTGCCACTCCTCCTCCCGTACGACCTGTTCTGTCCTTCCGATATATTTTGTACCCCGGAATGATTGTGTCCCACTGATTGCTCTCTGTCCACCAGGTTTCTGTGATGCCTATTATATCAATATTCTCCTTTACCACTAGGCACTCTAGTTCACCCATTTTATTATGTAGACTTCTAGCATTTGTGTATAAGCACTTTAAAAACTTGTCCCTGTTTATTTGTCTGCCCTTTTTTAATGTGCCAGATTCTTGGTCATGTGGCTGTTTATCATCGGATCCGGCCCCCTCACCATCCTTTTCTGTCCTCTGTTCCTGACTATAACTATAACTATAACCTGGAGATTCCCTCTCATCAGACTCTCCCTTAAGAGAAGTCTGTGTCCGATCCAGCTGCTCCTCTGCAGCAGTCGGCTTTCCCCCATCCTCTAGTTTAAAAACTGCTCTACAACCTTTTTAATGTTTAGCGCCAGCAGTCTGGTTCCCTTTTGGTTTAGGTGGAGCCCATCCCTCCTGTATAGGCTCCCCCCATCCCAAAAGTTTCCCCAGTTCCTAATGAACGTAAACCCCTCCTCTCTACACCATCGTCTCATCCACGCATTGAGACTCTGAATCTCTGCCTGCCTACCTGGCCCTGCGCGTGGAACTGGGAGCATTTCTGAGAATGCCACCCTAGAGGTCCTGGATCTCAATCTCTTTCCTAGTAGCCTAAATTTTGCTTCCAGGACATCTCTCCTACCCTTCCCTAAGTCATTGGTACCTACATGTACCACGACCACCGGCTCCTCCCCAGCACTACACATAAGTCTGTCTAGATGCCTCGAGAGGTCCGCAACCTTCGCACCAGGCAGGCAAGTCACCATACGGTTCTCCCGGTCATCACAAACCCAGCTATCTATGTTTCTAATGATCGAATCTCCCATTACTAACACTTGCCTTTTCCTAGCAACTGGAGTTCCCTCCCCCGGAGAGGCAACCTCCGTGCGAGAGGCAGCCTCAGCATCATCTGGAAGGAGGGTCCCAACTATGGGAAGGTTCCCCTCTGCTCCCGCTGACTGCTCTGCTTCCCTTGGGCATTCTTCCTCCTCAACAGCACAGAGGCTGTCTGAGCGGAGGTGGGACAATTCTACAGTGTCCCTGAAAGCCTCGTCGACAAACCTCTCTGCTTCTCTCAGCTCCTCCAGTTCCGCCACCCTGGCCTCCAAAGCCCGCACGCGGTCTCTGAGGGCCAGGAGCTCCTTGCACCGAATGCAGACATACGACACCCGCCCACAAGGCAGGTAATCATACATTCCACACCCGGCGCAATAAACTGGATAGCCCCCACTCTGCTGCTGGGCTTCTGCCTGCATTGTCTCCTAGTTAATGAAAGGGTGGTTGAAAGAAAGAAAGGGGTTTTAGAGTATGGTTTTGAAGTATAGGTTATATGGGGACAGGGGACCAAGGAGGACCTATGGGGCCCCGCCCTCCCTTGAAACTCCCTTGCAAAACTCCCTGTTAGCAGCCCCTGTTCGCAAGCTCCCTGGTCGCTTATGTGTGGCTTTATAAAGCCCTGGCCTGGGTTAATGCCCCACCCACTGATTAAGGCTGATTAAGCTCAGCCAATCACCAGAGGCTTCAAGCTCTCAAACTTACCTTTGAGGCTCACAGCCTCCAACTGCCAGCTCTAGCACACAGTCCTTCAAACAGACACACAGACAGACACCAACTCAAGCTCAGCACACAGCTCACAGCAGTAACCCCTAAACACCCCCCCCCCCCAATACTACAGACAGTCACTTACCCCACAGATTCTGCAGTAGCTCCTCCTTCACCTGGAGAACTCCCTTGCAAAACTCCCTGTTAGCAGCCCCTTTCCACACTTAGATCTCTGCATGCTTTTAAAGACCAGAGGGGAAAATGTGTCTGTGCTTCTGTCTTTGTCTTGCACATTTGAGTGTGCTTTGTGTATAATCAGTGTCACTGTTATTTCTGTGCAGTCAATCCTGCCCTGGTCCTGCCATCCAACCAATTGTGTGCACACAGAGCACCGTTGACTTCTTTGAGGCTTCAATTGTGCTCAGACCCATGTAGTTCAGTTTGGTGGTTAGTCTTATTTCCCGTTACTTCTGTGGGTCTTTCATACAAGAACAGAGGAGGGGAAATAGGAGAATATAATTGTAAATCCATAAGACTTCCCAGAAGAACTCAGAGGACCGTGTGGAAACGGGAACTAATTTAACTCACTTTAAAAAAAACAAAAAAAAAACTCTAGTTCACATTGCTGGTATCCAATTAAATAAGTTAATGAAACAGGAAAAGCATCCAAGGTTTTTTATTTTTGTGGTTTTCATGTTCTGAGAAAAGTCTTAGACCACAAGAAGTGGCCAATACCCAAACTCCACAACAGAAGCAATTCTCTTTAGAAGTGAGAATTTGTAATTGCCTCACATGGAAAAGAGAACCTGGCTTCATTGTTGAGCCTGTATGGCTTCATTGTTGAGCACCTTTATACCTATTTTTATGGCTTATTAATAACACTACATTAAAAGAACATTAAGATTGAGTGCTTGACTTTGCAGAAATTAGGTAATGCCAGAATAAGGTTGCCTATGCAACCCATCACACTTGCTGAGTTCCAAGCTAGCATTTTCAGCCTGTTGACCATCTTTCCTCTCTCTGATTCAGCCCTCCTTGTGTAGAGGTCTTCAGACTTCAAAATCCGGCCCCAGCTTACTTGAGCCCAAGAGAGTCCAAAGGTTTTCTGACTTGTCCGTAACTTTTCTCCTCAAACCTAAGTCAATCTCCTGCCTATGAGGTCTGCACAAGAATGTGCCCTGCACCTGCTGTTCACCACTCCTAGCTGTGCTGTGTGTCTTGTGAATATACATTATGATAGTCTTTAATCATATGAACATATCCTAATTTTTTCCTTACCACATTTCTGCATGGGACAGACTGTACTCTGGGAATGAATCGGGGAGGAGGGTGGTGTTAGCTATCCATCATCAGCTGATTGGCGGAGTGTGGGGACTGGCCACTGCATTGGGCTCTTAGAGTCAGAGGAGGAACAGCTGTGTGGGACTAGCCAGTAAGCAGAGCTGCAGCTATCCCATCCTGGGGAGATAAAAATAGAATCCGCATCTGAGCTCCAATCCGCAACAATGGGTCTGTGGATACCCATGGATCTGCAGGTGGACGCTCATTTTTCTAGGTACCCAACTTGAGACACCTAGAATCTGATTGACAGACATATCGAGTACTCAAAGCTAGAACTAAGAGTGGGAGTTATGTTCTGACCATATAAAGTGCTATAAAAATATAAATAATCTGAAAAATTAGGTCCTAGGCTTCTTAGATACCCAAATTTAGTTGACCCCTTCAACTTTAATTTCTATACTTTATACCTAGATGTGCAAAAAAAGGGGCTAATAATGCCAGCATCCTTCAGAGGTCTGTTAAGATAATGTGTGTGAAGAGCTAAATTACTTAGAAGAGAGCAGCATAGAAAAGACCAGAAGGAAGTTATTTTGTATTCAGTGCAGGTTTTAGGTGGTGTGCAGTAAATAATGCTGCAGCCCACACTTTGAATTAGGAAGATTAGAAACAAAGTATTGAAATTCTATCTATACAGTATGTGCCATCTATCCTGTGCAGTGAATGAGGGGTTCTGTGGAAAAGTAGGAGATCCTTTAATTAACAGCTGTATCATAAAGCCAATTTAAAGTTGCACAAGCACTTACTTGGCTGAATTTGGTTGGGTTTTCACAGGACTAGCAAAAGATATGTCCTTGACACCAGGGTTACCTACTTGCCAAATATCAAGTCCTTTTGCCAAAGCATGGATGTGCCAAAGGTCAACAAAATAGCTGTGAGAATTTTTTCAGATGGACAAAAAATGCATTTTCTGCTATCCTTGTTCTTGGTAATGGCTGAACCCTTTTAGCTGTAAAATACCCAAAAAAAGTCAGCCTGAGGCAGATGCATAGCATGAAAATTTTCAGTCCAGACAGATTGTTTTACAAAGCTATAAGCAACTAAAAACAGGATCTTATAATGGAAAGTATAGGGTAACCTATTGACAATGGTAGCTGCATGTTACACTATGGCAGAGATGCTCAGTTATTTATCTAGGTCCAGATTTCTTGGTTAAGGTATGATGAAGGTCCAGATGCCAGAGAAAATAATAACTATGGTAATATAAGTAAATAAAAATATTTCAGTCTGTTCAAAAGCAACTGGTGGTCTAGATTTGGCCACTGCTCTGCCTATTGACTGGACCTGCTCTGCAACTCCCTCCCCCGACCTTATCCTCACTAACTCCTCATGCTGCCAAGTTGGCAAGAGGACCCCAGCAGATCTCCTTATTCCACAGCCGTTGCTGCTCTTGCCAGACATAGGCTACATAGTGCTTTCATGCTTTCCTTCCCACCACCCTTTCCTTCTACTTTATCTTTCAGTTTTTTCTTACCTGTTCCCTTTCCTGTGTGTGTGAAATAAATGATTGTCTTAGATCAAGAGACTATCTTCTGTTTTAAACTTTTGTGTTTCGGTATCATGTCTCACACAGAAAAAAAAAAACAAAAAACCTCAAGGGAACATTGGTGGAATCCTTGCCTGAATGAAAATGTTCTTTAAATTCCTTTGTTAGCTGTTACATTGATAGGCTAGTAAGTATCATTTTTCAAGCATTTGAATTATGAATTTCTTACAGAACTTTGAAACAGCAGTTCAGGAGAATATTACCATTAATGGACAGCCATGGCAGGAAACTTCAGATGAAACTGAGCTTCAAAATGGTGTGTTTTGGGTTTTTAATAATGTCTTCATTGTATTCTAAGCACTTAACATATTACTCAAGCAATTATTCCTCCTGTTGCTGATGTAAATAATATGTACCTGATGCCAAGGGAAGAAATCATACTTGAATCCAAGCCTACATGTATTCAGATTGTTACACACCTTTTCAATAAAACCTTTCTTTTAGAACCACCTTCATAAATAAATTAAAAGCGGGGGGGGGGGGGGGAGAGGGAATCCTTGAACATATAAACTCCAGGGATAACTTGGAAGAATTCTTGCTCACATGCGCAGGGTTTAACCGATTGCCATATTTTTGGGGTCGGGAAGGAATTTTCCCCCAGGGCAGATTGGTTGGGGCTCTGGGTTTTTTTCACCTTCCTCTTTAGCATTAGGAATGGCTCACTTGCTGGTGGATTCTCTGTATCTTAAAGTCTTTAAATAATAATTTAAGGATTTTAGTAACTCAGTCATAGGTTAGAGGCTTATTGCGGGAGTAGGTGGGTGAGATTTTGTGGCCTGCATTGTGCAGGAGGTCAGACTAGGTGATCATAGTGGTCCCTTCTGACCTTTGAGTCTGAGTCTAAGAAAATGGGTGCAGGAGAGAGAATGAATTCAATGTGTTCAGAACATTCTTACTACTTCATGTTTTTGTTGGATACTTAGTTATCAAGGTGATGGGTGAATTATAAATTAAAATAGATAAACTACATTTCAAAGTAAAGAAGTTTTGGGTTACATAACTGATGTCCAGGGTAATTATCCTGCAGAAGAGTGTATAACCAAATGACTCATACAGTAGTTACAAAATAAGATTATCTTAGTTTGAATATATTAACATAATCTTGCACGATCACTTGTTGCAGTTCCATTCACTTTTAGTAAAAATCTCAGAAGAAACAAGACTGATTAAATGGAGTAGGATGAATTGATAGGGATATTATTTTTAAATTATTTTTAAAAAATCAGGTTTTAAAAATTAAACCAATGATCTTTCTAGTAAACTCACTAACAATCTTTTACTTTGCAATTTTTATAAATCATGGCACTCCAGCCTTTGATGCAGCTCCCTCCCAGTAATAGTAAGAAGAGAAATACAGTGACCACTAACCTGTAATATCCTTTCCAAAGGAGGAGTTCCACAGAGGTAGCCATGTTGGTCTGTATGCAGCAAAAAATGAGTCCTGTGGCACCTTAAAGACCAACAAATTTCTTCAGGCTTAAGTTTTCGTGGACTCCAACCCATGGGTGCATCTGACGAAGTGGGTTGGAGACCATGAAAATCTTATTCCTGAAGAAATTTTAGTCTTTAAGATGCCACAGGACTTCTTTCTCTCTTCGCCCCCCCCCCCCCCCCAAAGGAGGGAAATCTTATGAAAATCTCTTCCCTGCAAAACCTCCAGCCAAAGATTAATAACAAGCTAAGTGCTTCTGCATCCTAGGCGAGCAAAAATGTTAGGTAATACTACTGTAATTTCCTATACTGTCTTGGTGATGGCTTGATGGTGTCTCAAGTCAGTTCTTGTGAGATAAGTATGTTTACATAACAGGGATTCACATCCGTGACTATATCAAGCGATATAAAATGGGATGTTTTAATACTGTCCCATATCTGAATCAGAAAATGTTTATTTTGCAGTTACTGCTTTTAATATCTTCTAATTTGTAATTAGTACCTCTAGTGCAGCAGTTCTCAAACTGTGGACTGGGACCTCAAAGTAGGCCATGGCCCCATTTTAATGGGGTCACCAAAGCTGGCATTAGACTTGCTGGGGCCTGGGGCTGAAGCCAGAGCTTGAGGACTTTGCCCCTGGGTGGGGGGGCTCAAGTGGCAGCCTTGAGGGCTGAAGCACTTAGGCTCAGGCTTTGGCTCCTCCTCCCAGCATCACGTAGTAACTTCCGTTGTATAAAGAGGTTTGGAGTGCAGTGAAGTCTGTGAACTGTTGCTCTAGTGTTTAGAGAAAACTGTCCATATAGTTTAGTTGTATATACCTATTAATGTCGGGTATTCTTCCTGCCAACTAAATGCTGCCCTTGGTTGAGTGAAACTGGAAACACAGGTATGGACTTCAATGTGATGGAAAAGTTCCCTGAGCTGCTGCTTGATCAGCAAGCTCCACAAACTGCAACTGAAGATCTTGCCTGATGAAACATGCCAAGCTGTGTTCCAGAGCTGCTACCTCTCAACTGAGAGCTTGGACCTGAGAAAATGGATTTGGTTTTAGAGAGTCCTGACTTAGACCATCATAAATTGGTATTTTTCAAGTTTGCATTATCTTGGAAATTTTCTTTATGGAAGGATTTTTTTTTT
>ML685763.1:7129627-7142972 GCA_007922175.1 Pelusios castaneus | reverse complement strand
AGGTGCCACAGGACTGTCAGTGAGTTTCTTTAGGATTATAATGTTACCCTAACCCTTCCATTTCCTTCCATTTTGTAACTACTTTTATAGATGATATAAAATCATATAGATGGTGTAATGACAGATTGACTTTAAATAACTTAGGCAGCTGGTTAAATTTTGTTTGAAACCTCAGATAAATGTAATAGTTTTTACTTTAAAAATTCTCAAGTTTAATTGCAATATTTGAGAAGCTAAGAACTTATAGGACATTAGTATTGTAAACACTAATCACATAGCTCTCCTCTTCTAACTTTAAGACCAAAGGGAAAATGCCTTGAATATTCTGTCCGATACAGTTTTTTTCCCCCCCAAGAATAAATTCAAGTATTACAGAAAGATTAACTCCTAAGAGTCTGGTGTATGTATAAATATGGAGGGAAAATATGTTTTATATTTTTAATTGCATCACTGTCAGGATTGTCATCCTGCATCCCCTCAGAATTAAATTTAAGTAGCAGCAAAGAATAGCAGCCACTACTGCTGGAAGAAGGACAGTGTCTTAAAAACAGCCTTTTTTCTAAGTCACAGTACAGTTATGGCACACCTCGCAGTAATTCTCAAGGAGTGCAGCTTTGTCTGAAGTGTAGCACGTGTCTTCAGGCTAAATACACATCTGAAAGGGCTGCCACAAATATCAGAGCAGTGGAATTTAATAGATCTGACAAAATATTTGTGAAGCATGAATGCCTGATTCAGTGCCCACTGAAATCCTTGGGAGTTTTTCCATTGAGTTTACTGGGCTTTGGATCATTAGACACTTCTAATAGCTAATTGCTCCAACATAGACTATTTTTGCAGTAGGGAGTAGTTTCTTAGGACTGTCTACTCATAGAAGTTGTCTTGCTTTAACTATACTAGTATAGCAAAATAATTCCCATGGATGTGTTATGTTGGTATAAAGGCGCTTATACTGGTATCGCTTCATCACAAAAGGAAATAACTAGGGGTTGCCATGGTACAGCTACGTTGGAATAAAATCAAACCCCTGACCAAACCAAAATAGTTATTAAAATACGTATAGCCCAGCTCTTAGCAACAACCACTGTTCTCAAAATGAAAGCTTCTCAGAAGAATTCAGGGCATCCAGGAAACCAGTATCACATGTGAGATCTGATATATATAGAGTTCAAATGACTTTCAGTGTTAGTGCTTTCTAAAGCTCTTACTTTTAGACAGTCCCATGTCGTGTCTGCCTGACTCAGTCTCTGTTATATTCAGTGTGGATCTGAGAACCTAACGCCCATACCTTTAGTAGCTTTATACTTCCAGTATAAATACAGTATAATACAGCTTGGCTGTATTGTATACACTTGGGAGGAGAAGGGACAACCCTTATAGTATGTAGGCTCACTTTACAGGATTCAGGCCAAGAGATGCTAATGTATCCAAAATATATGTAATTCCTACCCTACACTTTAGCTAATTAAATGTACTTAATGCTAAGCTGTGTGGGATAGAGCTCATATTTTCATTTTACGTTTGTACAGAACCTTGCACAGTAGGGCCTGATCTCTGCTTGGGTTCTATAGACACTGTTCCAGTGCAAATAACCCTGAAACAGGGTTAGCAGTAAGGAAGCTAATTGCCATTAGAAATTCCAATGTCTGCTGTTAGGGTTAAGGGCTGACCATTATTTTGCTCTATTTTTCTTTAGTTTCCTGTAAGAATTTTATTCCTTTTTAAAAGATGTTCTTAAAATAACTGTATAGTGTTGCACCCTGGTTTTCTTGTGAGTTTAGGTTCTGATGTCAAAATCCTCGAAGATCAGTTTGATGAACTTATAGTAGAGACAGCTACAAAGCGGAAGCAGTGTCCCAGAAAGATATTAGTACATGTCATCAAAACCCTGAAAGCAGAGCAAGAAGTGTTGGTAAGTATCTTCTGATTCTGATGAAGAGCATCTTTTAATTCTGTTTTGTTGATTTGCATTTGAAGGGAAACAGAAAGAAGCTGACAATTCAGTGGCTAGGGTAGAGAACTCAAGTTGCAATAGCCAATTACCTTCCAAATTCTGCCACTGATTCTTTGTGCATTTTTAGGGAAGTCACTGACATGCCTCTTATTATCCAGAAACTGCAGTTCATCCTATAAGGTAAAAAAGTGTTTTGCATACAGTCCAGAAAAATTTCATTTTTCTCAAGGTATTAAAACTGATCTAGGTTACTGATTACGGTCGATATCCTGTAATTCTTACTCAGACAAAACACCTGTTGATTTTAATGGGAGTTCTTCCTGCATAAAGACTGCAGGATTGCACTCTTCAAATCGGCAGCAAAGGGACCTGTAGTTAAATCAGTCTTGTAGCTGCCATAGGATAGAGTTTTTAAGAAAAATTGCCAAATGATATAAGAATGTGTAGTGTGCCAAAAATTTCTTTAGAAGGTGCTTTGAAGTCTTAGTAATAAAACCTTAATGCACTCTAATATTTAGTTTTTGCAACAAGACTGTTAGGGTTGTTAATAGTTAACATTTTCAGGTTACGAACAGTAATTGCCCCAAAGACAATTACTTACTTGTGTTGCTGATGGACCTTTCAGATTTTTCAATCATACTAATTAAATTGCTCTGTTCTATTCGAGTTCTTTAGCAAAAATTAGAGTTGTTAAAATGTGGCATCACTATGAATGTGGTGACTGTTTCAGCCATTACTGAGCAGTAGTTTCTGATGTTTTCCTCATCTTTGGTTGTAAGGAGTCATCATGGGCAGCACAACACGCTTCCACTACTACCACTGTCTCTGTATACATCTCTTGAGACAGTGGCTTCATATAATAGCCCTGAAACTTCATTGTTTTTATGGGCTTCCTTATGCTTTTCTCCAAAAAAATACACCTCCCCAAAACACCCACATCTGCTCGGCACCATTGTGGCATTCTGCCTACATCTGCCAAGGGAGGCCGCCTCCTTTAAGGTTCTTCAAGTCATTCCATTAAAGAATGCTTCAGCAGTGCAAGTTGTATACTTCCCTTGTTTGGGACTGTTACCTTCTGTTTTTCCAGATTTGCTAACAAAATGTGTGAGCCACAAGAATTTTGTTCCAATCGTTACCAATGACAGAAAGAAGCAACACTTTTCTTGGTCTGCTTCCAATTTTAAGAGGTGACCCGCAGTGGGGAAAAAATTGTATGGGTCCAACTTGACTATAAATGTTGCTCACCTTTCCCTTCTACTATAAATAGAAAACATTTTTAGTAACTGTTGAAAATGTTGGTATTGAAACACCTCCCTCATAACCTATCTATGGTCCTCACTGACATAAAGTAAAATCATAATGCTCAACCTGTACTGTTGCATTCATTTCTGCTGTAGCTAATGAATTGAAGTCCGAAAGATACATGGCAAGATCAAACAGCTGGAGAACCTGTGTTGTGAGGAAGAATGTGCTTTATTTATACAGGAATACCTGTGAAGATAGAATGCGGGAAACTAACACTGAATGACCATATGGATAGCTTTTGTATAAAAGTTTCCTTTGTTCCAAGTTTGTCTGGCATGAACCGTTCCAACATCTTCAACAGTTAAAAAATATTTTTAGTATATATAAATATTTTCACAACTGCAATCACCCTTTAAAATTGTGAACAGACAAAGCTAAGAGTTACTTTTGTTCTGCTGTTCTGTTTCATAAATCATGCAGCAGTTACCATGCTTCTCCCAAAATGATTAGACTTAGGAGAAAAATCCTTGCTTTCCCCTGCTCTGAGTTCAGAGAATAAAACTGATGATGGCGACCGTATACATTTAAATAAGAAATGGACTTGTAGAGCTAATTAGTCACTGTTTCTGGCAGCTCTGTGTACTGATTGTAGAGCACTAACCATTTTCGTTACAATAGTAACCCATGGTGCTAGGTACTGTGCAAACCTAGATTGACACTAATTAAACTAAGAGAACATTTTCAGAATGAAAAATATTTTGAATTTATTTTTCTGTATGCAGAAGCTCTACCAGCCTGTTGTAAAACCACAAGAGATAAAACCTGAGCCTTCTCAAGGTAAGTGTTCATGGCAGTGCATATGTATAGAGATAACACTATCTAGCTGAATCATCAAATGAAAGTTTTAAGAAACTCCAATAAAATTGTTCTTTCAAGTGTGACTTTCAGACTGAAGATTTTTTTAACCTGTTCATGTTGGCATAGTTACACAAGACAGTACTTGGTTATTTAAATACACTTCTGTTCTGGATGTAACTATATCGACACAGAAGCATACTGCTGTGTTGTATTATTAGCACACTTCTAGTTCCCTTGTCCTGAACCTTCATGCTATTACCCACTAGGCTTCAAGGCAAAAATTAGCCACTAACAAATGGTGGGGGTTTGGCAGATACTTTCTGAGTCAGGTTTTCCCATAACTGTCTGTGGCAGGGTTTCTTGCACCTTCCTCTGCCCACTGTTGTAGGTAAATTACCAAGCTAGATGGGTCTCTTGACTTGATCCATTACAAAAATTCTTGTGTTTCTATTTATATCCTATGAGAATACCACTTGGTTTCTCTACATTAGTCAGTAGGCAAGTGGTGGCTGAGAACTGGCTGACCTGGTAAAGAAGCATAAAGTATACATCTTTGGACATGCTGTCATCTCTCAGCACTGAGTGACATGAAGTTGATGATTATAAAAATTATAATAAATACTGTACATCTTCCTTTAAAGTACAATGTGAATGGGAATTTGATAGATAAATAGTAACTGTTAAATCTATTTAATCAGTGTCATAAGTTTACAAGGTACTTTGTAAACAGGACACTGTCCCTGCAGCCTTAAGGAATTAGTTAAGAACAAATAAAACATTGAGCTATGAGTTGACTGCAATCTTTCAAGACTTGCTTTTACAAACTGGATATCTTCACTATTTTATTTTTCACTTCTTTTAGAAGGATGTTGGTTTATTTCTAGCATTTTTAATACAGTCAGTCAGTCATGCGGGGGGTGGAGACCTTTTGTGGCACAGTCTCATTCATACAATATAAAAATCTTTAAACAAATATTAACTAGAACTGAACTGATGTTTTGTTAGAAGCTTCCATGTCTCAGATTGCTGATCTAAGTTTACTTCAGGCAATGTCTCATCTTTGTAAGTGAGAGCAAACTGCTCCCACAAATGTCAGTGTGTATAGCCAAGCTGCCAGCAAAATCATCTTCATTTCTTAGCTGATTTTTTTTCCTTGAAGGAGTTAGTGTCCAGATCTGCAGGTTTAGATTGACTTTTTGAAATATGGGCATTCTATATTTCGTTGTTGCCCTTTTAAAACAAAGCAACAGCAAGTTCTTAACAAAACTAAGCTGTTTGTGCTGAATTTTTGTATTCGCTTAGTCTCTGGGAAGTTAATGCCTCTTGGTTTAGTAAGTCCAGTGGCCAGAACCCAAAAATGTTTAGATTACTCAATACCTTTCATTTCCTTTTTTCATTTCCGTATCTTTTGGAAAGCCTAGAACAATGGGGAGTATAAAGCTCTCCATGTATACCTAAACTTTAACAGATTGAGTACATTTAACATGCCACTGTGCCATTGTTCCTCACTTCCTAGAGGAGTCTCAAGTAACTGCTTTTGTCTTCTCCCTCACAATTTGGGGAAGTCTTTACTTTGCTCAGCCTTCCATCATTCTAATCCTGTCATCAAAATTTGCTATCACATATATACCATCCTTTTGGGTGAGTGTCCATTCATAACCTTTATTCAGTTAGAGGGGTTGCTGGGCAAAAATTTTGCCTCATGAGGTCTGAGTAATTCCTCCTTCTTAGCACCCTTTACCATTCCTGGATCATGCAGCCCAACACCTGGATAGGAAATCGGCTTGTCTCCACTTGTAATAGTCTTCCCAGAACAGAGTGCTCTTTTTCCTACTATAGCAGACAAAATTGCTCTTGATAGCCTGTTTTATGAGGAGCTTGATAGGTCTATTCTTCTAGCTTGTAAATCATTCCACATTTTAAATTTTTTCCTAGTCAGTTACCACAAGAACTAATATTTGCATGGAGACACTCATCCTATTATTGCCACAGGACAGTAAAACGAAAGTGTTTACTGCATTCTGCATCTATTGCACAACTTCATTCTTCCAAATTCTTTTCTTCCTTCCAAATTGATCCAACAGAACAACTTCCCATTTTGTTTTTAGTGAGTTCTTAATTTTTCTGGAGTGACCTTTTTCTCATCCCTTGTTAAGTTTCGCTAAGTCGAAAAGGTTAACCATAATGAAAGCACCAATTCCAGTTGTATAGGAACAACAAAACCTTCCCTCAAACCTGCTTTTTTTCTAACTTTCCATTACTGATCCTTTCATAATTGTTTTTCTTCTACCCTGCTGTATCTTCTAATTTAATACAATCTTTTAAACTTCATAAACGTGTCTCAAGGTTTTATTTGTTGTAACTGTCTTCTCTTCCTTCCCTACCTCACGTTGTCATTGTTTCCTGTGTTTGTCTAATTTAGGTTACAAGATCTCTGGGGCAAAGACCTTGTATTTTGTTTTTCCTATCTGGACTTAGTTGAAGCCTCTAGGCAACACAAAGGACTAGGAGTAACAACAGCCATTTAAAAACGTAGCACAGAGAATCATAATTTTAGTGGTGGAAGTTGGTAAATGACTGTCCACGTCCAGGTTTTGAGAGAGTAAGGCTTGTGCTATAGGTAAATTTAAAGACTTTTATGAGAGGTCATACTGTATTTTCAGTTCATAGATCTAATTTTATAAAAGTTGCTAACATGTACTGTGCTACGTGTATGGTAAATAGCAGCTTATCTATACTAGTGAATAAGAACCACTTTTTTTAGAGAGTGCCTCTGGAGTTCCTTTGGTTTCATGGAGCACATTTATTTATACATGTTTTCAAGAAATTTTAAGAAACACACCATTACTTAACCTTGTCTGGTATTTTAAAATAGTCAGGAGGCTTCAGTCAAGGAGAATCTGAGAACCCTGGGATGTGTTGCCTACTTCTCATGAAATAGCATAAAAAGTGCTACCTTCATGTTGTACATTTGGTGTGCTCATATTCAAAGACCCTAGAATCATAACCCTCAAAACAATCTGTAGTTCAGTTAATTCAAAATTAGTTCAATTACAACATCTGCAAATGTATATAAATAACAGCTTGTGGGATTGATGTCAGTGTGGGAAGATTACTTGTAAACATTTGCTGTATATTTTTCTTAAGTGAGTAAAGCTTTGACTGGCTTGTGGCAACCCTTTGATGTGGGTACCATATTCTTCTCTAAATGCTAAATGGGAAAAAAGGGTTGTACACTAGGACATGAAGCAGTACTAGCTTGATATATTTCCCCAATGTTTAAATGACAGGAATCCTGGGGAAATTCGTGAGGTGCTAATTTTTTTCTTGCTACTGGATAGTCTGTCAAATTATGATTGCGATCACTAAATTTACAAAGCAGTGTATCTCTTAGTTTCCTGTTATAAAATATTGAATCACAAAATGCCTTCAAAAAAGGCAAAGCAAACATTTAATCATTTTTTAGAAGTATTTTTACAATTACCTTTGGTGATTCTCCCACTCGTCTTATTCTCCCACCTCCCCACCTTTTTAATAGGGTTTTTATCCATTCATAATTCTGGGGAATATAACATTTTTGGTATTTGTTTCTTTGCAGCTTCTCACATGGCAAATCTAAAGCAGGCCACAGGGGTAACATCCAAGCAGATTAGTGAGGCAATGAAGGTAAGATTTCTATATGTCTATGGGAGAAACTTTTTGGTTGTGACTTGTCGCCACCTAACATTTAACACTTTTTCCATCAGTGCTGTAAAACAGCCTGTTTAAGCAGAAATTCTGACTCACCAGATTTTGGATAAAAATCTGTCATCTGTATTTGTAAAATTACTGACCCTATATCTTTATCTGACAAAACTAGTAAAAAACCCAGGTAGTCAGGTACCCAGGTAACATGGTAGTCAAAAACCCAGCATTCTAATTTTAAGACTACAGTGAAAGGAGCTGTAGAAGTTTCGTAATTTGGAATATCCAGTGTTCGTAAAGATTTCTGTATCTGCAGTGTTTGGAAAATTAAACCATCCTTTTGGAGGAATGGCACTGCCTCTCTATACTAAATGGCATTTTATCACATTGGAAAGAAATTTGAAATGAGCTTTAGCATTTCTATCATATTAATTCTTGATAAACTGTTCATATGTTCTTCTGTTTAGTCTTTAAAATTGCACTGAAATTTCTGTACCTGAGCAGCTAATGCAGACTCTTGGTTTTATTGGTTTATAGTTAATTTTGGTAACTCATACCTATAATTCCAAAAGATTGGGGTGAGGGATGCTTTTATGGATGTCAAATTCTAATTATGATTGTTAGTTTTATTATGTAACTTAGGATGTGAGAGACTTTGGGGTTGCTTTGTTTATTTTGTAGTCCCTACCGGCACTGATAGAAAGAGCAGAGGGATTTTCCCAAGTGTTAACTTTGCAGCCTACCTTGGAACTATGCAAGCTCCGCGAAGAAGTCTTTGCTGGCTGTAAGGCTAAAGAGGAAAATAAAATCCAAAATTTTATTGCACAAGTGGAAGTCACGCCAACAGAGACTGCTGCCAATAAAAATTCTAATGCTATTCTGAAAAGAAAGAGAACCACAGATTCACCACAGATGAAGAATTATCCACTGCGACGAAGAATTACTCTGAATACATGAGTTTTTTACACTTGCTTAAGTTTGAAAATCTACTCTACCTATGTCCATAGTATGGTTCAACTGTGCTCTTTTCTGGCAGTGAATTATAAATATTTTTTTTAAAAGAGAATTCTCAGCATCTTTGTTACCTTTACCATTTTTATTCTCTTTACTGTTGCATCATAGCTTTGTGAAAACGTGTCCATTGACAGTGACGTTCATAGATCAGCCTGCAGTTATTGCTATTTATTGTGGGGATAGACTCTGGCCCTGATGCTTCAGGACGCCATGCACATGTTAACTTTATGCATGTGAGTAGACCTATCATATTCAATAGGATTACTTGTGCATCAAGGATGTGTATAAAGGATTGGAGGATGAACCTATTCTGTGGCAGTCTTGCATATAGTTAGCTAGAGAGCTGTTGATCTCTTTAATGGTTGAGGAAAAGTAATTTTAAAATATGCTAGTCTGTGTAGCAGATATGAATTTCATAAATGAAAACTGTGCAGTAGCAAAATGGGTCCTTTCCAGTATTTCTATTTTTCTTCCTAATTTGGATAGGCTGGCTTATTTTTTATAATCCATGTTTTTGTGTAACCATGGAATTTTAATAAATATTTTGTGTATTACTTGCAGTACAATTTTTTAAATAAAAATCAGGCCCTTTCAGCCTTGTAAACAAATAACATGAAAATGCAGATACCTGAGCTACAAATGTCTAAGTGCACCTCCTCTGGGATCCCTAGAGGATACTTGTATATGTTAGAGGATCTCAGAGTAACTGTGGGTGGATAAAATATTTTTTACTAGACTTTTTTAAATCATTGTAGAATAAATGTAAATATAAAACTGAACTATTCAGCATCTAAGTTTACTTTTTGCATGTTGCAACAGAATAGCTGCTAGAAGATTGCCACTTAAACTGAGCAGCTTGCATTAATTTATATTTGAAATGTTTCAGAAGTCAAAGCCATTAGTATAACTTTCCTGGCTTCTAATTACATACACTTGCAAAATAACTTGATCTGTAACATGTAAAGTCGTTGTTTATACCGAATAGCTTTCATTACTCTTTACTGGAGAATTTCACTGATCAAGTAGACTCAGTTAAAAGGGAAAGTTAGGCCCCACTTACTCTTTCAGAGACAAAAATATTTAAGAAAAATGTGACAAATTTTAGTTTAATAAAATATTGTGACTAAAACTTACTGCACAGTGAGAAATTGTGTATTGAACATTTGTATATAAATACTGTTTTTATGTTCCATTATTTGTATATTTGTAAATAGAAACTTGCTATTATACAAAGCAAATAAAACTAATTATATACAGTGTGAAAACTCAGCATAGTTTATTTACCAGTTCAAGAGTAATTATCTGTTTCTGCTCCAAGTAGATACAGCCATGTGTTCCACTCACAAGCAGTACCCAGAGGAGGTGGGGCTCGGACTCTATCTAAACCAGGATCGAAGGACCACCCTCCCAAATTTTGCATCAGCTCTGGAAGATACGTAGGAGTCTTTTAAAGTATGTATGGACAACCAAGTGGCAGTCCTGTTCATGTCCAATATTGAGATGTATCTGAGGAACACTAGGGACATAGAACGCTCTCTCATGGAGTGAGTTCTCACCCACTGAGAAGATGTAATCGAGACTATTCTATATGCATTTAGAGATGGTTTGTGAAAAGACAGCTTGCCCCTTCCCACAATCTGCCTATGATGGAGGTGAAAAACAAAACAATTTAGTCCTGTCCAGAGAGAACACTAGATTTTGCCTGACATTTAATGCGTGAATACTTTGCTCCACTGGAAAAGAATATGGCTTTACATAAAACACAAGCAAAATATGTCATTCTAATGAAACTCAGACCTTTTTAGATAAAAAGGAGGCACTGCCATATAATCATAGAAATTGAAAAGGACCTTGAGAGGTCATTGAGTCTAGTCTCTTCCACTCATGGCAGGATCAAGTACCATCTTAAACCATCCCTGACAGGTTTGTCCAACCTGCTCTTAAAAATTTCCAATGATGGAGATTCCACAACCTCCCTCGGTAACTTATACCAGTGGTTAATCACTCTGACAGGAATTTTTTCCCTAATGTCCAACCTAAACCTCCCTTGCTGTAATTTAAGCCCATTGCTCCTTGTCCTATCAACGGTTAAGCGGGATAATTTTTCTCCATCCTCCTTGTAATAGCCTTTTAGGTACTTGAAAACTTATGTCTCCTCTTTTCCAGACTAAACAAATCCGGTTATTTCAATCTTCTGTCAAGTCAAGTGTTCCAGCTATTTAATCATTCTTATTACTCTTCTCTGGGCTTTCTCAGCCTGCAATTCACAGACTCTCCCAACAGATTTTATTGCAACTAAGAATAGTTTTCTGACACAAAAGTAGAATGGGACAAGATTATAGTGGCTAGCATAGAGGTCCTATTAAGGCTGCCAACACCATGTTAAATTCCCCCAGAGTAACTGGCTTTTGGACTGAAGGATGGAGGTAAAGAAGCTCTTTTTAGAATCGTGCTACCATGGCATTGAAAAGATTGATTTCCATCAATGCGGGGATAAAATGCTGAAACTGCTGCTATGTGCACTCTCAATGAGCAAAGTGCACAGCTCAAAGACTGAAGACACGAGTTCTCCAGACTGCAGAAGGGCAACATTGGGCTGTGATGCTGACAGACCCAAGGGTTCAGAAGTTCATTCAGCCAATGG
Organism: Pelusios castaneus; assembly: GCA_007922175.1. NCBI lineage: Eukaryota > Metazoa > Chordata > Testudines > Pelomedusidae > Pelusios > Pelusios castaneus. The sequence goes on along the minus strand of ML685763.1, from coordinate 7,131,573 downwards.
AGCTATGAATGTGAAAGTCCTGATCCAAAGGAGAGGCTGTGACAGAAAGGCAAAGAAGGTCCATAGCTGCCAGCATGAAAACTACCAGTACTGGACTCAGATTCCCTAGAAACTTTATACCACTAGGAAAAACACTAACCAGCAGTGAAAAATTGAAGTTAAGAATCAGATGAAGCTTTGACTCCAACCAAAGGTGGTAAGAAAACTGGGGGGGAGGGAGGGGAAGATGTTAGGGTGGTACTGCTTTTCATAGCTTAGGGCACTCCCTTCCCCCCCATGGGTACTGCTACTCAAATTTCTTCAGCTTGGGTGGGCAGGGCGCACACACTCAAGTGGAATACACCACTCCATCTACTTGAAGACCTTCTAATGTGCTCTAACAGAATCCACACACCTTGTAGACAAGCTATTAGTGTGCAAACAAAGCACGGTCCTTGCAGAAATGCCGGATTGTTTGGTGATGTAGTTTTCTTTGGGGGAGCTGTGGCAGTGAGCAAGAGTTTGCTCTCTGCTTTAATCTTCCCAACTAGAGTTAATTCTTGGGGGAAGAGTTGCTAGCTAGGAATTAGGCACAGCTGCTTGGACAGAGATTTCTGAAAGGAATTAATTTGCATGCTCTTTGTGAGCTCCTCTGTTCAAGGGCCTGTATAGAAAGTGTTAAAACAGAAATATGCCCAGATTCTACATTACTGATATCAGCTCTAATGGAGTGGCTCTGCAAGACCCCAACAGCTGTTGCTGCTTGAGAGAGTGGCAACCGTATTTTAAAAAAAGAAATATAGATGCATTACATCTAAAATCATAAATTCATGTGTCAAAAATCCAGTTTATAATGAAAATGTAGTTTGGTTCTTGAACCATCAAGAAAGTCTTTCCTGTGTGGAGTAGGTATCTCTTGCAGAATTCAAAGGCTATATTAAGAAAAATGGCCAGACGTCTCCTGATGCAATACCAATTTACCCTAAGTTAAAAATAAGTTTGGCTATTGTGACATTCCAGTAAATGCACACTTCAGACACTTGTTCTTCTAACACTGCTGATTTCTACAGAAAGTTCACTGAAGGGAAAAAGTATCTTGGAAAGAAAAATAAGCACTTTGTCTATTCAAACCAACTAAGAAAAAGAAAAAAGGACAGAACACCTCAAAGCCATACACAAGGAACACTGCAAAAGTAATAAGGGTCAGTCTTTGGTTCACATCATCTTCCCATCTAACATCCACTCCAAAGAGCAGCCTCCTAGCACCTTCTGCCTATACCTGTAAGCTTGGCCCATGGTTGTCAGCAGACATCCAGAGTTTCATAGAGCAGTGGTTTTCAAACCACAGATTGGGACCCAGTACTGGGTCAAAGACCCTCAGGTACTGGGTCATGGTGTCCCTTGCTGCTGCCTCTGAAAGACTGGAATGAATTGCTGAAAGATGTAACTGTTGTCATGGGCATAAATGATTTTTTTTTTCAACTGCATCCTGAGGGGGAAAAAGTTTGAAAACCACTGTCAGAGCATCCCGGTTCAGACACAGAGCCTACCCACAAGACTTAGTGATATTTTTGGTTTTTACCAAGTTGCTCTTTAACCCTTTTGCTCAATCTGCCAGCCTTATCTTTCCCCCCGTCCCACTCAGGTTTGTGCCTTCTACCTCATCACATCCTGTATTGGGAATGTTCCCCCATCCCAGAATGTCAAGCATCTATACTCACTTCGTTCATATCCCTCTTGAAATCCCACTTTCCATGGAGCCTTCAAGCATTAATTTTAATATGTCATCACCAGCTCACTTTTTAATAGTAGCTCCAAGATGCCCCACTCAGGTTCTGTTAAGGTGTTTACCCTGTTTTCGCCTTTTGGAATGCTAGTTCCTTGAGCCAGGGGCCCTGTCTGTTTTCTGTACAGATCAAAGACATTGTTGGTGTTTACTTTTGACTGTTAAAGAAGAAGAGCCAAAG
>ML685763.1:6926150-7129617 GCA_007922175.1 Pelusios castaneus | reverse complement strand
GGGGCTAAGGCAGAAGGATGTGAGAAGAAGGCATGTGGATCATCAAGTGAGTGAAATAAATGGGGTGGTTTGTTTCCTCTTATCCCCACCACCACCAGCGCAAAAAAAAAAAAAAAAAAAGCACAATAATCCTGCATAGTGCAGCTGGATTGTGTTCTTGCTTTCTTATCTAGATGCTAAAATGCTAACACTTGCGATTCCAGTTCTGGTACTCTCAGGAAGATGCATTTGGTCATAATGAAATATGTAGTGGTTTTAAGAGGGCAGATAAGAACTAGAATGGGACTAGTACTGAAGCCAAAACTTGAAGCTACATTATCAGAAGTATTAATACATTAACTTATTAAATTCACTACATATTCCCAGATTGGTTGGTTACTGTACCAATGGTTCTTTGAGATGTAATGCAGGTGGGCATTCCACAACACACCCTCTACCCCCCTGTATCAGAGTCTAGTGTCTTGGGATTCACTGTGAAGGAACTAAGTTGGAGTCAGGGCATGCCTCTTCATATAGCCAAGAGGGAATAAGGCTATGAGGAGTGAGCACTTCACCTTTCTGGGTACTGCTTGGCAAAACCCTCCAGCTCCGATGCACTGGGTACACACACCTGTAAGTGGAATATATGTCCACATCACATCTCAAAGAATCACAGTTGAAGTAATTGTTTATTCCATAGTGTGTGTTCTATGCTTTGAAGGCAAATACATTATGGATCTTTTATAGACAAGTCATTAGACAGACTGTTAACAGTGCCATCTGGTGTTCTCCTGCCCTAACAATACTTACTGGTATTCCTGCTACATGAATTTCTAATTGAAAACATTCTCTAAAGATAGCAAAATGAAGGTCGCTAAAATGAAATTAAGGTTATTAAGACAGACATTTCACATGTGTAAAAACCTTACAGGAATTTTGAAGTTTAAAATAAGGTGGAAAATTGATATTAAATTTTAAAATGTCTCTAAAGTCAACTTTTTTTTTAAAAAAAAGTGGAAAGTCTGAAAATACAGCATTGCATCACACTTAATTCTGCCTCTCTCCAGGACCACCATTGTATGGGTATTTGTCTATAATGCTTCATTGTTTCTCTTGGAATACTCTAGTCTGAATATTGTACAAGTTAACCCTTTTAAACAAATTGCTAAGTTTTAACGATAAAACTTCGCATGTTGTGTTGTAAACCCAAATGACTGGTCTTTGTTTTCTGGATTCCCTTTCTCTTTGACAAGTTTTCTCATGCATATGTGCCTCTGCTAAAATAATATTTTCAGTGCACAGCAGCAGTTCATTATGTACTTTCTTGTTGCAGTAAAGATGATTTTTAACAAGTCCTTACACATTAAACAGAAGCTTGTTCCTGCAAGCAGATTTTGTTACCCCGTCCCCTCCCTCTTTTTGTTGCTGTAAATAAAGGAGACCTTAGTCGGCCAGATCTCTCATGGGGATGGCCTCTTGCAGTATTGTCTGTTCCAGAACCTCTTGGAAACTCCCATTGCCAGAGCGCCAAAGGATTGGTAGTCTGCCAGATGTGGTATGGGTTGGCTGTTGCTGAGTACTAGCTTCTCTCCCTGTTATGTTCACAGTATACACACACAGACATTAAACACCCAAAATACTTTTGCTGAAAGGTTGTAATATAACACTACTTATTTCACAATTCAGAACCCTAACCCACACAAGCCCCAAAACAGAGACAGGCCAGGCTGCTTCCTAAAACAGTGGCACAGCTCATCCCACCATACTTTAAAGCTGACGTTCTGCAGTGATTACGTAAGAGTGATGCTGAGGACACACTTCTTACAGAGCCTCCAGCCTGTGGGCAGCATCAGAAAATGCTTTACACTTAAAGTGCTGACGTGTAACTTCTTTGCCTCTATTTTAAATACAGCATGCTTCCCAGCACCACTGTCCATGATAAACAGATTAGGTATTAATGCAGTGATCTCCTCTGGCTCTCCGGTTGCAACTATATACCCAGAGAAGACCAAAATCAATGATGGTGTAAATTGTGGGAAAAGTGCTTGTGGAGAAGCAGAAACGCTCAGTAGTGGGAGCAGCCCATAGGGCAGCTGTGTCTCCATTCTCAGTAAGTGGGGCTTTTTTTCCTTGCAGACCCACAGGTGTTAGTGGCCAAACCCCTCCCACACCAGAAAACAATCCCTTGGAAACTTCTCAGGGTCCTCTTCCCAAAAGAGCTCTGTGTTTCTTCACAGTGGGGGGGATGAATTTACCCTCTCTTTTAAGACAGTATTAAAATGGAGTACATCTATAATTATGTTCCAAAAGGGTAGCCGGGTTAGCCTTGGTCAGCAAAACAAACACGGAGTCCTGTTGCACTTTTAAAGACAAACAAAATTATTTATCGCATGAGCTTTTGTGGGAGAAAATCCCACTTCATCAGATGCTTATAAATACATTTGTTAGTCTTTAAAAGTGCCACAGGACATCTGTAATTATGCATCAGTGCATTTGATCTCATGCTTATTCTTGCAGTTCAGAAAACTAATGTGCAATCTGGTATAATTTGCATTTTCTGCTAGAGGCTTGGAGTCCAGGGCTACAGTGGCCGTGGTGTAGCCAATGTTTGTGAAGCAGAAACACTGCTTGGAACACCCATAGTACATGCCCCTTGCTTTTGTGAGCAGCTGTTATACTTGCAAATTTTAAGAAAAAAATGTTGCAGGCAGAGAAGTGGTTATTCAGGTGATAATAGAATTGTTTTAAAGGCAATCCTGTCATCTCTTGCATTAAAGTAACTAAGAGTTGGTTTGGTAATTCTCAGACATCAATTACAGATGTGTTGAGCCCTCCATCCTATTGGGTGTACATGTTCTCTCAACCTAAGACTGTATCAGCAAGAGAGAATTAGTTAAGTGTGCTCACTAGAATATGAGTATTTTAGAAGTAAAGCTAGTAAAATATTGACAATTATGCACAGTTCTCGTGAGCACAGTTGGCATCAACATTGATTATCTTAGATTTGTGGATTTTGAGTCCAGAACAGAGCAGTAGGGTCATCTAAAATGGATTTCCTGTATCACAGCCAATAATTTCAGCAGAAAACCCATAACTTCTATTTAAACCATTTTACCACCAGCCATAACATAACTGCTAAGGTTCCATAGCAGGTCACTGGAGGTCAAAGCAATAGCCACAATTTGTGCGATGCTTAGCTATCCACCAAATGTTCTCTGGTTCATCCTTTAGAGGTCAATTGTAAAAACCTAGGGCAGGGAGCAGCAGATTGGCAGTGGTGAGATATCAATCTTATTACAAATTACCTTTGACAATTTGTAGAGAGCATTGCCCACAACTTTCTCTCACAAAATTGCAGATTTTTCCTACATTTGCTAATCTGTGGTAGCCTACCTATGTGTTTATATTCATTTTGTTTTACAAAAAGCTGAATGCTTTTAACAAGTAACCCTCTGCTGCAGCTTTTGTCTCCATCAATAGAACATGGTTCATTGAAAGATGCCTCCTGCCTAGCACATATGTTATTGGCCTATGGGCTCTGAACAATACAATATGTGCATAAACAAGATGTGAAGAGCTCTGCCCATTTGAGCAGAGCTAGGGGAGAATAAATGTGTTGCATATCCTTGGCATTCAGAATATCTCACTCTGCTATGAAACAATCTTTTAAAATGCCATTCTCAAGAACTACACTGATCTCCAAAATTACTAAAATAGATTTTCTATTTTCCTTCTCAGATCCACAGTTTGTTGGTTACCGCGTTGTGTGATTTTTTTTAAAAAGTGAAATCTGAAGGACTTGTCTGATCTTTGTTTCTCACTTACAGTTTTTGAAGTATTACAAAATAAAATCAAGTATTTTAAATTGGGATTTTGAAATGGTAAATCTGAGCTGGATTATATGTGGGCATGGTATCATTCAGGGGCTTTTCTCTTACGATTTGGGCCTCAACCCTGCTCTCAAGTAAGGTAATAGAAGTTTTGAACTGAACTCTGAAAGAGCAGGATTCTTGGGTGCTTAGCCAGTCAGTGCTCCTAAAGAAATTGTACTGAATATGTCTTCAGTGACAAAAAAATTCTCACGTAGAATTTACAGCGTACTATATGGGTAATATAAGTTTTTTCTCCAGGTTTAATCAAACTAAATTCTTCGGTGCAATTAAGGTAGTATGTCTGCACATCAGCTGGCCTTACAATTCCCAGCTCAGGTAGACATCTGTGCCCTAGCTCTTCTTGAACTGGCATGTTAAAAATAGCAGCAAGGCCACCATCTGTGCCACTGTAGCTACTCAGTTAATTTTAGGCACTAGCTCACCTGCAGCTAATGCATGTAGGTCTCCCTGAACTGGAAATTACACGTCCAAGCTGCAGTGAAGACGTACCCTCAAATGCGTGTAATTTCTCAATTTTTAGATATATCTTACTCTCCTCTTATGCATGTGTAGCTTCCGGTAATGGGAATGAAACTTGTGTGTGCATTGGGAGAAAAGAATAATGAAATTATTTTTATTGTGTGTCAAGTACTATATCATCTTGCATCTGGATAGTGCAATACTTTAAAAATACTTTTAGTGCTTTTAGCATCAATCAGCTGAGGTTCAAATTGTGTGATACCTCTTTGATATGTGGTGTTGCAATACCCATTTTGTAGATAGGTCAAATGAAATAAGGAATGATTAAGCTATTTACCTAAGCAATAGAGTAAGAGCTGGAAATAGAACATAGGAATTTTCTCCCCTAAGAGCTGCTTAATTCCCATTGAAATCAATTCAGTGAAGTGTCAAAATAGTTTTGAGGATCTGGGACAAAGTGACTTGCCTAAAGTCAAACAGGCAGTCTTTTGCTGAACAAGGAATTGACTGTGTGTATCCTGTGTCCCAAGCGAAGGTACTAACCACTGGATGATCCTTCCTCTAACTCCCATGAGACCTGGATCACGGCTCTAGCCTCGAGACAGTATAACCTAATGCATTATATTCCATATAATTGAATTACTATTTAACATTAATTTGTGAGCTATATAACTTGGTATGAATGTAATGAATTGAATGGAAATATCTGGGACTACCAGAAAATGTAGAAGTAGCTCATTAAAAATGTAGACGTATCCAATTAGATCATTATGAGAGGTTAGCTGAGGGTTTACAACTACAGCATATATTGGGTTTTTTCTTGGGCTTGAGTCTATGGATTTCATAGCTGAACAAAGTAATGTATGCTATTAGTAAGTCATTTAGATATCTTTTGTCTATATAAGCACTATGGATCTGCATAGACATTTAACCTAGATAAATAAGCATTGCCTAATTTAAAGAGTTGTGGGAAGAACCAGTAGCAGTGTGGAAAGAATTAATGTGCTATGGTTTGGAAAATAATTTGAGGAGGAAAAGAAAAGTTGCGTGATAAGTATTATTGCTCCATAATGTTAAAATATTATTTGGCTAATAAACATAAATGAACTTTTAATCATGAAACAAAAGGATTGCATGTTTTCAGCAATCAGACTTGATTTGTCTCAAAATGAAAAATGTGCTAAATACTTCTTATAAAGGAATACTGTGACTAGTGCATGTGAAAAATTGGCTTACATGTCGGTGCATGATCACTACACAGCACAGGCATAGTGTATTTGGCCCTCATTTCGCTCTGGTATAATTGCACTGAAGTCCACTCCATTTCTGACAGTGTAATACTAGGTATGAGTTAATTCCATTATGCACAAGGGGTCTGATCCAAAATCCCCTGAAGTCAGTGGAATTCCCCCACTATGGAGGTTTAGCTGGGATGAATTTGAGCTGGCTGTATGATCCGTGAGGGCTGAAACCACAAGTGAACTATGCAGGTTATCCCAGATCATACAATTCATACAAATATAATTGTTATCCCCATAGCCTCATTATCCACATTTAGAAAAACTACTTTTTGAGATAATCTGAGTTGTTTCATATTCTTCCACTTGTAAAGCCAGTGTGCTTTGGATAGCGCAAGACCAATGGCATTGTTCTCTGATAAATAAGAAAAATAATCACACATTTTGGAAACCTGTAAAAATGACCTAAAATAGCTTTTCTACATATATCTCTGAATCTACTGAAAATAGAAGTAAATGCTATGTTTCTCTTAGCTAAGCCGGGAATCTTTCCTTTCAATCATGTGTAGCTTTCATGTAACCATGAGGAGTCACAGAATATAAGATGTCAAACCTCTCAGAAGTGAAAGAATGAATATTGTTCTTCTCGAGCTTGGATCAGTGGTCTTTTGGGGGGAAGGAGTCTGGGGGAAACAGAAATATTTTTCTTCTCATTATTTTTAAAAGAGAAGCAAAACTGTTGACTCAAGTGCTCAGGAGTTTGGATTGTAAACACAATGTATCTTCCTTTTCAGTAGCATGGAATGTTTTGCAGCTGTAATAGTGTCATAGTAATGTTAAGTTTCATTTAGGTCAGTATGAAGTGTGTTACTTTAACCTCTTGAACTTTTGACTTGTATTATTAATTTTTCAAAAGAAATATTCAGGAAATGACAGAGATGCGCAAGCTGATGAAGGGAAAGTCTAGTGAATAATGAGGCCAGAAGTAGCTTCTGGGCAGAGCGAGATACGGATTGTCCCTACTAGACAAGGTGGATGAGGTAATACCTTTTATTAGACCAACTTCTGTTTGTGCAAGAGACAAGCTTTTGAGCTCTTCTTCAGTTCTGGGAAACTAATGGTATGTCACAGCTAAATACAAGATGGAACTGATTGTTTAGCGTAAGTAAAACAAACAAGGAGTCTTGTGGCACTTGGTATGTCCACACTGGAGCCTTAGGTCAACTTAAGGACAGTTAATTCGACCTACAGATCGCTGCGTCCACACTGGGCGCTTATTAAGTCAATTTAAGCACTTCCTTAAGTCGACTTAATAACACCAACTCGTAAGGTCGACCTAAGGCTTAAGTCTACCGTATTAAGTCAACTTAAGCCAGTGTAGACGGGGGGATAGCCCTTAAGTCGACCTAATTGGTCTCCAGGCTCCCTCGCAGAGTTCCTGGCCACTCCTCCGTCGACCTAGCACCTGCCGGTGTGGACACGGCTGTGGAGTTTCTAAGTTGACTTAACAAAGTCGACTTTACCTTGGTTAAGTCGACTTAATAGAACCTCCAGTGTAGACGTACTCTTAAAGACTAAGAAATGTATTTAGCATAAGTAGTTGACACACATTTCAAGGGACAATTTGGGATAAAAATGCTCTCTTACTACCACTCCAGTCCTGAGGGGAATACACAAGGGTGGTTGCTAGAGGGTTATAGACTGTTGCAATAAATTGCAAGTCCAGTGTCTCTTATTCAATCCAGAAAAGTTCTATATAAACTCCCAGCCTCATCTTTCCAGCAAGATATTTATATTTGTCTTATTGCTACCCTAGAGGCAGGCTAGTCCTGTTTTCTGTACAGAAAATAGTTGCTTGCACTGTTCTCCCAAAAGCAGGGCTAGGCAACCCCCAGCACACGTGCCCATTCAGAGTGGCACGCAACGCCCTCTGTGGTGCCACTGAAATTGCCGCTCCTGTCACCGACAGCCATTCTGGGTGGTTTCTTTTGGGGGCAGCTGGAGTGCAGGGGGTCCCCAAGCATGCCAAGGAAAGAAGCTGCCCGCAGCGGCTCCTTTTGGGGGCGGCTGTTGGCTGGGGCCACTCCAGGCCTCTTCTTTCGGCAGCATGCCCGGGGACTCCCGCCCCAGCCACCACCAAAGAGAGCCACTCCAGGCAGCTTTTCGCGGTGTCCCTGGGACCCATTCCCAAGCATGCCACCCAAAGAGGCCGCCCGGCGTGGTTTCTTTTTGTGAGTGGCTCCTTTAAGCGGCATCCCTGGGAAGCTCGCGCCCCACTCCAGCCATGACCGCCGCTTTTTAGGGGGCGGCTGGCACCAGCTGGGGGGGGGGGGAGGCGAGGCTGGCACGGGGACTCCTTCCCTAAAGAGCCCATCTGATTGACTGTCCCGTGGCACTGGCGGGAGCGGAAAAGGGAGCTGTCCCTCAGCAGTAAAAGCGGATTTGGAGAAAGGGGCCGGAGCCGAACACCCTCCTGCCACTCCGGAGCGGAATCGGAGTGTTCTCCGCAAGGCGCCGAGCCAAGCCCTGCCCGCCCTCGAGTTTTCCCGCGTCTCCTAGCTCCAGGCTGGGAAATCCGGCTCTCCTCGCCGAGGCACCGCCCGAGTCCCCAGCTGATCCCGGCCCAGCGCGAGTAGCAGCGGGCGGGGGCAGGGCGCTCCGCAGCCCCTCTCGCTTCCCCAGCGAGCGTCGCCCCCCCCGCTGCGGTTTGCAGCTAGTTCCCTCCGAGGTTTCAAAGGGCGCCACGTGACTTCTATGAAATTGACGAGCCCCGGCGGGCGCGGGACTCCCAGGCTCTGCCTCCCGGAGCTGCGGCCGGCCGGATCCGGGCAGAGGGGGCGGCTCCTCCCCGGGGGCTGGGGAAGCACAGAGCGCGCGCGAGCCGCGGCAGCCAGGTGTCGGCGGCCGGGATGACCCGGGCCGGAGTTTCCCCCTAGGGAGGCTGGGGCCAGGAGTGCGCTGGCAGGGGCCGGGGTGCGGGGAGCGCGGCTGCTCTTTGGGCTCCGGCCGCGGCCCCCGCCGCTCAGCAGCGCCCGGGATGTCGCTCGGCGTCCCGGCCTCGGACAGCGTCCTGCAGAGAAGCGCCTCTTCGGATGGGAATCAGCCGCCGCCGCAGGTAGCGGGCAGGGCTGGGGAGGGAAGCGGGAGGGAGAGCACTGTGTGCAGCCTTTCCCTAGCGCTGATCCCTTTTCCTCTCCCATACGTAGCAGGTGAAGCCATGACCCTCAAAGCGCCTTGTGAAGCTTAATGCTTTTCTTCAAGCTGGCACAGACTCGCGGGGCATTGCTTTCCCTCTGTCATTTGAGCAATCGCTGCTTACTCCCCAGGGACTCCCGCAAACCACACCACACCGGGAAATATTTCCCTCCTGCTCACCCTCCTCAGAGCATCCTTTGCCTCCCCTGTAGATCAGGGGATCCTGAATGGGGATCGCAGCTGGCAGTGCCATGGCATGAGCTAGGGCAGTGGTTCCCAACCTGTGGTCTGCGGGTGCTTTCAAAGTGGCCCATGCCTCCTCTCCTGCTGGCTGCAGAAAAGAGCCACCACCCAAAAACCCAGGTGGAGCGTGTTTCTGCAGGGCTAAAAGACTGATGCAGGCTCCTTGCTGCAGCCAAGGGGATGGGAAATCAGCATGCCCCCTGTCCCTGGCTGTAACAAGGAGGATGGCAAAGCACTCCACCTGGGTCCATAGGCACTGTGGCTCCTGCTGGAGCCAGGGGGAAGGGACCAATCTTCCATCCTCCTGGCAGCAGAAAGGAGTCACTGCCTAGGGAGCTACAGGGCACATGTGATTTCCCTGTTGCAGGAAACAGGAGATCACTGAGGAGGCAGCCTCCTCCCTGAACTCCTTATGTCTGGCTGCAGTGAGTGGGGGAGCTGCTGGCAGAGACTGGTAGCTCTTCAGGGTTCTAAAAATATCTGTGGTCCTTGAGCCAAGAAGGTTGGGAACCACTGATCTAGGGCATAGCTGGAACTGGGGCCCAAATACATAAGGCTGAATCCCCTGTAACATGGTGGCCACAGTCAGGTGGGAGGTGCAGGTGGAGATGGCTTTTCTCCTCTTGGCCGGGTGGATTTGCAGGATGACAGCGAGGATGTACGGTTAGGAGACAAGAATGGCCAGAATGATATGGTTTCCAGTTTTGGTTGGAGTGTTCCTGGAGATTTTGTCACTAAACATAATAATTAATTAAATATTAATTTTTAATTCCTGGAGACTCCAGGACAGTCTGGCAGCTGAAGAGCTTTGGCAGTCTTAACCAGAAGAGAATTGGCTGCTTCCGTGCTCCCCAAGATGAAGAGCAGCATCTCCTTGATGATGGTGCTATTGGTTGTCCTCCTAACCTTGTCTTAGGACACTAACTCCTCCTTGCCAGGGCATGCCTGTGCTGTGATCTCTAACCCCCTAAGGGAGTGGGGATGCAGAAGAAAACAGGATCGATGTCCCAGTTTCCTCCTCTTGCCCGCTCTTTCTTTCATGAAACCACATAGACCCATGTCTCTCCTGAGACATCTGACACATGGGGAGGAATTCATCACTGGTGTGAGTCCATTGATTTCAGAAGAGTTACCTCAGAGATGAGTTTAGTTCCTGCACTGTCCGGGCAGCACTGAATAACAGCTCCCTACCAGGGCAGCTTCTTCAATCCAGGACGTGCAGTTTTAAATGCTTTCTGCTCTTTGTATAAATCATTCTTTTAAGAGAGGAAACAGTGGTAAACCTGATGTGCTTAGGAGTAAACACTGCTAGGAGCAACAGCCACCACCACCACCGCCAGCCTTAACTCTGTCTTTGACATACTGGGGATGAACTCTGTGTCTTCTTTCTAAAGATGAAAGGTCATATTACAAAGCGAAGGGAAATACATGGAGCATGCTTAAGGAACTCTTTGCCCGCTCCCAATCCAAGCTCACTCTTCTACAGTGAAGTGCTTTGCCACAGTTTGGTGATGACTGTTCATTCCAGACTGTAAAAATTTTATTGTGTTCAATGTTTAATGTCACTTAGATCTGCAGACAACTGATACCGGGTATTGTTAGCTATCAGGCAAGTTTATTTACATGATTCCTTTAAAATATTTATAAAAATTCTGCTCCACCCTGAGAGGCAGCAAATGAAATTTCAGACCACATGGAGAATTTTTCAGGTTTGAGAAGGAGGGTTAATCATTGAATTTATGGTGGAAAGCCATGATCAAGGCTCCATAATGAAAACAGAAAGTTATTGTCTAGGTTGTGCAGATTTTGTGTGTGACTAATACAGGAAAACATAATCCAAAATAGGATTTCTTAGTAAGATATTGTAGATAGGAGATCTTCTTCTCCAAAAGGCCAGAAACATTTGTGATTGTGTACATTTCAAAGGGACTGTGACATGTGTTTTTGCTGTTTATGTAATCAACAAGGTTGTTTCTAAACGACCACATGGTCTACTCTACTGGATTAAGTGGGTATAAAACACTGTTATTCTGATTGGCAGAGCTTTATGTCTACTTTTCATACACTGGTGTAAGAGGCTACAAAATGCAGAGTACCTGCAAATCAGGACTCTATTTTTGTGCCACTGACTTGCTCAACAATGCCAGCTCCCACTGATGGCAATAGGAGCTGCATCTGTTCAGCACTTCTGAAAACCCAGCCACAAATCTCTCTATGCCTCAGTTTCCCTGTCCGTGAAATGGAGATAATGATACTTAATCACCTTTGCAAAGTGCTTTAAGATCTGTGGATGGAGAGTTTGTCAGAGTGAAGTATTATGAAACACACAGAAGCTTGTTTGCTTATTTTCACTTGCTTTCTGAATCCCAGAGTTCTTAAAAAAAAAAAAATCAATAAGGTGTGTTTGATTTGGTTTTTCAGAGTCCTGAAGAGGATGATAGGAAGATAAGACGGAGAGAAAAAAACAGGGTCGCTGCCCAGAGAAGCCGGAAGAAACAAACACAGAAAGCAGACAAACTCCATGAGGTGAATGGGTACTTCATATGTCGCAGTCGACTTTTGAGCTCTATATGTGAAGTTTAACATTAATTTGAATTTTTTAAACAGATATGGGGTGTTTTTCATACCAATCCAGCATGAAGAACTGTGAGTTTGGTGTAGAAATATATAGGCTCCCATACCGGACCATGCTGGTGGTCTATCTAGTCCAATATTTTGTCTCCAACATTGAAACGTCTGGTTCTGGCCAAAGGTGCTAGAATCCTTATGCTGAACATGGTCTAATCTTCAGTGACAGTGGCAAAATCGCCACTGTCAGATCGATGTTCCCGATCAACCAATGGGTCTGTGAAGACCTCCTCAGTTGATCAGTTAGTCACTCCCTGAAGACCATCCTGGTAAGTAGCGTAGTGCTGAATTGCAGGGAGAGCCCTCCCTTTGGCTCACCATCATGGACATTCCATAGGGAAGTTGGAGGAAGATACGCAAGTTATTTTAAGTAACTTGAACATCTCCCTTCGACTGCCACCGAAAATGGTGGGCAATGTAGACCTGCCCATTTTCTCCTAACTCCAGTAAGTCATTGAATTATGAAGGGTTAGGCACCTTCTATATATATTTTTCCTATCTTAAACAACCATGGATGTTTACATTATGCATATAAACGTCTGATCCTTATTGTAATCTAATAAGATATCAGTCTCAATAATGTACTGTGGCAGTCCTCATGTGTGTTTAGTTGTAAATATAACAGGGCAGAAATGGTCTCTTTTCTGTGTTTGTACAGCAGTTGGAACAATAGGGCTTCCAGCTTGCCTGAGGATTTCTGGCGCCACTGTAATATAACTATTTACTACCGCTATTAATGCCTTTATGAAACTGATGCAGCTCTCAAGGCCCAATTCAGCACAGAGTTATCTCTGTCTTCTACACTGTGAAAATAAGTTTTACTATCAGGAGACCATTTTTCATGATGTCTTTTGTCCTTGCAAAACACTATGAAGTGCAGGAAATATTTGTAATGAGTCATTATAACGGGTTCCATAATGATAACAGGTTCTAGAGATGCAGTGCCAAACTTCTGAGTTTTCCTCCCTTGATGACTACTACAGAATGCCTCTTCTACAATTAAGAACAATTAATTCATTGCCTTAGGCAGTATCTGCTCAAATTAGACATAGGACTGGAACAATAAGGCTGGGGGTCAGGACTGAGGTAGGTGCAATGGCAGAGTTTTGTTTAGAAACCATTGCCGAACCTGCCTGCATGATATTTGATTCTTCACTATGCTCTTGTGAGCATCACATTCAAATGCATTTTAAAGGGGGTATAATAAAGATAACTTCAAAAGGAATGTTGGTTACAAGCTAGGGTGGAGGTTAATTGCTTTTTGGGTCAGGTGAGTGACAATTTTCCTTCTGTATGAGCACACTGTCATGATGACTGGAGAGTTGTGTTGATCTAGATAAGAACTTCTTTGGAAGTGTTTGCTAACCCATATTCAGCTGAAAGTGAAAACCAGAGAATAACTGATAGAGTTGCACTGAAACACTGTTACCATAGCCTGTCACGCTGATCAGTATAATCTCATTGTTTCCTCGTACTCCCCCGTCTGTCTGCCTTCATCTATTATCTCTTGTCTTATATTTAGACCAGTGGTTCCCAACTTGTGGCCTGGGAGCCAAAAGTGGCCCGTGGGGGCTTTCTAAGTGGACCACGACACCCCTCCTACTGGCTTCAGAGGAGAGCCGCTGCCTAAGGACCTAGGTGGTGTTGTGAGGCTACAAGACTGGTGCAAGCTCCTTGCTGCAGCCAAGGGGAAGTGAAATCAGCACTCCTCTCCCTTGGCTGTAGCAGGGAGCATAGCAAAGTGCTTCACCTGGGTCCTAGGTGCTGGTGTCCCTGCTGGAGGGGAATGCTGACCTCCCATATCCGTGGCTGCAGAAGGGAGCCACTGGCTAGGGACAAGTGGACCACACAGAGCTAAAGGACGTGGGTGGTTTCCTTGCTGCAACCAGGGAGACAGAAGATCAGTGAGTTGCCAGCCTCCTCGCTGAACTCCTGTCTGTCTGTCTGTAGTGGCATGGGACAAAGATTGGCAGAGACTGGTGGCCCTTCAGGGTAGTAAAAATTATATCTGTGGCCCGAGAGCCTAAGTGATTGGGAACCACTGATTTAGACTGTAGGCTCTTTGGGACAGGGACTGTGTTTTTGTTCTTGTGTTTGTCTAGCTTCTATCGCAGTGAAGTCCTGGTCCAAGAGTGGTGCCCCTAGGTTCTATGATAATACAAATAATTATAATAATAATTGATAATTAACAATGCCATCCAGCAATGGAAAATATACTAGTTCAGTTTATATTTAACAAGGTCTCTAGCAAGTTGCCCAAGTCCCTGATGAACAGCATATGATAGCAGGAAATGAGGGGTTCACAGACCTTTTCCAGTTTTTTAATCATTAATTTGTACAATAGATAATGTAGAAGGAAAGTAGAGCTGAGTTTCGTTCTTAAACATAAATGCAGCTCTAAAGCAGTTAGTTGCAGACTTTGGGCTCAGGAGCTTCCATGGTACTACGCAACCAAGCTGGTCTCTGCAGCCATACAAACCACTGTACAACTTGAAAGAGAATAAACCCCAGGGAGTGGGGTAGCACTTAGGCAGCTGCCCAGCTACTCATGGTTCCCAAACCAGACTATGACTCGTCTGGCCCAGTCTGACTTTCTGGTTTTCTAGACAATACAAAACTGCCCTTCACAGCCCATAGGGGATGTATGCTGGGCAGGAAGCTCTTCAGATGGTGTGGAACCCCTAAAGCACCCCTATTCCTGCAACCAGTGAGAAAAGAGGCTGGGTGTTCTTCTCACACTTCCAATCCCTGATTACCAGAATGGCCCTTTTGGACCATAGCTAGCCAGCGCAATTTAAACACCTTGAAATTACCATAATTTGTGTTGCGGGAACCATCACAGCATAGATTAATCCAGGATGAGGAGAATGCAGAGGTGGCTAAATGCTACCTTGGCAATCCTCTCCTGAGTGGCACTATCTGCTTCATGGCCATCGCTCATGATCTGGGCCCAGGACTGTAACTCAGTCAGAACACAGATAGTAATAGTCGCATTGTTACAAGCCTTTGTATTGATTAGGCTCATTCTGTCTTTCAATTTTATGTTAGATTTCAAAAATATAAAATAAGCAGAAACAACTATGTATCCTGAAATCACTTGATTAAAAACAGGTGAAGGCACTGAAAGGAACGTTTTTACTAGCAGCGGCTTCCTTTTTTCATTCCAGGAGTATGAGTGCCTTGAACAAGAAAATACCTCCTTGAAAAGAGAGATTGGGAAGCTAACAGATGAGATGAAACATTTGAGCGAGGTGTTGAAGGACCATGAAAAGATCTGCCCTTTATTGCACTGCTCCATGAACTTTGTGACCATACCCAGGCCTGATGCCCTCACCAGTTGCCTGCCAAGATGAGAGCTCATTTCCTTTAAATACTGGTTATTGTTGCACATAAATGGGAGAGAGTTGCAGATCCAGCTTCTTTTTCTCATTGCAGTGCAGGTATATCCTTTCTTTTGCAGAAAGATGGACTTGACCTAATATCCATATCCATCTCTAAATCCTCCGAATATCACTAAAAGGTCAGTGTGGGGAGAACAAAACTGAGCTACAGCTTATTTTCTAGAACCTGTAATACACTGTTTCATATTCATAAATGGCAAAATATGATACAATCTGCTTTTACAGGATGGAAACTCCATGAAGAAATGTGGAAGTGTGATCTAGGATAGGATTTACCCCACACTCTATTGGCAATTATTTCAGAGTTGTTAGGTTGTCATCTAACAGATCTTCTACATAATATCCTGGCTGCTCATTTTTTTGTTTACACTGGTGTTTGGCTAATAAAAATCAATGTGTTGCCTTTATCTTTATGGTGTCCCCACCTTCTTCCATATCCAGTGCCTTTTGAACACTTTTACAATTGCTCATTTGTCCAATCCAAAGTCGAATGCTTATCTCCCTGCTTTCAGTGTGTTTTTAGTATTTGTTTAACAGCTTCAAGATATTTGGAAAGCTTTATGGGCTTCCCTTATGAAGCTTGTGTAATAGCTGAGTGTAGCTCATCTTCATTTCCCTAATCACTGGTCCTCAAGCCATCAATCCTCAAAGAGCTTTATTCCTTTTCTTGCATGAAGTTTGCCCATTTCGCATGGAGGAAATGCAGAACATGCGGTTTTGGGTCCAGAGTCGTTCTGGGAGCAAAGCCATTGTAGCCAGTGGAATTATATTGGGGGTTAGTGGGGTGGAGAATTCCCTCAGTTTTGTTGTTTTGTGTTTTGTTTGTATCTTTTGTAATTTACTAGTTGTCCTTTTTCACATTATTCTTTACAAATATAGGACTAGATTCATAAGGGAGGTTTAGGTGACTAACTGCCACTTTAGAGGTCTAAGCTTAACATTTAAGCACCACTAATCACCACTCAGCTATCAATGGCTAAAATCCCCCATGTGCCTACATTTTGGCAACTGGGCATGTATACAGCTGCCTCAGTCCTGTCCCACCCAGCAGCTTGGTGCTTAACTCTCATCTGAGCTCCAGTGGGATTTATAAACTAAACATTCACCTGCCTATGTTGCCTTTAAGGCCTCGTCCCAGAGGTGTGTTCAAAGCTTGCCTGAACCCTCACTAAAAATGCTAGAGGACTTGGTGCTGGTGGCCCTGACTTTAGCCCAGGGGCTAGCGTACTCAACCAGGG
Source organism: Pelusios castaneus (assembly GCA_007922175.1). Lineage (NCBI taxonomy): Eukaryota > Metazoa > Chordata > Testudines > Pelomedusidae > Pelusios > Pelusios castaneus. The sequence continues at coordinate 7,113,343 of ML685763.1, read as the reverse complement.
CCTGTGTTCAGATGACTGCTGAACTGCCTCCTGTCTCCACAGGGAAGTTGGTCGTATGGGGGGTAGATAAAAGCTTGGCTACAGGAGGGAGGAGACCTGCCTGGCTTTTCACCCCTGGAACAACCAGCTGGCTACAGTGGGAGCCTCTTTCCAACAGGGGGATCTTTAGTGCAGTCTGAACAGGACAGGGCACTGCTGAGGAACAGAGGCCTCCTGGTGCTGAAGCTGCCCAAGGCCAGGTTCCCTGGACATGACCTAGCTGTGGTTGGCCATCCTCTGGCCGGGTAGATTTTACAAATACAAGGCAGGGTCCAGGGTTTTCTGTTGTGGCGCCAACATTGCAGCTCAGAGAGAGCTGGCTCTGTGTACCCATTGGCCCCTCCCTTGCATCTGCAGCTGTTGGATCCTGCCTGCCCTGGCAGGTAAGTAGAGCTGCCCAAATGTCTCTAGGCTGGGCTGCCTGCCCCGCCACGGGGCTTCAGAGCCTGGCCGGGAGGGGTGACAGGCCAGCCTCAGCTCCCTGCCCTGGGGAGTGGGAGAGTCCTGCAAGAAAGAACTGACTAACAAGCTGTGCTATGTCCCAGGTCTACACTAGCAAACCACCACCCCTACCTTGAGAGTGAGGCCACAGATACCCCTCCAGGACACCCCACCACACACATCCCCAAATACTCCTACCAACACACCCAAATACCTCCCCCCAGTACACACACACCTCCAGCACTCCCCACATACTCCCTCTAGTTCCCCTCCCCACATTTCTCCTCAGCAGTGTCCTCTATTTGGGAACTTGAAGTAACCCCAGGTAAAGCCCCCAGCTGACACCCTTGCTCCCTAGCAACACTAGCGTGTGTGCAGCAATCATCCAGATACAAATTAACAGGAATTCTGATTCTAAAAACCAAGTTAAGAAGTCAGGCCATGCCATGGATCTAGCTCAGCCAGCCGCCTGAATATAGCAAGGCCTCTTTTATTTAATAGTTTCTACTAATTTGAATAACAATGATGTAGTAATGGCTGCTTCATTGTTTCTCTTTGCTAAAAATCAGAGATGTTTATAAATGACATTATAATTGAATATCTTAGGCTGCCTTTGGCATTTATTTTACTATGGAGTCCAGAAGTAGAATAATAGAATCTTAGTAGGACTGGAAGGGACCTCAAGAGGTCATCCACACTACCCCATGTGCTGAAGAATGGCTTAGTACACCTAGACCATCCCTGACAGGTGTTTGTCCAACCTGTTCATATAAACCTCCAGTGATGGGGCTTCCACAACCTCCTTGATAACTATTCTATTCATTATGTAAAGAGCAAAAGGCACAATAAACAGTAGACCAACCAATTTGACTATTTTTCCACCTCTGTCATGTCTGTGTATGATATTGTCGACAATGATGCATCATCCTTATATTTAATGCTAGAAATGGTATCTTACCCACATTTTTGGTGCCCCATATTCAAAGGCCTTTGGGCATCTTAAAAAAATTAGTTAAAATGAGCAACATGTCACAAATAAATTCAACATTGCCTTTTATAGTTAGTGTGACACTTGAGTCCACACATGGCAAGAAGGGAGCAGAGCTATGAAGGCATACCTGGGATAAATCAAAAGATCAACATTGGGGCTACACTGATTACAATAACTGTATGAACTATTCATGAGGTATACATTTGCAGTGTATTTCAAAATAGAAATTTATTCTAGAGGTGGTGTTACAACAGAGCAAGAAAGGAGAGCAGAAAGGAAAAGATGCCTTTGTGAACTGAGCAACACATATATCTTTATCAAATCCAAACCTCCCTCTTCGGAGTAACACACCATTGCAATACATATTCTAAATCTGTGTATGTGCTCAGGTATCCTGTCTTAGTTACACCCTAGCTTTAGAAAATTTCCAAAGGGCTTGATGCATTCCTTTTGAATTTTGTTTTCTGATGTATGTTATATGGTGAGGGATGCATAGTAAGTTGGAGCTGTGTTGTTTTCATTTGTATGGAGTATGAGAATTGCCATGTAGCCAGAGCCTTGTTGTTTATGGATGTATAATATATGTGAGGGTTGCCATGTAAGTACGATTTTTGGTTTTCACATGCAGTGAAGTTTGCCATCTGTCTAGATTTGATTGTTATGATCTTGAGTCTTACAAGTTTTATTTATCACAACGCAGAATCAACATGCAGGATGCTCAAGTCTACCAAAGTTAAAAAACACTCAGCCAATTAACCAGTTGGGCCCTATCCCACATTGTCTTTCTATTAACTGGGTGGTGTCCAGTCTGATTGCAGTCTCTCTGAAAACCAGTTTTAACCTTCAGTGGTGAAAAGTCAACAGAAAACAGTAGTCAAGGTTTCTGAAACCTTTAATTTGATTATAATAGACACCAACTTTGTGTCTTGAGCTAGACATCTTAAAAAAAATCTATCTACTCCATTGATCTCACATTTGTATATTTATGAATATTTACAAGGTTCTAGATGAGATTTCAGAAATTGCTTGTTGACTGATGGGGGGAATGTAATGGTTCAGTTTTTATGGTGCAGAATTCAGCAAGGAACGGTGCTGTTCCATAATGAACTAAATTCTTTGGTTTCCATTTTCAAATTGTCAATATATTAGTTGTTTTAATATTGACCGGCAGGGAATGTAATCACCAAAAGTGACACTGAGAGTAAGACATACTACAAGCCTCAGTCACCTTCTTGCCTAGCCAATGGCAGGAACTTCATCAGTGAAATGCAGAGCCCACAAATCAACATCAACTCTGGTCAGAGAGCAGTGGTCAGCGTAGGGTTGCCAGTTTTGGTTGGATGTATTCCTGGAGGTGTTCATCACATGACCAAATATTTAATTGAAGATTAATCTTTAATTCCTGGAGACTCAGGACAATCCTGGAAGATTGGTAACTCGGGGTCAATGATGTATGACTGTCTTTGGGATGCTGCATGTGGGATCTTCTTGTTAGAGTGCAGGCTGTTTGCAGATTGACCCTAGCCTATTCAAAATCAGTTCAGGAGGGCCCACGAGCGGTGTGTCAAATCAAAGCCAGGTACATGCATGTTCGGATCAGTTATAAGAGAGTGGCTTCTGACATCAGCTGTGATCACTCTTGACATTGATAAACTCTAGTGTTCTGACCAAACTCCAGCATCATTGCTTTCTACCTAGCTAAATTTCTGGAGCTTCATTTAGAAATCATAGGTCTAATTCCGACCACAGTTATATCATTACAAACGCATTGGCATCAAGTGAGGGCATTCCCTCTCTACAGAAAAACTAAAGTGCCAGAAGTTTTACGCAGGATAATTTTACTCAGCAATTAAATGGGACTCAGCTTAAAGGCTGCTGAAGAAGATCTCTGTGTGGCTCTAAAACTTGTCTCTCTCACCAGCAGAAGTTGGTCTAATAAAAGATATTACCTCACCTACTTTGTCTCCCTAAATTGCAGTGGAGATATTTGGACTCAGGCTTGGGTCCAAGCTTTGGGACCCCACGAGGGGGAAAGGGGAGTAGGGTCCAGCGTAAGCCTGAACCACACCACAGTTTTGCACCCCAGCAACCTGAGTCTGACAAGCCCAAGTCTGCTATAGGTGTGTAATTACTGTGTAGAGATCCCTTCAGTGGGTTGTGATCTAATTAGCTAAGTTCTTGAATCTCACCTCTCCTTATGGTATATGAGCACTGCCTCCCCTGCAAAAAGCCCTGTGTTTCAGTCATCTCTGGAGCTTTGTAAAATTGCACCTAGACAGCATTTTCCACTGTGCAGAGCTGTGAAGGGTCATACCTCCTTCTCTGGAGGCTGGGGATGGAGAAAATACATCATTGTTTGTAATGTCTGATGTCCCTGTGGGTATACATTTTTTTATAAGTCAGAAGGCAACTATGACATATTCCCCTCAGTGATGTTTCTCTGACCTGAACTGCTTTGCCTGGTGAAAATAAAGGAAAACCCTTGAGCCTAATATAGTATGAACTGTCATGAACAGTAAGAAAAAGAAGGTTGACCATCCACGCCCACGGGGACATGGCTATAGCAGCTTACGCTCACTTCATGTTTTCAAAGGTATCATCATAACCATGAGCACTATGAATATATTTTTGAAAATTAAAACTTAAGACTCTGAAGCATAGTTCTGTTGCAGTGAATGGGAGAGGTGGATTCTATAGCCGTGGAATCTTGGAATCATGGAGCCCTGCTGATGACACTCCACTGTACATAACAATATTCTAATTCTGCTCCTTTTAATGACTCCTCCCTGTCCACCCCTTTCCTGCCTTAATTGGCTGACTGGTGGCTCCATTTCCACTTCTTTCCATTAAATGTCTCAAAGACAACAGGGCTTCTTCTGGCAAGAGGAGCATCCTTAAATCCATCTTCAGCTCTTCTATCTCCCTCCTTGACTCAGAGTTTGAGTTCAGAGTTTATAACCTTTGTATTATCCTTGATTCCAAACTTTGTTCTCACTCTCACCTCTCCTCTTTCAGCAAATCTGCCTATCCATCTCTTCAACTTTGCCTGTGCAGTCTCGACTTCTCTTGTGTTGAAATCCTCATCATCTCTTTTAGACTTGACTATTGCAAGTCCTTTGTCAATAGCTTTCAAACAACCTCTCTCCAGGCTCCTGCATGTGCAGAATCCTATCTCCATGCTGTTACATATGCTAAAAGTCGTAACCACGTCACTTTCATTCACAAAATACTCCATTGGCTCAGTAGTCATTTCAGTATCCAATTCAGAACTGCCCTCTTTTTATGAACCCTCCATGGACTTGAAGCAGCCCATCCCATAGCCTTTGATTCTCGCTCTCCTCCCTTCCTGCTTTATTCTGTGCTGCTCCTCTAGCCCCTGCTTGTGTGAGAGTTTTCTCCTCTGCAGCTGCTATCATCAGGAACAGCCTATCTGTATCTCTTCAGCTTATTTCAGGCATCAACTTTTCTTCTCTACTTGTACCTCTGAACTGCTTTCTGCTCCCATTTACTTCTGTAAGTGTATAACTTGGTGGATAGTGTTGGAACACAGTTATTCTGAAGAACGTTATGTAAAGTAGAGTTGTATCATCCACGCTGCGAAAGCGTGTTCAGGCAGTTGGTATTTGTCATCTTGGGCACTGACAGAAGAAATCTGAGAACTTGCCACCTCCACTTCTTGTTGAAATATTTACAAGTAACATATGCTTTAGCCTATAAAACCACAGTGTTTCCTGTCCAAAGGCAAAAGCACTAAAGAACAGCGCTTGGGGTTTCCATTTGTGAATCAGTCTAGAATTTCTTCCTAAGAGCCTCAGTGAAAGTGATGAATAAAGCAAACATAAAAAAAATCCCTTCTCTCCTCTTCCCATCAGTGTAGTGGCATCATTCCTGTCACAGGAAGGAAGCATGTCTGATAAGCTGGAGAAGTGGTGGGTTTGATTTACTGTTATGCAGACTAATGTTATTCTCTTGAAGGAAGGTTAGCAGATTATTAGTACACAGCTATAGGAGAAACATTTTACAAAGTGCTGGAAAATTCACACACACAAATTAAGCAGAAAAACAACAGAGTCCTGTGGCACTTTTAAAGACTAACAGATTTATTAGCTCTTCACAGCGTCTGACGAAGTGGGATTTTCTCCCACAAAAGCTCATGCGATAAATAAATCTGTTAGTCTTTAAAAGTGCCACAGGACTCTGTTGTTTTTCTGCAATAGACTGACACAGCTACCCCTTTGAAACAAATTAAGCAATGTGTCTGAGAGAGAGAGAGAGAAAGACAGAGAGAGAGAGTTTAAGGTTTAATCCAGTGCAAAAATGTGGGTTTTACATTGACTTCGGTGGAAGAGGGAACAGACACATGAATGCCTTAGAAGCATCTCCAGGGCTCCTTCTAACAGACTTCAAGCTGGGTGATATTTAACTCATGAACCATTACACGCTAACTTGTAGGGTGTGCTATTTAATAGGAAACCATAACAAAAGTTAGCTTTTTTATTATCCAGGAATGAGCCTGATACTCCTTTGTTTTTCCCCAGATGGCCCCTTATGGAAAAGACTTACAGAATTTAATAGGAAATGTTTTTTCTCTATAAAATTTTTAAACTAACCTATATAATGTTATAGAGAATAGCAGCCGTGCTATAGAGAGCTATATGTGTAGGTTGCTTTAAATGTTGTACGGAACTGATCTCTTTATCTATTAAATTATATAGCTTTATTAAATTTATGTAGAATCTTCTTGATCTCGCCCTCTAAAATTCTCTAGGATGTTTCCATCAGGATTAAATCTGTTGTATATACACCACTCAGCTGTCTCTCATTGAGCGAAAACTCTCATTTACCTGCACCCTAGTCTCACCTGATGTCTCAATATTGTCAGTCAATTTTTACATTCAAAAGAGCTGAATCATGAAATTGAAATCAGAATCCAGAAGTTCTAAAGCTAGAGTCATATGAGACTTTTTTGGAATCAGCAAAATGCCTGGATTTTCTAATAATAATAAAAAAAATTGAGGGGCTTTCATAAACATATTTGACATAGGACCTGCAAGACCACATAAAAAAAGATCTGCAAACACAGTTCTGCCCACAATGTCCCCAGGCTCATTTTGATCGGGGAATTAGGATTCGGGAGAGTTGTGTCTCTTGTTAAATTAAATCAGTTAGTTTTTCTGTTTAGGGAGAGGACAGACGAGAGTGGGAATAATCTTTGTTAAAATATTTTTCATTTGAACAGAAGAGCTTTCACAGGCAAAACAAAAGAAAGTGAACAAACAAAAGAAGTCAGAATTTTGTGAATTTCTCATACTCGTTTTAGTTGCTTACATTCAGAATGAATAATTATTCTCATTCCACTTGGAGAACTGCAGGCAACTTTCTCAGTTTCTCTTATGTCCAGTTCATTGATTAGATGTGTAAACAGGATGCTGTGCCTTTAAGAGCAGAAAGCTCTAAAACAGGATTTGATACTCAGCAAGAGTCCGGGTAGTTCCCTTTTAGCTGTTTTAAGTTTCATCTTTGCTTAGAAGAACTGTTTTAGGGGATAGTAATTTCCAAGTGCAGTACTGGGTTTGTGGGGTAAATAATCTCTAGAGATGAATATTCTTTTTCTTTCCTTCTTACTGTAAATGACCATACTATGTAGTGGTAAAAAATTTCCCATGTGAATTCTGATCATCCCATGTACTCTCTAGGTTCCAGTATGGACCCAGGACTTGCATGCTCAATATGTAGAGGAGTAATGTGCCATCACCCATGCATGTCTAGAGGAGATCTGATCCATTTAACTGTTTGAGAACTTGGCTAATGGCAAAAGTGCACAGTTTGGAGAAAACTTTTTGTAGTGAAGATGATTTTAGGGTATTAATTATTACTCTCTATTTTCTATTTTTACAGTACCCAAAGTGGGCAAAGATGCTACTTTACGGACAAATCATATAGGGTGCATTTACACTTGTAAATTAAGTCAACTTAAGCCTGCTTAAGTCGACTTAATTTACTCTGTGTCTACACTACAATTTCCTTAAGTCAACTTAAGCAGCAGCTTAAGGAAATTTTAAGTCGACTTTATAAAACCTAGTTTAAAGTCGACTTACTGGCTAAGTCAACTTTATTAAGTCGACTTAAACCAGTGTAGATGTGGCTTAGCCCTAAGTCGACTTAAAATCAAGTTAAAGGGCCCCCAGGACTCCCCCACTGACCTCCCTGCCAGGGTGCCTGGCACAGCCAGAGCCTGGTGTGCCCACCCACAGGGCAGGACACAGCCCTGTCCACCCCACTCCCATACCCTGCCCCTGTCCCTGTCCTGCTCAGCCTCCATGTACTTTAGTACAATGGGAAAATGCTGAGCCCCCTGGTACTTTTAAAGGGGTGCCCCCCTCCCACCATGGACCACTCCCAGGTCCACCTAGCCCCTAGACTTTAAGTCAACCTAAATTTACAGTGTGGACATGCTAAGTCGACTTAAAGTCGACTTTGTTAAGTTGACTTAGCAAAGTCGACTTATTTTGACAAGTGTAGACATAGCCATAGAGAGAGTGCCTGCCTCAAAGAGCAAGCAGTGTAAGACCCTGATACTGCAGTCTGCTCCATGTAGGCAGACGCTTGCTCCTGCCTGGAGCTCTCTTGGCATCAATGGGGCTCATACTGGGCACAGGTGTCAGCCCATGCACAAAAGCTTGCAGACTCAGGACCTAATTGTAGACTTGGTTCAAAAATTAGGCTTAAGCAGGGGTAAGGGAAGATGAGAATTATATTAATAAGGTTACATGGTTACTTACCTATGTTAGTAACTTTTGTAGATGGCATGCACATATACACACATCATACACTTATAAATATTTATTATTATGTTCATTTACTAAATAATTAATATTATTTTTCTTTTCTGTAGTTCATCTTCTTCCCCAGTTGTTGAATTTTGCCTAATAATTCTTTTAAATATTTCACTCAATCTATAGCTAAACCAGTTTCAACATTCTTCAGTGATTGCTTTTTATCCCACTCACTGTTTGTTTCCATTTTTTCCCCCAACTTCTCAAATAACTATAAAATTCAAGGGGAACTATATACCATTCTAGATGAGTTTCACATAACTAATTATTATTTTTTAAATTTCAAGATTGTAGTTTTATTATAATTAGTGAAAATGGGATTTTTATAAAGAAAAACTATTTATTTTTTACTGTTTAAGAATAGACATAAGATCTGTTGTATTTGTAACAATTTTTGGTAGCAAAATATCATATTCATCATACCCTCATGTACACAGTCACTAAATTCAGGCTTTTAGCAACCTTACTCTATTGTACAGTGTGCTCTCAGAAATAGGAGCACTGTGCTGTCATTGAAGATAACACTAGTACACTGAACTGTTTCTTCCTCTCTTAATAATCATTTCATTAGACAGCCTACTTAACTGTTCCATGAAATAGAGGGGTTTAGACTCCAAGGCAGTAATTCAACTATTGAATTAATATTTTAAAAAGTTATCAATTCTGAATGAATTTGCAACATCTAAATTTTCCCTATATCTTTAAATATATCATGACAAATAATAATAGGTAGCATTTTTAGTATAAAGGTTTACAAAGTGGTGTTTAATTATGTACTAACTCACCCTTGCAGAACCTTTGTGAGCAACATTATTTTTCATTATTAATGATAAATAAAGGCTTCCCAACTGGACAGTTAACATTCTTACTCTGCTAATTACTTTTTAATGCCTACAGCTGAAGTGTAAGCTTTATCTGTAACTCTTTTCCATACCCTACATCTGTCCTGTCTATTTACATTGTAAGTTTTCGGAGCAGGGGCTATCTACTACTCTGTGTTGAAACAGTGCCTAACACCTGTTTTGGTTGGTCTCTAGGCACTACCATAATACGAGTAATAAATAAATACTTTCATTGTACTATTTTACAGAAAGCATCCTCAAAAAACTATTGGAAGAATTTCAAGGAGATTTCCTAACTTGCAATGCTTTCTTGGTTTGTTCATGCATTGATCCATTCTTGGCAATCTTCCCTTTCATTATTCAAGATTGGCTTTGCTCTAGTGAAGAAAACCAGAACACCGCAGCTGTAGTTCCGTGTTCTGAAATGAGCTAGCCATATGTTTTAATGGTAGAGTATAACAATTCAGTTATAGTCAATCTATCTATCTATACTTCAGCATGCCCATCAAATATGTTCCTGTTAGTTTTTCCTGTTTACTATATGCAGTCCCAGTTATTTACAGTGGTTAAATTACCTAACGTGTGTTACTATTATTTTGTTTCCTTGTTGTTGAAATATTTTCTTAAATAGAGTTTATTAGTTTGTGTCATATTTCTAGAATCAAATTCTGTCTTTCCACACTCTATACAACACCACTGAAATCCAAGACTAGTCATCCACACTGATCTCTAAAGGCAGACTTTGCACCATGTCTTCTGCACAAATGTTTCCATATGTACTGAAAAATAAGGCTTTGATCCTGCAATATGCAGCATGCCAGTTGACTTCTGCACCATGGAAGCCACCCTGGCTCTGTGCTGGCACAGCAATGGAGCTGCAGGTTGCTCATTAAAGGATAAGGCACTACACGGATACTCTCTTGAGCTGAGAAATCAGGAGATTCCATTTGGGTGATTCCTTTTTATTTAGCTGGTGTCCCACATCATATATGTGCTTTTTCAAACACTTTTATAACATGGCATGTTTTCCTATATATTTTAAATAGTTCCCATATAATATTAAATTTGCCTGTCTTATTTTTCATATCATGCATCACTTTCTCATTATTAACTCCACTTGCCAGTAATTCATTCTCTTCAGAAGACCCTGTTTAAGCCCAAGTAATACAATGCAGACAAATGAGCATTAGGATTGATGACAGTTCATTTAATAGACTCTTACTAAAATTCTCCAGGGTATAGGAAATTGGCAGAATGCTATTAATGGGAAGTTTAGGGGCTACTTTCTGATGTCATTCAATTAACAATTAAGGGTTGTTCTCTTGGATTATCATTTCGCAATTTAGTGCAGTGCAGGCAAATTTCTTTGTAGCCTTAAATTTTCATGAGAAATAATAAGAATCAGTTTAATTTGTGTGTTTATGAAAGTGGATCTTCTTAGGTTACAAATCAAAGACCATATTATTCGCTAGTTATAAAAAATAACATTTTGAGAGGTTTTCATACGCATCTTTGACATGAGACCTGCAATGTTTTTTAAACAGCAAGATGTAATTCTGCATGGTTTTTAGATTGCAAGAGTATGTCTGATCTTTGCGTACATATCTCAGTTTATTACCACAATTAGTAATAGCTGAACTACTGATCATAAACATTTGGATATTGGTGGCAAAATTGAAACCACTGATTTCCTGAAATTACACTTTCATAGATAAAGATGATAACATGATTTCTCAGCACTACGGTACTAATATTTGTCATTTCTCTGGAACTTTGTTGACTTGCATGTAGTATCCTGGAAAGAACCTTTCTACTTTTCTAGTTAAGGCTCAGGAACAATCAAAGTAGAGGTAGTCTTGAAAATAATCCATCCTCTGTTTTACATGAGACAAAAGGTATTTTGGGACAGGATTTTGTGATTTACCAATTGTTCAATGTAGAGTTTCAGCAAAACTAGATTTTTATTAATATGAGATTGCTATTCTAAAAGTGAGTCAATATTAAAATTCTAGTTTGCCAGTAGTTTTGCAACAATATGAGCAACAAAAAGCAAATTGCAAATTATTATGATTGTGATTTTGTCATCCCTATGTTGCATTTGTGACTTTCCCTTTAAATATTTATAATATTACTACTATTTTGCATTTCTGCTGCATAATCCTAATGTACAGCATCAGCATTTGAAGTTTGAATGGTGATTTCTTGGTGTAGCTTATAGGAATAGGGCAGTATCCCTTTAAATAGTTTGCAAGCCCTGTAATGGCGTTCATTTCATTTTGTGTTTGGAAAACTGCTAGAGACCAACCAGAGCAGCAATCTGCATGTAATTAGGTTTTGCAGGTTTGTGTATATTAAGTAAAGTTGGTTATTTTGGATCCAAATATGCCATTGCGGTTTCTTCAAACAGGTTTTGTTGTAAAAAGAGCAGGATAATGCACAATAGCAAGAAAACACAGCGTCAGAGGACTTCATGTGCTAGAGAAAGGCCACCTTAAAGAATCCTTTGCCCTTGCCCCTTACCATTGCTTATTTTTCCTTTCCCCTATGCTCTGCATCTTTCTTTCTTCCTGCACTTAACAGCCATGCAGTAAATCTAAGCAAGTGCTAATGTCCTGGGAAGCTGTCCTTCAGATTATTAACCACGATTTTGGAACACCAGAAGGAGAAACCATGCCCAGGAATCAATCCAGAATTTTCACTGCATCCTCTGTCTGCTGGGACAGACTTGGGGAGTTTGGTCAGTGAATACTTATTACTCATGCAGAGCAAACATGATAAATACAACTCATGGTTTATAGGCCTCACTATAAGACCCCAAGTCCGCAAAGGTATTTAGATGCTAAATCTTATGGGCTATGTCTACACTTGTAAATTTAGGTCGACTTTAGCTAAGTCGACTTAGCATGTCTACACCTAAATTTAAAGTCGACTTTGGGGGGAACTTACAAAGTCGACCTAGAGCGTCCACACTGGACACCTAGGTTGACTTCTAGGAGCTAGGGGGACCTAGGGCAGGTCCACGGGGGCAGGGGGAGCACCCCTTGCCCAGTGCCAGGGGGCTCAGCCTTTGCCCCATTGTACATGGGTACAATGGGGCAAAGGGGGACAAGGACCCTGGCAGGGCATAGGGGCAGGGTGGGCAGGGCAGACCCCCTGTCGGGGGTCATGCCAGGCTCCCCCTGTGTCCCCGCCCGGCAGGGAGGGCAGTGGTGGAGTCCTGGAGTAGCCCTAAGTCGACTTAGGGCTACTCCAGGTCTACACTGGCCTAAATCGACTTTAAAAAGTCGACTTTAGGCTTAAGTCGAATTAAAATGAGGTTTAATAAAGTCTACTTAATTTTCATTAAGTCGACTTTATTTTCCTTAAGTCGACTTAAGCAACTTGCTTAAGTTGACTTAAGGAAAATGTAGTGTAGACGCAGGGTAAATTAAGTCGATTTAAGCAAGCTTAAATTGACTTAATTTACAAGTGTAGACGCACCCATGGGAATTAGGTACCTAAATGTCTTTGAGGATCTGGGCTTCAATACTTTGAGTTAAAGACTTACTCAGTAAATGAGAACTAACCTGGGCTAGCTACAGATGTGACAAATACCTGTGCAAGTGAAGAATTCAAAGCTGTCAGATGTAATTGCTTGAACTAAGCCATATTTTTTAAAAAGAGATGACATCTTCTGTGGTATAACAGCCAACAGAGCACTCCATTTCTAATGGTGAGAGGAAGATTTTGAGGTAAAATTTTCAAAAAGTGCCAAAGTGACTTAGGAGTGTAAGAATCAGATTTTCAAAGGGATTTAGATGTTGCTCGACTCAGCATTGCAAGGCCTAAGTGGGACTCTGGAGCCTTCATTAAAAGTCAATGGGACCTTGACTCCTAAGTGCTTCTCTCGCTTCTGAAAATAAGACTTCGACTCCTAAATTGCATATGCACTTTTGAAAATTGTGTCCTTATTCTTTTTCTTTTTTATTTAAAATATATAGTTTTTTTAATTGACCAATGCTATACGATCTCCCCTCTCTCTATATTTTAGATATTGTAAAGTTGTTTCACTCACTGTTTAGGACCATATACCAAGTCTACTCGCTTATCGTTCAAGGTACTTGGTATCACTCAAATAGCTGATGAAACTATTTCCTACCCTTGCTGTGGAGCAGTTTCAGTGACCATCCCAGTGTTGTCCACCTACAATCACTATGAGTATGTCTACACTTGCACCTTAGGTCAACTTAACAACGCTTAAGTCGGCCTACAGAATGCTGCGTCCACACTGGGCGCTTCCTTAAGTCGACTTAAGTGCTTCCTTAAGTTGACTTAATAACTCCAACTCTGAAGGTCGACTTAATGCCTAAGTCGACCTTTTTAGGTCAACTTAAAGCTGGTGTGGATGGGGAATAGTTCTAAGTCGACTTAATTGGAGTTGGGCTAGAGAGAAGGGGAGAGCCATGGCTGGGGAAGATCGGGCTGAGGTGAGCTGGGGCTGGGGAAGATTGGGCTGGGGTGAAGGGGAGAGCTGGGGCCAGGGAGATGGGCTGGGGTGAAGGGAAGAGCTGCGGCTGGGGAGAAGGGGAGAGCCAGGGCTGGGGAGAAGGAGAGCCATGGCTGGCGTGAAGGAGGGCCACGGCTGGGGATCGGGCTGGGGAGAAGGGACTCGGGGATCAGGCTGTGCGGGTGTCTGTGAGAGGTATGCGGGTTTGCAGAAGCCCTTGCACCACCACGCACCTGCACCTCTTAGAGGGAACATAGCTCCAGGCCCCCACAACACTCCTCCACCGACCTAGCACCTGCCAGTGTGGACGCAGGCAGTCGACTGGAGTATTTAGTGTGGATGCTCTAAGTCGAATTAATGAAGTCGACTTTAAGTCGACCTTGTTAAGTTGACTTAACAGAGCCTCTACTGTAGACATAGCCTATGGGTACGTCCACACTGGAGCCTTAGGTCAACTTAAGGACAGTTAAATCGACCTACAGACTGCTACATCCACACTGGGCACTTACTAAGTCGACTTAAATGCTTCCTTAAGTCGACTTAATAATACCAACTCTTAAGGTCGACATAACACTTAAGTTGACCTTATTAAGTTGACTTAAGCCAGTGTGTGATGGGGGATAGCCCTTAAGTCGACCTAATTGGCCTCCAGGGCCCCTCACAGAGTTCCTGGCCACTCCTCTAGTGACCTAGCACCTGCCAGTGTGGACGCAGGGATGTGGAGTCTCTAAGTCGACTTAACAAGGTTGATTTTAAGTCGATTTAAAGTCGACCTTGGTTAAGTCAACTTAACATAGCCTCCAGTGTAGACACGCCCAATGGTCCTGTGATCCTATTATCATAGTTCATGGCAACATCGTTAGTTACACCTGAAAGTCATGAGAAAGTCCCAATGAACACATTCGATTAGTCATGAAATATGATCGGTAAACTGTCATTAGGGGCTATCCATCCAGTTAACACTGCCAAGAGGTCTCATTTACAATAATGAAATAAGGGAAAATCCCTATAATCAAGTCTTGTAAATCTCCAAATGAATCAGTGACTGGAAGTCACACGAAGTGCCAAATTCTGCCCTCATTTACACCCTTTGCATCCACACAGAAGAGGGCAGGGTTTCATAGGGTGTAGGTCAGGCCATAATTTGGTTCCAAGTCTGTAGCCTGCTGAGAGGAAAACCCGGGACCAAGTACTGCCCCTAGTTAAATGTATAAAACTGACTTAAATTAATGGGGTTGCATGGGGGTAACTGAGAATTTGGCCCTAAATCTAAATCACAATGAAACTGCAGAGAGTGAATTATAAATAACATTTAAAACATAGCCATCAAAGGTTTTATCACATGTAACCCAACACTATACCAGTGGAAGTGTGGCATACGTATGAAACTAGGTGCATTTCAGTGAGCTCTGTGGCCAGTCATGCCATAACAGTAGTAGGTTTACTCAGCCCTGGCAATTCAAAGCAGGGAGCTGAGATCAACGCATTTCCTCCTGTGGGTGTTCCTGACAGGTAGGTGAGGCACTATTGATTGAATCAGGAAAGCAACTCTAGATATTTCTCCTCACTCCAGCTGAACGGTCATGGAACATTCAGGGACCAGCATTCCACCCAGAATATCTTCAAATCCCCACTCAACTGCCACAGAACCTTCAGGCCCCAATGTTCCATCTGACAGGACACGCCCTGTCTTTAGAACTCTTTGGGTGATTTTTAAGCAGCAGGGCAGAGGAAAAGAATGTTATCCAACTTACCTCTTTTTATCTTTTTATCTCTTTCCTTTGCTCTCCTTGGCTTCTGCTCCTGATTATGATCATGAGTGAGGAGACAAAAGGAATATGAATTCCACAGAAATCTCTATTCTGATAGACCCACCTGGGTAATAAGTACATATGCAGTTTATATACTTAAGTTATATGAGTGGTATACGTTTTTCAGATTGGTTTTTACATGAGCTCAGATACAGACATGAACTATTTATTGCTGTCCACTGTTATATGTAATATATTTGAAACATATGGCATATCTATGTTGATTAAACACAATTCTGTGTGTGTACAAATATGGAGAGAGAACTCAGTAAGCAAAAACTCACACAACTTCCTTTCTACCCTTTAGAATTTTTATTCTGATAGCTCTGCAAAGGTCAATATCACAAAATTATTATCTAGGTCAAAGATGTTGACAAAAATGTCTTGTCTGTGTTTTGGAAAATATTTCCGTGTCATTCCATAAGTTCTCATTATATCATAATTAAAAATGTGACTTCAATGAGCATCACACAAAGCAAAGTATCCTACGTTTTAGTGTCATCTAGTGGCAACTGTTATGCATGTGCTTGATATTGGCAAAAAAGTGAAAGTGTTTCAGTTCAAGTCTAGGGTTTTGAAATTACAATAGAATAATTTGATTTTAAGTACTTTTCCCTCACAAACCAGAGCAAAACACACACACAATCCAACAATCTGATCAGTCTGTATATTGTATCAGCACAGAATCCCATTGAAATCCTGTGGCAGTCAAATTGCAGCATTGGGGACAAAATTACTGAATCGGTGTCAGAGAAAAAAAGAGAACTCTTAAATGCTTTTTCAATTTCCTTGATTTTGCTTATGATTTTTGGAAAAGTTTTGAGTTATAGAAAGTCAATTTTTATAATATTGTCAAGTCTGTCAAAAGCAACCAAGACCAATATTGCCTGAGCAGTTAGTCTGGGTGACAGAGTTGTTTTATAGCTAAGGGGCCAAAATCTGCTCTGCCTTATCTCTCATGCAACACCTTCCCATACTGACAAAAGTGCATGGCTCACCCATGAATGAAGCAAAGCTTTCAAGGTTCAATTATTTAAGCTTTAATGCAAGAGATATACAAGGATCGTGTGGTTAAAGACATTCTTGCATATTACATTCGTGATCCTTGCCTCTTTGCTTCTTGCGTATTACAGTACTAGGGCTTTTTCTGGTATGACTCTGACGTCAGTGGGATTGCACAGGATGTAAAAATCCATGGAGAATTTGTTCTAAGGCATGGTGCTATTGTTTGAGGGAGGATAGAACTTGGTTAGTAAGAAAGAAAGTACGAGGCTGCTGTGAACACAATGCATTAGGGAGTTTCTGTTTCAGTTCTACTCTGTACTGCCTGCCATCCAGCAAGCATCTGGTTGCAGGCTTTGAACTGTTCACAAGAGCTCATCTAAGGGCAGTTTGGTAAGAAGCGTGTGGTTGAAATACCACATTTCATAGAAGGAGACAGTGAACGGAAACTCCGCATTTGGGCTGTTGTCTATTGTCTTTCTTATTCACCACAGTAGAAATGGTAAAATACCTCCACAGCTTTATGTGATTCACAAAATACTCTCAGATTAATGCCCTCAGTCGAGGTCAGTAGGAGACCCATGCACACATGTATTAAAGACTCTCAGAGTAAGAGTTAGAAGTACCTATTTTTGAATAATCAATTGTATATAGGAAAACTGATTAGCCACTAAATATGAGTAAAAAACATAGGTTTCACTAACCAAATTCTGCCCTCAATCATAAGGCCTCTTAAAATCTGCCATCAATTTCACTTCCACAGAAGTCAGCCATTGTAATTGAAGATGGAATTTGCCTCCCTATCATTAATACCAGCTACGAGAAGAACTGATTAAAATATGTATTTTTCCCAGGGTGTTCTCCAACACACTGCCAGCATCCCAAGGATTTTTGGTGTTTCCCTCATTTACTCCCACTACCCTCCACCCTAGGTAGGACAGCTATCTTTCTGACAGAGGATGAGGGCATGTGGTTTCTCTGGTCTATCAATGTCACTCCTGAATCAGCCAGAAAGGTCACAAGATGCAAGAAGCTTTCTCTATTCTCCCACACGATGACACTCAGTAATTTATTCGAAGTGAAGGTAAACCAGGGAAATCCCCTCTTTTGAACAGCATGTTTCCTGTCTGTAAGTGTTCATTTGTTTCCCGTCCCCAAAGGACATATCTTCCCCTGTGTAATTTTTATGTTTCTGTGGTTTGTATTGTAATTAGCTGATTATGACACACTGTTAATTTCTGTCTATTGACTTAAAAATGTTGTCTGGCATTTCTTCATTTGCCCCCTGAAGAATATCTCTCTCTGGCTATGTCTACACTTGGAAATTTAAGTCAACTGTAGCTAAGTCGACTTAACTAAGTCGACTTTAAGTCTACTTAGTTAAGTCAACTTAGTGAGTCTACACTTAATTTTTAAGTCGACTTTGGGGGGAACTTACAAAGTCGACCTAGAGTGTCCACACTGGATGCCTAGGTCGACTTCTAGGAGCTAGGGGGACCTAGGGCAGGTCCACGGGGCAGGGGGGCACCCCTTGCCCAGTGCCAGGGGGCTCAGCCTTTGCCCCATAGTACATAGGTACAATGGGGCAAAGGGGGACAGGGACCCTGGCAGGGCATAGGGGCAGGATGGGCAGGGCTCTGCCCTGCCCTGTGGGGGGGCATGCCAGGCTCCCTCTGTGCCCCACCCCCCTGGCAGGGAGGGCATTGGTGCAGTCCTGGGGTAACCCTAAATCAACTTAGGGGTACCCCACGTCTACACTGGCTTAAGTTGAATTAAAACAAGGTTTAATAAAGTCGACTTAATTTTCATTAAGTCGACTTTATTTTCCTTAAGTCGACTTAAGCAACTTGCTTAAGTCGACTTAAGGAAACTGTAGTGTAGATGCAGGGTAAATTAAGTCGACTTTATTAAACCTTGTTTTAATTCGACTTAATTTACAAGTGTAGATGCACCCTCTGAGACTGCTTCCCCTATGCTTCTCATCA
This sequence comes from Pelusios castaneus, assembly GCA_007922175.1. NCBI lineage: Eukaryota > Metazoa > Chordata > Testudines > Pelomedusidae > Pelusios > Pelusios castaneus. The sequence goes on along the minus strand of ML685763.1, from coordinate 7,094,910 downwards.
CTGCCAACCCAGGAAGTTAGGACCCACACACCACTCCCAAACTTAGATCCTGGTCCAGATCTCTTAATAAATGTTACTGTGTCTCTGTGAAAGAGTTCCTTGTAACCATCTGTTCTTGTCTTTCCCAGGTATAATAAGAACATAAGAACATAAGAAAGGCCGTACTGGGTCAGACCAGAGGTCCATCTAGCCCAGTATCTGTCTACCGACAGTGGCCAGTGCCCAGGTGCCCCAGAGGGAGTGAACCTAACAGGCAATGATCAAGTGATCACTCTCCTGCCATCCGTCTCCATCCTCTGATAAACAGAGGTTAGGGACACCATTCTTAACCCCTTTCTGGCTAATAGCCATTTATGGACTTAGCCACCATGAACTTATCCAGTTCCCTTTTAAATATTGTTATAGTCCCAGCCTTCACAACCTCCTCAGGTAAGGAGTTCCACAAGTTGACTGTGCGTTGTGTGAAGAAGAACTTCCTTTTATTTGTTTTGAACCTGCTACCTATCAGTTTCATTTGGTGACCCCTGGTTCTTGTATTATGGGAGTATTTAAACAACTTTTCCTTGTCCACTTTTTCCACATCCGTCATAATTTTATATACTTCTATCATGTCCCCCCTCAGTCTCCTCTTTTCCAAGCTGAAGAGGCCCAGCCTTTTCAATCGTTCCTCATACGAGGCACTCTCCAAACCCCTAATCATTTTAGTTGCCCTTTTCTGAACCTTTTCTAGTGCTAGAATATCTTTTCTGAGATGAGGAGACCACATCTGTACACAGTATTCGAGATGTGGGCGTACCATGGATTTATATAAGGGCAATAATACATTTGCAGTCTTATTTTCTATCCCCTTTTTAATGATCCCTAACATCCTGTTTGCTTTTTTGACCGCCTCCGCACACTGTACGGACATCTTCAGAGAACTATCCACAATGACTCCAAGATCTTTTTCTTGACTCGTTGTAGCCAAATTAGCCCCCATCATATTATAGGTATAGTTGGGGTTATTTTTTCCAATGTGCATTACTTTACACTTATCCACATTAAATTTCATTTGCCATTTGGATGCCCAATCACTTAGTTTTGTGAGATCTTTTTGAAGTTCTTCACAATCTGCTTTGGTCTTGACTATCTTGAGTAGTTTAGTATCGTCTGCAAACTTAGCTACCTCACTATTTACCCCTTTCTCCAGATCATTTATGAATAAATTGAATAGGACTGGTCCTAGGACCGACCCTTGGGGAACACCACTAGCTACCCTTTTCCAATCTGAGAATTTACCATTTACTCCTACCCTTTGTTCCCTGTCTTTTAACCAGTTCTCAATCCATGAAAGGACCTTCCCTTTTATCCCATGACAACTTAACTTACATAACAGCCTTTGGTGAGGGACCTTGTCAAATGCTTTCTGGAAATCTAAGTACACAATGTCCACTGGATCCCCCCTGTCCACATGTTTGTTAACCCCTTCAAAGAACTCTAATAGATTAGTAAGACACGATTTCCCCTTACAGAAACCATGTTGGCTATTGCTCAACAGTTTATGTTTTTCTATGTGACTGACAATTTTATTCTTAACTATTGTTTCAACTAATTTGCCCGGTACCGACGTTAGACTTACCGGTCTGTAATTGCTGGGATCCCCTCTAGGGCCCTTTTTAAATATTGGCGTTACATTAGCCGACTTCCAGTCTTTGGGTACCGAAGCCATTTTAAGGGACAGGTTACAAATCTTAGTTAACAGTTCCGCGACTTCACATTTGAGTTCTTTCAGAACTCTTGGGTGAATGCCATCTGGTCCCGGTGACTTGTTAATGTTGAGTTTATCAATTAATTCCAAAACTTCCTCTAGTGACACTTCAATCTGTGACAGTTCCTCAGATCTGTCACCTACAAAAGCCGGCTCAGGTTTGGGAATCTCACTAACATCTTCAGCCGTAAAAACCGAAGCAAAGAATCCATTTAGTTTCTCTGCAATGACTCTATCATCTTTAAGCGCTCCTTTTGTATTATCATCATCAAGGGGCCCGACTGGTTGTTTGGCAGGCTTCCTGCTTCTGATATACTTAAAAAACAATTTGTTATTACCTTTGGAGTTTTTGGCTAGCCGTTCTTCAAACTCCTCTTTGGCTCTTCTTATTACACTCTTGCACTTAAGCTGGCACTGTTTGTGCACCTTTCTGTTTGCCTCACTAGGATTTGACTTCCACTTTTTAAAGGAAGTCTTTTTACCTCTCAGTGCTTCTTTTACATGGTTGGTGAGCCATGGTGGCTCTTTTTTGGTTTTTTTACAGTGTTTCTTAATTTGGGGTATACAGTGAAGTTGGGCCTCTATTATGGTGTCTTTAAAAAGCGCCCATGCAGTTTTCAGAGATTTCACTTTAGTCACTCTACCTTTTAGCTTTTGTTTAACTATCCCCCTCATTTTTGTATAGTTCCCCCTTTTGAAATTAAATGCCACAGTGTTGGGCTGTTGAGGTGTTCTTTCCCCCACAGGGATGGTGAATGCTATTGTATTATGGTCACTAGTTCCAAGCGGTCCTGCTACAGTTACCTCTCGGACCAGCTCCTGCGCTCCACTCAGGATTAAATCTAGAGTTGCCTCTCCCCTTGTGGGTTCCCATACCAGCTGCTCCATGAAGCAGTCATTCAAAGTATCGAGAAATTTTATCTCTGCAATATGTCCTGAAGTGAAATGTTCCCAGTCAATATGGGGATAGTTGAAATCCCCCACCATTATTGGGTTTTTAAATTTGATAACCTCCCTAATTTCCCTTAGCATTTCATCATCGCTCTTACTATCCTGGTCAGGTGGCCGATAGTAGATCCCTAATGTTATATTATCATGGAAGCATGAGATTTCTATCCATAGCGATTCTATGGAACAAGTGGATTCGCTTATGATTTTTACTTCATTTGAATCTACATTTTCTTTCACGTATAGTGCCACTCCTCCTCCCGTACGACCTGTTCTGTCCTTCCGATATATTTTGTACCCCGGAATGATTGTGTCCCACTGATTGCTCTCTGTCCACCAGGTTTCTGTGATGCCTATTATATCAATATTCTCCTTTACCACTAGGCACTCTAGTTCACCCATTTTATTATGTAGACTTCTAGCATTTGTGTATAAGCACTTTAAAAACTTGTCCCTGTTTATTTGTCTGCCCTTTTTTAATGTGCCAGATTCTTGGTCATGTGGCTGTTTATCATCGGATCCGGCCCCCTCACCATCCTTTTCTGTCCTCTGTGTAAAGTGTCTTGTTTCATTTTATTAATCAAATAGGGAATCATGGCAATAGTGATGAAAAGAACCTGGCTATCTGAAGTTTATGAAATGCTAGTTCTGGTTTTCTGATTCAGTGTTTAGTTTGAAGCTGCATTTCTAGCTCACTAGTTGTTTTACATGTACCTATCTAAAATATTACCTAGCAGAGATTGCATCTAATACATTTTAATGAGAAGATGGCAGAAGCTGCTGGAAGATCAACAACACCTTGAAATCTCCAGATTAAAACCCCTCACTCAGAATTTGTTTGAAAGTCTGAGGTGCATTACTTTGTCTTGATTTGTTTTCTTAGTAGGGAGATGAAGAGGAGGGTAGTAGAAAGGGTATTGAATGTGTTCCCAAGACCCAAGAATCTCATCCTTTTTCCTGCATCCAATCCCAACTCCCTTAAAGCCATTGATCATAGCGATTTGTTTGTTCCTGGCTGGTGAGAGAACTGTTATGCAGCAATCGGAGCTAAGAAAGAAAGAAAGAAAGAAAGAAAGAAAGAAAGAAAGAAAGAAAGAAGCTAGTTTAGTAAAAAACATTCGAAGTTGTTTTCAGTTCAGAGGACTTGAAACAAAATCTATTTTCTTGACTTTTTATTAATTGGTTTTCAATTAATAAAATCAAACCAAAAATATTATCAATTTTATTTTCAAAATATTTTATTTACTGAAAACATTTAATTGTGCTGCAGGCAGATTTCAGGGAGGGGGGCAGGTAATACATCCTGGGCCTAGATCCATCTAAAATAAGAAAACTGTGCATACAATAATCCCACCCAGTGGGTCACTAGACAGTAATACAAGGCCCTTGCTGGTTGCCCATTTGTGATAATAACACTTCTTTTTCTTTATTCTATGTGTGTTATTAGCTCTCCAGGGCAGGGTTGCCTGTCACTGTATGTTGTTGTGATGCCTAGCACAACAGGTCTTGATTTCATTTGAGGTTTCTAGAGGCAGTGGTGATGAAGTTATAATAGTCATTATTATTATTATTGTTTATTAAGCTGAACCCCATATAATGGTGACTTAAATAGTGTGTGAGTTACTCATCGGGTGTACATTTATTCTAAAATGAGTGTATGTGATAAAATGCAGCAGCTTGAGCCGATATGGTATGAAATGGGAATACAAAACAAGCCTAATAGTTCTTCATCTTCAAGTGTTGGATGAAGTGGGATTTTCTCCCACAAAAGCTCATGCGATAAATGAATTCGTTAGTCTTCAAAAGTGCCACAACTTTACCCCTTGATTGTTTTAAAATGGAAGAAGGTTGTTAAAAAGGGGAAATCAGCTAATGGGAATGTAAAGTACTCGTCCCGCAGAGGAGGCTGGAAACTAGTCACTAATGGGGCTAATCTCTAGCAGTGATGTACTGTGTAGTGAATCAGCATGCAGGACAACTTGCTGCCACAGGGGGACTCTAGCAGCCTGGCTCGCACTTGGGGGCTGCTGGTCACAGAGGGTGGCCCCAAAGAGGAAATGCAGGGCTCTGTGCATGAGATCCCTGTCATGTGCAGCCCTGGTGCCCTTTCAGCTCGTGGGCTGAAGGAGGAGACAAAGAGCTAGAGTAATAGTGGTTTTCATCCAATGTGCCATGCCACATTGGTGTGCTGTGAGAACTGTCCAAGTGTGCCATGAAATTTTGTACAAAGGTAATGAAAATCAGTGTAAAACATTGTTTCGTTCTAAACAATATTCTATCCAATCAAAATTACAACTCATAAAACTTGTGAAGATTAATCATCAAATTAAAAGCGATGTATCGGTCTTTTGATTCTAAAACGTAAACATTCTAAACGCAGGTGGCCAAAAAGCAAAACTGTATTTTTTTTCCGGTGGATTTGAAACATTAATGCATTTGACCCTTCTTTAGCTTGTTGCATACACTGTAGTAAATGTGATGTTTATGAGCAATCAATTCAGCTGAAAAACGTGGGTGTGCTGTGGAATTGTTTGTCAGTAACATGGTACTGAAAAGGTTGGGAACCACTGAATTAGATAGCAAGCATGAAAAATCAGAACAGGTGACAGAAGGTAATAGCCATATTAAAATTGGGACACCACTAACTCCTCTTCTCTGCTGTCAACCGCCACCAAAACGGTTTCTTGTGACACCCCTGCTGCAGTGTCCTTTGGTTTAGACTTTGGAAATATGATCATCCGGTAGGGGAGGGCAGAACAGTGTGTTTGGAAGAAGCGGGCAACTTGCTACTGGCAGCCACATTACTTATTGACACATGCCACCCATTACTCTCTGTAATTTCTCCACTTTCTGCCCCTTGGCATATAAATTACAGTCATGTTGGACCCCACCAAATGGCAAAATTGTGCAGGTTACTCTGCCCCTTACATGTGTTTATGACCAATGTATAACCAACAGGCTGATTCTTGTCTTTCATACTCATGTAATCCAGAAGTAGCACCACTTAAATCAACGGAATTACCCCTGATTTGCTCCAATCTGACATCAGGATCAGGCCCAATATATAATTTACCCCGCCATGTAGTCACCATTTAATTTGGCCCAAGACTTGCAGAGGACATGTCTGCTTATACCAGTTCTGAACTTGGCTCACTGTCTACTTTTATAGGAGCTGAAAGCACAAGACAACACTCTCAGCAACTGGAAGCCTGCTCACCATAACTGTATACTGTGAAGCAAGCAACACAGACTCACCTGCCAGACTTGGATCTTTATTTCAATATTTTAATTTGCAATCTGATTGCACCAACCACTGGAGTTACTTTTAAATGATTACTATTATTCACAATAGCTCATGCACAGTTAACAGGTGTATCTCTTACATGTTTTATTATTCTAATATTTCATATCTCTGGCAATAATTCTGTGTTAATTGCCCATAACAGTTTGTCCCTTGGGGCTTATAAATCAAAATATGACACTAAATGTTTTTTTCAGTTTCCATATATTGAATGTTCAATTACTCTGACATCAGAGGGCACATGAAATAGTTGGTGAGTGTCCATTTTCTCTGTGAATGTGGATTTATTACCATGATTTACATGAGAGAAACAGAATTACCTTTTCATAAAGCTGAGGTAATCTGTCTTTCCATACAAGATGCTGCTATAGTAACCCTGGTTATGTTACTAGAGTGACTTAATAAAATTATTCGGGTCCTTTTATACAGAAATCGTTTTAAAAGAAGCTTGGGCATAATATCTTTTGTTCCTTCAATAATACATGTGCTCATGATTTCAAATTAGAAATACTTTATAATTTCCCAAGTCTTGTCATTTAGCATTCAGATGCTATTTCTTCACATTATTTAGAGCTTTTCATCTCCAGAAAGCTTCACAAAGGTTAACCAGCCAACCCTCTTATAGTTTCATTTTATGGATGGAAATGACTTGACCGCACCTGCTAGTGTTAGAACTGGATTACAACACAGAAGCATCCGTTGTCTGGTCCTGTACTCAGACCACTACACTACATTTTCTCTTAAGTCTCTTGTCCTTTTAGAGCTTGATGGCCCTGGGTCTGAGTCAGGACAATGGTTGTGGCGTCTGTAGATATCCATGGTGCACAGACGGTGTAGAATCACCAGTATGGCCTTTTAGTGACCCGCCCTTCAATTCGTGCAGAGAAGCTGAGACAGTTCTACTAGATTTTGGTCTTGGAGCAGGTGAGGACTGCATTTGTTTCTTCTTCTTCGTCATCATTATTATTATTTTCCTGGCATTAGAGTAGAATAAGCAATGGCTTGGTTGCATTATTAGCAATATAAGATACAACTAAGAATTTTTTTTATAAGATAGGATGGCTTCTTACCATACTTATAACTGGTGTTGGCAACAACAGGCTGTTTTTAGTGCTATTATATTTTTCCTTTTAATTTAATTCAATGTATCAGTGTCAGATGTAGTGATTCAGGCAGGTCTCAAGAGATCATTCTTACATAGCAACTAAGAGCATCCTAGCACAACTGAAAAGCCCAGTGAAATATTTGTAAAGCTATTACATAGTAGCTGAACTGCATCCAAGGATGCTGAGGGAGTTGGCCGATGTGATTGCAGAGCCGCTGGCCATTATCTTTGAAAACTCGTGGTGAACAGGGGAGGTCCTGGATGACTGGAAAAAGGCAAATATAGTACCTATCTTCAAGAAAGGGAAAAAGGAGGATCCGGCGAACTACAGACCAATCAACCTCACTCAATCCCAGGAAAAATCATGGAGCAGGTCCTCAAAGAATCCATTCTGAAACACTTGGAGGAAAATAGAGTGATCAGGAACAGTCAGCATGGATTCACCAAGGGCAAATTGTGCCTGACCAACCTGATTGCCTTCTATAATGAGATGACTGGATTTGTGGATGCAGGAATAGCCATCAATGTGATATACCTTGACTTTAGCAAAGCTTTTGGTATGGTTTTCCACAGCATTCTTGTCAGCAAGTTAAGGAAGTATGGGTTGGATGAGTGGACTATGAGGTGGATAGAAAACTGGCTAGATCATTGGGCTCAGTGGATAGGAATCAATGGTTCAATGTCTAGTTGACAACCAGTAACGAGTGGAATGCCCCAAGGGTCGGTCCTGGGGCCAGTTCTGTTCAACATCCTCATTAATGATCTGGATGATGGGATAGATTGCATGCTCAGTAAATTTGCAGATGACACCATGCTGGGGGGGAATGGTAGATGCCCTGGAGGCGAGGGATAGGATTCAGGGAGACCTAGACAAATTGGAGCATTGGGTCAAAAGAAATCTCATGAGGTTCAACAATGACAAGTGCAAAGTCCTGCACTTAGGATGGAAAAAATCCCATGTACTGCTACAAGTGACCAATCAGCTAAATAGCAGCACTGTAGAAAAGGACTTGGGGGTTATGGTGGACAGGAAGCTGGATTTGAGTCAACAGCGTGCTCTTGTTGCCAAAAAGGCCAATGGCATATTGGGCTGCATAAGTAGGAGTGTTGCCAGCAGATTGAGGGATGTGATTATTCCCCTCTATTTGCCACATCTGGAATACTGTGTCCAGTTTTGGGCTCCCCACTACAGAAAGGATGTTGACAAATTAGAAAGAGTCCATAGGAGGGCTACAAAAATGTGTAGGGGGCTGGGGAATATGATTTACGAGGAAAGAGTGAAGGAACGAGGCTTATTTAGTCTGCAAAAGAGAAGGTTGAGGGGGGATTTGATAGCAACCTTCAACTACTTGAAGGGGGGGGCTCCTAAGAGGAGGGAGTTAGGCTGTTCTCAGTAGTAATAGAGGACAGAACAAGGAGCAGTGGTTTCAAGTTGCAGCTGGGGAGGTCAAGGTTGGATATTAGGACAAACTTTCTCACTAGGAGAGTGATGAAGCATTGGAATGATATGGTAGAATCTCCATCTTTGGAAACATTTAAGGCCCGGTTAGACAAAACCCTGGCTGGGATGATTTAGTGGGAGTGGTCCTGCTTTTAGCAGGGGGTTGGACTATATGACCTCATGAGGTTCCTTCCAACCCTAAGAGTCTATGATTCTATGATTATATTTTGGTGAAGAGGCAGCAGGTGTATTTGGCTGCCAAGTCCTTAGCTCTGTTTAATGTATCATTGCAGTGCATTGTGGTGCTAGATGCAAATTTGTGTTATGAACTATGCATTAAGCTGCTATTGCTGCCGCTAGTATCTTCAGTGTGAAATACAGCAATATGTGGCAAAAGAAGCAGGCAAAGCAGAAGAAATTAATCCTCATCCCCCTCCTGGACCCTTACCATCTTCCTCCAGTGTCACACAAATCTCTCTTAGACTGATTCATCATGTTGTTGCTTCTGCTATTCAAGGATGGCTGTAGGTGCTTTAAGTCCCCAGGCAAAGACAGAATTTGTACCTCTTTATATCCCAGTCATTCCCAGCTCCCTTTCTCTCACAACCTACCCACCCAGTCACCTGTGTCGTTTTTTTTCTCCAAGTCATTTGTCTCTTTTTTCTGTTCAGTTATCTACAACAGGAACCTTTAGTTCTCAAACTCATCCCAGAATTCTTCCACTGACTTCAATAAAAATACCACTATAATCAGTGCAAGGTTGTCAAGGGAGCCTGCTGCTCATGAGTAAGCATGAAGCGAGGACAGTGTGTGTCTGGGGACAAGAATGGTACTGGGTTCATAGAAGCTCTGCAGATCTGTTCAGAACTGGCTAGCTGCAGAGTGGCTGTGGCTCTCCCTGGGATAGTTCAGTGTTCCCTGAGATCTGGTGCTATAGACCATCACTTATGCAGCCTATGCCTAAAGCTGCTCCTGTTGATACTATGGAAGTGACTAGGAGAAGGTGGGGGACTGGCTGTAGTTTGGAGAGGAGAGAAGAGGAAGAGCAAAGGAGGAACTGAAGAGGGGGAACTACTTGTTTGCAAGAGAGTCAAAAGTTCATTTGCTGGAGCTACGTATGTCCTCAGTTTAGTTTAGTTTATTGTCAAAAAGAGCTTTTTTCATGCCCTATCTTCCACCTCCAATCCTGCTTCAACGACCTCTATCACAGCAAGGTACCCTGGCCAAGGAGGGCTGGCCATATCTCCTCCTACAGCTGTTGGGTTAGCTGGAAGAGAATCAGTTGAGAGCCATACAAGGAGGAAATGAATGCTAACCTCTATAGTCCACACTCCCCTCCAGTCCCTAGGGCTATGCCTACACTTAGAAAGTTAAGTCGACTTTAGTAAGTCGCCTTTATTAAGTTGACTTTAAGGCGACCTTATCAAGTTGACGTAGAGAGTCTACACTAGACTTCTAGGTCGACTTAAGGCAGACTTTATCAGGTCAACGGAGAAAGTCTACGCTAGACTCTTAAATCGACTTGGAGGGTTTGGAGGGGTGCACTGTGTGAAGTGTGTCAGCGTGGCAGCAGAGAAGGTCTCCCCTCCACCGGCCATGCCTTCCAAACAGGAAGTGGGCTCAGCCCCTTCCCATTGTGCCTGCCAACTAAGAGCCTGAGCAGGTCATGGATCTGCCTCTTCTGCGCTTTGTCAGCCAGCTGAGTGACATCTGCCAGCTAGTGGTAAGGCTTCTTCGGCTGTGGAGCAGGCCTGTCTGGTGACTCACCAGCACGGAGGAAGATGACAGTCTGTCCCCCGCCCTGCTGCCCCAGCAACCTGCCGCAGGCACTGCACTGCGCTCTGTGCCTCGTCACCTCCGGGCACGGGAGGCCCGCAGCAACTGGTGGGAGCGGCTCGTCCTCACCACTTGGGACGACGACCTGTGGCTGCAGAGCTTTAGGATGAGCAAGCGGACCTTCCTTGAGCTCGTCCGCGAGCTCACCCTGGTTCTGCAGCGCATGGACATCCAACTCTGACCCGCCCTGCCCGTAGACAAGCGAGTGGCCGTAGCCGTGTGGAAGCCGGCAACCCCAGACTCCGACTGCTCCATGACCCAGCAATTTGGCAACAGGAAGGCCACTGTGGGGACCACCCTCATGCAGGTCTACAGGGCAATGAACCAGGTCCTGCTAGCCCGCCTTGTCACCACGGGCAACCTGCACAAACTCCTCGACGGCCTCGCCTTCCCCAACTCTGGGGGTACTGTGGACGCCACCCACATCCCCATCCAAGCCCCAGAACACCGCGCCAGGGACTGTGTCAACCACCAGGGGTGCTACTCCGTGGTCCTGCAGGCCCTCGTGGACCACCGCGGAATCTTCCAGAACATCTATGTGGGCTGGCCAGGGAAGGCGCACGATACACAGATCCTGCGCAACTCTGCCCTGTACAGGCGCATGCAGGCGGGTACCTTCTTCCCCGACCACACCATCACCATCGGGGATGTGCAGGTGCCAGTCCTGATCCACAGGGATGCTGCTTACCCCTTGCTCCCCTGGCTGATGACACCATACGTGGGCCACATGGACGCCAGCAGGGACCTCTTCAATCGGAGGCTCAACTGGTGCCGCAGCATCGTCGAGCGTGCCTTCGGCCATCTCAAGGCTCACTGGAGGGCCTTCCTGACCCACCTGCAGCTTGGCATGAGCAACCTCCCAGAGGTCATCAGCACATGCTGTTGCCTGCACAACCTCTGCGAGCTGTGGGGGGAGAGGTTCCCCCGCATCTGGGAAGCTGAAGCTGAGTGGCTCACTGTGCAGTATGAGCAGCCCAACGACACCCTGCCCCAGACTTAGTGGGTCCAGCAGCAATCACAGCTCATCTGGGATGAGCTGAGGGCCCACTTCGACAGCGAAGTGTGCTAGGAGGCCCCATCACCTGCACCGCCCACCCATGTCTGCCCCCACCCCCCCAGTCCCTTCTCCCCCCTGTCCCCACACCAATAAAAAGCACGACACACTGTATAACAGTGTTCAGGGTGTTTATTCAGAGGGGGAAGTGGGGATAGGGAGCTGCGGGGGTTGGGAGATTTGGGGGGAGTAAAGAGGGTCTGGGGGAGGGAGGAGGGTTGGGGGAGCGGGGGGGTCGGTGGCTGGCACCGGTGCTAGTGGCCTCTGGAAGGCAGGTCACAGGCTTGCAGATGTCCGCCCTGGGTCCTGGCCCACCAGCAAGGAGGGCTGCCTCTGGGGCACAGGGTAGGGCCCTGAGAGAACAGGCACTCCTCCAGGGACTGGGCCTGCTGCTCTATGAGTTCGAGCATGTGCTCAAGCAGCCGCTGCTCACCCCTCCGCAGCCCCTGCGACCCTCTGGTGGGCATCCTCCTGCTCCTGCTGGGCGCTGGCCTCCCCCTGCTCCAGCACCACAGTCCCATCCCCTGAGCCCTCCTCCTGATCGTTGTCGAGGGAGGGGGGCTCGGCGGAGTCAATGGTATGGGCTGGCAGGTCAAATATGGCGATCTGTTAACCCCTGAGCATGTGGGCAAGTCACAACAGCCAGTCAAGAGAAAATTCTCTTAATAACTCAGAACCCACCCCATCTAATGCCCCTTCCCAGGTCACTGGCATTTCTATCACCAGTACTAAAAAATGCAGTAAGGTGGTCAGGGGTGAGCCCTGCGCTGTGGTTGGCCAGGGCAGGCTCTTCCTGTGCCAGGAACTCTGGGAGGAGGTCAGGGAGGAAGGCCTGGGGGCCATGGAGGTCGACTTAAGGCTACTCTGCGTCTACACTGGCTTAAGTCGACTCAAGGAGGTCGACCTAAGTATTAGGGCAACCTAAAAGGCGGTGTTATTACATTGACTTAACCTTTCCTTAGGTCAACTTAGGGAACTGCTTAAGTTGACTTAAGGAAAGCCCAGTGTGGACGCAGAGTAGTTTAGATCAACTTAGGCTTCCTTAGGTTGACTTAATTTGTAAGTGTAGATGCACCCTAGGATTGTATGCATTATCTCCACAACACATATGTTAACTTGCAATATATCATTCAACCCTGTGATGTCTCTGTGCTGTACCGGTTCCAATGAGGTGTGGTCCCCCGTAAACAAGGGAGATGAAGCTGGAACACAGGCCACATGGAAGCCTGTTTGAGGCCTAGTTCCAAAGGGCTAGCTGTGTTAGTCTTAGTCAGCAAAACAAACAAGGAGTCCTGTGGCACTTTTAAAAACTAACAAATTTATTTATCACATGAGCTTTCATGGGAGAAAATCCCACTTCCTCACATGCTTTGAAGACTGTAGTTGTAGTTTTCTTTTCTAAATGTCTCCTATTTAAGAATATCTTTGATTCCATAGATCATGACAGTAAATTGCTTCTTGTAAGAAGCTTTTGCGTTATTCGCTGCACATCTTGTGTGTGTGTGTGTATATATATATATATATATATATATATATATATATATATATATATATATTACATTACATTCATGGACTCCATTAGTGTGGCATGTAGCGAAGTACAAGAGACTGCATATGGTCATGTCATCTTGTAAGTGGACATTGGAACATTCTGTTCATTCAAGTTACAATCTCTAAAGAGAAGTGAAGTGGAGGGTCAGTGCAGAAAGGGACAGGAAATTTCAAGAATGCAATTGAATGCTGCCATAGGAATTAAGATAAAAATAACTACCCAGATAAATGTACAAAGTAATAGCTTTGCTCACTGCTGTTGAGTGGGTGCAAAGAGCAGTATGTTTGCAGCTTATTTTAAGAACAAGTAATTTTTTTTATAAACACCCAACTCCCCCCACTATTAGCTGTAAAGACTTTTTTCCCCCAGCAAACCTAATCTTTAGACTCTTTTTAGAATCTCTGCAGATCACTGGTTCTTCTAATACCAGCTTCCTTAGACATCATGCAAGAAAGAGCATAGAGTGCTTGGTTGTTAGCCCATGGAGTACAGCATGGCCAACACCAAGCACTGCAAAATGATGAGTAGGGCACAAAAAATCATGAGATCTGCTTACAAATAATGAGATTTTTAAAATATCATATTTTGGTTTCATTTTATTTGTCTTCTCATTTCTGAGCCTTTGTGCTAATTCTGGTCACATTATCAAGCTTTTCTCTATAACTATGAACACAGAGATGGTTATTTAATTGCATGCCTGTGAGAGTTTGGGCTTTCAGAAGAACACTCCTGATAAGAATCACAAGAATTAGCAATACTGAGACTAGTGGTTAGGACATCTGGGTTCCGTTCTTAAATCTGCCATTGGCTTTTTGTGACCTGGGCCAAGTCACTTAATGTCTCTGTGCATTACTTCTGATGGATTTAAACAGGATGAAAATCTCTCACTACACCAGCCAAGAAGTGGGAGCAATGGAAGACTTCTGCTTACCCTTCGCTTTGGCAGCCCAGGGGGAACTGCACTGCCATCTACATGTGAGTAACTTTACTCGTGGAAATGGTCCCTTTGAAATCAGGCATTTGCAGGATTGAAGCCAGTGTTAGTCATATGTTCCTTTCTATTGAACTGTCTTTGACAGCATTAGTGAATGTCAGTCACAGACTCTGGCCACCTGCTGCATAAAATAAGATAAATGTAGCAGCAAGTCTCTCCACATTGTGAACTATAATTTCAGGGCCCAATCTTCCAAACACTTGAACATTAACTTAACTTTACTACCATGAATAATTCCATTAATTTCAATGGGACTACTTCCAGTAGTAAAGTTAACCACATGCAGAAACATTTACAGGATTTGGCAAGTGGGAGGAAGGGAAAGTGACAGAGGGGTGTCTAACTGTGCACCTGACAAATTCACAGGATTTGAAGCTGGCATGTGCCGTTATTAATAAGCACCACTCGGTGATCTCCATCAGTTAAAATTTTAAACTTAGGAATTTAAAACCATCTTTAAGATCTTCCTTCTACAAAAATATCAAGACCACAACATCTGTTGTCTGCGATATTGTCAACATCTTAATAGGTACAGACTTAAGAAGCTACAAACCTATAAAATGCCATCCTATACTCTTAATGTCTAAATATCCCTTTAATCTGTTGTAAAACATAGAATTAATAGTTATTTTTAGTCAGTTTATGGAAACGTGCCTCCCTTATTTGACTCACTGATTATTTATTCCAGTGTTGCAGAATTTGCTCTCTTGAGCAAAATGTGTAAAAGTAGATTATGAGGATAGAAAAGAGTCAGAACAAAATATGCTTATTAGTGGGCCTCAGTCTTGGTGGAGCTCCATAAGGGAGAGCCCCTATCTTGCAATGTGCTCTGCATGGCTCTAATTTCAGAATCATGTCCTAATTTAAGACAAAATGCAACAAACAGGTGTAACACACTGTTAGAGAGAATAGGTGAAGGAGAGCAAGCATAACAGTGATAAGAATATTTTACATACACTAATGATGTACACAATTAGATTGATACAAAGTTTTAAAAGAAATATTATAAAACAAAAATATAATTAACACCAGTAATGCCTAGCCTATTGATGAGCTTTTTCAAACAAACCTTGATCTGCGTTGAAGGCAAGTCAGAAGATAAGCAGGTGACTTACAAATTTACCAAAGATAAAACAAGATAAGAAGTCAAACCCACACTAGCTAAAGCATGATTACAATCTAAATAAGAGCAAATAGAAGATAAATGGGTGAGAGACTAAATATATACATATAGGTGGTGCAATCTTTTAAAGGATATGTTGATATGAACGTTCCCTTTATAGAGAAAACAAGATACTGTCAAAGTTGGTAGGCCCCAAATTCCACCTATCCACTCTGTTTCCTAGTGGAAATTGCAGTTGAAATTTTAAACTGGTTTCATTTAGCCAATTAAGTTTTGGAATGATGCAATAGATCTATTAATCTACTGATTCTTGCGGCTACTGATATTTAAATAAGTCCAGTCTACTACAATTTCTACTCTTTTGGGGGTTATGCTCATTTGCAAAGTATGCACGCTAAAAGCTTTCGTCAGCACCTCTGAATGTCAAGACATTTTTATTTTGGAACTTTAGTATGGATGCAGATGGTGCTCACTTCTAAGTATATAAGCTTGAATATTTTGGCCATAATTCTTAATGTTTTTCCCAAATAAGTAACAACAAACAACAAAATTCCAAAACCCCAACCTGTAATTTTAACACTTTGCACTTTTATAGCACATTCCATCTGGTCATCCTAAAGCAATCTATAAATATGAAGATCCATAGTAGCCCTAACATATATATTATCCGCATTTGGCAGATGGGTAAACTGAGACATGGAGCACTAAATGATTTTCCCAAAACTGCACAGCATATAAATATTGCCTGCCAGTCTCCTGATCCAACTTCATTCCAATGTATAAAGTCAGCTGCCTACCATTAATGGGCAACCATACATTAACAAAACAATGTGTATACCTGAAGGAATATATATTTAAGTATGCAGCACCAGTTCAATTTCCAAAAACTTATTGTTGTAAACCTCAGAAACATATTTTTAAAAATAATTATTCGAAGAAATTGTTTCCAGATGTTGAATTACTCAGACTGAATTAAGTCACACATGAGAAAATGTATATTAATTCTTTTTTATTAAAGTATCAAAACATAATCTTGAGAATAGAAAACAAATTGTTTTTAATGCTGTTTTAAAGTTTCTCCTGAATAAAGTAGACATTTAATAAATTCATGCAATCTGTTGCTCATGTCTAGCCTTTTTAGACATTACTTTCTTGGGTATATTCAAATTTAACTTCAGTACCATAACTTCTGAATTATACTAGCATGATGCGTGCACACACACACACACACACACACACACATATACACACACACACACACAATGTGGAAAGAGTTATGACTGAACAGACAGAAAGAACAGAATATCTTCTGACAACTGTAGTGGTACCATATTAACATTTGGCATGCTAGTAAATAACATTTATGTTTAACTCAAGCAGCAAAAAAGAATGACGCCAGCGTCATCAGTAATACATTTAAGAGCATCTGCACAAAATTCCTAAAGCGACATGGATTTTGTGATTATGTTTAACAGTAAATGAAGCCAGTCTCTGTACTAATACCTTATAACAGCATAGATGACAAACTTTTTTTTTTAATTTTGCCTTTGCTGATATTTGATGCATAAAGGACAGAGCCAAGGAATTTGGTATCTGGATAACACCTAGATCTACGGCTTCTATATTACAGAAGTCAAATACTAATGAAAATTCATTTGACAAGGTTATTGAAACACATTTTATGTATTTCCTGTGTCAGACAAACAATGGGCCAAATTTATCCATTGTGTAACTCCAGGTAAGCCAGTGGGATTGCATGAGGGGCTCTGTTCTCCAGCAATAGGATTTGAGAAAAATCTCAGAGTTCTACAAGAGACTGCGTCTCCAGGAGTGAATCTGGCGCAATATGGTATATCTTATACATTCACTTTTCAGGTACTTGAAGAACATTATTTAAACATGATACAAGACATTACAATATATCTAGGTCTTAGGAAAGTGTATTAAGAAGTTCTGTTGCAGAATATAAAAATTTAAAAAGGATCAGGTGTGATAACCACTTTACCCATCTGTGGCTTGCAAATTAAGAAGCTGATGGTTGAGGTATCTATTGGTTTAGCCTTTAGATTGAAATTGTTTTTTTAACACTGCAGAACTGGTGTAAAATATTATGTACTATAAGCTCCATTCTTACAGGTTTGCTTCCTTTAAAATGCATCATTAAGCAGTTAGTTAGACACCACTGATCGAGATAAGAAATCTCTGGACCCAATATTGCAAGATTATCAGCACCTCGTGTGAGGCAAGGATCAGACATTTATATTTTTCAAATAGTGGTGTACCAAATAGAAGCACTGAAGTTTAGAAATATATAATATTAGACACCACAAAGTAAAAATTAAAAAAAAAACCCAAAAAAAACCACCAATACAACACTTGTGTTTTCAGTTTTGTCTTGTTTGCAATATTTATTAGCTCAACTTCTTAGGAATATTAGTGATAAATAAGGATAATATTTTCTTTTACAGAAAACTGTAAGGATAATATTTAATAGGCTTAAACAATCTGAGAATTTCACAGAAACATCAGAATTTAAACACTCGTAGCTCTAGTTCTTTAGTCCTGCAGCTCAGCTAGTAAGTAGTTCAAAACATCTAAGGTTAGATTTTTAGAAAAGTAAAAATAGTTACTCACTACATCACCAAGTTCTAGCTATTCTTGAATTCTAAACAGCATTTTGGTTGACTGCAATTACCACTCAAATAGGAAAGAAAAATTACTACATAATTTTGACACTATAAATGTCATTGCAACAAATTTACGTAGTAATTTCCCCCCCATATAAATCATCTGGCAATAAGAAATAATCCTGGTTGGGTGATAGACTTCAAACCATTGCTCACATGAGTAGGAGCTACTCATTGGACTATGTGTGTGAACAGGATTACTAATATAAATAAAGGTGTGCAGAATCAGCCCCTAAATGATCTAATGTAATAAATCTTTTCCATTCCTATATTCTGTGATTCACAGACTTGGGGTTCAATCCTGCAATTCTTACTCAAGATAGATTCCTAATAAAATCTCATCCTGCTTAGTTCCCTTTTCCCAGAAGGTGAAATTCACCCTTGTGCAGAGGCCCAGCACGAACTGGATAATTACATTTATAGTGTCAAAATACAGCTTACATGATGTATAGCCTTTGCATCTGCCCTCTGCATGGGAGTGAATTGCACCCTGAATGAATGGTAAATGGGAGTTTTGCCTGAAGAAAGATTGCAAGTTCAGGACCCAAGATATCAGGGAATCATTACATTTTTCAAGTCTCTTTTTACTGTCATTTTGTTTCCATAAAGGTCACCACACATATGGGACATTATACGTTGGGTGTGCAAAGGCCAAGCGCTTTCCTACTTTTCATGGAAAAATTGAATTTCCTGAAGTGCAGTGAGCAGGGTTCAAGTTCCGTAAATGCAACGTTAGCTACGTAGACATTTGGCAAGAAATCGACACTTGTCACACCTATCAGACTCTACAGAATTTGCCTCTGAGTCACAGAAAAACCCACATAGGTGTTGTGAAAAAAAATAAGTACAATGCTTAGTTTGCCACTGAAGTCTTTGCAGCATTAGGTTAGGCTAGAGTATTTCCCATTACATATCAACACATTCTGCCAGAAAGCAGCATTCTGAAAACTGCAAAATTTAAAAACACGTTCAGTGTGCTTTCCCAACCAGCAACAAGGAAAGACAGTGTCCATCCAGCATAGCCATCGGTACAGTGTGCATCCGTGGAAGTCATAGTGTTCTAACACAAACATCATGAGTGCAGGCACTGTGCATTAGTAGGGACCTAAAACTTCTGGAGCTGTTGTCTGTAGCTTCTAGGAACAGCAAGTATGACAAGTACTAAAACCTAGAGTTGAGACAGAGGACTCTTCAACTTGAACGAGACCAAATCTTTGGAGAGGAAGAATCACAGCTAAGCCAACATGAACCTTCCTGCTTAACAAAGCAATCTCCCCTGCCTAACTGTTCTTGACTAACAGGATCCTACAGATACGCATTGAGTCAGATACTCCATGGTTTCTGGTGTAAAGATGAGAACTCTTGGTTTGTCTCATCAGTGCCACTTAAGCCTGCAATGTTCCTTCTTTGATCTGTTGAATAAAGAGGTTTCTTTCATCCTCGGGTGTCCTCCCGTTCTGTGCTCGGACTATGCACGTGGGCCTGTGGAGATTGAGCATGTATATCAAATGTTGCTTCTCGTTCTTTAGCTCTTCAATCTGGGCCTTGAGTTCTGCGTTGATAGTTTCCAACTTTTCTGATTCCTAGCCACAGAGCAGAGACATAACTATTAGAGTCTTTTACATAGTTTCTTTCTAACCCAGCCATCATGCTTTGCTACCAAGGCAGCAACCATTACAATAATGTGATTAACTATCTCCTTAATTGGTCTTATAACCATGCAGCTGTACATCTCCAGTTTATAATAGTCTAGAGAACAGATTCAATCAATGCTCAATGCTCCATTTTGCCCTTTAAAGAAATATAACCATGTCACAAAGTTGAATTCAGTAGAGCTACCTACCAAACATTACAAACAAGGGCTGCGTCTACACTTGTAAATTAAGTCGACGTAAGCTTGCTTAAATCGACTTAATTTACCCTGCATCTACACTACACTTTCCTTAAGTCGACTTAAGCAACTTGCTTAAGTCGACTTAGGGAAAATAAAGTCGATAATGAAAATTAAGTCAACTTTATTAAACCTAGATTTAGTTCGATTTAGGGCTTAAGTCTTAAGCCAGTGTAGATGTGGGGTAGCCCTAAGTCAACTTAGGGCTACCCCAGGACTGCACCAATGCCCTCCCTGCCGGGGAGGGGGGCCCAGGGTGAGCCTGGCATGCCCCCCCACAGAGCAGGGCAGATCCCTGCCCACCCTGCCCCTATGCCCTGCCAGGGTCCCTGTCCCCCTTTGCCTCATTGTACCTATGTACAATGGGGCAAAGGCTGAGCCCCCTAGCACTGGGCAAGGGGTGGCCCCCTGCCCCCATGGACCTACCCTAGGTACCCCTATCCCCTAGAAGTCGACCTAGGCGTCCAGTGTGGACGCTCTAGGTCGACTTTGTAAGTTCCCCCCAAGTCGACTTTAAATTTAAGTGCAGACTCACTAAGTCGACTTTACTAAGTCGACTTCACTAAAGTCGACTTAAATTTCCAAGTGTAGACATAGCCAAGGACGCTAGGGGCTTTTAAAAACTAAACAAATTTATTTATCGCATGAGCTGTCGTGGGAGAAAATCCCACTTCCTCAGATGCTTGAAGATGGAGAATCAAAGATGAATGGGAGGAAAATACTGCTTTGGCCAAAATGAATCTTACTTGCTACTACCACCAAAACAAAAACAACACAAAACACCCAAAAAGCCATAATGAACTCATTTGGTTGGTCCAATGGCCTGGCAGAAGTTGCAGTAAATTGCACCCCAGAATCTAAGGTCCTGTACACACTACACAATTGTTGCGCAAGAAGCCCCTTGTGCTATAAAAGTCACGTGGCTTATATTGCGAGGGAGAGTGTACACACTGCACTTCTAACGGAGCGGAGTCTCCACACTTTTTTTACTTCCTGCACGATATAGAACAGTGCATGGTGAGCACCCATCCCATCATGCACTGTAGCAGCCAGGGTCCCCAGAGCTGTCAACCAGAGTGGGCAGCTGCCGGGAACTGGGTGACAGTGGGATCAAGCCACCGGCAGTGCAGCACAGCCCTGCTGCCCTGGGGATTCTCTCTAGCTGCCTGTCTTCCTGTGAAGCCAGACGGCTAGAGGGAATCCCATGGCAGCGGCCTGAGGATTCCCCTGAGGCTTGAGCCCCACTGCTGCCCAACTTGCCGTCTCTCTGGACGGTGGTGGTGGCTGCCGCCCCGAGAACCGACAACCCAAGTGGGAGCGAGGTGGCTTGAGGGACTCCCGGTGGCAGGATTCCTGGCAGCTAGAGCCCCGCTTCCACGGGGAGTCCTGGTGGCTGGAGACCCGCTGCGGGAATTCTCTCAAGCCGCTCGGTTTCCCGGCTCTGGGACATTTCCAGAAACTGTCTAACCCGCAATGGGTGTACACACACACACACACACACTATTGGGGGACAGACGATTCGTGGTAAGCATTACCACGACTGTCTGGGTGGTTTACCTGTTATGTGGCAAGAGGGCTGTTGCCGCGCAACAGGCAAC
This sequence comes from Pelusios castaneus, assembly GCA_007922175.1. Lineage (NCBI taxonomy): Eukaryota > Metazoa > Chordata > Testudines > Pelomedusidae > Pelusios > Pelusios castaneus. The sequence goes on along the minus strand of ML685763.1, from coordinate 7,073,633 downwards.
ATTGTAGTGTGTACGCTCACAGCCTTAGCGCGTGGTAAAGCTCCTCACCATGCGATAAGGCTGCAGAGTGTACAAGGCCCGAGGCCTTGATTCTAGCCTAGTTCCTTGTTTCCAGTCGGCAAGGACTGCGAGCACGTGAAAGCAGTCTATTCATTTTGGGATAGGATGATAAGAAGGAGCAACCTGCTTTTCTCGGATAAGCCCCTCTGGCCAACACAAAGAGTGATGTTAATGGGCTACCTGCACTTTTCTAAAGAGACTGATATGGGGCCTTTGAGATACCGCTTAGTATTCTAAGTGCACTAAATACTAAACGCTCCTAATCACACTTGCTAATGGAGGAAGACATTAGCACCATAAGGGGTACTTTGTTCCTAATCTTATATCCTCTGTGCTACCATATGTAAACACTCCTGTCTATAGGCCCCCTACGACATCATGACTGTTTTGCAGTGGCATAAGCTTATGGTATCAGTAAGCAATAGCAATAGTATATAGGTCTGTAATTTGTAAAAATCGCTTCTCTAAACAGTTTAATCAGGAGCGTTAGTTATAAATCAAATGAGTGCAGCTCTAATTTTTTAAGCTGATGCATCACAGATCATTTCTACCTGGAGAGACTCTTCATAAAGAAATCAAGCTTTGGTACATGAAGCAAGCATAATTTATTAGGATATATATAATATACATTACATAAAATATCATTTTAATTACTCATGTTCCATTTACATTTTCAGATTAGTATTATCCACATATATAACACTTTACAAAGGGGTTGCCATGTTAGTCTAATTCAGCAAAACAAACAAGGAGTCGGGTGGCACTTTTAAAGACTAACAAATTTATCTATTGCATGAGCTTTCATGGGAGAAAATCCTACTTCTTCAGTCATCTGATGAAGTGGGATTTTCTCCAACGAAAGCTCATGAGATAAACAAAATTGTTAGTCTTTAAGGGTGCGTCTACACTGGTGCCTTAGGTCAACCTAAGGACACTTAACTTGACATACAGAACTCTGCGTCCACACTGGGTGCTTGTTAAGTCGACGGAAGAGCTGCCTTAAGTCGACTTAATAACGCGACCACTGAAGGTCGACTTAAGGTTTAAGTCAACCTTATTAAGTCGACTTAAGTTGACTTAAAACCAATGTGAACAAGTATGTCTACAATACAGGCTCTGTTAAGTCAACTTAAAGTCAACCTTGTTGAGACGACTTAACAGAGTCGACAAACTTAAGTATAGGCATAGCCTAAAAGTGTCACCACCAGACTCCTTGTTTTTTTTAAATTATATATATATATAAACCACTATCACTCACTGTAAGAGCAATCATTTTTTCTTTTCTTTCTGCAGTTATTTTTCATATATCTTTCCTTGTTAACCAAATTTCACCTAAAGATCTCAAAGGTAATTACAAGCATTTAGGCGAAGTTTACCCCATGCCCTAGGGTTTTGCATAGGCTTTGTGCCAGCTTTCCGCACAGAGGTGAATGTCACCCACTGGTGAATTCAGCTTTCCACTGCTCGAGTGAGATAGCTAAATATCTCCATTTTACAGTTGGAGAAATGAGGCAGACAGAGAGTAAATGACTTGTCCAAGATAACACAGAAAAACCTGTGGTAGAGACAGGAACTGAGTCCAGAGCTCCTGAACCGAGCCTGAAGACATTGTCCTACTTCCTCAAATAACTGCAGGAGGAAACAGGGTAAGGACAGTCAAAGTCAGTACTTACTTTCTGCAAACATTCTGTTTTCTCCTTCTTCTTGTTTCGGCATTTTGCAGCTGCAATTTTGTTCCTTTCCCTTCTTCTCTTTTTCCTTTCATCTTCTTGGGGCGAAAACTAGCCAGATTGAAAATGCACATACTCAGCATGACGCAGTAAATGCAGAATAATCATGTTAATGATTGCTGACTTTTAAAAAAACGGTAGCACTAAAGGTTAGCACTGATAGGTGTGTTACCAACACAGAGCATCAGCCACCATAGAGGTATGATTCTGATCTCACAACAGTGTAAATCCAGAGTAATTCTTTTGAGGTCATCAATGTGAAGTGGGCATGACAGATCAGAATGAGGTCCTCTGAGTCACATCCTGAGGATTTACTTAAGACACCATTTTCAAATTAAAATATATTCAAATTTTATCCTACTGACTAATGTTTCATTCCCTGAAGTCAAGAGGTTTGGCTGAGTAATAATGATGTGCAGGATCAGGCCACATGTCTGGTGGCTGGATAGCAGAGTACTATGCCAATTGCAAAGATGTACTAACCATACTCAACCCAGCAATTTTCACACATTGAATACCCACTGAGACCAATAGGAGTATGGAGTGGGGATCAATGATTGCATGCGGACCTCACAAAGGTTTCACTCTTTGCACTCAATTCTGCTCTCAGGTACTCCAGTGCAGACCCAAAATAACTTTGGTCCTACGAACCAGATTCTTGTCTCACTTGGCTTTTACACTGGTATAATAACTCCACAGATTTCAGTCTGGTCTCCAAGTCTAAGAACAGCACAGCTGGTTTCTTCAGAAGAGGGTGCTAGCATACTGCTCAGGGCTTTGCTTTCGGCCATCTGCAGTTTTAGGTTCCTAACCAAAAACCTGGTTTAGAATCAATTACTGACCCACCTTAAGCTATGTCTCCACTGCAATGAAAAGTGGCTTTTTATACTGTGATAGCTAATCTGAGATAGTGATGTAAAATTCTAATGGAGACAAGTTGGTTTTACTACCCCGTAGTGAGCTGAGCTCAGGCAGTCTTTTACCTCCCACTTAGGTCATTAAAATTAAACTACAGCTCCAGGTCACACACATCGGTAGTGAAGCCAGAGACAGCCTAGCCCCTAGAGCAGTGGTTCCCAACCATTGTGTCGGGACAATTACTGTGTCACGCACAGCAATAAGGCTATGTCTACACTTGTTAATTTAAGTCGACTTAGCATGTCCACACTCAAAAATTAAGTTGACTTAGAGGGGACCCTGCCAAATCGACCTAGAACATCCACACTGGACACCTACGTCGACTTGTAGGGGCTAGGTGGACCTGGGACAGGTCCACGGTGGCAGGGGGGGGGCATCCCTTGCCAAGTGCCAGGGAGCTCAGCTTTTGCCCCATATAGGAGCAGGGTGGGCAGGGCTCTGCCCTGCCCTGTGGGGGGGGGCATGTCAGGCTGTGGCTGTGCCAGCCACCCTGGCAGGGAGGGCAGTGGGGAAGCCCTGAAGCCCCCTAAGTCGACTTAAAGTCAACTTAGGGCTACTCCACATCCACACTGGCTAAGTCGACTTTCTAAAGTCGACTTAGCCAGTAAAGTCAACTTTAAATAAGGTTTTATAAAGTTGACTTTATTTTTCCTTAAGATGACGTAAGCAGCTGCTTAAGTCGACTTAAGGAAAATGTAGTGTGGACAGAGATTAAATTAAGTCGATTTAAGCAAGCTTAAGTCTACTTAATTTCTAAGTGTAGACGCACCCTAAGTGAGTTGTGCAAGCCAAGTGGGGGGCTGCATTTGCCCTGGGGACGGGGTGGTGTGTCCTATAGGATCACGCACACTGTCAAGTGTGTCACGATCCACAAAATGTTGAGAACCTCTGCCCTAGAGAGTCTCCCTTCCTTCAATAAGGGAAGTTATTACTTGTGTTGTGCTAAAAATAAATTGGCCCTTACTGAAATGAAAGGTGAAATAGCTTTGCGTAGTATCATCTAAAGAAAACAAAATAAAGAAACAGTAGAGCACTGAATTAACAGATTTAGTGCACCGAGGACTGTCTGTGTTTGAGATTATATAATTCTTGATCTTTGGTACATTAAATTAGAACACTAATCAAACGGAAATATTATCGAAGGAATGATACCTCTGCTTTCAGAGCAGACATTTCAACAGGTCTTTCTAGCACTGTCACTGTATCCAGTGTGGAGGACATTCTGTTGGATAGGCGCTTATTTTGGATAGCAAATCTCAATTCCTCTTTCACCAGGGGGGTTAGGTTTGTGAAATCCTCAAACACCAATGATGCTGTAGGAGACAAACAGGGAACAATTGCAGAGGCGCTGACTTCTGACGCAGACACCTGGCCTGGGTGTTGGAGCATCATTTTGCTGAAAAGGGAAAAAAATAAAACACACTGAATAGTCTTTCAAAAATCTTAACAACAATCTTCATCTAAACAAACAGATTTGGCAGAAGAGAACTGCATTTTTCATATCTGTAAACCAATCCCTGTATATTTTTTTTTGCATAGGTTCAGATGACCTTCTTCCACTATTTATGCACGTATGTACATATATGTATACACACACACATGTATAGATTTATTTTAGAGTCTCATGAAAAGATGTGAAAGTTGAAACTGTAGTTCATAATGGTTTCAAAAGAATGATTACTTTACAAGGACTGATCCTGAATTCCTTGAACACCCAGACTTCCACTGAAATCGAGCAATGCAGGATTAGGTTCTAAGTAAATGCATCTATATTTAATCAAAGTTTAAATGGAAGTTTTGTTTTTTAGATTTTTATCTTATTATGCAAATCCATTTTGAGGATCTTTCTACAAAATCAAGTGGCACTGTGAATCCTTTGAGCGTGGCAGTAAATGTGGGGGAACAAGTTTGGAGTTGGAGAGAGGGAAGGAGAAGGACTCCTAGGCTATGTCTACACTTGAAAAGTTAGGTCCACTTTATGAAGTCGACGTAATAAGGTCGACTTTAAATCGACTTAAAGTGGGCCTTATTAAGTCGACTTAACAAAAGTCGACAACTTTTCAAGTGTAGACGTGGCCCCTTTTTGGCCTTATTAAGTTGACTTAAAAAGGTCCAACTAGGCACTACTTTCATCGCCACTGGCTTAAGTCGACTTAATAAAGTCGACTTAAGCGCTAGTTCGAATTAAAACAAGGTGTTATTAATTCGAACTAACTTTTCCTTAATTCAATTTAAGGAGCAGCTTAAGTCGAATTAAGGAAAGCCCAGTGTAGACACCGAGTAAATTAATTCGACTTAAGGCTCCTTAAGTCGACTTAAGCCTCCTTAAGTTGACTTAATTTCTAAATGTAGACGCACCCCTAGAAAGAAAATGGCAACTGAAGTTTTATTTTAAAATTTTAAAAAAGACACAAAATAAATGGGTCCCTCATACTAAGAGCTGTAGCACCCTGTTTGAGCTTGGAAGAAATGGTTCAGATCCTAACCTTATTTACAACTGTGTAAATCCAGGTTGTGTCCACTGGAAGCCTAGATTTATATGATGTGATTGAGCAAGATTGGACCCTGGCCCAAAATTGTTCAAATCAAAACAAATTCCTGCAAAGCTGTTTGTAATAAAAGCTGGCACAAGCGTGAAGAGCTATACATGCTCAGGGGTTTCAAGATAGAGGTAGAGTTGGAGGGACGGAGCAATGCAAAATTTGAAGTATATTTCATTCTTTTGCTCTTGTGAAATCTGAAGGCGCCCTTGCACACCATTCAAATTGAAGTATTTAAAATAAACATTGGTGGCCAGACCCTCCACCACTGTAAACTCATGTAACAGTATTTAGTTAAATGGAACTGTGCCAGTTGACACCAGTGGACGATCTGACCCTCATTTTAAAAAACTGATAAAATTCAAAACACTTGATTATTGAAGGAATTTTTTAAAAAGGCTCTTCTTATCTTTTGGGTTGCAGACCCCTGTATGGTAATTATAGTAAAATCAGTTGCAATCAACTCCCTAGCAAATAAGTAGATAACTGTGTACATAAATGAAGGCTCCATCTAATCAGCCTAGATTTGTGCACTCACCTTTTCGTCAGTTCTATCACTTTGCATCTTTGGGTGGTGGTGGTAAAGATTATGTGCCCTAACAGAAGGCCAGATTCTGCTCTCAGTTATCTAGAAATTTACTCTAGATTTACACTGGGGTGACAGAGATCAGAATCTGGGCCAGAGCTAACTATTTGTAAAAGGGAAATACAAAAACCTATTGTTAGTGTACTGCCACTATAGAGAAGTCACTTGCCTCAGTTACCAAATCCCAGGTTTGGAGGCTTTCCAAGCACTTTCTTGCTTTCAATAAAAAAAGAAGAACTGAACAGTTCCCAAACTTTCCATATGAAATCCTGGCCCTATTGAAGTCAATGGAAAATTCCTATTTCAGTGGATGCGGGATTTCACGCTCAATTATTAAAGAAGGGAAAATTCCCTGGAAATATTTGTTATTCCAATAGACCTTGGGAAAGTTATGTAATTCACTGTAGGAAGCCCCGGCTCATGAGTCATATCTGAAATACTAATATCCATTAATCCTATAATCTCAGATAGCTAGAAGATACTCATCTCCAACAAAACAAACAAGGAGTCTCGTGGTACTTTGAATGACTAATACATTTATTTATAGCATGAGCTTTCGTGGGAGAAAATCCCATGCAATAAATAAATGTGTTAGTCTTTCAAAGTACCACGGGACTCCTTGTTTGCTTTGCTGAACTAGACTAACACGGCTCCCCCTTTGGAACTCATCTCCAACAAGTTAGAAACGTCCCTATGATTTCCAGCTGACAAACCAACAGTACCATTTACGATTTAGCATTTCTCCAACACATTCAGGTAGGGTCTTTCAGCTTCCCAATGGGACTGAACCCATCATTATCTGTGGGTAGAGGAAACCTTACCTATGTGCATTAGCAATCATGTTGGTTTTTGCTCACTGCTATGACTTAATTCTGTATGGATAATTCTATTTAATTCACTCCAGTCAGGGATCTAAATTAACAATAAAGCCATTTCTCCAGCCTAGCATAAGTAATTAACTGTGTTAATAAATTTTCAGTGCTGCCAGTAGGTCTGTTTTTAAAAAAAATATTGAGTAACTTTTTAATTAAAATCACCATTACCACCAAAAGAAACCAAGAATATTCATAGATTTCATGGAAAATATCATGAGAAATATTCTCCATGTTGGATTTTCATTGGTAATTGGAGGAGTTATTAGCAAATATCCACTAGCACCAACACAACTCTGCTAACATCCCTTTTATAACCCTATTGTTTTAACTGCTGTCTCCTTAATTTAAGAGTGATGGGGGAGTATTCCATATGGGCTCTCTTGACTTTAGAATTTGCTGCTCCCCTTGGTTTGAAATAACCTGAGTCTGCTGACCTTCAAGACATGTTGGAAGGCATCTCAGGCTTTAGAAAAGAGAAAGGCTTGGAGGGGCTGAGGTTTCTGGGAGTAGTGTTTTGGGTCAATTTTTCTTTAATAAGATTTGCTGCTAATTTCCACAATTATGTTTGTTTCTTATTTTGTAAGCTCTTTGAGGCAGAAACTTTTTGTTCTGTGTTTGTAAAGTGCTTAGCACAGTGGGGTCTTGCTCCATGACTAGGTCTCCAGGCACTATGATAACACATATAATAATAAACCAAAACTATATCAGAGGTACAGAGTGTGCTGGACGGATACCTTTTGTATATTGATAAAGCAATATAAAATCATAATCTTGGTATTTTCCTCTGTTGGGAAACATTTCTGCTTTTAGATATTGTAACTTATACAACTTCCTATATTACAATAATATAATAAGCAAGAGTTAAAATTGCTTTGCATCTTTTTTCCCAGTCTTTTGTCTATAAATTATCTTAGTTGTAAGTTATTTGGGGCAAGGGCATGGTTTACTCTTTGGCTTGCTTTATAAATTAGCCCAGGAATATGATCACATCTAGATCTTTCTGTTTAATTACAAGTCCATAGATCTACATGGATCCCAACCTGGTGAGGTGCTGATCACCATCCTCCATTGAAGTCACTGGGAGTTAGAGGTGCAGGACCCCACACAGGCTGGTTCAAGTGGGCACTGCTCCATCAGAATCTTATGATCAAGAAAAACAATACAAAACAATTTCCTAATAAAGATCCATTCCACAGTCTTTTTTTTAATAAGTGGGATAGCTTTGTTAGTCACTCAGGGTTCATTTTCAAAACTGACACCTCCCTCCATTATATTTATTATTATTATTTTTTCCACCACTTTCAGTTTTCATCTCTCACATTTTGACATTTACAAACGAGGAATCCTGTGGCACTTTTAGGCTATGTCTACACTTGTGAATGTAAGTCGACTTAGTATGTCTACACTTAAATTTTAAGTCGACTTTGGGGGGACCCTACAAAGTCGACCTAGAGCGTCCTCACTGGACGCCTAGGTCGACTTGCAGGGGCTAGGTGGACCTGGGACTGATCAACAGTGGCGGGGGGGCTCAGCCTTTGCCCCATTGTACCTAGGTACAATGGGGCAAAGGGGGACAGGGACCCTGGCAGGGCATAGGAGCAGGGTGGCCAGGCTCTCCCTGTGCCACTCCCCCTGGCAGAGAAGGAAGTGGGGGAGTCCTGAAGAGCCCTAAGTCGACTTAGAGTTGATTTAGGGCTACTCCAGGTCTACACTGGCTTAAGTCGACTTTCTAACGTCGACTTAAGCCAAAAGTCGACTTAAAACGAGGTTTTATAAAGTCGACTTAATTTGCTTAAGTCAACTTAAGGAAAGTGTAGTGTAGATGCAGAGTAAATTAAGTCGATTTAAGCTAGCTTAAGTCGACTTAATTTATAAGTGTAGACGCACCCTTAAAGACTAACAAATTTATTTATCGCATGAACTTTCGTGGGAGAAAAATCCCACTTCCTTGTATGCTCAAAGATGGGGAACTTACAGAATGGGAGCCAACTATCACGGCTATCCCTTTGAAACTTGTCATTCTGACATTTAACCTGTCAGGCAGGACACAGTCTCCAAACCCAGCATTCATGTTATTTAAAGAGTCCTTCAGTTGCCAGGATTAAAAATGAACACTTTGGTCACCCTGACTCCTAGTTTTCCTTTAGCTTCCCTGTGAATGAATGATTTAGCTGGATTTCCTCAGATGAATTCATTTTTCTCTGCAGATGACAAAATCCTGGGAGCCATACAGGTTAATCTGAAATGGCATTAGGAGCAGTTACAGTTCACAACCCCTGTGCACTCCAATTGACCTTTAGAATTCTGACATCCCAGATCTTATTTGCTTCATTATCTACTGGCTTCCAACTTCTCTGCTGTTGTTACTACCAAGAAAATCGATTTCACACAGGAAACTCATTCTGTGTAACAGTTTTTCTGTTGTGTCATCACTCACCCCTGCTCAGTTAGGCAATAGTTCAGTAATTGACCTTGTTCAGGCCAGTCATCAGTAAAGGGGGAAAATGACTGTAGCTATCTCATAGTGACTTTCCCCACTATCTGATTATTCACCACACTGCAGGACAATATTACTTCTAGTCTGCAGGTACAGTAGCAAAATAACCAAAAATTTCAATATTTTCCCAAAATAACACAGGAAAATAGCTCCATTTGAAATCTTACAACGCTTATATAGGTTCTCCCAGTCTCAACAGGTGCAGCCACTGTTGTTACCTTCATTAACAAAAGTCTGAGGGTGCCTTGAGCTCTTTTTACTACTTTTTTTCCTCTAAACGTCTCCATCACAGCAAAACTTTGGCGCTGTGAGATTGCGAGAAAGGGGCGTCTTCCAGAACAGCGGGGATGCCCTTGGCAGGCGGGCACAGCGCCCCCCTGTGGTCTCGAGCGCTACAACTAGCCGGAACGAAACTCCAATGAATCGGTCAATAAACTGCAGCAACTTGCTGCTCGGATCGGGTCTCTGCGCTGAAAGAGACGTGTCTGGCGGCCCCACGCCGTGGTGCGGCGATCTGACTAGCAAAACCTCCCTGCAAGAGGCTGCGAGGTCAGGGGTTAAGACTAATGTCAGCCAGTTTGGGGGAGAAGCGCAGTGTCACGGGGGATTTCAACCCTCTTTCCACGTGTGGACGCCTAAAAAGTCTCAGCCAGAGGCGCCGACCCCTTTGGAAATGGAGCCATAACCTGCGGCCCCAGGTGCCCGCACAGCACGGGCTGAAAGCCCAGCGGGCGCCCACATGGTACCGGGTGAGGTCTGGGGCATGCGGCCAAGACCCCCAGGCAGTATAAATGGGGGTAGGGTGAGGGGTCTTGTTTTCTTGGGCGTGGCCCCGAGAGTCAAAAACTTCTCCCTCCCCATGAACTTTTACTTTCAGTTGCGGTTCCGCCGCCGATCGCTGCACTTACTCCCCAGCCCGCCGACCCGCAACCGGGCTGAGCTGGGGGAAGAGGCAGATCCCACCTTCCCTTCGTGTAAACGCATTTCTCCGCCACCAGAAAGTTACTCCGAGAAGCCCCGATCCCTGTCCGAACTCACCTACCTTCCCCCACCGCGTCGCCTGCCCGCTCCCAGCGGAGCCAAAGCCAGGCGGATCAAGACAGCGCTGAGCAGCAGAGCGGCTCGGTCGGTCGGTCGGTTAGTCCGTCTATCCGTGCGGGTCCCTGCCGGCCACTCTGCCCGCCGCCGCGCAGTGGCTGCTTTGCCGCCTGGAGAGCGACGGCCGCCTCCGTCTCTGTGCGCCTGAGTGTGAATCTGGCTTTCGGCGAGGTTGCATCACCCTCTTTATATAGCCGCGCTGGTATTTACTCTGGCGGCCGGGCAGGGCTGATGTCATGCTATTAATAGCCGCCCCGGCGGGGAGCGAGGGGAGGGGGAGGGGAGCTCGCGCTGGGTGGTGATGCAAGGTCCCCCAGTCCCCAGCAGGGGGCGGAGCGAGTGAGGGCGCGAGCTGGCTCGCGGACATACGCTCCATAACAGGGCTAGAGCCGGCTGGGCCGGCCGCCAGATGTGAGCCCCGGCAGCTGCGTGTCATGCGCGTGAGCCAATGGTGCCCAAGCCAGCGGCATGACTGCAGAGCGCTGGCATCCTGCTGCCGCGGGGACGGGCGAGAGCTAGCGGGAGGGGGCTCAGGGAACCTTTTAGGAAAGGGTTTGTCATTTTCTGGAGCTATTTGCACGGCTGAGAAATGCCCCCCCGTGTGTGCCCCCATTTGCTCCCCCATTTGTGCCACCCATTAGTGCGGGCGGGGTATAATGTGCCGTGTCGTCCTTCCTGAGCGGGACGAGAGTGGCTCCCTGCCGCCCTGTGTGTGCCATGGTGGGTTGTGTTCCGGGGGGTGGGCACCCCGCGCTGCCCTTTGGCACACACAAACGCCGCGATCGGCGCCGAGCCGGGTCCCCAGCGCCTTCTCCTAAGGTTTTGTCTCCGCTGGAGACTTAGCGCACCGGCGGAGGGGCATTTCCGACAGAGAAGCGAATTCCCTTTGGAAAGGACCGAGCCCCCCGGTGCCTCCCCTCGGAAACCGGTCCGATCCCAGGGTGTATTAAGACTGACAAAATTCCCTTTAGCGTCCGGCGGCGGGTGTGTGCTTCCCGAAATGTTTTCGGCGTGATCCGCTGGTTTATCCCCTCCCTGCCTCGAGCCTCCCTAGCAAGAGGGGCTTTCGGGGAATAAAAGCAAAGCCCGCTTTGCGATCCTTTTCCAAGGACCGTGTAGTTTTCAAAAGAATCGAAAACGTGAGCCCGTGTCACTGAGGTGTGGTTCCCTGAGTTCAGCCACCTAAACCTTCATTCAGCTTCCAGTCCAGATTGGGCGGGATGACCTGACTTTTTACCCTAAGGATGCTCCTTTGGTGATACATCAGGGAACCGAAAAACATCCTTCCTCAAGGACAGCACCTGGAGCACACCAAAAAGGGGAGGAGAAGACCTTTCTTTTTTCATTGCACATCATCCTAATTTCTTAAACAACAGGAATTAAATTCTAATTGCCACAGCACAGAGCTGGGGTAGGACAGTTTGTTTAATGGGCTTCATTATTCACAAATGCACACACAATATAATATAATATTTACATAATACATAAAAATAAGCATGGATGCAATTTTCATGTTGCAAGCTCAGGCACTGGAGCCATATTAACTCAGCTACCTTATGTACTGATTGTGTACATGCATATTATGATATTAATCAATAACTACATACAATACATTAACAGGCAAGAGTACTACGTTAAGGTTCCAAAGGAGTAGCCATATTAGTCTAGTTCAGCAAAACAAACAAGGAGTCTGGTGGCACTTTTGAAAACTGACAAATTTATTTATTGCATGAGCTTTTATGGGAGAAAATCCCACTTCATCAGACAAAGTGGGATTTTCTCCAACTTTAAGGTTGGCATTTTGGGCTATATATATGCATTGTGGCTGACCTAACATTTAATATTAAATCTTGAGTTGTCATGATTTTTGCATACTTGATCTCACAGACTTAACACTTCTTTAACAATGGTGGTTTTGTATTTAATTTCCTACTTTTATTTTTTAATGCGGAAGGGATGGGGAACATAGAAAGAAAATCTGAAGCGGTAATGGGCTTTCACAGTTTAGAAGATCAGCTGTTCAAGTGTTCAGGTACAGTTTGTTCCTTGCTCCACATTTATGTGGCTGTTCAGTTTATAGATTCTAATGGCAAATTATTTATTCTACACTATTTGGTTTTGGACCTCTTGCAAGTTGTAAAACATTCTAAAACAAACTATCTAGCCGTGCACTCAGATATTGGTCATATCTCTTCAAGTGCACACCTACAGACACTGGAAAAAATCTCAGCCAGCTCCCACCCTTCGAATGATTTTATCTTTGTAAATCAAAGCAATTATCCTAACATCAAGCAAAAAAAAAATACTTGTTAGTGGGGACTGTGTCTATGACACATTCCAAGCTTCAAATGTCAATTCCATTTTCTGAAGTAGCCCTGTAGTTAAATTTTTATACTGCAAAAGGGATATTTTCTTCACTCTTGGTCCATCCAAAAACAGCTGGAAGAACTTTGCTCAGATTTACCAAAAAAAAAAAAAGGTAGAGATCAAACATAAAGAATTTCATCCCAGAAGGATTCATCCAAATGTTGTGGACAGCTCTGAGCAGGTGGAAATGGAGTTATTATGGAAGCCATTTTACAACATTAACTTAAATGGTCATGACCAGGTGCCTGCTGTAATATGGACAGAGAGCTTTAGCAGCTAACTAGTTGCTAAAGCTTAATTAGCTGTAGTTAATCCCACTTTAACTAGTTGTATTTGGACATTTTTAGTTAAATAGAGCAGTGTCACAAAAATAGATGGGCAATTAGAAAGGTTAAATATATCACTTAATCTTTCAGATTTGTTAGAAACACCTCACAAAGATAAATATTATTAACCTGTTTTTTAAATGTCACTAAAATTACTTCCTGATCCCAGTGTTTCACTAGTACTATGCAGACAGATGCTTATGCTTCATGTATCATGCATCTTCATTACTTCTGGTATCATCATTGACAAGATATGTTTAATATGAAAAACACAATTGACAGTAAAAGAGGTGTGTTATTTGTTTAATTCCTGACATGAGAGAGCTCCTCCTCTTAGAATAATTACAAAGGTTGCAACTATAAATGTTTTAAAATTAGTCCACTGCAAAATGTCATGGCATGAAATTCCTCAGTAAGAAAGAAAATGAAAGTATAAAAATGAAAACAGAGTTACATTTAGTTTCATTACATACATTGCTCCCAATGTAAATCAATGTTTGGGTTCCAGATTCAATTTAATACAAACTAATATAGCTATCAAGAATGCCAGGAAGTTAAAGCAAACAGTAAATCTAAAGAAGCTTAAATGTTTTGGTAGGTTTATTTTTCAACTTTTCAAAAATATTTTCCACCTTCCTCTGTTTAAATATTCCCTGATCCTTTTAGATGTCCTTTCTCTAATGTTAACAGATACCGCAGGGAGCAATCTGATTGAAACAGTAATAGTTTCACTGAAATGAAGTCAGTTTTAATTATTACTGCCATGTCTTCATCACCAGAGCACCTACTACTCACTGGGTATTTCTATAAAGAACAATTACTCTTCATTGTCTGCTCTGTCATTGTGAATTCTCAGAAAATCTCCTACCTGAATTGGCACAGAGAAAAGGATTCTTTATTTACCATCTTCTGGGCCAAATCCTGCTACCTACTTTCCCCACATCCCTCTGTTTGCAGTGGGTATGTCAGTAAAATTAAAATACAGTCACCAGTTACTTTACTAAGCAATAAGGCTCAAATCTTCACAGCAAAAGCTTTCTGCAGTCCCCTGTCCATTAAATTTATGAAGCTGTGGGATATCTGCCAGAAAAAGCTATATAATCTAGGGGTCCAGTTCTCATCTCTCATTGATTTTCTAGTGGTGTAAACAGTGAAGTTACCTTTGAATTCCTCTGGTAAATATCACAGGCCTCAGCAAATGTAAATATATAACATTTACTTTCCTAAGTATCTGTCTTGCTTAGTGACTTCTTAGGTGAAATCTGGTCTTCTGAGTCCTTTGTGGTTTTACTGCTGTGAAGTTTTGATGTTTTTATAAACCTAACAGGCCTAAATTTCCCCTCAGTTACACATGCAACTGAGGAGTATCTCTGATGAACTCAGCAGTGTGAAGCCATTACAGAACTGGGCTCAGAAGAGATTTCCTGGAATTCCATGCGGAGCAGTCACTTTGCTATGATTTTTCCTTTTCCAAATTCGTATTACAAGATTCTCTTATTTGTGCTTGCCTCTGTATTGACTCCAAATTCCCACCTCAGATGCTTATGCATTTACATTGGGGTCACAGATCTCTACTGCTTGAACTACAGTAGTAACTCATAGTAGTAACAACTGATTATGGTATGTCTGCACTGTGCACTAAACCCAGGCTCGGATTTAGGTTTGAGCATAAGCTCCTGCTTCTGTCCTTCCACATCAGTATGACTCAGGTGGGCAAGCACATAGGACCCAAGCACTAGGACCTGCCAAGGGGGTGAATCAGAGTCTTGCTGTGACTCTGGTCCAAGCCATGTCATTTTGCAGTGTAGACGCAGCTTAAGCTGCAGACTTGAGTTAGAAGTTGTATGTGGTGCAGTCTGAACACATCAGCACTGCTGTGAGATTCAACAGGGTAGTCATTTTAAGCCCAGGTTTACAAGTCAGCGTGGATACTTAAGTGCAGGCTTGGAAACACCAAGTCCTCAAACTTGGTTTCACAGACCCGGTTTTTACAATGAAGTGTGGACATATCTTCAAGAGGCATGCAACATAACCACTGCCACACCGTGTTACATACAGTCCTGTGCCGCTGAAGTCAATGGGAGGTTTGTATGTGCACCTCAGGAGAGAAGTTAGCACTTAATAAGTAAGGGCATTATAGCTGCTTGTATTATTAGAAATAAAATAGTTGAAAACAGTGGTTAAAGTATAATTTGATGGGCCCCGGAACCCTCCTAATCTCCGGGCCCCCTTCCCGTATTGTGGGCCCCAGCCCAGGTAGGCATTTGCAACCACTTCTCAGTACCACATGCATCGGTTATTGCTCCATAAAAATATTTATAATTTTATATGGCGTTTATGTCTGTAGCAATTATTGTCACAAACTAGCAAAACACTGCATAACACAATAAGTATTGTGATTAACAATGGTGGGGTGTAGGACCTTCCAGCAGCCAGGGGGGCGGAACATGCATTCTGCTGGATTTTTCTATTTTTAGGGGCCCTGGAACTCTGGCCCCTCAAATTTGTGGGCCCCGGAACTGCGTTCTGGTGCGTTCCCCCTTACTTTAACCCCTGGTTGAAAACAATCTTCTCTTGCTTGCTTCCCACTCCTTCTGCTTATGTTTTTTTATTCACTGTCTCTACTTCCATCTGTATTTTTTATTCTCTCCAATTTAATTTTTCTTCTGTCTGTCTTATTTTATCTTCTTTTCATGTATTCTCTCCTTTCCTGTTCTCTGTTTTGCTTTATGTTTGAGCAATAGAATAGCACTCCTCCCTATTTCCTGACTACAGCAACTTCTCTTTTTCTCTTATCTCTTCTCTATTTCTATTCCTTTCACTTCTCTCTTCTCTCCCACTTGTGTCCCTAATTTGTCTGTCATTCCTCTTTCTTCTTCTTTCTGTTCTCTTTTTCCTGGTATTTTCTATGTTTGGTCCTATTAGTCCTGCCTCTTGAACTTCTGAACTCCTTGAGTTTGGACAAATAATTTTACTCTGTGTTCCTCAGTTTACCCATCTGGGAGATGGAGCTAATAATACTGTATTTATCTACCTCAGAGGGATGCAAGGAGACTTAATTACTAATAGGTCATACAAATACAAATTCCTATTGACTTCAGTGGGAGTCTTACTCAATTTAAAGACATCAGATTTTGGCCCATTATTATATGCATGTGTGCTTTTGGAGTGTTTGGAAAAAAACAGTGCAGATGACCATGCTCTTTTGCCTAGAATTGCAGTTGAATGAGCCTATTCACTGTTTCCTTCCTGTAAAACCTTCCTGAGATTTTTATCACACAGACTTTGCACACTTATGTAGCAACTGGATTACCCCAGTGGACTGCGATTATTCCTTTGGAGCTGATATGATCTATCTCAGTTGTTTTCAAACCTTTTTTCTTGGGACCCAGTTGAAAAAAATCATTTATGCCCATGACCCAACAATTACATCTTTGAGAGATGTATTTCAGTCTTTTGGTGGTGGCAGCGGGGGGGCATCATGACCCAGTACCTGAGTCTGTGACCCAGTACTGGGTCCCGACCCTAAGTTTGAAAACCACTGATCTACCTAGTCAGTAATCAGCAAAGACAATTTCATGTGATGATCTCCACCAGTCCAGCATGAAAAAAGATCAATTTCTTATAAAGAAAGACTATATTATAAAGACTACATTAATTCTCCTATCTCCAAAAGAATGTCCATTATGTCCAGCTGCTGCTATTGGATCAAGTCTTCAATTACAGCTGTGCACCATTTTTCTCCTCATCGGAGAGAAGGTTACAGTCACTCTCTGTCATGTCATCACAACTCCTCACCTCCAGCAGATTTTCCATTATGGGGTCCTGCATTATAGTTTAAATTGGTGGAAGTAGCCATAAACACAGACTGAATATGGCACAGGGATTATGTGTGCACAAAAAATATCAACTGACTAAATGTCTGATTCAGCTGTTATTGAAGTAAAGATTCCCATTGACTTTAGTGGGAGCTGGATCCAGTAGAGATGATTCTTAACTACAGAGCATATAAAACTGTCCTAGCGACTTTCCTGTAAAGGAGTATTTTAAGATGGGCATTGCTTGTTGGAGATCCAGTTTTCAGTGTAATGATCCAACACATTTGTAATCTACCAGCTAAAATACATACAATCACACACACACATGTACTCTCTCTCACACAAAAAGAGAAATATAAGCATTAAAACAAGTTAATTTCTAGTCAAATATTTGCCCTAAATAACAGTGATCTCTGACAGATTTACAATCACCAGAAGACAAGGCTGACATTTCATCTTTCATTCAGGTGATTGTCGTGCCCTTTCTCCCACTATCTGTGAGTTTCTGTAAGAGGGACAAGTGGGTGAGGCTTAACTTTCAGTTTCTTGACACCGCTGACTTGTTATGTGCCTTCTACCGTAACTTGTCCAGACATGAAATGACAAGGCATAAGGAAAATGAAATGAAAATAGCTGGAGACAGTTGTTAAATGGGAGGACCTTAATTGCAAATACAAAAGCATTCTGCTATCTGCAGAAGCAGGGCAAAGCCTGACTCCAGGTGCATGGAGGGCTCTGGACACAGTAGTAGAACAAAGGCAAGTCTGTTGCAAAGGAGGGAGGAAGCAGGGTTTATGGAACCCACTCTTGATTTGCAGAACCGGACCTCAACTTGTCATGCCATAGGGTCTCCTTGAGTGTCACAATAGACTGATTGGTGGGCACAGGACTGGAGTTTACCAGAGAGGAAAGGAGCAAAGAATGAACATAAACTATAGAGACTTTGTCTGAGGCTGCATTAGTGGTTGTGGAATGGCTCTGCAAACACTCTTCAATGTGGCAGTAATATTTCAACTTCCCCCACAGCTGTCCGCTGCAGAGTCCCCACGTCACAGAGAGCCAGTTGCTCCATTTGTGCAATAGGTTCTTGCTGTGTAGACCTCCAGGCTTGGGCTGGAGCCCAAGTTCCAGGACCCTTGGAAGTCCACCCAATAATGAAATAGCCCCAGAGCCCAAGCCTGCAAGCCTCAGTTGACAGTACCAGATAGCCATGGGTTTTTCTTTGCTGTGTAAACATGCCTTTACTTTCCAGTGAGAAACACCTGGAGCACCATACATGAAATGCACAATTGTTAAATATTGTATTGTTAGATATTTTAATTAGGTTAGTCACTTAGTACCCAGATGTCCCAATCAGATGGGGTTCTTTCATTGTCCTGGGTGCTGCACAAACACATTATTACCCAATATTTCTATTGCAGTAATACCTACAGGTCTCAAGCTGGAATCAAGGCCTCATGGTGCTACACACTCCATAACAGTGGACTCCAAGCCTTTCCCTCCAGTGTAATCTGCCCATGCCTGGTTCCTTAGATCAGGGGCATAGCCACGGGTGGGCTCAGGTGGACCAGGGCCCACCCACTTGGCAATGAGGCTCACCCACTTCGCCGCCTCCCGACCTCCTTAGCTCCACTTGTTACCTAGAGTGGAGTGTCTTGAAGCTGCCTTTGGCTGTGATCATCCTACAGATTCAGGGGCCCAGCCAGAAAATGAGGGCTGGCTATGACCTGCCTTGGATGGGGCAGTAACAAATGGCAACACAGGCCTCTTGTAGAAACCTTAGGTAAGGCCGTGTCCCCAGAAATAACTCTCTTGCGCCTCTGTTTCTCCACAGGTTCTCACACACATTTATAGTACTCAGTCTCATCTTGCTGTGCCAGCCTCTGAGTTTTACATCTGGAAACCCCCTAATTCCAGACTCACAGACACCAGATGGCCTAGAAAGATGAGCTTGAATATCTGCAGCTGGTCTGCAACACAAAGAAACCTCAGAGCTTCAACTGCCAGGCAAAGGAGCGTCCTTTAGCCCACACAATACCCTGGCTGAAGTCAATGAGCTATGACAATGTCCATATCTGCCATTCTGTATGCACTTAATGCATGGCATCTTTAGGGGAATTTCATCCTGAGTGCTTATACAGCAGTGATCTAGCACCTCATGCCATAACAATACAAAAGATTAACGCATTAAAAAATTAGCGCAGTTAACAGCAAAAAATGATACTAGCATTTCCTGGTAGTGTAATGATCAGCGTGAAGGGTTTCCACCACATAACCTGTTTCAGTCTTTTAGTGACAAGAAATCCCCTCCCTCTCTGTTAGTCGTTACAACTATTATAAATTATAGGATGATAAAAATATAAAAAGAAAAATGAATGACCCAGTTCTGTGTTACTTACATGGGTGAAACTCCTCCTGGGGCACAAAGGATTGTCCTGATGTGAGTAGAAATAGAAATGAGTCCAAAGTAATGACAAAAGAACCTTACTAATTTGCTTACTAATTTGCTCTGATGACTGGGAAAACTATTGCTGATGAAAACAATGCGAGTCCTACGGCACCTTAAAGACTAACAAATTTCTTTGGGCGTAACCTTTCATGGGCTGCAACCCACTTCGTCAGAGGCATGCATATTGCTGATGAGTGGATTTTGCAAATTAAAAAGTACATGATGAAACCTCAGAAGTTAATCAAGGCAACTGCTGTACAAAATAGACTTTGCTTGTTTTGTGAAACTTAGTTTTAATGACATTATTAATTATTTAATTTTAGCTTCACAGTCTTCAATGCATTCAGGTTCAGGCTCTTGCAGAATAGCCTTAAGGTTAAATAGAGATCTCGGATTTTTTTCTTATTGCCACAGGTGATTTGACCTCATCTCCCTCCTATATGCTGTTCTTCACTGTTTGAATCAAAACAATTGCTTTGATTTGCTATAAAAGTCTGACCTGATCCTATGACTTATACTTCTCTGCATTTCTTTTCCTCCCATTCTGTAAGTTCCTTATCTTCAAATGTCTGACAAAGCTCATGTGATAAGTAACTTTGTTAATCTTTAATAGTGCCATCAGACTCCTAGTTTGTTTTGCTGATCTAGACTAACACAGCTACCCCTTTGTCACTAGCAAATGTATGGTGGTACATTTTGTAAAAGTAAGGCATTCGCAAGTTACATGAAACTTTGCTACAATGGCAGTGCTTATTTGTGCCAGGGCTTGTGAGGGCTGAACCCCAGCACCTTTTGGCTTGCTGCATCAGTTAAGCAATCCAAAATAATTACTGGAGCCCTGGCACCTTTTTCATTACAAATTAAGACTGTAGAGCACTAAACAATTAAATCATCCCTGAGAAGTGGGGTGAGCTGGCTGGTTTTCTCACCAACTTTTCTGTTTGCTTAAACTGTCTGTGATCCTTACTCAGAAGTTCATAATACAGCGTAGATCGGTTAACGCGCGATTGTCGGGAGACAAGCCATCGGGACCGCGTGTAAAACAGACCGTGTGTAAATGGGACCATGCTGAAATCCATACACAGTGCAGAAGGCCCATCTCAACTTGGGCTACCCGGCTACCGTAACTTGATTTCGTTTAGCAAAATTAAAAATAGAACTATTAATTTATAATCCAATTTTAATATGCAAAATTTTTAATATGCAAAAATACACAAAAATCACAGAAACATAATAAAATTATTGAAACAAATGTAAGAATCAATGTTTGTTGAACCGTGAAAAGTTTGATAGACCATGCGTGAAAATAATAAACACAGTGGAATCCATTTTGAATATTTATTACCATAGAGGACATATTACATGATTCTATATCAAGTCCACAGAGTTCATAATCCAAGAGGCGCTTATATAAAATTTATGTAGTCCGCAGGTTCAATTTGCTGGGATGAAGGTTTTATGAAGTACGATGTTATTTTCTGCTGTTTCCCGGCCTTGGCTTTCTTTTTCTTCACGAAATCGATCATCCCACATAGGTGTAAAATTTGGATAGTTTCCGCACCTTGCTCCTCCATATATTGTGCAAGAGTTTCGGCAGCATTTAGCGCTTCTGAATGGGAAATTCTGGCTTTTTCAACATAATTCTCATCATTGTCATCTACTACTTCTTCCTGTAATCATTCCTCATCACTTTTGCAGTCCAGCCCAGTCTCACAACCGACAATTATTTCTTCTTCTGTCAGATCTTCTGTAGTTGAGCCATTTTTGTTTAGTTCTAGCCACTCATTTATGATTTCAGGCGATGTGTCTAAATTAAAGTCTTTAAGTAATTGAAAAAGAAATTTACCTTTGTCTTCTTTTGTTTCTGTTTTTGTTAGCAGGATGTCTTCTTCTGTAAACCCTTCAAATTCTGGTTCTGAATCAGTATGGTTTGGGTTTTCAGAGGCAGAACCATCGACAGAAAAGGCTGGCCCAAGAGCCTTCGTCCAGCAATTTTCAATAGATTTTTGTTTCACGCCATCCCAAGCTTTTTTCACCAAATAAAGGATTTCTTTTATGTTTAGTTCTTTTAGGAATTCGGAAACACTTGACGACTCGCACGAAATCATTTCTGAAACTAACTCACCTCAATAATTACTTTTAAAATTTTGAATAATCCCCTGGTCCAAGGGTTGGATTTTTGATGTTGTGTTGAATGGCAGATATAGCACACGGATTTGTCCATTGTTTGATACCAATAATTCGGAAAGAGGATGGGCCGGACAATTGTCAAGTAGCAACAGTGCTTTAGGTTCGAGTTTTTTTCTTGTGGAGATGTTTACGAACAGCTGGAACAAAAGAGTTGTGGCACCATTCTTCAAAAATGCTTCTAGTCATCCAAGCATTTTTACTGCTGGTATATATGACAGGCAGTTTGGCTTTGTTAAGGTGCTTAAAGCACCGAGGGTTGTTGAACCGACCGACGAGAAGTGGTGTGAGATTGTGACTGCCCGTCTTGTTCCTACAAAATAAAAGGGTGACCCAGTCTTTTATTTTTTTAAAGCCTGCTGTTTTTTGGGTTTCATATTTCGAAGCTAAAGTTTTGACTGACAAAAGCTTTGCAAATGAAGCGGATTCATCACAGTTGTATATTTATTCTTCACTATAATTTTCAGTTTCTATTATAGCTTTTAATTTGGCGGGAAACTTGACAGCAGTCTCATCGGCTGATTGGCTTTCTCTAGAAATGCTAACTTGGGAAATACGGAGGTGACTTTTAAAGCGGCTTATAAAGCTTTTGCTGGCTTGATATGTTTCATCGCCCATTAAAGTTCCAAACTTAGTTGCTTGGGCTTGGAGAATTGGGCCACTTAGCGGTGTTCCCTTAGCTTCTCTTAGACAAACCATGTGCGCAATGCTTTGTCTATGTCAGGCTTTGCCGAAGAACACACACGTTTTCGCTCCAGGCCGACTTCAGAATCTACATTTTGTACAAAACTTTGCAGCTTTGTTTCATTTTTTATCCAACCTCCTAGAGTTGATTCGGCAATTCCAAGATCTCTAGAAATTTTGGCTTGGGTTTCACCATTATGTACCCGATCTATAGCTGCTAATTTTTCTGCAACGGTGTATGAACACTGACGCTTGACTCCTTCCATTATGAACTAAGGCCTATGCTAAAATATCTACAGTATTGCACTTAATTACAACTAATCAAAAATATACAGTATATGTTGCGTAACAACGTAATTAAGTGCGATATGTCTTACCAAAACGGCAATGGAAAGGAAAAGGAATTGCTAATAAGTCTTACAGCACATGTTTCTGTGCTTAGGCCGACTTCCAATTTTAGGTTAGTGAGTGAGCATGCACAGTACTTAGTGCTACAGTACAGTTTTAGATACCGCGTGTTAATGAGTTCCGCGTGTTAAGTTGGTAGCTTTGGGGGTCATGACGCTAGTGTGTGTCAAACAAATTCGTGGGTAAACTGATTGCGAGTAAACCGATCTACACTGTACTGTTTTATCAATCAATGTTTCATTGGACCATTAGGAACTTATAATTTATGAAGAGCACAGATATTAAAACTCTGTCTTAAGTCACTTTTCAAGTGATCAGCAAAAATGTAAAAAGTATTGGACTTAACAAATAATGTGATGTTCAGTGTGACATTTGCCTTGGATAATTCTGCAGGGATGAACCCATATAGCCTGAAGGATAATTTACCAGAATGACATATTATGACTTCCATAATTGACTTGCTTTTGCATTTAAATGCTGAAGGTGTTTTGATGACACTTTATCAATGGCACTAGGCACACTCAGGGCTAAGACTGCTCTCCTAATGTGTGAGCACTCCCTCATTGAGAGAGAGCATTATGGAATCCATAAATTGAGAAACTATTGTAATTTGCAATTGAATGTCACATGAGAAAGAAAAGATGTAAAACATAAACTATTCATTTGAAGGGCCTTTTGGACTGTTCTGCAGATCTCACACTGACTTTACTGTGAGGTTTTAAATCTATATTCTGTTCCAGAATTCATTTCTGTGCAGCTGCACAGTTTAATCAGATTCCCTTCCCCCCCTCCCCCCGCCACTTTTTCCTTTTCTCTAAGTTCTGTTTCTAATAAAAAAAGTTTAGATCAAGCATACTTATATTTAGGAATTTTCCAATGAGTGAAAGCTGATCAAAGTAAAACATGGAATAGTATTCCAATTTAAGTTAGGCAGATGTCTGCCATACTAAACAACCTTCGAGGAAAAGAAAATCTTTTCATTACTAACACAAGAGCATTTCTACTGAGGGTTGGCTAAGTGTAGGCCAAAATGTATGATCCTTCTAGCCAAGAAATTGTAAAATGTTTACTTAAATACACATTGAAATGACATCAGAGTTATAGCACAGTTACATGCCAGGAAATTCAGTTAAGACTGGCATTCCATTCTTAATTTATAATCTGGTGATCAGTGCTTTCATGGGAGTTTTGCGTGAGAAAGGACTCTGTTTGAGAACAGAGTGTCCAGCTCAACTTGGCACATCCTGGCTTTGGTCAAGTCCATCTTCTAACATTACTTTTACAATTGCATGACTTTTCCAACTACCTAAAAATAAACTTTGTGGCATTAATAGCAAACCCTGGAGGTGTGCCAAATTATGAGACTAAAGACCAGTTAGTGCAAATTGGCATAGCTCCACCTATTTCAATGAAACTACACTGATAGCCATCAGCAAAGGATCTGGCCCCTGATTTTTTAGCTGCAAATTGCTTTTTTAAAACATCAGCGTGAAGCAAAGGAAATTTACAGTTACAGTCAAATATGTATTTGATGGGCCATATTCATAGCTGATTTGTCCTATTCACAAGGGTATGTTTAGACTTTAACTTCTCTAAACAGTTTCCTTTATGTTCTGTGTAAACGTCTTGAAAACAGGTTGTATGTCACCAATGAGTTGGGCCCAATGTATTTGAAAAGATAAGAACATTCAGAGTGAGGATAAAGTGCATACTATTCTTCTTGTTTGCCTGGGTTAAATATGTATTAAGTATGTTAGCTGTTTTACAGTATTATAGGTCATTATAATAATTATTAAATGTTTATTTCATTTATACCCTGACTTTTAAAATAGCCATGCTAGTGCCTAAAGTTTTGCAAATTTAGGGCCTTAATCACCAACCTGAGTGTATGGTTGTAATCTTTTTTTTAAGTATGCCTCGTACATAACTTTATGAAAAGCGGTGCTTTTTTGTGACAATACACAGGAGTATGGAGTATCGGCACCATTTTTGCCGGTCCTGCTGCCTAGCTGGGGGGCAGGGTCAGCAGGGGAAGGGAGCACACCTCTGAAAGAAGAGGGGTGGCATAGGCAGGGCCATCCTTTGTGGAGGGTGAGCGGGGCAGTCGCCCCGGATCCCGCAGTTATGTGAGCCCTGCGCTGTCCCGCTCCCAGTGGGGCAGTGCGGGGCCCGCGTCATGGCCCCCCCACGGCTCCGCTTCCCCCTGCTCCCTGCTGCCTTTGGCAGCGAGCCATGAGCGCTTCCCCTGGCCCCTGAGCCGGCCCTGCTCCCCGCCCCCAGGATGGAGCAGGCAGGCCCAGGGTTGGGGCAGATGTGGGGTCCCAGCTGCGGCTGGGATGGCAGCAGCCTCACCCGGGACTGGCTCCCCGCCAGCAGGCGGCCTCAGCCTCTGCTCCCCGCCCCTGGGGCCGCGGCCTCGGTTCCCCGCTGCCCAGGACGGCGGTTCCCTGCCACCGAGCGGGTGGCCGCGGCTTCCAGGGCGGGATGCCTGGGGGGCAGCGCAGGCTGGGCCGCCACACTCCCCACCAGCATGGGAGAGTGGGGTCCCACCTAGGGCAATTGGCCCTGGGCCCCGCTCCCCCTCCAAGGGACGACCTTGGGTGCAGGAAGAAGAGGGGTGGGAGAGGCATTTTTCAAATTTACTATGAAGATAGGAATACCGGCACCTATTTTGTTTGTTTGTTTTTTTACGGAAAAAAAAACCACTGACGAAAAGAATTATAAAAGCAATACAGTGAGCCGACTCCTGCTCCTACTGAGGTCAACAATAAGTTTCCCATTGACTTCAATGACAAATAGGTATTTCTTAAATACATCTCTAGGACTTTCCTACAGTCCTCACACACAGTGACACTTTTGAATTGGAACCGCAGAGAAAATATTGACATTCTCAGGAACTTATATACCATGCTTCCTCTACTTCATAAGTTTCCCATTGGGACACTGGGACACTTCTGGAGAAAGGGCTGGAAATGGTTGCCGAAGGTACAGACGTTAAGCAGTATGCATCGACAGAATTCATTTATGAAAAGCTGTAGGTAGGAAGGGGTTTCATGAACGGATCCAGGTAGCCTAGCCGTGATCTGGGAGTTCTGTGTCAGCTCAGAAAAAGCTGAATATCACCTCAGAGAAGATCTATAAAGGAATTAAGTCTTGATGGCCTGGATGCTGCTCTGAACTGCACTTCTGTGTTGGCCCCTTGAATGATCCACAAACAGAGCTGTTGCAGGTCTCACATTACTATAGAGCAGCCTCAGCCCAAATAAGGAGCAAAGGATAAGTTTACGAGGTTTCAACTATCTGCAGGGGGGGAGAGGCATGGCCAAGCAGCCAAGCAACCCCACCAAAGCCACTATTCCAGTTTCTAAACTGGAGCAGGGCCTGCACGGCAAGCACCTCATCCTAGGCAGATGTTTATAGCACTGTATCCCTACAGTCATGGACAACAGGAGATCTGAATCAGCAACAAAAAATATGAGTGCTCCTACTCCAACCTGCCCCTAGCCCTCTCCCCTTGGGTCTGGCCTAAAAAAGGATGGCATGGTGACCAGTTCTGCTGTGCACAGAGGAGCTGGAGTCCTCCTGGGCACCTGCTTACCAATCACCTTCCCTCAGAGTGGCCGAACCACATTGGCCTTCCACATTTCTCCTATGCTGCTATCTTCTATACACTCCAGGATGATACTTCTCTTAGCGTGTTGCCAGGAAAAATTAACTAGCAGACACCCAAAGAAACACAGAGCAAATACAAATTCTTCTGTTGTACTCCAGATCTGAATGAACACCTATAGAATACACAAGAAAAACTTGCATGACTTTTAATGTTTTCTCCATTATTCATTTATTAATTCAGATTTATTTTGAAAAGTGCAAACCCTTAATAGACTGGTTTCAAAAACTGTGTTTGTGACTGAGACTAGATGTAATGGGCCATTCTGACCTTAAAATCTAGGGGGCATGTTTTCACTGAAGAAAAAGTGTGTGTTCCGAGCTTGGGTTAGCGAATGAGTTAAAATAGCAGTGAAGACACTGCAACTCAGCTTTTAACTCAGGTTAGAAGCTTGAGTTCAACCCCAAGATGCCCGGCCTTATTGCTAACCAACTATTTTAGGCCATGCTACATTCTGGGTACTATAGAAGGATAGTTATGGGGCTGTGCCACTGTGACCCTATAGTATAAACATAGACAACAGTACAGCTATGGAAAGGTTTTTTCCATTTCTGAAGGAACTCCACTTCCCCACAAAAGCATTCTTCCAACAACCCACTTCTGTCTATACCAGGGGCAAATTGGCATAACTATGTCTCTCAGGGGTGTGAATTTTTCATAGTATTGTAGCTGGATCAACCTAAGTGTAGATCAGGACTTACAGAACCTCACTGTGATTGGTACATGAGTCTTTGCCTTCGACTTTCCATCTCACTTCATATCCTACTTAAACTTACGGGCCTAATCTCTTCTCACATACACCAGTGTAAGTTCATTGACTTCAACAGGAATATTGCTGATTTATGTTGGTCAGAGGAAAATTAGGCCCAAAGACTTTTTCTCTCTTGCCTGTGCCTCCCTGTTTTCTTACTCTCCAGTTATTATTTGACTTCGTAATTGTATTAATTAACTATGAAGAGCAGTTTGTTTTAGGGTTTGGATGAATTAAAGTTATGTTATATTCTAATTGAAGTAAATATTACATCAGGTAATTAGTGTTTGCAAAATCAGGTTCTAATCTGTACCAGAATCTGACTAGAAAACAGACGTCTCCTGTATGTGAGGGCTAATAAATAGTATTAAAGAGCACCTTAAAGTTTAACCTTTATGAATTTTTTCTTTTGCAAAAATGTTGACTTTTTGTTTTTTTTTCACAAACTGGAAATGTTTGCAAAGATTCTTCCTCTCATTTCTGGATATGGAACCTCCTGCATACCTATTTGGAGTAGCAAGAACATGTAGAATCCTTATAAGAAGCTGGTTAACAGAAAAGGGGAGTAGAGAAATTGTTCTATTCAAAATCTTTTGGTTCAAAGCACAGCAGGATGATTTGGTGACTGCCCATCAAGCAAAGGAGTTAGATTCAGTTCCTCAAAGGTATTTAGGTTCCTAATTCCCATTCAATTAAAAAGGAGTTAGACACGTAACGTTTGCATATCTGGGCCTTAATGATAAAAAGATCAATCCTGCTCCTATGGAAGTCATCAACAGGAAACTGCCTGTTGATTTTCAGGATTGTAGGATTGGGCCCTAAATCCACATACACTTCTTTTTAACCCTGATTTCAATTTGATAACTCAGCTGCAATAAGGAGCACATTTGTTGAGAAGGAACATAAAGTCATTTTGCTGTATCCTAATATCATACTAGTACACTACCCAGGACATCTTTCTTTTAAAAAGCACTGGGAAAATGTTTAGACAATGTAAAGTCTCCATAACCCTCTAGCAAACTGATTTGAACTTTTAATTGGACAGGACTGGCTTGTGAACATTTTCTGTGTCTGAGCTAGCTAGCTTTAGTAAAAGATCTATACGAAAAGCACATTTTTCTTTTGAAGTATAACATTTTATTTAATTTTGAATCTTTCTGGAAATATGAGATTTAGTATTAGCATAAAAATTAGATAAGCATGTAAAAAATAAAAAAAGGTTAGAACCTCCATGAAACATAGACTACCACCTACCAAAGCAACTATATTATTTTATTGCTATCAGACCTCCACCTTACATTTCCTCTTCCTCATGCTGCAAGGATGTGTGTACAAATTATATTTCAATATCCTGCCATGTGCTCCACTAGGGCAGACCCCCACATCCCTGAGGAGTCCCATTGGGTGGTTGTGTCACAGAATTAGGACATAGACTGTAAGTTTTCAGGACAACCGTGTTTTTTGATCTGTTAACAACATGAACATTTATACATTAAATACATACACTAATAAGAATAAAAATAATTTTAATATTCTCTAGGACTTCACTAGTTGATAAAGGCTTCTTGTGAGAAACATCTTCCCATTCCTCTGACATGTGGATTGATGAGAATTTTCCATCGGATTTGAGGTTCCTTGTGGTAGTATGTTATTACAATACTCCTTGCATTTCTTTAGCATTTACCATGAAAAGCACTTTACAAACTTTAATGCATTAAGTTCCAAAGGGGTAGCTGTGTTAATCTATTGCAGAAAAGCAACAGAGTCCTATGGCACTTTTAAAGACTAGCAGATTTATTTATCGCATGAGCTTTCATGGGAGGAAATCCATTTCCCACGAAAGCTCATGCAATAAATAAATCTGTTAGTCTTTAAAAGTGCCACAGGATTCTGTTGTTTTAATGCATTAAGATTCAAAACACCCTTGTGAAGAAGGTATTATTATAGGTGCTCCCAAACTTTTCAGCATCATGCCTCCTTTCTATTTTTGAGAAACCCTCATGACTCCCCACCTCTCCTTTACCATCATCCAACCCCCTTTTAACAAAAATTCAATTTGTAATTGTACAATTAAAAATGACCACAAATAGGTTTTCTCGGTTTTCATTTGCTAGAAAGTTCAAGATGCCTTTCGTCTGTACACTGATAAAACAATTTTTCGCTATGAAAATTTCACAGCCTTGCACCCCCCTTGGATTTTCATCACATCCCCCTAAGGGGGCACGCCTCCCACTTTGGGAACCACTGTATTATTATCTGGCTTTGTAGATAGAGAAGCTGAGGCACAGAGAAATTGTGCGACATGCCTAAGGTTGTGCAGCAAATTTGTGACATGACTCCCAGGTTAGCGATTCAGCATACTTCCTTTTCCCTTCTCTGCAAATGAAATGACTATGGCAAGACTTTTGGTGATGTATCACGCATAGGCCATTGGTAGTCTTTCAGAATCTGATCTAATGCCTGTTGGAAGTCAATCAAAAGACTCCCACTGTGTTCAGTGAGCTTTAGATCAGGCCCTTGCTGCCTGCTCACAGATCAGTGACTTTGTTTCAATGAAAAGGTATTAAGAATTTATTAAAATCCTTCTTCCAAATAATGACAAGCAGTTTTCCAGTTGCATAAGGCTACCTCTCTTTTACTAGAATGTTCAGTCACTCAAGCAATCTCACTTTTTGACTACTGCATTGTATTTAATTGATATACACATACTTTATGTGTCAGTTTATCCATCAAACTATAATGGGTCCTTTCAAATAAATATTAATTCACATCAAACTTTTGTGGAATTTCTTTAATATTTTTACTGTACATAAAAGATGACCATGTTCTAAACTTTAAAGGCCTTGCCTGGCAAACACTTAGACATGTGCTTAACTTTAATCATGAATCATCTCTAATGGTTCCAAAGACACTATTCAGGAGCTCAAAATCAAGCACATGCCTAAGTGTTTGCAGAATTAGGCCTGATTATATCACACGATTTAATATCTACTTCAAAATTCAAATGTGATTTGACTAAAGAGCCTGCGAAATGTTGTTGTTGGAACAGAGATTGTGCTGTAACTGAGACTTGGACCTTGTAAGCACTCAGTGGCTATGTCTACACTTGCTAAAATTACTTTGAATTAGTTAGTTCAAACTAACTAATTCGAACTCATTTTAGTTAGTTCAAATTAGCTTAATTCGAACTAGCATGGCCACACTGGAATGTTAGTTCGAACTAAGCAAGCACTTGCTTAGTTCGAATTAGCGATCCCCATTCATTTCAATGGCCGGTTAATTCGAACTAAGAAATTAGTTCGAATTAACATGGCCACATTGGTTAATTCGAACTAGTTAGTTCGAATTAACCCCTTAGTTCGAATACCCTATTCGAATGTATTAGTTTGAATTAAGAAAGCCCTTAATTCGAGCTAACTAAAGCCTAGTGTAGACATAGGAGAGACAGTTCATGCCCCAAAGAATTTACAGTATAACTTATTCCCTAATATAATTCTCACTGTAGACTACAGAACATAAAATATGTTCAGATCCATCAACTGGGTCATTTGATTTGACCCTGTAGAAAAATCCATAGGGTTATTAAGGAAGGAAATCCCTGAGGTTCCTTTGCAGAGTTCTACAGAGTCATTCTGTTGTGCAACTTCCTCTTCTCCCGTAGAACAAGTAGGGGATTCAGCCCCAAAATCTATAGGTCTCAGGGAATTTGGTAGTGACCAGATCTTTTCACACAGATGAATCTGCATTACTCCCAGATCAGAATCCAGGCTGGTCCCCCAGGTCTCTCCATGTGTCCACATTGCTGCTGGCCCACTGTGGCTGACTATCACTCATCGGTCAGTACAAATTTGTAATAGGGCATTTTCTGAGGGCAACTACATTCAGACACCCTAAGAATTCCTTGCGTTCTGCCTGTGCTGAATTATGTTCATAGCACTGTCCTCAGTTCTTGGCCTTGGTCTGGCCCTCGTAGTCATACTTGCAACTTCTTCTGGAGCTTTATTTACATGGGGTTGTAGTGGAGGACCTTTCATACAGTACAAAGGGGTTAGGACAGGGGTACTAAGATGGTACTCCCCCCACAAAGTCCATTCCGTCAAGGAGAGATCCACATACCCATGGATCCCAGGGAAACTTTGTGAGTCACTTTTTGCAAGTTGGAGGACTAATTGGCTGTGTCTACACTGGCAAGTTAGTTCGAATTAAGGAGGCTTAATTCGAACTAACTAAAGCCATGGCTACACTAGGCTTTAGTTAGTTCAAATTAAGGGCTTCCTTAATTCGAACTAATAAGTTCGAATAGGGTATTCGAACTAAGGGGTTAATTCGAACTAACTAGTTCGAATTAACCAATGTGGCCATGTTAATTCGAACTAATTTCTTAGTTCGAATTAACCGGCCATTGAAATGAATGGGGATCGCTAATGCGAACTAAGCAAGTGCTTGCTTAGTTCAAACTCACATTCCAGTGTGGCCATGCTAGTTGGAATTAAGCTAATTCAAACTAACTAAAATTAGTTCGAATTAGTTAGTTCAAACTAACTAATTCGAACTAATTTTAGTAAGTGTAGACATAGCCATTGTGTCTTACATTTACTTTAAACTATTAAAAAGAGGAATATTATATTTGATCTATACATTCTGTAGACTATTCTCCAACTGTAAATTCACATTGTTGCAATTAGAAAATTAAATTAAATCAGTTGAATCTGTTCACTCATTCTCCCTTTTAATCTCTGGTACCCTCACAATATTCAACACCAAAAAACTGTCTCTGAATATTTTGTTCACTAACCCAGTTCACACAAAAAGAACAGAATTGACGAAGTTCATAGGATTTAAAAGTGGTGGGACTTTGTGTCGAATGCTTTAGTTTTATCAGTCACTCCAGGTGTAAGACACAGCATGCCATGCTTTACTCCAAATTATTTTGAAGGCTGATTTGGGAACAACTTTACAATTTTAAGAACATAGTTTACATATACAGAATTTTCACAGAATGTAAGTCATGGGAGAATTTGGATTTAAGGTATTATTTCATGGGAAAGAGAGAGCCCATCAAGATGGATGCTGCATAAAGCCACATCTAACAAAGTACTGCTACAACCTCCCTGAGAGCTGGAGTAGGAAGAAAATCCCATCGGAATCAAATATAGTATGGAACAAAAGGCTAGAGAGGAAGGATCCCAGGGAACTCTTCAGAGCGTATTGCAGGAGTACTTGACTGCTAGGCCTCAAAAAGCCACTGTACTTAAGGTTGGACCTGCAAAAAGCTCTAATGATAATAATGTAGAAATAAACAAGTTTTTATAATGAGAAAGTGTTGACATAATCTTAACTATAGAAAATTAACCTGCCATTCTGAGAGTGGGACACATTTCCTAACAATTTGATAATTGAGTTTCTGTAATTCTATATTCTTTTTTTTTGCCTTAATCAACTGAAATAAACGGTAATGACAGTTTCATTTGATATTTCAGTGCAGTAGTGTAGCACAAGGAAATGCCAGTACTGAAATTGTGGAAGTCACTTGATGCATCAATAATTATAAAAGTAAATCTGCTGGATATGTTTACCATAAAGCAGGGTTGGTTTCTGACTGGAGGGCTGTGCTTGGGAAATAATGTTTTAATTTTGTTTGACCAAATTATGCTGTACATGTATGCTGATAACAATGCTTTTCACTTGTGTAGCAGCTGTCATTCAAGGATCTTTCTGCAGGATGTGTACAATAAACTTTCGGGATTGGGAACTGAGGCAGATGGAAGTGAAATGATTTGTCCAATGCCAAAAGCAAGAAATAGCAAACCCATGAGTCCTGACTCTCAGTCCCCTGACCAAACTGTTAATATCATCAGCAGCAGATGACACCATTGCAAACATTTTTTTCTGCAACTTTTCCATCCTTTATGCTTCTTTTTTTACCACTTCTTGTACTGCTCCACCTTTACAAGAGGCCAGTGGAAATTAATGTCAGCATATTGAGTGTACGGTTGGGTCCAAAGCAGCTTTTTCATAGCAAAGTGAATGGTAGGTGAAGTTTGGAGTCCTGATTTTTTAAAATTGTTTAAAGACTTTCTTATGCCTCATGGGAAACTTCTTTTCCATACACATTTTCTATGTAGCTCTTCTTTCCCTCTTTTTATTACTATGGACACTTTTACAAGAAAACTGATTGCTGATTACTATAAGTTACAGTTCTCTGTAACACTGCAATTAGCGCCCAGGGAGAAATGTTTGATATCGCAGACCTAAGAGTCTGGCTTCAATAAGCCAATCCTGGGAAGTGCTGAGTGCCTCCACCCTTGTTAAAGTCAGTGGGAGTTTTTGCTCAGCACTTCTGAAGGGATGCTCAGCACCTCCCATAATCAGGCCCTGTATGAGGAATAACAAGACAACACAGATAACTTCTAAACAGCAAGCTTCCCACTTTCATTTAAATGTCTATTGTAATAAAAACCAAGTTATGAAAAAAACCAGAAAAATGTATTGTCATTGCTGTTTTTCAATATTTTTTCTAACATTTCCATGTGGTGTCTATAGCTTTTTAAACAGAGCAGAGTTAATGAACTCTGAATGACGTAGGCACCAGTTTTTATTTTTCCTTACATTTAGTCTATTTAGCAGACACTATTTTAATGCTTATTTGTAATATAGTCATCATCATAAATATTTTAGTTCCATATTTTTATTACAAAGCAAAAGCAAAGATTCTCTTTTGTACTAAAACTAAGCTTGTACTTATATAAAAATACACAACCACGGCAAACACAAAAAATATGTCTCATTGTTATCAGTTTTCTTCCTTAGCGACAATTCAAATACACTATAGACTCAAAATATTTGTGGGATGACTTCTATTTTTATTTATGTATTTATTTGTTGTTTTTTTAATCCTCTCATCTTTGCTGACAGCATGTGTGTCACTTTGAAATGAACTCTGTGTCACAGCCACTTCTTGAAAAGATCAGTGCTGTCATTTGAACATGACTTTTCCATAAATATGCCAGTGGGAAGAAACGTAGGGAAGACTTCTTGTGTGAACAACCCACAGTCTCAGTCTGATCCTGATTACAATATGATATTGGTTCTGGATCCTTCTTCAAAATACAGGACCTATCTCATTTCTGTACATGACTTTGAATTCCAAAGGTTAATTTGACTGTAAGACTTTTTAATTCTCTAATTTACTTCAGCAATTAGCAGCAGCTGGTTACTTCAGCTGGTTGATATGCCTTGCTGTCTTTTAAACACTCTATCTAGTATTGTGCATTACTCATAGTTTGAAAACCATTTTGACTTCTGTACCATAATGATGTTAATGTCAAATGAGTCACAGAGAAACAGAAAGCTCCTTGTTTTCACCTTGGTGCAGTTTCTGAATACTGTCTATTCCTGCTAGCATGGGAGAGGTAAGGCAGGAGGTTTAGGGGGAAAAATCCCTTTCATTTAATGGGAGTGACGTGAAGTTATGATACTGACACCCAAAGGAGGATGAGTGACAATAAAATTCAGATTCACTGGGACATAATGTTACTGTCAAGAGAATAAGATCACTTGATCTTTCTTTATTAAAGAAAATAAAATAAAACGTAATGAGAGCAGCTTTGCAGATATCTGTTGAATATAAACAATTTTTGTGATTGTTTATTTAGCTAATCTTCAGTGATTGACTTATATAAATTGATATTCTAACTATATTACATTTCAATATTGATCATTTTTAATGTCTTATTAATTTTACTTTATTGGGTGTTTCTTATCTTTTTTAATATCATTCACCTCAAGTAAACTATTTTAATTCATTTTTAGGCCCTCAATTGCCAGGAGTCAGGAACTCCTGGAAAAGTTCAACTGCTGTTCTGACTTACTTACAACTCTATTACCAGGTGTCAGAATAGGACTTAGTCCTGTATTAAAAAAGAAAGGACTGTACATTTGTGAAACACGGCCCATCTCAACTATAAACTGTGGGATTTTGTCTACAGCATACAATAGGCTGTTACTTATTCTTTTGTATTTGTTTGACCAGGTTTTTTAAATTCAAACAAAAATGAACGTACACATTTCCCAGATCTTAATGGTCTGATAATGACCAAAATATGTCATCTGAATATAAACGAATGCACTTTTTTCAGATAATACATGTTTTACTCTCAGAACATAAATGGTATTCATTGGTTCAATACAACCCACTGTGCTAAAAAAAATCAAAATAAGACTAGTGAGCTAAAAAAAATTAGACAACTGATTGCTGAAAATGACCACACTAGTAAAATAACTTAAGCACTAGTAAAAGCAATTCACATGAAAATTATGTATACAAATATTTGACTGTAAACATATATTAGCTATGTATGTTTATTAATGTACATAGTCCTACTTGAGAAAATTGGGAGACAATACTTACGTTTCTTGGTATTAAAATCCTTAAGAAACTTTTGGAATAAATTTTCCCTTCATGTCTCAATCTTTCATCTCATCCTTTTCAAATCTTTCTGACCACTTAACCTAGAAACTCTGTTAATAAACTAAATCTCACTTACCCCCCTCAGGAGCCAACTGTTGTTACTAAATTAAATGGAAATATGAAGTCATGTCATAGGTGACTAATTGCATCCTAGATTTACCTACTAGCCATGATCTAAATATGAAGCCACAGCATCATCTCGACCTTAAAGTGAGTGAGGGGCTTTATTTCAGAGAACAGCTCCTGATCAAAGATAACCTACTATGGACAACACTTGTCGTTTGAAACCAGCAGAGCTCTGAGTTATAAAATTATTCTTGTTCAATTTATTACAACCTTTGACACAGTAGAACCAATTTTATTATTTTCTCATTGGAACCTTTATTGAAATATTTGGTATTTCTGCTATTCAACGAAAAACAGTTACGAAATACATTTAACTAGACTAATTCCCAAAGGAAAAAACAGTCTTAATTTTGCTAATGAGTTATTTGTAATTTTAAATTAGTCTTTACACAGATGCCCACACACAACACAAATAGCTACTGAGGAAAGCTTCCTAGATTGAGAGCTCTATAGGGCTGGGACTGTCTCTAATCTCTGTGTACAGCATATAGCAGAATAGGGTCCTGATTCCTGACTGAGACTTCCATGTGCTACTCTAAATTAATAAATGTCTATGAGTATTTTATTAATAATAATATAAACTATTTAAATCCATCTTGTTTTTGTCCACTAACCAGGGTGGAATAAGGAAAGAGAGACTTATAAAATTCAGTGTGTTGGTTATTTTAGACTCCCAAATTGAGTGATTACAAATAACACTAGATAAATACATTCCTGAT
The DNA here is from genome assembly GCA_007922175.1 of Pelusios castaneus. NCBI lineage: Eukaryota > Metazoa > Chordata > Testudines > Pelomedusidae > Pelusios > Pelusios castaneus. The sequence continues at coordinate 7,037,354 of ML685763.1, read as the reverse complement.
ATTATCTCAGTATATTCATGGAATGAAACCTGGGATACAGTTGGTCCATGTTTATTACTGTAAAACTTCATTCACTCTATGCTCCTCTATTTTAATACTTTTTTCATTCTTCCATGGGTCATACTACCTGGATATGACATACATTGAAAGCAAGATGTAAAATCAAACTGTCCACAAAAGGCAGCTATAATCCAAAACACTGTCTTGACCAATGTTTTGGGGAACAAAACAGATACCCAGTAATTCCAACTTTTGCTGTCTTCTCCCTTTCACAATTACCCAAACCCTTGTTTATCTGAATGTTTATTATGTTCCTGGAAATTTTTTTGGTAACAGGATTGTATTGAAACCACTAGAACAGCTTTTAAGCACTGACCGATCCTACATAATATTATTAAACCATATCAGCCCTCACCCTCTGACCCTGTCTCATGTACTATCTAATTGGCCACAACAAATTCCTGATGCCCTGTCAGTGAAATATATAAATAAAATCATATCATGTGACAGGGGAATTATGTATTTGAACAAAAAAATGTTATCTGTCTGTCCATCTAGCTAATCTATCTGTCACCTGTGTCTGTCTATCACTGGTCTATCTGTCATTCTCCATCAATCATCTGTCTCTATTCCTTTTGCTCTGACTAGCTAGGCCTCATACACTATAGGTCTGTCCCTCTCTGCCTGTCTCTATTTCTATCATCTCTATCCATTTCACTGTCTCTAATTTCCCTAATCCTCAGGAGGGATCTTGGGAACAGGAGGGGTCAATGGTGGAAGAGCTAGGGAGAATATGGTTGAAGAAACCTTGAAGACTTGAGGTCAGGTACAGAGGGGGACATCCAGGGGCTGGGGAGGAGGGACCTAGGAGCAGATACTGGGAAGGACTATAAAGTGGGGGAGCTGAGGAGTATGAGAAAGTTTTGGGAAAATGAGGAAACAGGTATTAGGGGGATCTTCGGGAGAAGGAACAGAGCCCATGAGAGGAAGCCAAATACTTAGGAGACATTTGGAGGACAAATTGGAGAGAGGGAAGCAAAGACTTGGGAGGGCACTTGAGGAAAGGGGATCTGGAATAGTAAAGTGGGTGAAGTCAGGGAACTGGAGGGATGGAATAGAGATGTACGAAAGCCAGGGAGATGGCAGATGGGTGACCTTGAAAGGCAGAGAGTGGAACTGAGAGGGGGCATAGTAAATGTAACTTTCTAAGAGCTCTGGGATATAGATGGATACTGGAAAAGATGGATAAGATAAGGGAGACATTAGAGAAATAAACAGAGGAGGGATGTTTCCAGAGAAGGGTCCACCAAGGAATGAAGGGGGACAGAACGGGAAAATCTGGGGTTGCTTGGGCTGGAAATGAGAGCATGGGGTTAGGAAAGGTTGAATGGTTAGGGCACAAGTCCTGGACTTAAGATGCTTGGGCTCATTTCCCTCCTCTGCCACTGACTCTCTGTGCGATCTTAGGCAAGTCACTTCGTCTGTCTGTGCTTCACTTCTCCATTTGTAAAATGGGAGAATAGCAGTTTCCTGCCTCACAGGATGTCATGATGATAAATACACTAATGATTATGAGGCCTCAGATGCTATGGCGATAGTGGCAGTTTAAACATCTTAACTAGAGTAGGGCCGCAGCGAAGTTGGAGGGAACATGTTACTGGGACTATTTGGAAGCAAATCCCCCAACTCTATTGGCAAACAGGACTCAGGACGGTGCAGCACTGTGTAACTACATCAACCCGTCACCCCGGCTCTGGCCACCTCACTCCTCTTGTGGCACAAGTGGAAATGTGGGCTATGGCTGAGATGCTAAATAACATGCCAACCTACTTGCCACCCGGCCAGCAAATGTGGATCTCACTGTACAGGGGAAACTGAGGCACTAAGGGACAACATGAGCTGCTTGTGTGGCACTGCGATTAGAGCCTGCGTCCTCTTTCCTCCCACTCACCCAGCTCTGACCGCCACAGCCCACTGCCCCCAGACTTGGCCAAGAGGAGAGGGGAGAAAATGGGTCAATGCCCCTTTAAGGAATCGAAACCGAATGAACATTCCAGTTTCCCTGTCATAGTTCCTGGAAACGGATGGCGTCATGCCGTCCGCCCTTGCCGGGTGGCGGCTCGCTGGGGGGGGGCGGGACTTGAAACAAAGGAGTAAAAATAGCAGCTGCAGGGCAAGGGCCGGGCCACGCCACCGCGGCCGTCGGGCTCCGAGCCATGCCGGCGTACGGTGCCTGGTGAGGAATGTCCGGCCCGTCTTCGCGGAGGGAGGGGCGCGAGGCCGAGGCCCCCATGACTCATCGGGGTAACTGCCCCACCCGGCTCGTAGTGCACATGCGCAGTAGAAGGATTTCTAAAGTTCCTCTGGGGGATGAGGTAACGCGGGGAGCAGCTGGGCCCTACGTGTCGCGTCACCACCAGCAAGCTGCCGCGGCTCGAGCTGTTTACAGCAGGGACGGTCGGTTACCTAGCAACCCGGGCGGACACGCGGAGGCGCAGAGAGGGAGTATCGGCCCGGCCGGCCCTTCCCAGGGCAGCAGAGGGGCCCCAATGCCGAGTGCGTCCCCATGGCAATGCAGGCGGGCGCCGTGCTCCGCGAGAGCACCAGCACGGGCCGCTCAGTCCAAGGGCACCGACGTGGTCCCCACCTCTGGAGTAGGGACATTGGACCCCCGAGAGCCCCGACACCCTCCTGGGCCTGAGAGCCCCCCTGTGACACACTGCACCCCAAAACAAACAAGGAGTCCGGTGGCATTTTTGAAGACTAACACCTTTATTTATCGCAGGAGCTTTCCTGGGAGAAAATCCCACTTCCTCAGACACATTGAAGATGGGGAGCTTACAGCACGGGAGGAAATTAAATGCAGGGAAGTGTAAGACATAGGATCAGGTCAGACTGTAACAGCAAATCAAAGAAAAACCCCAAAGGCAATGATGCCACCCTGCACGTGCTGGTACAGCCTGCTTCCCCCTCTCCCCTCTTGAACCTGTAGCAAAGATGGTGTCCAACTCCAAGGGCATGAATACAGTCCTGCTTGGCCTCCTGCCTGGCCCAGAGTATTGTCAAGGACCCATCCTCACCCTAGGAGCATTGACATGGGCGACCAGGTGTGTGTGACAGCCCTAGGGTAGCCGGGGTGCTAGGATTTTAGTCCCTGAGACATCACAGGCATGGACAGAAGATGAGCAAAACACCAGTAGCTAAACCATTGACCATGCTAGAATATCGTCCATTGCTAGTGCAGGGGTGCTGGACCAGCAGTGCCACACAGAAAAATTTGAAGGGAAAAAGTCTAGTGTGGACAAAGTCTTCTTTCTGTTTGTCTGGATCCACAGCTTTATTTAACTTTCCACAAGCCCCAAGTGTCTCGGGGGTGTCATTGTCCCCCCAAAATATTTGAGGACAGGCCCCTGCCCTCATGGAATCCCCCCCTTGGGCATCCTCCTGCCATGTTCCTGCCCCCCCACACCAATCTGGCTCGCCACCCCTGCCACTGGGCCCAGTCTGGCTTGCCACCCCGGCAGCTGGGCCCCAGTTAGTTCACAGCCCAAAGCGCCGGTCCCAAGCACTGGCCAACTCGCCAGCCCCGAATGCCAGCCCTGGGCCCAAGCACTGGCTGGCTTCTTAGCCCTGAGTGCCAGGCCCAAGCCCAAGCTAGCCCCACCACCAGACCCAGACCGTAGCCCAAGCCCAGGCTGGCTCTTCGTCCTTGCCTGCCCTAGGCCCACTGTCACCCTACTGCAGCTCCCCTTTCCCTCCCCCATCTCTCCCCAACTCCCCTTTCCCTCCCTTTGCCCAGTGGGCCCCACAGCACTTACCCAGGCTGTGGGGCTCCACGCCACTGGCCGAAGAGGGAGGGATTTAAATTTTCCTCTTCTTCCATCCTGCATGATGCAGGTCAGGGCACCTCCCCATCCCCAGCTCCAGCTGAGCCCTCTTCACAAGCAGGGACCTGAGTTCAGGCAGGCTGTCTGTGTCTGTGCCTGCCTGGAAGAGAGACTTGGGGCACTGGCTGACACATTTGGGACCCGTGCCCCATGTGCCCATTGTCACCAATGCCCATGATGTCATCCGTAAATCACCATGGTCCATGGGCCTCCTTTAATGTTTGACAAAGACCCTCCCAAATCACAGAAACAACACAAAACTACTGAGGAGGTCTGAAATGCTGTGGGCTTATCTTTAACATCTACAGACTTCTTAATCAATTTAGGCTCAAGATTTCACATTCTTCTTGTCAACATAAACAGACACTGAGACAGCTCCAGGTTTCTGTTGAATGGAGGTAAATGAGTGACATAGCTTGTAACAATGAGAAGTTCTGTATGTTCAAACCTGTTTTACTACTTAAAAACTACAGCAGGGGATAATAATCTGGGGCTAGACAGATCTCAATGAAATGTTATGAATCTGTAAAATAGTGTTTCCAAGCATTTTGAAAGGACAGAGAGATTCAGTTTCCAAACAATAAAAAACAATATTGTTGAAATATTTTCTTTTCCAGTTTGCTCAGTTTTCTTCCTTTTTTAAGAAAGGAAGTCGGTTTTTGGTGGGGATCTGATAAGGTGTTAAATTCTGTTCTGATAGCAGCGTCAACTTGACTTGATTTAAATTAGAACAAGAGAGGGAGGTTTCTCCATTAAATGTTGTCACTTTTTGTCTTCCAGCATCATTACAGGATCCCACAAAATTGTTTCTCCTATTTTTGTGGGATTTTATTTAAAAGAATGAAATTCTGTTGTAATAAAAGAAAAGGAAACTCCACAACCAAGTTCCTTTTGTTTCGGCAACAGGTTTTGGATTCTTTGTGGACAAAGAAACAATGAGTCCCTGAGTGTTCGCCTTTCAAGGCAGAATGAAGAAGTCATACCATTTTTTGGTTTATGGGATCATTTACCATGTGTGTCTCTCATTTCATCATGCCAAGTCCCAAAGGGGTAGCCGTGTTAGTCAAGTCCAGCAAACTCCTTGTTCATTTCATCATGTTCAGTTTGTCTCTGTCTCATGTAGGACTTTTAATTCAAGGATCTCAAGGAGTTAATTCTCTGAACACCTCTGTTAAGTAGATAAGCATTAACCTACCCAATGTACAGATTTGAAACCTGAGGAACGTAAAAGTTCAGTCACTTGTCTATGGTTCCCCAGTGAGCAAAGCTGGTAGTTGAATCCAGGAATCCTGGCTCATAATTTACTGTGTCTTATTGTTTATATTACTCTACCTTATTTGGCTGGTTTAGTGACAACACAATGCAGTGTCATGCTTGGAAATCACAGGCTTGAAGGAGTCCCTGGAGTAGGTTGGGAGAGAGTAATCTTTCTGTTCAGCCCACAGAGAGGTATTTTCAGGCTCTGCGGGGTCTCTTGCTTTCAAGCCTAAGAAGTTAAGAGAACTGTGTTTCTCTTCTCCTCAGTTTCCTTTAATTATAAGCCTGAAGGTAGGGATAAGAGTGGATATTGTTTCCAAATGTAATATTCCTGAATTAGTTCAGTCTGGAGGAGTTGCTATTTTGTTAGCACATTATAATTGCAGTTTTCCTGCCCCCGGCTACTTGGCTAGGAAAGGAATTTCGGTATGTGGCACTTCTGATTTGTGCTTGATCTCTCCTTATAAGGGAGCTCTTTTTAAAGGTAAATTAAAACTTTGTTTCTGGTAAGAGAATTTTTTTTCTTTCAAGCTCACATTTCTCCTTTTCACAATCAGAACTTAGAGTTCCACTTGCTCAGATATCAGGAGGTGGAGTTGAACATTAAGCCAGTTCTGACAATTCAGCTTTTTCATTCCAGACAAAATGTGACCATCTGGAATACCATAATTCCATTAAATCATTAGGTTATGCAAGGTGAGGGACAGCAGTCATTCTTGAAACCTAGAAATTGAGCAAATACCAGTTATTTTTTATCCCCACAATACTTGAATCAAATGAGCAGAGACACAACTCAAGGAAAGATGTAATAGCAGTTTTTGTAAAAGTAGGGACAATCAGGATGTTAAAGATTTATGAGAAAGTTACTGTAACATAAGATTTATAGGTCCTTTTATTGTATACAGTTTCACCATTACACCAGAGCACTTCTTATTCAAATATAGATTCAGGAGCCAATATCCAATGACTGATTCTGCATGGAAAAATTCAGTGGCCTATTTCCATCTTTTGTGCATCACCAAAGTCTTAGACATCATGACTTCTTGGACAATGCTAAAGCAATTATTTAATATAGTAGGTTATGGCAATGTTATGATATTTCTGTCTTAAGCAATTATAAGCAAAATTGGCACTGTTCTGGGACTTCAGTTATTTCAAGAGACGAGAGGATGGCCTAGTCAGTGCAGTGGTTCCCAACCTGTAGTCCAAGGACCAAAAGTGGCCCGCGGGGGTTTCAAGGTGGCTCGCAGCTCCCGTCCTACTGGCTGCAGAAGGGAGCCACTGCCTAAAGACCCAGGTGGGGCACATTTCCACAGGGCTATAAGACCAGTGCAGGCTCCTTGCTGCTGCCAAAGGGATGGGAGATCAGTGCTCTCTTCCCCATGGCTGTAGCAGGGAGCACAGCAAAGCATTTCATCTTGTTCTGTTGGCACTGGGGTTCTTGCTGGAGCCAGAGGGAGGGGAGCACTGGTCTTTCATTCCCCTGGCTGCAAGAAGGGAGCCACTGCCTAGGGACCCAGGTAGAGTGCACATGGTACGGGATGTGTGCAGTTTTTGTGCTATAGCCAGGGAGACGGGAGGTCAGCAAGGAGGCAGACTACTTTTCAGGGAGGAGTGGGGAATCCTTGCTGGCAGAAGCTGGTAGCCCTTCAGGGCTGTAAAAATGATATCTGTGGCCCTCAAGCCAAAAAGATTGAGAACTACTGATTTAGTGGTTAGGGCGCACAACTGGGATTTAGGAAACCTTGGTTCAATTTCTTATTGTGCCACGTTTCCTTGGTAAGTCACTTATTCTTTCTGTGCCTCTGTTCCCCATCTGTAAAGTGGGGATAATAGTGCTTTCCTACCCCATGGATATGTTCTGAGAGTGAATACATTAAAGATTCTGAGATCTGACATTACTGTAGTAATGAGAGCCATATAAATAGCTAAGAGAGATAAAAGAGGAGCGTTAGATGAATGATAAGAGGATTGGATATTTCATTTTACTCCAAGTAGAATCCTTTTTTGTGCTTCTTGCAGAACTAAGATCTCCATATCATAAGGTCTATAAGGAATGCACCAATCATGAATTTTCATAGAATCAGCTGCTAGTCCCTTATCCTCACAATTCAGTTAGCTCAATTTGCATAGTACAGCCTTGTTTCTCTAGTGGTCATTGGAGAATTGTATTTTGAACGTACATAATTTGTCAAAAGGAAACTCTTTTAAGCTTTTACTATTAAATGTCAACCAGATTTTAGAGTTCCTTGTTTTGATGGACTTTGTCATAAGTGACTGTAAATTGAAGTTTATTATTCTGGGATTAGATTTAAACGAGTATATTATAGGAATTAGAGATAAAAAGCTACAGGACTTATTCATTTTTCTAAGTGTTGAAGGTTACATGTAATGTACTCATGCATACATCTGGAAAATAGCATTGACAACAACAATAATAATAACAACAAAAACTTTGCACTTGGATAATTCCATCTCAGGATTGCCAAGTGCTATATAGATATTAAATTATTACACCATATTCCCTATCCCCTGGAATTAGTACAGGATTGTAACCTGTACTGTATGGTATGCTTTTTAGTGCTTTGTCTAGTCTTGTCTTAAATGTTCTAAGAAAAGGAATATTGCTCACTTCTCTTCTAAAATGGTTCCATAGTTTAAAAGAGCTGACTGGCATAATATTTTTCTTGGCATGCAATCTAATGTGTTCTAAGTACAGTACTGGGGAGTATGGGGTTCTCTTCCTGGCTCTTTTAGTGACCTGCCTAAATCATTAATATCTATATAGCATTTGGAGCTCCTAAGATGGAATTATACAAGGTATTTGTTGTTGTTATTATTGTTGTTGCTAATATTTTCCAGATGTATGACTTCAGCACATTAAATGTAACCTTCAAAGCTCAGAAAAATGAATAAGCCCTGTAGCATCACTCCCCTTTTTGAACCTTCCCTGTCACCCTCCAGTCAAGGTTTCCAAGGCCTTGTACACACGATCAGTTTATCGCGCATTAAAACTCATTACCGCGCGATAGCAACAACGGCGTACACACGTGCAACAGGGCTGTTGCGCGTTAACTGCCTTGTTGTAGCGCAATACAAAAACCACCTCGATGAGGGTGGTAACAGCTAACATGGAACAGCTGTTGCGCTTTTGCGCTCGTGTGTATGCTTACCGCGCAATGACTGGCCTCCGGAACTGTCCCAGCATTCCAAAGTCGTCCTCTCTGGTCTTCCCCCCACCCGCTCTGTAGCCGTGACGAAACTGTCCCCGCCCTGCCCTGAACTGATTCCCAGGATTTTCAAATTTCTCGTCTGTTTCACTTCCTGCTCTCTTCCTCGTGGAGTGTATTTGTGCTCCGATCATCAGTAGCAATGGCAGCCCGCCGTGGAAGACGCGCACCCCTTTGGAGCACGGCAGAGGTGCTGGACCTGATCAGCATCTGGGGAGAGTCCGCTGTGCAGGCGCAGCTACGCGGCAGCAGGAGGAATTATGACACATTTGGCATAATTTCTCGGGCCATGTCAGAGAGAGGGCATGATAGAGACACATTGCAGTGTAATTCAAAGGTGAAGGAGCTCAGAATAACCTTATCACCGAGCGAAGGAGGCAAACCGCCGTTCCAGATCAGCGCCTGCTACATGCAGGTACTACAAGGAAATAGAAGCCATCCTCAGTGGGGACCCAACAACCACTGCCAAGAGTCCCGTGGACACATCAGCCCCCCCTTATCCAGTGATTGCCAGAACCGAGCAGGATGAGGACGTGATCAAGGAGGAGGAGGAGATGGAGGATGACCTGGAGGAAAGTGCAACCGCATGTAGCCAGGAGCTCTTCAGCAGCCCCGCTGAGATGTCCACCCAAGGCTTGAACTGCAGCGTGTCCTCTGAGGCGGCAGAGGGGGGTTCAGGTAAGTTTCTCCTTCGTGCAGCTCTGTCTGGCTCCTGCTAAAATATCATTGTCCGGGGTGGGGGTGCTTGCGGGTCCCCGCTGTGCACGCTATTTACTCTGCATTCATTAGAAGTGCATCAACACAAGCAGTGATTGTAAAATAATCATCTGCATTTAGGTCAGTAAAGGTTTCCTCGATGTACCTCCAGAGCCTAATACTCAGGTTAGATGGGAGAGCGTTTGTGTCTACGCTCCTAAAGACGGATACTCTGCCTCTCCAGCTGCAAAGCACAGCCCTGGGAACCATGGCAGCACACAGTGCAGCAGCATACGGTCCTGGCTTGCAACCGGCGGCATGTAGGATATGTATTCTAGATGTCAGGGGCACTCTGAGGAGAGAGATATCTGGTTCCATCTGTGTGCCCAGTGCAGATTGTGAGCCCCCAGTAAGCCGTCTATTAGAATGTACCTTGTCTGCTTCAGCGAAGCGTAGTATGTTGACCGCCCTGTACCTTCCAGTGAAATGTGCTACTGGAAGGTTACATTGGTTATCTATGCTATGTGTTAACAATGTCTATATTGTTATTTTTGTATTAGATTTGACCTTCACAAGGCCGGTGTCTACCGCAGCTGACCGAATGAGAAACATTCGGCGGCGTGCTCGAAGAAACAGGGAGGATATGATTCATGAGCTGCTGAAAGCAACACAGGAATCCGCAAGGGAGAATAGAGCCTGGAGAGAGGAATCCCAGCACAGGAGGCAGAAACACAGGGACGAACTGATAAGTGTCATGAAGGAGCAAACAGAACTGCTCAAGAGCATGATTGCTTTGCAGTCCCAGGCGATTAATGTCCGGGCTCCACTCCAGACAGTTCAGCCGTGTCTGCCTCCCACTCCCCGTAGTCCCTCAAAGCATTTCTTTGAAGGCCACCCATCCCCCCGGTACAGGACAATATCCAGTCCGCCCCCCAGCTACTTTTTTGAGACCCGGAGCTACACCAACCTGTAACCCCACCCCCACCTTTTAGGTTTGAATAAAAACAGTAACAAATACTTTGAAGAGTGGGTTTATTTGTACACATTATTGAAAAGCTCATACGGTGCACCTGATGCGTCATGGAAGTTAACTAGGGGAGGGCATCATTGAAATGCTCCCTGAGTGCCTCCCTTATGCGAGCAGCTTCTCCTTGTGCCACCCTAATACTCCTAGTGGCTGGCTGCTCGTATGCTTCCTCGAGGCGCTGTGCCTCCGTAGCCCACGTAGGGGAAAACTTTTCTCCCCTACTTTCACAAATGTTATGGAGGACACAGGACGACGCAATCACAGCAGGGATGTTGTCCTCCGCCAAGTCCAGCCTCCCATAGAAACAGCGCCAGCGCCCTTTTAAATGGCCAAAGGCACACTCCACAGTCATTCTGCAGCGGCTCAATCAGTAATTGAACTGCTCCTTGCTGCGATCCAGGTTCCCGGTGTAGGGTTTCATGAGCCATGGCATCAGTGGGTATGCTGGGTCTCCGAGGATGACTATGGGCATCTCCACCTCCCCCACTGTAATTTTTTGATCAGGGAAAAAGGTACCCCCTTGCAGCTTCCGGTACAGACCAGTGTTCCTGAAAATGCGGGCATCATGCACCTTTCCCGACCACCCAGCATTGTTGTCCGTAAAACGCCCCTTGTGATCCACGAGTGCTTGCAGCGCCATGGAGAAGTAGCCCTTCCTGTTTATATACTCGGTCGCGAGATGGTCTGGAGCCAAAATTGGGATGTGTGCGCCGTCTATGGCTCCCCCGCAGTTAGGGAATCCCATGGCAGCAAAGCCGTCCACAATGTCATGAACATTGCCCAACGTCACCATCCTCCGTAGCAGGATGCGATTGATGGCTTGGCACACTTGTGAGAGGGCTAATCCGACGGTGGACCTCCCGACTCCAAACTGGTTTGCAACCGACCGGTAGCAGTCAGGAGTCGCCATCTTCCAGACAGCAATTGCAACACACTTCTCCACAGTTAGGGCTGACCTCATGTTGGTGTCTTTCTGTCGCAGGGCAGGGGCCAACTCTGAACACAGTTCCAGAAAGGTTGCTTTCCGCATTCGAAAGTTCTGTCCCCACTGCTCGTCATCCCACAGCTGCATAACAATGCGATCCCACCACTCGGTGCTCGTCTCTCTCGACCAGAAACGGCGTTGTACCGTGTGCAGATGATCGGTGAAGGAGCTGAGCAACGCAGTGCTGTTGCTCTGCATGGCATCGATCAGCCCCTGCTCCTCGGTGTCCTCGTCTGACTCGGAGCTCATTGCATACCGAGCAACAAGCCGAGATATATTCAGAATGTTGAAGGCGACAGTGGAGATCAGAGCAGGATCCATGCTGCTGCTGTTGTGATTGCTTGCAAGTGGTGCGGTGCGTCACTGCAGTGTTGAAAATAGGCGCGAGTTGCTATTGGAAATGAGGAAGACGCTAGGGGAACACAAAGCACCACGGGAAACTGAGAGTTTACCCATGGCGCTTTGCGTTCCTTTCCTTCATCCCATGATTCATAGCGCCAATTCAGGGAAAATGGAACGATGGGATAGGTGCCCAGAAGTCATTGCGCTCAACCGCGATAATGCAAGGAATTTTGTTGTGTTGCAAGGAGCGACGTGTGTACGCGTTATCCCGCAATAAAGGTCACGTGACTTTTATAGCACGATTGCCATGTTGCGCTTTAATCTGATCGTGTGTACATAGCCTAAGACTTTCAACCAAAAAACACCGCAAAAGCCCTTCTAATGCCCCTCAGACACTTTGGAACTCTGTTTTTTTGGATAGCTATGGGGCTTCTGGTTTCATACCCTCCACACCCACAGCTCTTTCTTTTGTTTGCACTGAAATAATACTTTTATGTTTATCTGGGCTTAGTGTTGCTAGTGGACTGATAGAAGGTGGGATTATGGTTTACATCCATTATTAAATGTTTCAGATGGTTTTATGCTCTAAAGTCAAACCATTGTGATTAGAAACTTCAAATTTAACATGGATAGTGTGGTATCCTTAATGAGAAATATGCTTTCTTAAATTTGGGGAAAATGTGTAAAGAAATTATCAGCAAGCTAAGGCCAGGCTATTTTCCTTAAGTACTCATTGTGCATTGTTATTTAGGTTCAGACCTTTCCACAATCTGCCAGCCTATCCCCCTTCTGAACCTTTATCCCAGCATTAAATATGATATCAGAAGGGACTCAACAGGCATGTCTATCTTCCAGCAAGGCCCTGATGCCTCTAATTTCACACCATCTGTAGGGCACAGCATATTCTGGAACACAGCTTCGAAGTAAATCTGTGATCCAGTGATCATATGGCCAGTTAAATGCCCAGCAAGCCCAGCACAGCTACATTGAAAATATATATTATTATTCATAAATTCCAAGGCTAGAAGAGATCACTGTGCTCCTCAAGTCTGACCATCTTTATAACACAAGCCATAGAACTTTCCCAAACAATTCCTAGAGCTTGTCTTTTAGAAAAACATCTAGTTTTGATTTTAAAATTGCTACTGATGGAAAATCCTCTGCAACCCTTGATAAATTGTGCCAATGGTTAATCACCCTAGCATTTAAAAATTTATTCCTTATTTCTGATCTGAGTTTGTCTAGCTTCAATTTCCAGCCATTGGATTATGTTACACCTTGCTTAGTTTCATTGCAGAGTCTACGATCCATTATTCTGTATCACGTAGGTACTTACGGACTACCATCAAATCCTCCCTTAACCTTCTCTTTGGCAAACTAAGTAGATTGAGCTTCTTGCTATATGGCATGTTTTAATTCTCGAATCATTCTTGGAACTCTTCTCTGAACCTTCTCCAGTTTATCAGCATTCTTCTTGAATTGTGGATGCCAGAGCTGAACAGTATTTCAGCGGTAATTGCACTAATGCCAAATTCGGAAGTAAAATAACATCTCTATTCCCAGAGACAAGGTGGGTGAGGTAGTATTTTTTATTGGAACAACTTCTATTGATGAGATAGACAAGCTTTCAAGTTTACACAGAACTTTTGAAAGAAGATATTACCTCTCCCACCTTGTTTTCTATCTAATATGCTGGGAGCAGCACAGTTGCATCATTGCATACTCTCACCCCCACTTGAGAGTCCCCTCTTTATGAATTCAAGGATTGCATTAACTGTTTTGGCCACAGCATTTCCCTAGGATTTCATGTCCAGCTGATTGTCCATCATGACCCCCCAGACTTGTTCAGTGTCACTGCATCCCAGGATAGAGCCTCCAACCCTGCAAGTTTGTCCTACATCGTAGGTCCTCTAAGGCATTACATTTAAATGCCATGAATAGAAACACCAAATTGACATATACTCTAGGCGGAACAACATTTTTCAGTTCCTTGACTTGCTGCATGGAAAATCTCAATTGTAAATTACATTTGAATTTGATTTTAATATATTCTTAATGATCCTGTAAAAATGTGCTGTTTCTCCCCTCACACCAAAGTAATCTAAATATGATAAAAAATGATTTGCTAATATAGAGCTGGAACCTACGCCCACTGAAGTTAATAGCAAAAGTTATGTTGACTCCCTGGTACAGGATCAAGCTTGCTAGCCTTTTCTTGTAACATTTTTTTCATATTTATGGATGTTTGATCAAAAAGTCAGAGCTTTGGCTACTATAACACATGCCTTCTAGATCATGTTTAAAAGTGAATATCAATGTTTAAAGTTTGAGTATTTCTTTGTATATCTCCTTATCAGAGATCGCTTCTTTTTTAAAGGTTATATTTGAATGTTCTTTTTTTGTTTATCATCATTTAATTGATTTATTTTTTTCTAAATGGCTGTTGTTACACAAACTGTCCTTTTGCCTAGTGATTTCTCTGTGAACTTCAGTGTATTTTATTTTTTAATATTGTATGTAGAGGGTTTTCTGGGGTTCTTTTATGATAATTCTTTAACTTCAAACCTTTGATGGGAATTGGGAGATCTATTATTATAGCTTAATTTTTTTCTTCCATTAAAGAAACTGACTTGTTCTCAGATCTTAGGTAAAAGGTGCTTGTAAATAGAAACCTTTTATTTTTCTGCTTTATTTATATCAGAAGGTAAACATAATGAAACATTTTTAAAATATTGAGTTTTAATAAATATTTTCATGGACAATCAGTCAATCTAATCTCTGTGCTAAAGCCTATTTGTGTTCAAGTGTACTTTAATCAGTAGTTGTTCAGTATGTTTTTAGAAATATGAATTGTACCAATCCTTCAGAAAATAATATTGCTATAGTCTTGACAAATATGGACTTCAAAATATTCATACACAGATGTATTTTAAACCTTATGTTGCAGTACATACAACACTGATAAGAAGTAGTGGTTTAACATAATTATGTCTATGTTGAGGAAACATAATAGATGCAGTAGTCTGTATCAATGACATACTTTTATTTAGCAAACTGCTATTCAGTTACAGAACATAACAGAATCTTGCACAGTGGAAAATGCTGCATAAAAACTCTAGAGCCTGTATTTAAAAAGAAAATATGTTTTAAACTACTCTAACTTAAAAAACAACATGGACTCCACATTCCTAATCAAATCAAATGTCAGTGTTTAGGCATATAGCACCTAGTAACCTTAATTTCCACACTCCTCAAACATTAGAGAGGACACTAACAAACAGTCCTTTAGTGGATGACCTGACAGAAGAAATAACTAAGGCCTTAAAACTTAAACCATCCTAGTTATGTCATGCAGGGGTATGAAAACTTCACACCCCTGTTATGTAGTTAAGCCAACCAAACCCCAATACAGACACTGCTACGTGAGTAGAAGAATTATACTGTCAACCTAGCTATTGCTTCTCAAGGAGGTGGTTTAACCGTGGTGACAGAAAAACCCCTTCTGTCGCTGCAGGAAGTGTGCACGCCACAGTGCTAGTGACAGAGCTGCACCGCAGTGGTGTCTGTAGTGTAGACAAGTTTAAGACCCTGATCCTATAAACATTTAAATATGTGCTTAACATTTCTCATCTGAAGCAGTCCCATTGATGTCAGTAGGATGTTAGTGTTTTAACACTTCTGTGCTATGCAGTCTTTTCCTTTCAGCTCCCAGGACTGGAAGGGGGAAAAACTTGGGTCTCCGGGGCTACCATTTCCCATTATGTCTCCCATCTCCCAGTATGGGCCTATGAAGGGCTTTCCAGGTTTGGGGAGATCTACATGCAGGTGGTCTCAGAAGGCATAGAACTAGAAGGAGACAATCCCATCCTTGGAATATATTAGCCAGTCTTAGTTGCTGAATTATAATATTTGTGCCTAAAAGGATAAGAAAGGCAGTTAGCTCAAAGTTTATTTTACTATTTTTTTCAATTTATATTCCTTGCATTTGATCCTGACAGCTTTTGTTTGGTGCCCCAGCATGATGTCACAACTAGACAGACCCCACTGGAGCATGAAGCTGCCACACAGGTGTCCTGGGTAGTTTTTCAGAGAAGCCTGGGAATTCTGCCAGCTGCATAAGCAGTTAGTTTTACACACAAAAACTTCTGATATGTCTGTCTGCATCAGGGGCCAATGCGGGAGCAGGGAAGGAAGATGGATGGCTTTCATGTCGCTACTTGCCACTTCACATGTAGCTGCACATTTGCTGGGTTGTCAGGCCAGATTCAAGAACAAGCAGGTTTCCCTACTATTTGTCTCCTCCACCTACACACATCCCTCCTCAGAATGGCACCTCCTAGTTTGGGAAATGCTGAAACACTCAGAAAAGCACTAAGTCGACTTAATTAGATTACTTAGTGTGTGTTGCTGCACTTTTCCCATGTAACAGAAAACAAGGGACATGCCGTTTAAAGACGTGTACATGAATGTTTGTGTGGCACTGATACACAAAGAACTTGATTTCCCTTTTAAAAAAATACCTTAAGAATATTAAATGACTTTGTTTATATCTGCACGAAGTGGAAGATAATATCTACATGCAATTTATAATATGTATAGCGCCATTATTTCTAAAGGTAAATTAACATTAAACACCTAAAGCTGAAGCTTGCAGAAGATAGATGTAGAAAAGAGGGATTTGTTACTGTGTTCAACACTTGTACAATGTTTCATTCATATATGTCTAAAAGACACTGTTTTTACCTCACTGTGATTTTTTTCCATTGTCTGTGCAGGATATACATAAATTCTTTGGAAACTGGCTTTATGCTTTTGAGAAAAGTCTGAGGAGCCATGAAGAGGATATAATTTTTGTTAAAAGAAAACATTCCATACATACGGTACCTTGCAATGAGAACAAATGTGGAAATGGGTGGAATGTCAGTTTTCTGTGTGTTTGACTGCTGATCTTAATCCAGTGTGCTCAGCTGTAAACTAAAGGGCACAGTTCTGAATGCCCTGAATAGAGTTCAGAGTGCCCTGAACTTCACAATCTCAGCACCTTGCAAAATTGGACATAGAATGGGGATTATCCTGCTGCTGATCAAATCAATAATGAAACTCCCAGTGGTTTCAATAGAGCAAGAGTGGGTCCTAAAAGTCATAACACATTTAAAGGGCACTATGTGATAATTTTGGCCTAAGTTTTTAAATGTTTTTTTTAAAATAAGACTTTACACATCCTAATATTAATATGAGTATTTTCATATACTTCATTTCAATGAAGGCAGCTTGCATTTAAAAATGTCTCTGCAGTGTTTGCAAGCCATACTGTGCAGCATTGTGTTAGTGCATAAGAACCGCACAGTGAAACTCGCTTTCAGCCCAATTGAAACAAACTAGCTTATTTTCATGGCCTACACTGAATATAGTGCAAAAGGTAAATAACTAAAGCGTTGAAAAGTAAAATAAATCTAAAAATTCTTAGACTACTAATAATCTAAGTCCAAGATTTTGAAGAGTGACAAATGGTTACAGGTACCTTGATTTTGGTTGCTCCACTGGACACACATAAAGGAGCCTGGTTTTCAAAAGGTATTGAGCAGTCTTTTCTGAAAATCAGGTTCCATTAATGTGTCTCTTAAGGCCAAGCTGGACACTCAAAAATCACTAGTTCCTTTTGAAAAACTTGGTCTACATTTTTGCTATCATAGGTAAGGGATTTTTAGGGGAGAGGAAGGGGGCAAAATACAATTTTTAACCTGAGGTCTTCCTTTAAGATAAATACAATATTGAATCTAATCTGAACATAAAAACCTAATAATTACTTAAGTATTTTCAGGCCTTGCTACCTAAAATGAAATATCAAAATCCATATTTAGGTACCTTATACTATAAAGCTTTGTCTACACAGTTCAGCTGCAGAAATGTTAGTAACATTGAGAGCTGTAGTGTAGTTGGCTTTCCAACACAGACAAGGGTTTTTATCACTGCAAATGAAACCTGTTTAGATAAAGTCATGATTGGGGCTTCTAGTTGCTACAGTAATACAAACAATTAATAATAATAACAAAGCTGAAGGTAGCTGGCTGCCTGCCAAGGCAACTAGCAATTGGACTGATTTTCAGTATTGCTAACACTTACACTTTCCATTTAAATCAGTGGGAGTTATGAGAGCTCAACACTTTGAAAACTTAGACCACACACAGCTTACATATGGATTTAGGTGACTAATTTTACTCATCCCCATTTGAAGATGTTGGTCTAGAGTCTCTTTCTGGGGTACACTTGCCACACTATGGGCCTGATTTAAACCCAAATGAAGTCAATGTGAGTCTTTCCAATGACTTTGAATGAAGCCCCATGATAGTGTGCTGAGCATTGTTTAAGCTAAATCACAATTGAAGTGTATCGATAATTCTCTGTAGTTCATAATAACTTCTCCCGGGCATGAAAAAGGAACACTATTACTCCAACAATATATCAGTAATTTTTCTTTTCAGAATGAAACTCCAAATCATTTTACAAAGAAAATGTACACCAAACGAGCTCTTACAACATAAAGTGAACAGGAGAAATAATATTTTCTACATTTGGAACTTTCCCCAAATCATTTGCAAATCCATGTGACGATCTGTGTTACAAGAGTTGCTTCAATCATCATTTGTTTGTTTTTTGAACATGACTGTCAACTTGTTTGCAGCGGAAGGGTACAGCATACCATAGATGGAATGACGCAAAGGAAAGTATATATAGTGAAATGGAACCATGACTCAGCTTTTGTCCGAAAGTACTATTCAGTTGTTGGTCTGTGCTATTTCCTCTTAGATAGCAAGAAATGCCCTAAATACACTGGAATAATAACATATTCTAAATGTTTCAGGAAGCCTTACTCTTGAAAACTTCTAAAAACTATGAACAGCAGAAAATAGTAAATAGCAATGCAGCTTCTTAGTGGTAAATCTGATGTAGATGTCACATGATTGTATAGTAGTTCTAAACTGAGGCACAAATTCTGTTTTTCTGGCCTTTTAGATAATACCCGACAACATGGGGTGAAGCAGATTTCTACTAAGATTTTTTTCTCTTTCAGAACCTGCATCAGAGCTGCTTTGCAGGCCTGCCATTAAAATCACTGTATAGGTGTGTTGGAAGGGCCTGGAGATTTTCTCTACATTAGTGTACACCTTCCTGACATGCAATGCCCACCATCTGCACTCTGTCCCACTCTTGGTGAAAATTACTAGTGTTTCTATCAAGAATCATCTACATGGGGACATCTGTGCAGAGGGCCATTTCTGCAAAATCTAAAACCACACAAAGTAAATTTGCTTTTAAGTTTTCTTACATATGTTGAAATCAGATGAGGCCATTAGTCAATTTATTTTTAAAGAATATATTATGATTCTTTTTCCTTATTTGTTATTCCTCTAAGCCTCAAGGATGAAGGGGACTTGTGCTAGACACTGTATATATATATATAGAAGAGGTAGTTCTTGTGATGTTTTTGGGATTACCCAGACCAAAAGGTGTTCTGTCACTGCTTTCAGGAGTGTTAATGCTATTCTGTTATGGCTTAGAACTCTGACATCAGGAGCCAGCCTAGAAACATACACATCTCGGACATGGTTTCCACCAGCCTAGTTACTCTGCAAGATGATCTCAACAGTCTGTTCTTGCCCCAAGTCTCCCCCCGCCTCCCGAATCATCTCCCTAAGTATTTAACTACCAGACACTTGGATTTTTACTCTCTGGTTTGTTACTCATGAAGAAGTGAAACCTGGTTCCAGTTATCACTTCACTTTGGCACACACGGTCTGCGGTTTGCACAACAAAGACCTACTTGGGGTAAACATAAACAGAGATGAAATAGTAAGGAAAATAGTAAGTTTGGTTGCCCAAGCAAATTTACCACCATTGTAAGACTCCTCCACAAAAGGATGACTGCATGCATCCTGTGCAGTGGATCTACCTCTGAGCCCTTTGCCATTCGAACTGATGTAAAGCAAAGTTGTGTACTAACACCCACTCTCTTCTGGATTTTCTTAGCAGTTATGAAAATGTTAATCCAAGACTGTCTGCCACTGGGCATTGGCATCCAGTATCAGAGGAGCAGCAACCTCTTCAAATTCTGTGACAGAACTGAAGTAACATTGGCAACAATAACCAAACTCCAATACACAGATGATTGTGCTGTAGCTGCACACTCAAAGGTGGATCTACAAACAACCCGTAACAGCTTCTCCAAATCTTCTAAAAAGCTTAGGACTAACCCTTAACATCAGCAAAATGAAAGTTCTCCCCCTTCCCTGTCAGTCATCAAACCAAGCAAGGAAGTTTTACATTGACAGAGAGGAACTGGAAAATTTGGAACATTTTCTTTACTTTAGTAGCCATCTTTCATAGGTCAAACACAGATGTCAAGATTCAGCACAGAATCTGCTGTGCCAGCCTTGCCTTCAGCAGACTATCTTGCCATGTATTCAAGAGTTATGACATCAGAATACACATTAGACTAGTTTACAAAGTGAGGGCAATTCCAACTCTCCTCTACTGCTGCAAGATTTGGATGACCTACAGAAAACACCTGAAGAACTTGAAACACCAGCACCAGCATTTTCTCCCGAAGATCCTCAACAAAAAGTGGGAGGATCGCCGGACTAGCATCAGTATTCTCACAGAGACCAGCATCTTCAGTATTGAGGCCATGATTATCCAGCACCAGCTGAGGTGGAGCAGGCTCTGCGTGCACATAACTCACACATGCCTAATAAAACAATTGCTGTATGTCCAGTTCATCAAAGGAGAAAGAAACTCTTCAAAGACATCCTCAAGATCAACATCAAGATATGCGACTCGACACCTCATACTGGGATAGAGTAGCCCAAGACATGGCTAAGTGGCAAAGATTTGTCAGAGAAGGAATGATCAGTTTTGAGGAAAATCCTCTTGCCCTGATCTCAGAAAAATACCGGAAAAGAAAGGACAGACAATTGTCATGAAGTAACCATGGACCCAACTCTGCCTTCCAACACCATATGCAACATCTGCCAGCAAGTCTGCAGCTCAAGGATCAGATTCCTCAGTCACCAAAGGACCCATATACAATAAAACCTGTGAAAGAGATCATCCATGACTCCGAGGGATTGCCAACTAATAAAGAGATTCAAATACGTACAAGTTATACAAAATATAAACGTAAGTGCAATGCAATCTCAGGCTTTACACTCCTGTATTAGTAAATTTCATTTTCTAATACAAACTTCCTATTGCCTCTGAACAGTTTCTCAGAATGCACACTTTCAAAGAGGGGATCCAGTGCTTCAAAGACAGCACCCTTCTTAAATGCCGACTCTCACTTTCTGGATAAGCCTTCATTCAAATCTTCTTCCAGAACTGACTTGCCATGGAAAACTACCTGAGCAAATAAACTCTTGTCACCTTCAAATGAATGCTGTCTGAGATCTCTTCTGGTATCTTTTCAGACTACCACCTTGTGAGGTCCTACCATACTAAATGACATTAATATTGTTTTTTGCAGTGTTGTAGCAGTCGTGTTGGTTCCAGGATAGTAAAGCCATGAGATGGGTGAGGTGATATTGTTTATTGGACCAATTTATGCTGATGAAAGAGAGAAACTTTTAAGCTACACAGAGCTCTCCTTCAGGTCTGGGAAAGGCACTCTGTGTCACAGCTAAATTTAAGATGTAACAGACTGTATAGCATAAGTAGTTACCATATATGCTAAGACAGTGGCTCTTAATCAGGGATATGTGTACCTTTGGGCGTATGTAGAGATCTTCCAGAGGGTACATCAACTCATCTAGATAGTTGCCTAGTTTTACAACAGGCTTCCTAAAACTCACCAGTGAAGTCAATACCAACTAAAATTTCATACAGACAATGACTTGTTTATACTGCTCTGAATACTATACTGTATTCCAGTTGATTTATTTTATAATTCTATAGTAAAAATGAGAAGATCAGCAAGTTTTCAAGAATAGAGTGCTGTGACAGTTTTGTATTTTTATATCCGATTTTTATAAGCAAGTACTTTTTAAGTAAGATGGACTTTGGGCTACACAAAACAAATCAGACTTCGGCAAGGGGTACGGTAGTCTGGAAAGACTGAGATCCATTCTTCTAAGAGACCATTCAAGGTGAAGTAGCCCTTTAACAACTTTACAGTGATACAACCAAAATAAGAGGTTAGTGAGTTACAGATTGTTATAATAAGCCATAAATATGGGGTCTTTATTGAGACCCTCAATTTTTAGTATCTAGAAAAGTTAGGAATTTAAGCTCCTACGCTCATCTTTTGAATGTGTTGTGCAGTTGTCCATTGGCAATGAAGATTGAGGGGGCAGATGTGAAGTGATCATTTTGTAGAAAGTGTTTGCCTTAGGTAGCATGCTGTTTTTTTATTTGAGTTCATTCGAGTGTGTATTCATTGTGTCGTTTCACCCACCTAGTTGTTATTGGAGCATTTAGTGCAGTGAATAGCATATCACATGTTGCAATAGGAAGATATAGGATCCATGGATCTTGAAAGTTGTGTTGTGGGGGTATTGATCATTGTAGCAGTGGAAATATGTCTGCAAGTTTTGCCTCTATTGTTTTGGCAGGTGCCACTTTGGGTTGGTGGATCCCTGTCTGAGGAACTTGCTTTTGATTATGAGCCTGATGAAGCTGCGGGTTTGTTGAAGGCTAGAAAAGGGGGCTCAGGAAAAGTTTATTTGAAGGCTGTGGACCCATTGAGTATAGGTTCTAATAGTACAACGGTACCTCATCTGGGATGGCAGGTGACAGCTAGGGGTGTGCGATTGGAGGCTCATGCGATAAATACATCTGTTAGCCTTTAAAAGTGCCACAAGACTCTGTTTGTTTCTCTGCAATAGACTAACATGGCTACCCCATTGGATCATGATTTTTTTCTGTATTTAAGCATGTTCTCTCAGTGTATTTGAGTGGCCCATTCCATGATGTGATCTACTTCTCTGGTGAAGTGTGTGACACTTTGTACTTCAAAGTAGCACCCTAAAACCTCCGTATTATTCACTGTGATATGATTACGATAGATTTCGTACAATGCATGCCTTGATCTTAAATCCATGCCTTAAATGCATTTAGTACAATGTATGACTTAAAAAGTCTTGATTTGTTGAACATTAATATCCTATTGAATTGTATGTGCTATCATTGTATGTGAAGTTATGAAGGATTGCTGTATATGTTACTGAAATATGCTGTGACGTTGGGAGATGCACACAACCAGCCATTTAGTTACAGCATAAAAGGGCCAGACAAGCACTCTCCTAGAGACTTCTCAGAGAAGTCACATATGTAATGGAGGACTGCCTGACCAATGGAGACTGCCTGAACCCCATATCACAGCAAGGATCTTTCTAGTAGCAAGGAAAAAAAATATAAAAGACAGATAATGACATCATCACTTGGCCTCTCCCCTCTTCCCACTCCCCACCCCACAAATCTCAAGACCTGAAAGATCCTTTGGAAGAAAAGAGTATGAACTAGGCAGATTGGTCCAAGGCTGGAAGGGAGTCCCATCTGTGTATTGAGGAACTGTAAGCTGCTTGTGCCATCTATGAGGGTGAGAAACTATTTGATTCAAATCTTGCTTAGTCTGTTTCAATTAGACTTTAGACTGAATTTATTTTTATTTCTTAGTAACCAACTTTGCTCTCTATGCCTGCTACCTGTAATCACTTGTAATCTATCTTTCTGTACTTAATAAATCCATTTTATATTTTACTTGAAACTGTGTGCTTTTCGTTGAAGTGCTTGAGGAATCTCACCTCAGATTACAAAGGGTGGTGCATGACCACTTTTCTATGAAGAAGTGATGAACTTACTAATGAGTTTACACTGTCCAAGGGAACCTTGAAAGGGGAAGATGGCATATTTCTGGGGTGCAAGGCTGGGGAGCTGGAGGGAATTGGCTGAAGCCACTCTATTGATGGATCAGTCATGAGTGGCTGGGAAATCATTCATGTAACTCAGTTGGGTGTGTCCCTTCCTGTGCATGGCTGTCTATGTACAGTCCCTGTCAGAGGCTTGTAGTTTGACATTAGCATCATAGGCTATGTCTATACTTACTAAAGTTAGTTGGAATTAGTTAATTTGAACTAACTAATTTGAACTAATTTTAGTTAGTTTGAATTAACTTAATTCAAACTAGCAAAATTTACTTCGAACTAAGCGGCACTTGCTTAGTTTGAATTAGTGAATTGCATTGAGTTCAATGGGCCGGCTAGTTCGAACTAACATCGCCACATTGGTTAATTCGAACTAACTAGTTCAAATTAACCCTTAGTTCAAATAGCATATTCAAATTTATTAGTTTGAATTAAGGAAGCCCTTAATTTGAACTAATGAAAGCCTAGTGTAGCCATGGCTTAAGTTAGTTCAAATTAAGCTTCCTTAATTCGTACTAACTTGCCAGTGTAGACATAGCCATAGTGTGAGAGACAGCACAGACTGGTGGGTTTGGAGGGCTCAGCAATCCCACAGTCCAGGTTGTACCCCAGGGACTGCATCACTGATGTGACATTCTGAATATCTTCCCCAGACCTGAAGAACAGTTCTGTGTCCCTTGAAAGCTTGTATATTACCTTGCTCACCATGTCTCATTGATATTGTTCACTCTCACGAGATTCCACTTTGGACTGGTTTCAACCACATGCTTGCTGCGAGGAAGAGTACCAACACAACAGTTGCATATGCACCTATTATGGGTATAAATCAGCTGACTTGGCCACAGCCCAGACTACATTGCTAAAATGTACGGAAATAGCAGCATCCTGTTCAGAACATGGATGTTGCTGTATGTTGTTGCTCAGCAAGTGAAATTGATTTTCCCAGATGAACCTACTGCCAACTCTTTACCTCTGCAGTGAAAAGGGACGAATAGCATATTACAGCTCTAACCAAATATGTCATTAACAATATGACAAATCCACTTGACTCTGAATCATATTCAGAGATGCTTATCAACATGTGTAGTGGACTGTACATAACAGCAGATGTACAATAATCTCTACTGAATACAGCAGATGTTGGAGAAAAACACATGGAGAGAGCTGTGAGAGGTGCACTTGTTTCTAATGACACATGTAGCTTCTTCTACCTAGACAAGAAATTTTGCATCAAAATATTTTCTAACATGGTGAAGAACATTACATTTAAGTCTGGCAAGGCAGGGACAATCTCAGCAGCTATCAATGCAGAAATTGTTTTCCAGAGCCTTGTCCTTAATAAGATACAAAGATGATGTTTCAGTGGTAACTGTTCTTAGTCACCCAATAGGAATTGTGCCTATGTCCCTTTTCCATGCTGCTGCAATGAGAAGAACAGACAAATGTGAATTGGGTCATTGACTGGAAGCTCAAACTGAAGGAATCCCTGAGCTATGAGTGTGTAACAGAGAAGCAACATGTAGATCAGAGATGCATTGGCTGTATACCCTGTGCCAGCCCCTCCTCCCTGACCCTCAGCCTGTGCTGGTGGCCCCTTCTGCTAAAAAAAAAGAAAGTGTTTGCTGCCTGAAAATTTGGCAGCAGCCATGGCTGGAGTGGACCCCCTCCCCAGGCATTCTGCATAAAGGAGCCATTTGGAGAGGTTTTCAATGGCAGGAGTGGCAATTTGAGTGGTGCTGCAGAGGGTATTGCATGCCGCTCCAAATGGGTCCATGTGCCATTCTTGGCAGGCATGCTGGGGGTTGCTGACCCCTGCTGTATACAAACAATGGCTGGAGACAAATTCCACATATTTGATTAACTGGTTGCTGTGTACTAGAGGCAGGTCCTAAAAGCATTTAAGAAGCTAACTCTGTAATCAAAGTGTGTGGCAGATATGACAACAATAACTGTGAAAACTGTAGGACAATGCTGGCGAGGACCTAAATTTAGGTGCAAGAAATACTCAATGATTGGTAGACATTTTGTGCCAGCAAGGGAGAAGTTTCTAGATGTGACATCCAACATGGCAGCCACTTGTAAAATTCTTCTGTGAATATATGATTCAAAGTGCACCTTAGAGTGTAGGAGCACGCCCCCAGATAAAACACTCCTTCAAGCTGACGGCTTTTCCAATGGTGAAGTAGCAGAGTCTGTCACCATTACAGGTTCTGAAGAATCCCAATACATGTATGGTATTCCAGAGGAAGCAAGCACACGGATGCATTTATGTACCAATATGGGTTTTGGGTCTCTTGGTGTCAAAGGAACCAAAGTAATTAGATCACCTGATACAGATGTTTTGGTCTTCACTACTTTCCAAAAACGAACATGTGGATTGAACCAGGCACCATTACTATCACAACTGGCAAATGTAATTTCTTACCTAGGCATACAATTTTTGATGGACTCATTTCTGACTCTTCCTCATTCTTCAAGATATTTGCTGCCCTAGATGCATTAACAGATGTGACTCTGTGTCATCCCTAGTTGGTGCTGGGAAAAAAAATCCATGTTTAATATTATCAAAACTAAGGGAGCTTGTTGCTTCAGGGATCTTGACAAATTTGGAGAGAGTGATAGACAAACCACGATTTCTGCATCAAGGAAGTTGGTTGCAGTCCTGTAATGACCAGAGCAAGAAACCAAAGGAGCCCCAGAGATCTGAAGTGCTTGTGACTCAAGTTAGCCATTTAGACAAGTCACTGGCCAAAATCCCTCTGTGAGGACAGTTGTGACAAGCATGTCAAGAGCATCTTGGCAACAAATGTTTGGATGTCTTTGCACATAGATAAACAAGATATTAGATCACCATTGCAACATGAATGGAAAAATATGGATGATGAACCACTTCCTATATTTTTCAAGAGACCAATGGTGTCTGAGCATCCACAAGTCCTTATTTCTGCCTGTCCCAGGAAGAGTCCCTGAACAATCAACTGTATGTGTAGTCACAACAATCTTCCTTGCACAGAGCTATGTACATGCCAAGACAGTAACTCACACACTCTTGGCAGAGATTATAATGATGAACTAGATGATATGATGTTGACCAGAAATATCGCCAGTCCTATTACATTTCAATGTCTGTACAAACTTATTAGATTTTGCTTTACCCTTTAGATTCTTGTTGTGATTCTTTGAGCTCACAAAGAAATCCAACTGTATATCTTGAAATAATACTTAGGCCAGGTCTACACGAATTGCGGCAGTTTCCGTTGTCAGATGGTCAGTGAAGACACGCTAAGTGATCTGGAAATTGACTTAATAAAACCAGCCCCTCAAGTGGCTCAGAGCAGTTAAAATGCTACGCTGAAGGGGAGTTAGGAAGCCAGCAGGAATTACGCAAACTATTCTGTGTAGCTTGCATAACTCCTGTTGACTGCCACCACATTTTCTTAGCAGTGTAGGCTGAGCCTTAGAGTCATTAAACATGCAGAAACAAATGAAAATATTTCAAAGTAATAGTTAACATGTTGATGGTGTAATTGTTTATCCCCATTTCTATGGCAATGGCATCGATTGACAGATCCACATCATACCACATCTTAAAGCAGACATAAGCTTTCAAATGATGTATGGGTAAGTGTGTGGAGAGAGAATACACTAAGTCAATCACATTGGAGGTGTCTGACACTTGCCTGTGTCACCTTCAGAAAGAAAAGGGGTGAGGAGATTGCCCCAGTACAACTACTCAGGTTTCCCCTACGTAGGAATAACATAAGACTTCCATGGTGTGCAAGACTTCCTTCAGAGGCACTGGGTGCATTTCATCCTCAAGACATTTAATCAGCCATAATTATCTATTCAAGAGAATTTGTGAAGACCTGAATTGGTCAAGATGTTCCAGTGTTACAGCGGAGGTCAGACTAAATTATCACAATGGTCCCTTCTGGCCATGGGCGGTTCATGAACCACCTGTCTGGGCAGGCTAGCCTCCAGCTCCGCCCCTTCCACCTGAAGCCCTGCCCCTTCCACTCCCTCTCCCACAAGCACTGGTGGGCGCAGTCAGTTCTGGAGCACACCAGCACTCATGCCAGGCAGCCTGAGCACAACAAGAGCCCATGCCTCAGCACTGCCCGAACCCACCCTGATCCTAGCCCCAACTTCGCCCCTCCCCACCACCTGTTGCTGGAGTGCCGCTTTCCCAGCTACCACCAGTGCCAAAATAACTAGAGGCTGGCTGGTCTGCTCTAGCCTCCAGAACACCCCCAGCAACATGCCCAAGCCCCAGACCTCACAGCACAGTCTTGGAATGCTCTGCCCCAGCCCTGGCAGTGCTGAATTAGCTTGCCTGAGACTGGCCTCTGTAGCACCAACACGGCCCAACTGGCCGCGGCCTCCACAGCGCAGACTCGGCCTGTCCCTGACCCTGGCCGCCAGCCTGGGCTGGCCCCCAAATCATCAACACGGCTCAGCCAACCCCAGTGGCGCAGTGCCACCATGTGGGCCTGCCCCACACCTAAGCTCACCCTGGTTGGCCATTGGCTGGCCTGCCCCCACAGCTAGCTGCTTGCACCTGAGCTCCTGCCTGGCTACTTCATCAGAGAGAGGGATTGGGCTGAGAGAGAGTCAGACGGCCACTTCTGCTGCTGCCAGGTCTGTGTGAGGATGCAGCAGGGTTGTGAAGTGGCACCTGGCTGTCAGGGAAAGCTAAGCTTTCCTCCATCTTACACACCCGGTACCCGTGCTTCTGGTGTTGTAATATAAATGTTATTTGGGTGTGAAATTAGGCAGGCAACACTCAACAACATTACCTGTTTATGATGCAATAACTTTTGAAAGCTGTATCCAAACAATTCCAAAATTTCCGGAAATGTTCTTAGTATGAATGGGAAGAACTCTATTGATTTTGGTGATGGTTGGAAAATTGGAAAAGCTTGATTTCCACTAAAATCAGGCGATTGGCAGATTTGCCTCTTATATCGCAATCCCATTGGAAAGCTTTTGGATACTGAGGAGGGGAAAAGGAAGGACACACAGAACCTCTGCCAGCAAAGGATGGGGAAGTGGGCATAGTGTCTTTGGCAGGGAGAGGAAAACGAGGTGCCTACAGGATTAGGAGTAGAGCATGTTGGAAATTTTTCAACAGAATATTTTTCCATAAGAAAGTGTTGATTTGTTTAAATTGAAACATTCTGTGGGAATGTGTTGCTTTAGGTAGACTTTTTGCTGGAAACAAGGCAGACTTCCACCCAGCCAGGAACCCCTGGTGTGTGCAGTAAGCTTAGCCGATAAAAGCAATGAAATGTGTGGCCCTTTAGTAATTAGTTTATGACTATTGTTTAGCTGAGTCCTAGTCAACACTTCTGCACTTTTGGGCAGCAGTTGATGGGAGGTATTCAAGGTACGTAAAATACCTTGCATATCTCCCGACAACTTACTAAGACCTCGCTACATACTAGGCACTTCTGGTCAGCTTACCGATACTCCAGTTTTGAGGCTGGAGTTGCTATGGCAATTTCTGGATTGATTGAACACGTCTACACAGACCACTCAATTCCACCCAGAAGATTGTGCTGACAGCGGCGATTTTGCCTCCAACAGTATACCCCCGGGGCCCCCCCCCGGGGGGGGCAGGCCCCACCGGGGGGGGGGACATGAAGAAAATCCAAGGGGGCATGAGGCTGTTAAATTTTCATAGCGGTATTCAAGGTACGTATTCAAGGTACGTATTCAAGGTACGCAGTTGATGGGAGGTACGTATTCAAGGTATGTATTCAAGGTACGCAGTTGATGGGAGTTGATGGGAGGTACCTCCCATCATAGCGAAAAATTTTTGCATCAAGAAAACCTATTTGTGGTTATTTTTGATTGTACAATTACGAATTGGATTTTTGTTAAAAGGGGGTTGGATCATAGTAAAGGAGAGGTGGGGGGGGGGGCATGAGCCGTTAATCCTGTTAGAGAGCTGGTTCTGTGCAATCATGAGGACTGACCATTATAAATGACAATAGCCCTAAATGGTGTGGTCAGGGAGACCGAGCTGTGTAAATTGGAAAGTAGCACCATGCTATTCCTGTCTTCCCCTTTCCTATAACACCACATTTGAAGCATTGGTTTACTGATAAAATGAAGGCAGACTCACCGGTTTCAGTCAAGGCGTCACATAATTCCTTTCTGTTTCCATATGCCACAGCATCATATGCTGTTGTATGTGATCAGTTTCTGATCAGTACATGACACTAATAGAAAGTATTGACCGAAAATGTGAATAAACTGATGGCACAATCATTCCTTATGAGGAATGCAGGAATTAAAAGAATATAACAGCACAAACATGTCAATGTTGTTTGACAAACTTGATGGTCAGTGTTATTAAATGCTTTTTTCAGTCACTGTAATTATAATGATCTAGCTTGCTCATTTTTTACCTACTTCCATGCCCCCTTGTGTATTGATCCTGTTGAATGTCATGAGGTAAGGGGCATTAGGTTGGGTCAATATGTGGATGAGAGACAGCCAATGAACATCTCTTTGCTCTAGGAACTGGTATTAATAGTAAAATATGTAGCATTCTTCTCTCTAGCATAGTGTCATGTAACACTGCCATAGGAGGTATTGGTTTATGGATGAGATGTAAAAGTGAAACTCTGCCCTTTGTATTCATTAAAGATCCTTTTCACAAGGACACAACTGTTAACCTTCGGTAGTCTCAGTTTTGAATTTAGGTAGCTAACTAAATTCCTCATGCAGTTGCAGTTGGATAGTATACTTCCTGTCCTGAGCTGTTGTGTAATGGTGCTGTGCCCTGTTATACAACTGCTACTGTTTTTCCCCTGGTGGGTGCTTTCAATGATGGACGAAGTAATCCCTGAGGACATTTTGTTAGTAAATTGCTTTTGGGTGAAAGTGTCTACATGCATATGAGTTTCACCATGTGACATATTGAATAAACATTATTGCAAGTATTATCATCAAATTCTTCCAAGAAGACGTAGTAGGGTTGCTGAGGAAATCCATCTGTTGGCTCAGACTTTTGCCTGAGGCAGATTAGCAGTGATGGGTGTTTTGTTTAGAAGTGCTTACAGAATACATTGGGGATGTTACTATTGTGCCTACATTTTTACAATGTGTGTGTGTGTGTGTGGGGGGAGGGGGAGGTTGTATTGCAGCCAACTGTTGGCACCAGGGTGTTAAATTCTGTTTAATTTTGTAATATAAACGGACCAGGCTATGCCAAAGGCATGTTTTTAAAATAATGATAAACATTTGGAGTCCAATCTGTCTATTAACATCTGAACACATGTTGTTAGGGTGCTAGCATGTTACTGTACCTTGCTTCATTTCATTGCCTTGCAGGTGATAAAACATTCCCTCCTTTTCTCACTCGGTTTTAATCTTTTACAACTGAATGAAACATTAATGCTGCCAAATTTGTCTAGTAATACTTTTGTTTCTTCAAAGGGCTCTTGTCAAAGAGGAACCAATCTGATGGTGCCAGAGAGCAGCAGAGTATGGAGGTGAAGCAGGGGGAGTTTGTGACAATTATAACATCCACTCAATCTACATTCTCGTTTGGGTCAACCTACTGTATTTTCCATTCATATGTTTTCTTTCACACTATTGTGTGTATAGGGATATTAACTCTGGCTCACTTCAGCTAGTCAAATGATAGTCAGGGTTATATTTCCCATACTAATGATGTATTCCAATCTGTATGTATCTCTGGGCAGCTTGAAAAATTCATTTCTGCACATATGTCAGATTAGAACCAATTCCAAGAGTCTTCCTCATCTAAAAGAAGGGACAGTAGGTTTGGCTTGATTTTCACTAATGCCAAGTCTAGAATTGTATAGCAAGTAAACTATATCTTCCTTTGATTGATTTCATCTTATTATACACTAGATTTTAGGAATTCATACTTACCTTGTAATATATAACAGTATAAAGGGCTTTGATAAACTGTAACATACAATTCAGGATACTACAGTTTGGCCTCTCTGAAGTTGTTAAAAAATCTGAGCTGAGAAATGCTGTTTCCAGCAAATCAGAGTAATTTAATTGGGACTCCACCTTCTTTCCCTGGTTGCAAGGTCCAAGATTAATTATAGTTCTTTCTTTGGTCTGTTCCAAACTGCTCTGCCATGCCACCTAGGAGGAGTGGGGAAGAAGAAATGAGGCCAAATCTAGTGCATGTTTGGTGGAGGGAGATGAGGGTTTCCTGTTAAACAGGAGCGAACCCAGTCCAAACTGTGACAAATGAAAAGACTTCCAATTCCCTGAGGAGGCTCAAGTTATCACATCAGAAGAGCTCAGATTCCACCTCATGTGCTGCTGGAGTATGAACAGTGAACATCTTACCGCAATTTAATTTTGTCCAGGAAGGGGAGGAGACTTGTAATCTAAGCTGCAAGGGGTCAGCATTGTCTGAGCCAGCCTTCTCTAGTTTATGGCATGTGCTAAAAGACAGTAACCTATCCTACGTGACACCTTTCCCATGTGGAAAAGGTTGGTGCTTCTGAAGTGAGCTTGATAGCTATGGTGGGCTGTCCCTTCAGTCACAGTTATAGTGGTAACTGGCTATTCTGACTGATTGTTTTTTGCACCAGTGGTAAGATGTTGCCATGGGTCACACTACTGGGAGCAGTCATTTCTAGGGTAATGGAAGGCCCTCATCACCTCACACTCTATGGGTATGTCTACACTAGAAAAAGTTAAGTCAACTTTGTTACGTCGACTTAATAAGGTCGACTTTAAGTCGACCTTATTAAATCACCTTAACAAAGTGGACTAAGTCAACTTAAAGTTAAGTCGACTTAGCCCACTTTGTTAAGTCGACTTAACTGGCCTTAAGTTGCTGTAATAAAGTCGACTTAAGGGTTACTCCCTGTCCACATCGTCCTTAAATCGACTTAAGGAGTCAATTTAAGGCTTAAGTCGACCTAATGGGCCGTTAAGCTTTCGTTAAGTTGACTTAATGAAAGCCCAGTGTGGACATGGAGTAATTTAGGTCGACTTAAGGGTCCTTAAGTCGACCTAAATTGCTAGTGTAGACATACCCTATGCTCCCTCTAAGCTGTGCAGGTGCACGGCCCATCGCACACCCACACAGCGGTCGTCGCACACCTGCGCACCTATTAAAGACTCCCGTGCAGCCCGATCCCTGCATCCTTTCTTCTTCCTGGCCCGATCTTCCCTGGGTGCAGCTCTCCCCTTTTCCCAAGTCCAATCTCCTCCGGCCATGGCTCTCCCCAGCCCAATCTTCTCGGCTGCAACTCTCCCCTTTTCCCCAGCCTGATCTTTCCCAGCCGCGGCTCTCCTCTTTTCCCCAGCCCGATGTTCCCCAGCTGCGGCTCTCCCCAGCCCAATCTTCCTCAGCCACAGCTTTTTCTTCTCTCCAGCCCGACCCATAGTAAATTAATAAAACTACAGTATTTCATTCTAACATTTTTAATAAAGTTCCAATGAAAAGACAACATTTATGCATTTTTTTTGAATTAAGGTACTTAGGCTTGCTGATGCTTCCAGCGCCAAAGGCACCATGCCTCCCAAATTATCAACAAGTACGATAACTTGCTCAGCTGTATCATCAGCTTAGAGGGAACAATGCTCACATTATGAGAAAATAGAGCAATTACCTCATGTCAACACAGTATGTTTCACTTCCTTTATGTCCCCATGGCAAGATTTAACTTTCAGTAGAATTTAGTTTCCTGGTCCAAACTGGTTTGTACAGTAGGAATTCCTTCGCTATGTTTACACTTAGAAAGTTAAGTCGACTTTATTAAGTGGACCTTATTAAGTCGACTTAGAAAGCCTATACTAGACTCTTAAGTTGACTTAAGGCAGTCTTTATCAAGTCGACTTAAAGAGTCTACACTAGACTCCTATGTTGACCTTGGGGGGGGGGGGGTTGGAGGAGAGTCTATGACGGACTTGAGAACTAGCAAGATTATGACATCACAGATACCAAGCAAGTGAAATGCGAATAAGTGAGAAAGACTATTTAATTCAGACTCTTTAAAGCACTTTTGTTCTTTTGTTAACAGTTATTTAATTCAAGCCTTTTATAAACAGTAGGAAGAAAAGTTCCAAAGGGGTAGCCGTGTTAGTCTATTGCAGAAAAATAACAGAGTCCTGTGGCACTTTTAAAGACTAACAGATTTATTTATCACATGAGCTTTCGTGGGAGAAAAATTCCACTTCATCAGACGCTCTGAAGATGGGAAACTCTGGTTAAAAGTTCAACACAGTCTTCAGTTAAGGGTTGAGAGAGTTCCCAATCCATATCTGGGTCCTCCAAGGATTTGCCTTGAGTAAGATTTAAAAATATGCTCTGAGAATGGGCTACCTATCACACTCCAAATTCTAGTGCAGACCAGGAAGGTTGTGCTTCAGCATATGTTAAACTGATTGAACTGAAGCCAGGGTGGGAAATCAGGCTTCAACAACAGCAGGTGAAAATCAGACTTGTCTGGACCATGATTTTACCAGCTCATAAATTGCCTTCCTTATCTTAACTACTGTGTGTCAAGCTCTGCATTCAAGCAAAATGGCAGTCTCCTCTTTAGCTGTTACTTCAACCTGTACTGCCATCTGGATTAAGGTTCACTAGCAAACAAACCCTTCTTCCAATTGACCAGTGAAATTGCCACCACAAAGCATCCCAACTCACTGCAATCCCAAATTTAGGCTCAAACCCAGATTTCCTCAAGGAGAGGGGGATGATGTATGCCAAGCCATTGGGCCAGTCTGACAGAGAGAAAGTTTTTTTTTATGGTTTAAAAATGAATCAGGAGAATGTTAGGCATATATTGAACTCAGATCGACCAAATCTGTGGCCTTTCTTCCCCCTATACCCAAAAGAATTCGGGAACAACTTGCAGTATGTTCAGCACATGCTTGCCAAGATAGAGTCTCACAGCTTCTAGCTCAGGGGTCGACAACCTTTGCCAGCCCCCATGCCAGCCCTGCCCACCACATCCTTGGCAGGTGCTAGGGGTGGGGCCAGCAAGTGCTAGGGGCGGGGCCAGCAGGGGGCAGGAGCCAGCGGCTCCTTTTCCCTGCTGGCCCTGCCCCTCAGCTGAGGATCAGGGCCAGAATCTAACTGGTGCTTCTCACTTTTCTTTGCCAACCCCTGTGCCGGCCTCTCCTCCTCAACCCTCAGCTCGTGCCGACGACGCACTCATGGAAAGAAGCCACCTGGAGTGGCTCCTCTCGGCAGCGTGCCTGAGGACCCCATCCCCAGTCATGCCATGGAAAGAAGTTGCCTGGAGTGACTCCTTTTGGTGGTGGTACACCACAGAGAGTAGCCGCTCTGGGCGGCTTCTTTACATGGCGTGCCTGGGACATGGACATGGCAGGGACCTCCGCACTGCAGCCGCCCCTGAAAGAAGCCACTTGGAGTGTCTGTTGGTGGCAGGAGTGGCAATTTCTGTGGCGCCACAGATGCTGAGTGCTCCAAATGGGCTTGTGTGCCACTGTTGACACGTGTGCCGGGGGTTGCCTACCCCTGCTCTAGGTCATATCATGATGTGATATAGAAAAGATGAGGGAGGCCCACCGAGTGTCTGCGGTGCTCCTTCTATCTCCTCTCTTGGCAGCAGTCAGTTGGGTAACAGCCACCCGATCTTTGTTGCACTGCCTGCTGTTTACGTTTTCATCTGGGCCCCTCCAACAATGCCTGCGATCCAAACCATGTATTCTGCCTTAATCTTCCTCTGAATAAATCTTACTTGGCATTTTTTTGTGATTAAATTGGAACTATTAGAACACCATCTTTTATGTGTCGTAGTCTTTCTGTAAAACATGAAGTGTGCTGTAAATGAAGACGAAAATGCATCATCTTGGAATCAGGAATCATGTGTTTTATTGCAAATGACCTCAGTTTACTGCATCTTATAGTAATCTGATGATGTCATCACCAAAGAAACAGCACATGACTCTTTGTAAGCCTGGGTACCTAAGAGGAAATTTCATGAGGCTCTCAGGATCTGTATTGAAAGGGCAGTCATAAGTGCTCTGATCCAGTAAATGAGTATTGGCATCACCAGAGAGAAGGAGCATGGTGTGATTGTTGCTGGCTTCTCGGATCACGCTATCCAATGAAAGATTAATGAGAAAATGGTGTTTTATAGCCACCAGGTCACAAGTCTGATTTGAATCAATCAGTATAACTCATTTTCCTGAAAGTAGCAAATGATAGCACGTTTATGAGAAGTAAACTGGTATACAATCCAAGATATGCTCTGGAGTCTCATTTTGTGTCAGCTTTAAAGAAACAGAATCCATTTCAAAATGTTACTCAAATCTTGGAAGGTAAGATAAGTTTAAATTCAGGAGGATATTAATTAATTTGGGGGTTTTTTTATTTAAAACTCAAACTAGTAACCCCCTGAAAACCCAGAAAAGGAGGAGAAAAAACTTGCCATCTTAAAAGTAATAGTTTCTGAAAAAGAACAAATTAAGGTAGCCTATGTGTTTGAGTTGGTGATCAGTGCATGAAGATCAGTTTTGCATAACTGTGGAGAGTATATACTATCTGGTTGTTGTGCTTTAATGCTTGGTGGTGACTGATTAGCCTGCAGAGGACAAGGAGCCAGGTCGTCATCTGTGTCAATTTCACACTCGGCACTTCTGAGAAAAACAGTGAGGAAAGTTGTCTGTAAACCATCTTTCTGCTGCCCTGATCCTAAATGGTCCTGACCTAACTCAGAACAGTTTACAAATGACATTAAATTACATTTATTGCAGTAGCGCCACATGTCAAGTATAAGGCAGCAAGAGACATGAATTGGGAGCTTCCTGGAGGAGGTGTCACTCATTCAATAATCCCTTGGGACAGACAAAATAGTCCAGGGGTGTGAGTGGGGGATTAGATGCCATGAACCATGGGCTCTGTTCCTAACTGTCACTGAATCTCTGTTGACTAAATATTGCCATCCATTTCGGTGGGGCAGTTTGTGGAGTAAGGTACAGCTAAACATGAGTCAAGGTGGCAGAATCTGGAGATATGTGACTTTGGGCTACTATGCCTCAGTTTTCCAAACTACAAAATGGGGATAACATTCTTCCAATTTTGGTAAAGCATGTTGAAATCGGCTGATTAAAAGATTCTGCTTTGCATGAGTGCACAGTGTTTCTTTTCTCTAGGGACAGTGCAATGCTATCTTAAAACTAGTTGCACCTTAGGAATAAAAATATTTCAGAAATACCATATCTAAACTTTTTTAAAAGAGATTTTGCTAAAACCAAGATGATGACACTCTCCATTCTCCAAATTTGGAAAAAGCAAAATTTAACATGTTCTAAAGGAAAACAAGCTCTTATTTAATACTTTTGGAGGGCCTTGGTTGCCTTCCTGTTTTGTGGTTTCTTTTCACCTGTATTCACTTGCATATCATTGAAAACTGAATATTTTTCCAAACAGAGGGAAACAAAAGAGTAGAGCTAATGAGAATTTTTCACAAAAAAAAAAGTCAAAATTCTGAATTTTTGGAATTTTTTAACCTGCTCTGCAAAAGAATGTGAGTGAGCAAATATGCGATAAGGCTAGGAGACCCTTTGTGGGATCCAATCCACAAGGTTTTGTATGCCTACATATGCGCTCACAAATTTACTGTGGCAACCCTTTGCCCCCCCTTGGTGGGTGTATCAGCTACATTAGGGTACAGTTTCTTAAGCAATCACACCATCTCCAAAACATTGTGAACTTTTGCCATTTTTACAGTCTTGTAAGGAAAAAATACATTGCCGTAGACTGATTTATTTCTCAGGGTTCAGTCTTTTGCTACCCCTAGTATAGTACAACTCAAACAGAAATTCATCAGTGCAGCATTGGCACTGTGCAATCCTGTGGCTGCAGCCAAATCCTAATTTAAATCATATAATGT
Organism: Pelusios castaneus; assembly: GCA_007922175.1. Lineage (NCBI taxonomy): Eukaryota > Metazoa > Chordata > Testudines > Pelomedusidae > Pelusios > Pelusios castaneus. The sequence goes on along the minus strand of ML685763.1, from coordinate 7,000,141 downwards.
CCTGGTACTTCGCTGATTAGAGTTTAATATGATTTCTTTCACTTCCTACACAAGTGTATTCTGCTTCCAAATTACATTCTGACCTGTCCACCACTCAGTTTCTAGAAGAGTATCATCTTGGATTCCCACTTTCATGGCTGAATTTTTCTGTTTCCTTTTCCCCACCATAGGGAGAACTTTCTATTTTATGATACGTCTGTCAGCAGCATCTCTTTGTAGTCCAACTTTGAACTTGCTAGGAACCCTTCCTAGAGAGGCAGCAGAGCCTAGTGGACCACACACAAACCAGGAAAACAGGCACTGCTGTGCTCTAATCCCTGTTGATTCACTTTGTGGCTTTAGGCAGGTCTCCTAACTACCTGTCTATCAGGGATGTTCTGAGGGTTAATCAGTTAATGTTGCACAGCACTTTGAGGATGCCAAGTGCTATGCAAGTGCTAAACATTACTGTACTGTCTGTACTTTTACAGTTAGCCTGGAATATAAACAATCTGTGATGTTAGTGAAGGAGATTATGTTTCTGCCAGTGAAACATTTGATCTTGTCTGAAGAATGACAGTAGAATTTCTGATTCTGGTAACATGAGCTCATAATTGCACAGAGCTGCTTTCCAGGATGAAGCAGAGCTTTGTCATCCCTCCTTCTTCTGATTTGCCTACGTGTCTGATACAATTTCTTGTAAAGTTTAAAGGCAGTAAACATTTTAATCTGTATTTGTGAGAACCCATACTTAAATAAATGATAGAATTGCCAGTATCTACAGCAGTGGAACAGCAAAGAGATGGGTGAGAGGGGTACATCTAGAAGACAAGTATGCAAAATTTGACACCTGGAAAAACAGAGGCAATGCTAGAGTATAATGCTGGCAATGGAATGACATTTTAATTATTTACATATAAGAGATACCATAGGAAATATACAAAGCAGATGTGCTGTCAGTTTATCTGCACTATGTTGCACTATGGTTCTCTTTGTATAATTGGCACTTTTTCTCATCGTTTCAAATTTCTCTTATTATTTATTTATATTGCAATAGCACCTGAGACCGCCCCCAGCCATGGACCAGGACGCAAATGTGCTAGGTACTATACAAACCCAGAACAAAACTGTAGCTCCTGCTCCCCTAGGCTATGTCTACACTACAAAAGTTAAGTCGACTTTATTAAGTCAACTTCATAAGGTCGACTTTAAGTCGACTTAAAGTTAACTTTATTAAGTCGACTTAACAAAAGTCGACTAACTTTTCTAGTGTAGACATAGCCCCTTTTCAACCTTATTAAGTCAACTTAACACTTTAAATCAATTTAATAAAGCAGATTTAGGTACTAATCCCCGTCCACACTGGCTTAAGTCGACCTACACTAGAAAAGTTAAGTTGACTTTTGTTAAGTCGACTTTACTAAGGTCAACTTTAAGTCGACTTAAAATCAACCTTCTTAAAGTTGACTTTAAAAAGTGGACTAAATTAAGTCGACTTTAAGTTGACTTAGTCCACTTTGTAAAGTCAACCTAACCACCCTTAAATTGACTTAATAAAGCCTACTTCAGGGTTACTCCATGTCCATACCGTCCTTAAGAGTCAATTTAAAGCTTAAGTCGACTTAAGGAGTGGTAGTAACTAAGTCGACTTAAGCTTTCATTAAGTCGACTTAAGGAATTTTTAAGTCGACTTAATGAAAGCCTAGTGTGGACATGGCTTAATTTAAGTCGACTTAAGCCTCCTTAAATTGCCAATTTAGATGTAGCCCTAGAGATTACATCTCAACTTCATATACTGCAGAATTGGGAGGAAAGTGTGTACTGTGGGTTGAACCTTGGAAGTATGGGATTCAGAGCAAACATGTAAGTGAAACTATTTCAGAGTCACAAGTGCCAGGAGTGTTGGCTTGATGATAATGGTGATAGTGAGTGAGCTGATCAAGTAATTAGAAAGGCAGGACATAATAGCCACTCTTTGCTACATTTGTTACATTTGTTGTGTTTGTCCAGTTCATGTTTCATAGAAAATAGATCAATTATGCTGAATTTTATTACACTCAGGGCTCGATTAAGGCACCCAGGAGCCTCGAGGTGCCTACTTTCATGCCGGGGGGGGGGGGACAGATCCCCTCACTGTGGCAGCACCCAGGCTGGAGGACAAGTGAGGCGGTGTGCAGTGGCACTTGGGCTTGCTGGCCTTGAGGCCATCCAGAAGACCTGCCACCCCCATGGGGCAGTCCACCGCTAAGTGTTGGGGCCCAGCTGACATCGGGGGGCCAAGGACCCACAGACTGGGCAGCCACAGGGGTGTGCTGGGCCAGTGCTCAGTGCTGGGGCCCAACACAGAGCACCTGCTTGGCTACAATCTGTGACCCATGGCGTTCCTCTCCCGACCCTGGGCAGCTGGTGGGGAAGATCAGCCAGACTGCCACGTGGAGGGATGGGAGGGTGAGCTGGTGGTCGTGTGCCAAGGCTGGGAGTGCTGTCATCCCCTGCTTCTGGACCCCCCAGGGCTCAGCCGACCAGCCAGTCCAGCTTCAGCTACAGGAACCCAACCAACGCTGGCCTGTGCGGTGTCCGGGAGCAGATTATTGCTGGGTGTCAGAGCTGCCCTTTAGCCCAGGGCCTACGGTTGCAGCCCCTAGAGCCTCTGCATTAATCTAGCCCTGATTACACAGTCTGTGTCTTTGCTAGTCTTTTTCTGTGTTTCCAACTGGTGCAGCTCCTGCAGTGCTAGCATTCAGATAGACAGCTGCGTAGGTGCTGGCTCTTGAACTACTGAGTCATCTAACTCTGTTGTGAGCAGAGCTAGGCAACACAACAGTCTGTCTACATAAACGCTCCCATCAGTGGTAGCACCAAAGGACAATTTTAAGAAATAAGTCTATTATCAAGAAATCCTCTACGTGACATGCATGGCTGCCATTAGCGGCATACATCAAGAAATGATTAACTACTAAAAGTGAAGCAGTTTTCAGCAGAGCATTCCAAAAGGTGGCAATGGTAACCCTGTGCCCATTTGTATGCCGCTAGGAATTCAGTCAGGAAGGAAACTGCATCTTTTTATTTCCCGAGAACTCTCCCTCCTCTATAGATTTAAATGAAAAAATATCACAAGAAGTGCTCAGGTGAACTCACCTCAACTAATCTATTGCATGGTGCTTTCAGAATCCCCTAGCCGGCTCTGTGCTCATCTCTAAAACGGGGATAACAACACTTAATCTTTGCAGTGTGTGTTGCAATCTGAGTCAAATGCTTTATATAAATGCAAAATATTGTTTTGATTTATACTAAAGCTTCCGGGCCAGATTCTTCTCTCACTGACACTGGTGCCAATTACAACTAATTCCACTGAAGTCAGAGTTACATCAGTGTAAAACGGGTGTCTGGGAGAGCAGCATCAGACTCTCCAGCGTTACAGCAATATTCAAGAGCTCTAAGTACCAGCAATTCAGTCTTAGAAAGAATGGGAGAAATTCTGGCTCCTTTGAAGTCAATGGCTGTTTTTCCACTAACAACAATGGACTCGGGATTTTACCCAACATGTTCAGGATTTGAATCCTTTCTTTCTTCTCTTTAGAATTGAGCTAACATACTGAGAATTAATGGATCTTTTCCCATCCTTCTATCCCTCTCTAAATTAGAGAAGGCCAAAAAGATGAACGGATCTAAGCTGCATGTTAACTATCGTGATGGGCATCTATTTCCAAATGTAAGGAATAAACTGATCATGGGCTATGTCTACACTTGCTAAAATTACTTCAAATTAGTTAGTTAGGACTAACTAATTTGAACTAATTTTAGTTAGTTTGAGTTAGCTTAATTCGAACTAGCATGGCCACACTGGAATGTTAGTTCGAACTAAGCAAGCACTTGCTTAGTTCGCATTAGCGATCCCCATTCATTTCAATGGCCGGTGAATTCGAACTAAGAAATTAGTTCGAATTAACATGGCCACATTGGTTAATTTGAGCTAGTTAGTTCGAATTAACCCCTTAGTTCGAATACCCTATTCAAACTTATTAGTTCGAATTAAGGAAGCCCTTAATTCGAACTAACTAAAGTCTAGTGTAGCCATGGCTTTAGTTAGTTCGAATTAAGCCTCCTTAATTCAAACTAACTTGCCAGTGTAGACATAGCCCTAGACACTCCAAGGCCACGATTCAGAAAGGTGTGTGGACACCTAAGTTGTAAGGTAGACACCACCAACTCCACTTCCTCCAGACATTATGCATGGAGTGATCCAAGTCTAATTCATTCTCACAAAAAATCCTTACTCACCTAAGCTACCTGATTCCAGGAAAGTGGTCCCTTGTTGTGGATTGCTGGAAGAGGTAGACAGTCACCCTCCTACAGGCTGGACTTAGGTGGCTATCTCTGTGAGAGGCATGAGACTTGGGATGCACTTCTGTAGCCAGCATCTCCCATTGGCTGGCTCAGGTGGCTCCCCATCTAGAATTCTGGCTTTTGTGGATCCAATTCTAAGGTTCCTGTCTCTCTCCATGAATTGCACAGGAAACAGAGCACCGAATTCAGATTTTGTTGATCACAGTGTTTTCTTGTTATTTTCTAGGCACCTAAATGTTAAGTGTTATGCCACTGAGCATCATGATACATAATTCCCTTTTGTATCTAGGCCCTAGTAACTAGCTTGCTCAAAATCTGAGCCTCTTTTAGGGATGCATTTTCCAATCCAGCCTTATCTTTTACACCTGTGATATTGCAGGAATAAATTACGTCATTTAGAAACCTAACTATCTGATGGTATCTACAAATCAAGCAGATGTTTAAATGACCTAATTTATATCCATAGTTATTTGCAGAAGCAAAATGAGAGGTGAGACTAAAGCCCCTTTATAAATTGGGTCCCTATTGTTATCTGATCATATTGGACCTGATTTTTCTCCTACCGAAATCTATGGAAATTTGACCATTGTCTTCAGAAAGGAGCAAGATGATGCTGATCCCCAGAATGAGAGCATATACCATAGATTAGTAATGCAGCAGTAAAAATGAGTATAGCTGCCTTATTCTCATTAGAATCTTTTAATGGTAACAGGCTTGCCTGAAATCGCTTCCAGTAGTAGTTCTTGTTCTATATACAGTACAGCATATAATTAGGGAAGCATGTTATACACCACGCTCAGTTTGATAAATGGATTTTTGAAGCATAATAAAAGTGGTGACTGAAGTCCTGCCAAGCTGCATAGGGTACTCACATGTATTATATTGTAAACATAACATGATTATACTGTATGCTGTCATAATAATTGGCAATGGTTTAGGAGTCAGCCATTGAGTGCTTTGTTCATGATAATAAATGACACGGGCTACAATGATGGTTGGCAGCAAACTCATTTTCCTTTTGTTTTTCTTAGTAAATTCGTTTCAAAGAAGTTTTGAGGTTCTAAGCCCACTCTTCCAGTCCTCAGATTTCTTTATGTTTTTGTAATGAGATTTGGGGAGTGCTCTTCGGAAGTACTTTCATTCAGTGATGTCACAAAGGCTATCTTGTTCCTTTTTCTCAAGGTATGATACTCTTATGTAGTGATCTGCAGTACAAAGGAGTGGATTAAGTCAGTCCTTGGGATCCAACAGCCCAAATTCAGCAGTGAGTCCAATGCAGAAGAACATTGAAATTGTGGAGAAATTGTGACACGGGGATCCGGCAAATAATACTCTCAGATAAACCAGCAGGGATAGTTTAATGTGATGTATTTAGCATGAGTAACGGTTTAAGAATCAGGCCTACAAAGAAAATATCATGTACTAATGTAAGCTATCCCATTGATTCCAGAGGACTTCTATGATACAGGCTAATCAATGTGAGTAAGCATTGCAGAATCAAACCTTGTATTTGTAAGGGCTCTAATGAGGCAGATCTTCTATCTGATACATCAGACTCAACAAGATAAATACATACTAGGAAAATCTATTTATTGCATGGAGACGGTTTTACTTAGCCTGGGCAGAAATGTCTTCTTGGTGCGCTCCAGCACAAGCCTTTCTCCTAAAGCAGTGGTTTTCAAACTACGGGTCAAGACCCAGTACTTGGTCGCAGATCTTTAGGTACTGGGTCATGGCACCCCCCTGCTTCCACCTTTGAAAAAGTGGAAAGCATTACTGAAAGATGTGTGTTGCATTGCAGGCCTGAATGATTTTTTTCAACTGGGTCCCAAGAAAAAAAGTTGGAAAACCACTGTCCTAGGAAGTACTTCTCCTAGGAGCTAAATAATGTGCATGCTCTAGAGAAGTGTGTGGTACTAAGATAAAACTCATGATAGACTTATATGGCAGGGATGGATCACAAAACTCTTACCACAAGGGTGTTTGTAAGCGTGCAGAGTGACTTCTAGCTGAGACAAGATTAATATACATCTGGCTTGGCCCAAGCGAGGAGGCTGCCTGCACTGGCTTCTTATCTTCCATCAAATACAAACTGAGACTCAACTTCAGGGTCATGCACAGCTCCACCTTAGCCCACATCCCATTTATCAGCTTTCTCTATTGTCTTTGGCCAGCTCGAGGCCTGACCGTGCTCTCATTGAAGTCAGTGACAAAAATTCTGTGGATTCTTGGGGAGGCGGATAAAGCCATTGATGTGCCGTGTTGCTCCCTTCTCTCCATGCCATTTCTCATGCTGCCCCATATGTTTGGAAAATCGTTTCTGGTCCTGTGCATCAAGCAACCTCACTAGCTTCCTGCAATTCAAATCCCTCTCAAAATCAACCTCTTTCAACTAGATTTCCAGCTCTGCTCGCTTCCCCAGCTTTGTTCCCTCATATTGTACTAGTGTTAGTAATTTATAAAAAAGGAACTTAAGGAGATGTATGCATAAAAAAGCATATCTCAACTTCTTCCTTTTGTAATCTGTGTCCTTAACCCACACTTACACGTGTCCTTTGTTATCTTCCTTTCCTGTGTTACGTCTAATCTAGATAGCAAGCATTTTGGGGGCAGAGATCTTTCTCTTTCACTTCTGTGCAAAGAGTCATGCACAAATATGGTGTTATGTTATTAATAAGATGTTCCCGTGGTAAGGCAGATGCCAATTGGTCATCAGGGCTCCATTTGAGAACCAGCTGCAGTACTGTGCAGGTTGCATACGCAGCCAGCAGCTAGGGGATTCTGCAGTAGTAGAAGTAAGTGCTGCAGAGGCAGGCCATTGAAATGGTTCTGTAGTGATGTCTAGCTACCAACAGACAGATGTAATATTGTTTGATGCTGCACTTATACTCATATAGCATCTTTTGCCCACAGTCCCAGTGTCCTCAACAATCCTTTCCGAAGTAACTATATAAAGAGTTTTCTTCACACCTCACCAAATACCTACCCATCTATCCCAGCCTCCAACCAGCCTTTAGGATTTAGAATACTTCATAGGATCAGAGAAGTGTAGGGCTGAAAGGGACCTCAAGAAGCCATCTAGTCCAGTCCTTCTCACACTGAGGCAGATGTTCATCCAACCTATTCTTAAAAACCTCCCAAAACCTCTTCAAAACACTGTCTCCAGCTGCTTGGCTTTGCTGGGATGCGTTTGCTGTCAGGCAAGAATTTCTTTAGATATTCTAAACACCCACTGCTTTGTAATGTACCCACCATCAGCAAGTGAAGAATAGTGTGGTCAGCTGGAGCTTCAAGGAGAAAATTAGGTAGGCAAAATGTTAGTATCCAAAGTGGATTTTAGGCAGGTGACTACCACGCTTACCTCTGCTGGAAGTGCAACTGGACTTATAATCTTCAGCAGTACAGTATTCTTCTAACAGCGTACTGGGGGATTTAGTCTAGTACGGACTCACATGGGCTATGTCTACACTTGAAAAGTTAAGTCAACTTTTTTAAGTCGACTTAATAAGGTTGACTTAAAGTCGACAAAGTGGACCTTATTAAGTCGACTTAACAAACGTTGACTTAACTTTTCAAGTGTAGATGTGGCCCCTTTTCGATCTTATTAAGTCGACTTGACGTTTTAAGTCTTAATAAGCTTATTAAGCTCCACTTAATAAGCGCAACCAAGGTGCTAATCCCCATCTCCATTGGCTTAAGTCGACTTAATGAAGTTGACTTAAGCCCTAGTTCGAATTAAAATGAGGTGTTAATAATTCAAGCTAACTTTTCCTTAAGTCGACTTAAGGAAAGCCCAGTGTAGATGTGGAGTATTTTAAGTCAATTTAAGCCTCCTTAAGTTGACTTAATTTGTAAGTGTAGACGCACCCATGGTAGAGTACAGAAGCACCAGTGCTATTCCCAGAAGTACCTTGGAGGTCTGCCATCCAAATACTGACCTGGCCTGACCCAGATTAATTTGTGAGACCTTTTAAAATTGCAGCCAAAGGTGGTATCATTGCCTAGGAGGTTGCTTAACAATCTAAAACAAATTAAATTGTAGTTTAAAACACATTGATGTAAAATAGCTCTTATTAGAAAATAGTGAAGTGACTTCTTGTCAAACACAAGACTCTTGTTTAGTGCTATGGTTTCATCTGGCATGTGATGAAACCACTGCTGTGTGTTTTCCCCACTCAGAGCTGGTGAGGCATGTCTGTACATATTCTTTGACACAATGGGTCCTCAGTCCAAGTATTGTGATGATTATAAGCTGCAGATGTTTCAAGTGTTTTCCTCCTCAATATCCTGATTATTAGCTATGTGGTTAGTCAACTTTTGAAAAAAAGATTTGCCATAAAGACCCTATGCAGCCAAATGGGAGGTGCTGGTAAGTTTTCAGTTTTACACAAGTTCTTTGCACAGCAAGATGTGCACTGACTACATGGTGAGCAAATCAAAATTCCAACACAGGGGTTTTAAAGGCAGAGAGAACAGTTAAAAATTGCCTTGTAGGTTTTTAAAAGACTCTATGAACTCACCCCAACCTACCTAACAGACCTTGTGGGAGATTCATTCCTGCACTAGCAGATACTAGAAATTGGTGGAGGGGCCGAAGGGAGGTGGCTTGCACCCCCCCTATTTAGGGACTGCTGGGGACCAGTCTGGTTTGTGGTATAGGTTAGAGCAGTCCTATAGGCTCCCATGATTTGTGTCCATCCCACCCCTCACCATAGCCCTCATGAACCTTATGTCAGTGGGAAATCATGCAGTGTAAGGATGGTCCCCTGCCGGTGGTTCTGGAAGACATCTGGCATGACCTTTTGGGGGAACAGATGCAAAGAGGGTGGAACGAGCTCTATTTGGCAGAAAGATTCCTTGTACCAATGTTATTCATTGGAAGGAGGAGAGGCGAAGGACCTCTCCCTGTCCTGACTGTGGCCAAAGTCAAAGGCCAGAATTGATGCCTCTGATAATTCTGAGATTTAAAAAAAAGGGGAGAGGAGAAGAAAACTTTTGGTCCAAGGGAAGAACATCCATCCCCAAGCTTTTTTTGCTTCTTCATGCTGTATAGAGAAAGCTTGAAGGAACCTGCACACTCAATTCATTCCTTTGTAAATCATCTGAAATTCTCACAAACACCATGCAACACAGTTATCCTCATGTTAAAGGGGAGATGGGTAAAATGAGGCACAGAATTTAAGTGACTTGCTCCAAAGTAAACAAGGAGTCCTGTGGCATTTTTAGGCTATGTCTACACTAGAAAAGTTAAATCGACTTTTGTTAAATCGACTTTAATAAGGTCAACTTTAAGTCGACTTAAAATCGACCTTATTAAAGTCGACTTAACAAGTGGCAACACTTTAAGTCAACTTAGTCCACTTTGTTAAGTCGACCTAACTGCCCTTAGGTCGACTTAACAAAATGGACTTATGCGTCCACACTGGCCTTAGGTTGACCTAAGGAGAGGTCAGGTCGACCTAAGGAGGCTTAAGTCGACCTAGTGAGTGGTAGTTATAAAGTCGACTTAAGCTTTCATTAAGCCAACTTAAGGAATTTCTTAAGTCGACTTAATGAACGCCTAGTGTGAATGTGCCTTAATTTAAGTCGACTTAAGCCTCCTTAAGTCGACTTAACTTGCCAGTGTAGACATAGCCTTTAAGACTAACAAATTTATTTATCGCATGAGGTTTCATGATGGAAAAATCCCACTTCATCAGACTCTTTGAAGAAGTGGGATTTTCTCCCATGAAAGCTCATGCAATAAATAAATTTGTTAGTCTTTAAAAGTGCACAGGACTCCTTGTTTGTTTTGCTGAACTAGACTAAGATGGCTACCCCTTTGGGACTTCTTCCAAAGTGACGCCATAACAAGGTTAATGGCAGAGGCTAGCATTCAGACCCAAAGCCTCCATTTTAACCACTAGACTACACTGTCATATGTGCTTGTCTTGTTTCAGAGATAACACAAAGGGGGACAGTGTTTATGCATGTGCACGCACCAATATTACAGTAGTATTGAGCCATTTGTTCTTCGGGGACTCATAATGTACTCCATGGACAAACGCGTTGCCTGTAATCTAGCTAACAATGCAGTGTTCACATATCTCTTGACATCTATCCAAGGGTAAAGGCCGATGGGTTTGCACAGCATTGTTTTTTAATGCAGCTGATTCAAAGATATATCACAAGGAAACCACTATATATGAGAAACTTATTGTGAAGCTTTATTTGGTCTTGATGTCTATAAATATATAAAACAAGGAAGAAGCAGCTTATGACATGGCTATTTATGGAAGGGCTGGGTGTCATTGTTGCACCACACTGAGAGTCAAGTAGCTGCTACTGAAGAAATCATCATCAATCGTCTTAAGTAATCGTAAATTAAAAATAAAACAATTCCATTGCTGTGTGCACACTTTGGCCCACATCCTGCCTCCACAGAAGTCAGTGGTAAAACACATATTGACTACAGCAGTCGCAGCCTCAAGACCTTTCGCTCTTCTCCTTTCCTTCTTTTATTGCAGTGTTTCTCAGCCTTCTAAGAAGCAAGTACCCCCTCACTTCCGAAAATTTTACTAAGTACCTCAACACTCAATTTCCATGGGATTTGAAATTTACAGACTAATGTGTGCAGCTGCCACGCATACCCCCAGCCTGTGTCTGGCATACCCCCAGGGATACATGAACCACAGGTTGAGAGACTATGTTTTACAGCACATCTGGATACCCATTTTATCGCATTAAAATCTACACCGTGATCCCAAGCCTGAGGAGATGGGGAATTTGGAATTTCAGTGGTCATTGGTATAACACAATGTAGAGTATTGCTGAAATGAACAGAGTGGGGTCATTTCACCTCAGTGCAGGGAGGGGTAAAATGCACCCCACAAGAGAAGGCAGGCAGTATTTGCACCATCACCATCTGGGGTTCTGCTGAGGAGGGAAGATTTAATTTGCAGGTGTTGTATCGTAAGAGTCCTGCTGATGGAGGCTGCCCAGTATTTGCACTGACTCAACACACCTGCCGCCGGCCCTGGCCAGTGTGGTTTCTGTTAACCATGCTGGGCCATGCAGCCATCCAACAGACCCGAAGCAAAAGTGAGGCTTCCAGGAGCTTGTGTCAGAGGCGGCTTTTGGGGTAGGCAAAGCAGGCGGACGCCTAAGGCCCCAAGCAGTGAGGGTCCCCATCGCCTGCTTCGCCTACCCCAAGAACTGCATCCGCCTTGGTCAGCAGCAGGAGGAGCTGGGCTCAGGGGGCCAGGGCCATGGGGTGGGGAGCTGGGGCAGGAGGGAGGGCAGGGTGGCAAGGGGGGGCTGGAGGTAGGGGGAGTGGGCCACAGAGGGGGCCCAACAATGGGCCTTTGCCTAGGGCCCCCAATAGCCAAAGGCCACCTCTGCCTTATGTCACTGCAAATGCCATCTAGCTGGACTTTCATCACCATACCTTGCACCCCAAGGCAGAGCAGCTGAAATCAGAACCAAATCTAGTCTGTTGTTTGTGCCTAGGCAGGGTTTCCCATTGATAATGGGGCTACCATCCCAAGGGTCCTTCTGTATTCTTAGCATTCTGATTCACTGGTTAAGTTGTTGCACACCAGTAGGTTCTGCTCTCTCTTTAGCTCAAGAAAAACAGAGTCCTGTGGCACTTTTAAAGACTAACAGATTTATTTATCGCATGAGCTTTCGTGGGAGAAAAATCCCCCTTCGTCAGACGCTTTGAAGATGGGAAATTTACAGAATGGGAGGAAATTAAATGCAGGGGAGTGTATGACGTAGGATCAGGTCAGGCTGTAACAGCAAATCAAAATAGATGTTAGGATTCAAACACTGGGGAACAGCACATAGAGGAAGGTGAGGTCAAATCCCCTATTGGAATGAGAGGAAAAATCTGAAGTCCCTGATTTAACAGGCGCTGAGAGAAGGGAGGGGCGAGAGGAGCAGGGAGGAGGCCCAGAGGGTCGGGGAAGGGGCGGGGAGGCTGAGAGGAGTGAGGAGTGGGCATGGGGTGGGTTGAGGAATCAGCAGGTGGGGAGAGGTCAGGGAGTCGGCAGGGGAGTTGGAGAGGCCTCAGAGGGGCAGCAGTGGTGGAGGGTCCTGACATCCACCCCCCATTGCTCGTGCCGATGTACCAGCACCTTTTTTTTTTTTTTTAGGAAAAAAGCACTGGTTATGCTCCATTGTGTTTCAGGATGGGGAAAAATAAAATCCCATAGGGTCGCAGGAAGGACATTGAAGGAACTCTTGCCATTCAACTGAGCTGGTAGTGGACAATGATTGCACTTGTGGGGCAGAGCTGACTGCATGTGTTTGAACTGAGCATTTAGCTTTGATCTGCATCTGTATGATTGGGGGTGAATAAATCAGGTGTAGTAAACTGAGAAGATATACAACAGTGTCCTGTGGCACTTTTAAAGACTAACAGATTTATTTATGCGATAAATAAATCTGTTAGTCTTTAAAAGTGCCACAGGACTCTGTTGTCTTTCTACAATAGACTAACACGGCTACCCCTTTGGAATTTGAGAAGATATAGTTTTAGAAATAGCCACATTGCTTTAGTGCTTTCAAATGTTTTCAGAAGTGAGGGCCATTGGAACAATTCTTCTCTTTGTTCCCCATCCTAAATATATCCTTTGTCACCTGATCTATCACCTCAAACAGTGCACTCTGCAACCAGGTTCTGCAGCTAAAAAGAATATGAACTCCTGACACAGGTATTTTGTAAAGGTGCCTCTGGAATTTGTTTCGTTTGTAGTACCGTCACTTAAGCCTTCCAATTAGACTGAATGTTTAAAGAGTGATCACTGCAAAGACAGCCTATAGGGAACTGGAAATGAAGAAGTATATCTTTGCACAGTGTTCACTGTTATCTAGGGCACAGAAACTATGATAGCTTTAAAAAAAAACAACAACCCTGCTACCAGAGAAACACAGCTGTACCCACCACTGTGTGATAGCATGGGCTGCTTTGCAAAGAAGGAAGAGGAGCATTTAACAAAAGCACCCTGGAATATTCAAAGAATTAAAAAACAACAATCCTTCTTTTAATTAATACTTAATCATTTTGAGCTCTCTAAAGTGTGTGTTTTGATTATTTTTCTAAAGAAATATTTTACCCTAATGAGAAGGTAGAAACCATTTCTGCTAAATTAAAGGCCATGAGACTACGTAAACATAAAATTAGATTAATTCCTACAGCAGTTTTGTACCATATTAATGTAAAAAGTGTGAGAGGAGCACACAGCAGGAACTGCAGTTTGCTGAGCCATCATCCTTCCCAATCCTGGCTCTTCTGTTGTTTCTGTGTTCTGGGGAAAAGAAATGTAATTGTCACATGACTGATGATTACACAATGACTGGATTGTTTTCAAGGATGATGTGTTTTGGGAGAGAGACTCTACAGCTGGGAACTCCCCAGCACATGACTCAGTGCAGATGTACTGGATCATGTGATCAAGGTTTACTGGGCATGCCAAGGTATTTCACAGTGTTACATCTCCGAGTATAGATTTCCCACCTGTTGCAGCATTCAAGTAATTGCCAATCAGTCTGCATCTTTCAGAATTTGCATCAGAGTTGGTGCATCAGTACAGTTTTTAACCAATATCTGTTGCACTATTAATAATAAAATCAGCTAAAGTGATATGAGGGGAGAGACATAAAAAGATTCCTAAGAGTGACAAGAAATTTTGGTATTAAAGTTCTGAATCTTTAGATCAACCACTTTTGAAAATGCCATGATGTCAGACCTAGAGAAGGTTATGATTAAATGGTTAGGCAACCAAGAAGTTCTTTTTTTTTTTTTCTGCTAAACTCTGTTTTACTGATATCTTACTCTCCCGATTCCTGCCCCACCACCATTTCTCTATTTCCCCTACTTGTTGTGCCCTGCTTGAAATTAAGATTGTGAGCTCTTTGGGGCAGGAACTCTCACTTGTCTGTACAATGCCAAACATGATGAGGCCTGATCCTTAACTGGGGTTTCTAGATGTTATCATAATGTAAATAATCATAAACCGCCAACATTTTGACAATTTCGCCACTAAAAGTCAGCCATCTTGTTACTTTTTTTGGTGCCTAGCATACTGTGAACCAGATCCAGTAAGGAACAACCAAGAAACATATGGATTATAGCTTAGTTTGATAAAAAGGCTGCATTCAGGCAACTGTCATGCAAAGGACTTTAAAAGCATTTATTTTGTACCACAGTAAAATATTGTGGGCGTGGTGTCCTTTTAAAATAAATTTGTCCCTTACTTTTCATAGTTGTCTTCCCTTGAAATGTAGGTGGTCAATCTTGGGCCCACTGTGAGTCTCGCTTCTTCCTGATGTTGTGATAATTGGTTAATTATTTTAAAGCATCTCATGGGTGAAAAATATTAATTATTAATAATATTATGAAACAGATATTTGAAGGGCTCTAAGTCTGGTGTCTACGCCAGTGGTTCCCAACCTTTTCTCTGCCACGGCACACCTTGATACCTTTAACTATTTTGAGGCACACCATCATATAGTCTCCAAATTAACCCATGAATATTCATGAGCCATGGCACACAGGTTGGGAAACACTGCTGTGTGGGGTGGTAGGGAAGAGCATGGGGGTAGCAGGACAGAAGTGGCAAGAGAGGGGTAGGGAGGACAGAGGTGGCTATGTACGGTGGCAGGGGACAGTGTGGGGAGCAGAGCAGGGCAGGGGTGGCAAAAAAGGACAAGAGTGGCCATGTGGGGAGCAGTGTCAGGTAGAGGTGAGTGGAGGGGGCTGGGGCAGGGGTGGCAAGATAGGATAGAGGAAGGGAGAGCAGGGGTGTCTATGTGGGGTGGTGGGGGAGGGGAGTCTGGGGAGCAGAAGGGCAGGACAGGGCAGTGCCAGGGAACAGATAAGCAGTTCCCTCCTGCCCCCAGCACCTCACCTGCGGCTCCCGGTGCCCCCCTCCCCAGCATCTCGTGACCCCTGTGGCTCCCCCCTGCCACCAGCACCTTGTGCCACCCATGGATCCTGCTTCCCTTTTGGCACCATAGCTCCCTGACTCGCCTTGGATGCCCCCTCCTCCCGTATTTCAGGGCATCCAGCACCCCTTTTCCCCAACAGCTTGCAATGCCCATGGTGCCCCTTTCCCCCAAAACCCCTATTCCCCTGGAACCTCCAGGCAGCTCATGCTGCCCCATGGTGTCCTCTTTCCCACAACACCCCCCTTCTTCCCCGCAGCTCGCACCACTGGTGCTGCTTCCTTTCCCCGACACCCCCTTCTCCTGGGATCTGGTGCCACCAGCAGTGCCCCCTCCTCACAGTAGCACCCCACTGGCAGCTTGCAGCGGCATCCCCCTCCCCCAGCAGCTCATGCCACCTGAGGCACCTCCCCTCCCCCGGCAGCTCGCAGCAGCACCCCCTCACCCCAGTGTCCCCCTGCACAGCACCTTACTCTGGTTCCTCCCTCCCCCCAGCACTCACCTGTACCTCACCCTGGCTCCCACTTCCTCCGCTCCCCCCAAACCCTTTGCCCACACATTTACCAGTTACCATGGCTGGGAGCCTGCAGGAGCGGCAGTGTTTTACATTTCCCACCCTGTGCAGCTCATATGCCTGGGCTGTGCAGGGTGGGAGATTTAAAATGGTCCCAGCTCCCAGCAAAATTCTGTGGCACACTTGAAAACCATTGGGCTACACTCAGGCCTCCAATTTTGCACCTTCAAACTGAGGCAGTCAGAACACTAGAGCATTTATTATGTCTACACTTACCAATTAGTTAATTCGAACTAACTAATTCAAACTAATTTTAGTTAGTTTGAATTAACTTAATTCGAACTAGCAAATTTTAGTTCGAACTAAGCAAGTGCCATTCACAGCACTTGCTTAGTTCGAATTAGCGAATTGCATTGAGTTCAACACGCCGGTTCGTTCGAACTAAGCAATTAGTTCGAACTAACATGGCCACATTGGTTAATTTGAACTAACTAGTTCGAATTAACCCTGAGTTCGAATAGCATATTCGAATTTATTAGTTCGAATTAAGGAAGCCCTTAATTCGAACTAATGAAGCCCCATGGCTTAAGTTAGTTCGAATTAAGTTTCCTTAATTCGAATTAACTTGCCAGTGTAGACATAGCCTTAGAGTTTAGACCTTTACTGACCTGACTGCGTGAGCAAATCAAGTTATTAGACATCTGTTATTGTCTGTGCTCAGAGTTAATTGTACCCACTGTTTTATACCAGTAGTTGACAAGTTGCACAACTGAGGGCACAAAAATAGATGTCATTTAAAAAATATGACTCTTTTTTCTCTAATGAGTATATCTCCAGATTGATTTGTATTAGTTCTACAGCACTGCTGGTGTTCTTAACACTTTTAAAAAGACACCCCTGTAGTGAGGAGTCTGAGGGCTTGACAGAGTGAAAATCTAAGTACCCTCCAATCTCAATGATTTCATTAGCTAAAGGCAAATTCTATACTTCATTGATTTTATTAGTTGGTCAAAGGACAGTGAGAGATGTCAAAAAAAAAAGGTGATATGTGTGTTATGGAGAGGCTGAGGGTTACTGGAATAGATCATAAGATATTATTTGATTATACACCCAACTTGTTTGTTTCCAGTTTTAATAAAATATTATTTGTTATGCACATTTTGAGGAAGCAAAGTCCGGGCAAGAGTCAGGATTGATTTATCCAAGTAAGAGAGCCTACACATACATGTGCCCATATCAGGCAGTGTGAGCCTGGCAGGCACTTAAATTGGTTCTGGATGGTTTGTTTTTGTTCATTATGTCTTTTCCAAGCCATTTCACAGTGAAATCTGACTTAAGCAACCAATTGAGATGAAGATCAGTTGTTTAATGGAAGTGGTGTTCTAATACAGTCTTAGGAAAAAACCTATTTAACTGAACAGACAATTATTTCCCTACAATAGAATTTAATAGGGTGGTTCAAAAACATCTTAGAAAAGTAAGCATTTCTCATTAAATTCCATAAAGGCATAACTATGGAACCCTCTCAGTTTAATACATATTAAGTAATGACGAAAAGTGGAACAAATTTATCTTCAATGGACCAAATTCACCAGGTTATTACTTCGTTGAAAGCAAAGGAGTAACACCAAGGATGAACCTGGCCCTTTATGTTTGGGTTTATCTCTTAAAATAGGAGGTTGCCTAATAAGAGTGGTCTCTTTTGTGGGTTCCACTGTATCGTCTTTAGTTCTAACGCACATTTCTCCTAACATAGCAAAGGCCACAGAGCGAGTAAGCCTTTTAATAAAAGGAGGGAAGTAACACAGCACTGGTTTGGAAAACAGTGCAAGCAGAATTCATAAACACAATATGTCAACCCCACCCCTCCCCAGAGTACGTGGGGCATGTCCTTTGCTTCTTCCTTCTTGCTTTCACCTGTACTGACCATCATTGGCCATTATCTACTTCTCAGTTGGTGCTCGGCCAGTCCCCTTCTGCAACCGTCTGCCGGACACAGGTTTGCTCAGGCCCTTTCCGCTGCCACTCTCAGGCCTTGCCAAGTCCCCACTCCTGGCTCCCGCCACCTGCGGGCGCCAGCTACTCCTGGCTCCCACCAACAGTAAGCTCTTGCCATCTGCAGGCACCAAACCTGCTGGCTTCTCTCTTCTGGTTGTCAGTCAAGGCTCCCAGTTCCTCTAGTGATTTCAGCTCTCAGTTAATTTCAGCTTTCATTTCATGGGAAAACCTTCTGCTCATTAACAAAAGACTTAAAGAGGAATCATTAACTCTACCTTTTAACAGTGGGATGAGAGAATCAATCCATGCCTGAGGGTACCTCTTTGCCAGGGCAAGTGCCATCTCAGCTGAAGACTCCTCTACCCCATTCGTGCTGCTCTTACAATGCTGGAGCATCTGTCTGCCACCCTTCTGAGCTAAATTCAGGTAACAGTGAATTTTCTTCATCAGAGCAGGCTAAACATGGTTCTGCTGTCGTTTGTTCATACAGTCGAAGGACAACATTTCATTACCGCTGCAGTTAACACAAATTGTTTTGCAACCCAAAACCAGCCATACTAACCATTTCCCATCATGCTTAGCACCTAGGAGGGCGTATCTATATATAGTGAAATTATGCTAAGCATTTAATTGTCCTCGTGCAAACACAAAGTCCATGCAAATAAGGTGCCCTCTTTCCAGCTGCTAAACAGGGGAAGTGCCCTCAGACACTCAGACCTTGCTTACTCTTGTATAGATCTATTTGCACATTGTTCAGACCTGCTTCTGTTATTTCAGTGAGAGTTTTGCTATTGCCTTCAGTGGGAGCAGACTGGCCCTTGATACCAAAGAATAGAAGAGAGTACTGCACAATACACTGCCTACAGGCATTCCTTGTATATTGCTATCAACATACATTCATTGGCCAAGGGATGTTTTGGGGAATCATAGCAGACAGCAGGAATGTTTTATGGGTTCTGCACTTTTCAGAATCCCAACACATTTGTACAGTGCCTCCCCCCTGCATCATCACTTGGCTGATATGACAGATATGCAGTGCCTTGTTCTAGATTATATAATGTGATGGGATTTAAGCAACCTCACATGACTCAGCACAATGTGATGGGTCAGTTGACAGTTTCAGGAACACAATGCGGTAACTGAGGAACTTTTCTTTCCTCATTTTTTAAAAAGAAAATATTCTAGCAAATTGCACGTTGAGTAAGAGGTGCCAGATTATTAGCATGGAAACTGAAGTATTTCCTTTGTCCCCAGGATAGGTAAAGCAGAGACAGCAACAGTGTGCAACAGCTTGCCTTGTGCTGACCTGACAACATGGCACAATTCAGGCATCGACGGACAACACACAGGAGTGAGAAAGCATTTAGAGCCTCCATGGCCTAATCCTCAGTCTCCTTGCCTTTTCAATATCATACCTCTTTGCTGAATCTAGCAGCAAGGGGTCTCACCCACTCCCATTAAAGCCAATGGCAGAACGTCTATCAACTTGCAGGCCGAGCAGAAGCAGGTTCAACATTTCCATAGTGAGACTTGTGATGCAAACCCATGTTTTGCTACAGAGACTACACCTGAGTTGACATAATCCGTTTTATTTCACCTAGCTCACTAAAGCCAAAATGTTCACACCTTGGGGTCTGAAGTTCAAAAGTCAAATCTATAACGAGGCCCCTATCCAGCAAAGTACTACTTGCTTAATTAATTGCAATGGGACTACCCACATGGTGAAAGAGAAGCATTTGCTTAAGTGCTCTGCAGATTGAGGCCTTTGGGCACTTTATGGGTGTGGTTTCAGCAGGGCTGTCCCTAGTGGGGAGCGGGGCCCAGGGCCAATCGGCTGAGGCGGGGAGTGCAGCAGGCCGGCCCGCCCCGCCCCCCATGGACCCCAGTTGCCCCCAGGGGAGCCAGCCCCGGAAGCCAAGGCCGGGAGCTGCAGCGGAGAGCTGGGGCCACAGCCATAGGGAGCGGGGAGCTGGGGTTGCGACCGGGGGGGGGAGGGAGCTGGAGCCGTGGCCCTGGCTTCTGCCACCCCAGTCACAGCCGGGACCCCAGGCTGCTGCGGCTGGTACCCCAACCGGGGAACCGAGGCCCCCCGCCAGCAGCCGGCCATGGCCAGGGATCCTTCCTGGCCGCATGTGACCCTGGCCAGGGGTGTTGGGCAGGCTGCCCCTCCCCTGGGCCTGCGTGCTCTGCCCTGGGGGCAGGGAGGAGGGCCGGCACAGGGGCCAGGGGAAGTGTTCCTGGCCTTCCCCACTGCCTTCAGCTCCTAAAGCAGCAGGGAGCAGGGGGAAGAGCGGCTGTTGGGGGGCCGTGGTGCTGGGAGTGGGGCAGCGTGGGGCCCACGTAACCGTGGGGCCCAGGGCGATCGCCCATTTACCCCCCCCCCCCCAAGGACGGCCCTGGTTTTCACAGATTCTGAGCATTTACATCAGTGAATTTAGGTACCTACAATTAGGCCCTCAACAATGGTCACGCACTGTTCATGGGGAGTTTCTAGTTTTATTGTTCTCAAACTGTACCTACTAATGGAATTCTAGACTGACGTATTCAGTAATAAAAATAAACATGGAACAGAACTAACAGGAACATGATTAAATACAAGAGTTCAGTGTAACTCTGATGCTGTGTAACTGTGTTCTCTTAATACCATCAGCAGGGACTTTTAGCAGAAATGCCACTAAAATCTTTTTATATATTTTTCTCCTCGCAGCAATCTACGAATAAATGTTGATGGGATTGAACAACTTTCACTTTGGAATTACCCTGCTTGGTATCTGTGTTTTGCAGAATCTGGTTTCCTGTGACCGTGTCTAGATTGTATATGTTGATTCGCTGCAGTATGAGCTGACCAAAATGGGAAGCAAAGAAACATGACGTAAGGTTCGACCCTGAGGTTTGTAACTTCTTATCAAGGAATTCAACAAAGGATCCTGCAAGATGTTGATCACCTTCTAAGAGGTGCTAGGTGCTCTCAACTCCTGTTGAGATCAGCATCTGTTTTGTTCAGAGAAAAAGTAGGGAACATTTGTTCCCCTATACATTTGTTCCTGTCATCCTCTGTGTATACTCCCTTCCCCTTGTGCTCCGTTAAGCCCTTTTATCTATATATAACAAATCAAAGAGAAAGATGTCACTGTGTTAAAGGAATGTACTTATAGATGCAGTTTGAATATTTAGTGAACACAATATGATGATGTCAAAATTCAAGGTGCATAAACAGTGGCTAAAGGCCAGATTCTGACCCCCACTAAGATTGTCTAGTGTTGTTCTGATGGTGGAAAGCAACCTTAAAAATATCTGAGCCAGCTTTCTTAGAGATTACCCGAGACTGGGGAGGATTGCTGCATGGCAAGGGCCAGTGGAACCAGTTCAATGTCACCCCCCTGCCGCCCCCTCGCAATCCCTGAAGTAGATGGTGATTGAAGAGCCACAGCCTCTGGCCAATCAGCTGCTGGTATGGGTGAATAGGTAGGAAGATACAAGATAATGCAGTTTTGGGGGTCTTACTTCTGCCAGGTATTGGACTTCAATAGAGTTACTCCTGGTTTATGCAAGAGTAACTAAGAGAAGAATCAGGCCCTTATTCTTTGATACAAGAGAAGTTTTTAAAGACTCTACAACAGCAGAAGAAGTATTGGAGATGGGCCAAAAGTAGAAACCCAGATCCAGACGCCCCGGACATTGAGAAGTTTGGTCCTACATCCAGATCCCAGCTTCACAGCTGGACCTTTGTCAACAGCAGGCCGAATTTGAACGTAAAAACAGCAAAGCAAAAGTTTGTATTCACATGTGGTTCTGGATTGGAACCATCTCTGTTAACTATGGATATAACTTTACCCTTTGATAGAAAAGACTGACATTTTTATTTAATGATATGACTGCTAGTGAGCAAGACTTGCCTACTTATAGAATCTGCTAGTGAAAAGCATTAACCATTCAACAGAACAAGATCTATGGAAAATATGAATTTAGACCCACATGGCATTTCAAAATTCATTTCCAGTACATATGATCTGTAATTGGGCCTTGTATATTGAATGGGTACATTTAGAATTGTTTCCTGCCATTTCATGCACAGGAAAGGAAATTCCAAACCAACATAGTCTTTATGTCTCTTCAGGAATGACTGCCATTAACAATATTGCTCAGTCCTGGATTCAGTTCTTTTCCTAACATTTGCTTTAGAATTAAATCCTCATTGCCGCCTGAGTGAACAAGAAAGAGACAAGAAGAGGAATCCTCTTCCTAGGCCATGAGCATTGGCAGAGCTGTTCTGTGAAGGTTGTTTCACTATATATTTCTTATTCCCCCTTGCTGCAGGATCTAGTCCAGTGCTTCCCAAAGAGGGGGTCATGCCCATTACAAGATGAAGAGAGTGGTCTTGCATCCCTGTCTTGTCCTATCAAACCTTCTTACTAAGTGCATTATCCCCCTAGTATTTATGCACTGACACCCCTCTGCTGTGCTCCAGTAAATTAATAATTCTACATAAAGAATTGCACTATTCCTGTCTGCCTGGACATTTCTCTTTACTCCTTTGAGTCCTGCAGTTAGATGAGACCATCTTATTGATATTGGCTCAAACAATGATCAGTGCCTCGTCTCTTTGTCAGCTACCATAGATACCATAGTATATACCAGTAGTTCCCAATCTTTTCAGTAACATGGCACACTCCAATGAGACAAACAATTCCCCGGCACACCCACTTTTTTCAGCTGAATTGACTGCTCATAAACGTCACATTTACTTACATTTGCTATGGTCACAGTCTTACTAGAGAGGTTTCCAACATAGAGCACACATAAACTAAAGAAGGATCAAATGCATTAATGTTTGGGCATCTCTGTTTAGAATCAAAAGACTGATATCTCACTTTTAATTTGATTTTCACAAGTTTTATGAATTGTAATTTTGGTTGGCTATAATATTGTTTAAGATGAAACAATGTTTGTTTTATATTGATTTTCATTAGCGTTGTACAAAATTTCACTTTACACTTGGACAGTTCTCATGGGCACACCAGTGTGCCGCGGCACACCTGTTGAAAAACCACTGGTATATAGTCTCTTTCATAGTTTGCGTTACACTGTCCTCTAGTGGCACAAACTTATTTTTCTGCATAACTTTGCTGACACATAGAAATAAAGCCTTTTCAGGTGTGTACTTTCTTACGTACCACTGTGGAAGATGCTTCATACAGAAGCGTATAGTAACAATAACACTTAGCAAGCAGCTCTCCATAAAAGAAATGCATTTGTAACACAGCTTTGCAGAAGTTTTATGCATGAGTAGTCGTGTTACAGAGCTAACCGAGTCAGTTCAGGATTTGGCAGTAGCTTTAGTATGGCAGTCTGAACCAGATTGTCTGTCCTTTAACTCTGCCCCTTGAAGATGTGAAAGAAAGAACTGTCCAGTCTTGGGAGACCAGTCTTCACTTGGACTCATGAAATCTGAGTCCTCTTTCTTTCTCTACCACAAAGTTCCTGTGAAACCATGGTTAAATCACTTAGCTCTTCTTCGGGTCTCCTATCTGAAAAATGGAGTAATAATAGTATCTGACCCCATGAGAGTGCTGTGAGGATCAATTAATTAATGGCTGTAAAGTGCTTTGAGTAGCTCCTGTGGCAGTCACTACAGATGAGAAAAGTAGTACTGTTTATTATATATTATTTTATCACCCAAAATATGCGAGGTGCTTTCCAAAAGAGTTCCCGCTCCCAAGAATGGACAATTTAAAAGGACAATCCTTATACAGTGCCTAGCACAGTAGGTCCCAATCTGGTAGGGAACATCTGTGTGGGGTGTCTACTCCACACAGAGCTGGAAGGGGTTAAGGTGGCCAGGTAGACCTATTAACTCCACAGGCTGCACCTGGAGGAAGAGCCATGGATAACAAGCAAGCTCAGCTAGACAGGAAGAGGCAGGGCCTATAAAGCCCAGAAACTGGCTGTGACTCTCTGGAATGCGAGTGACCTTTTATAATACTTTTAATACCAATATGACAAAATGGCAATGATTCTTGAAAGATATGCCATGTCAAGTATCATTGAAAAGTTATACATTGCTAAGTATGATATTGTTTAAGTATATGTATCATCTTTGTATTGTAAATTATGGATATGAGTGATATTCTGTATCCAAAAACTTGTGTTGTACTACTGAGTTATGCCCCCAGGCAGACTAGCATCATCATTGACCAGCCTGCTTGATAACTCGTCCAGGGCAATAAGTTATACAATGAGCCCAGGGAGAGAAACCAGGGGTTGCACCTATGAGTTATTAGGACATGTAAGGACATACTTGCGGATAGAGACTCAAAGGGTATGTCTACTCTTAAAAAATTAAGTCGACTCTGTTAAGTCGACTTAACAAGGTCCACTTAAGTTGACTTAAAGTCGACCTTGTTAAGTCAACTTAGAGTGTCTACATTAGACACTTAAGTCAACTGCCTGCCTCCACGGAGAGCCACGGCTCCCTGCTGAGAAGGGAGCCAGGCCTCCCTTCTCCCTGGGACCCATGGCTTCCCGGCAAGAAGGGAGCCGCGGTTCCCTTGTCCCCAGCCTTAGGTCGACTTAGGGAATTAAGTCTACCTAGGGCGTCCACATCGGTTTTAGGTCACCTTAACAAATCGACTTAGCCGTTAAGTTGACCTAAAGAGCGGTAAGACAAAAGAGTCTTGTGGCACTTTTAAAGACTAACAGATTTATTAATCGCACGAAAGCTCATGCGATTAATAAATCTGTTAGTCTTTAAAAGTGCCACAAGACTCTTTTGTCTTTCTACAATAGACTAACACGGCTACCCCTTTGGAATAAAGAGCGGTAGTTATTAAGTCAACTTAAGGAAGCCCTTAAGTTGACTTAATGAAAGCCTGGTGTGGATGCAGCTTTGTTTAGGTTGACTTAAGCATCCTTAAGTCGACCTAACTTGCAAGTGTAGACATACCCAAAGTGCTTTTTCATGTATATGTGCTGTGTGAGATTGCATTTGAAACAGGCCACGTAGCAAAGAATATGAAAGGCTGCTTTGCCATCTCCATTTTGTCTTCATTCCTGCTTCTTGTCCCTGAATCAAGCCTGCAAACTCCACAATACTGCTACGAATCTGATGGATATGGACTTTGAAGTCATTTGTAAGTTTCTGAATACTTTGATCACTTCATATCTTTCATTTTGTTTGTTTCTTTTATAATAAACCCTCAGTTTTAGTTACTAAAGGATCGGTTGGCAATATGGTATTTTGGGAAGAACCAAACCTATATTGATCTTTTGGGGATCAGGAGAACATTTTATAGAGTAAGCAGAGTTTTAAATAACTTCTCCCTTTACTGAACCAAGTTGCTAAATGGAAACCAGAGATGAAATGCAGTAAAGGAGGCTGTGAATTTCTATTTAGGGGGCTTCTTGATAATCAATGTGGGGAATCAGGACCACTGTTTTTGACTTGTTGGGGAATCTAACTTCAGTGTTATTCACAGTTGTGGGCAAATTTACTCTCCTTTTTGCAGCTGGCCCTGACCTTGTCATTTTCAGGTGTGCTACCCTAGGCATGTATGGGTCATATTGTCAACAGACTGAGGCAGCAGTCATTCTCTGGGAAGAGGGAGAAGGGTTTAGAGCTGGCAGTCCCAGAGAAAGTGAGGGAAGCCAGGAGGCTTAGGAGGCAGTCCAGGGAAGGAGCAGTGAGAGCTGGAGAGGAATAGGGTTGTTGTGGTCAGTAATGCAGATTGGGTACCAAAAGTCTTGTTACTGCAGTAACCACAATTGACCTCCATCACCAGGAGGGTAGAAGGAGCAGCTGCTGCTGGAAGGGCTCACCTGCGGGATAAAAGCTTAGTCTGAGGAACTGGCTCCTAGCTCCAGCAAAGAGATAGGTACCGGCGTCACCCAGGGGAGAGATCCTGGCAGCATGTGGCATTTGAGGAAGGGCAGGGGTTGTCTTAGTGTTTTGGGGGCCACCATGTGGGGGGCCCTATCCTTTACTTTTGCCCCAGCCTTGATGCCCCCCATTGCTGCCTCCCCCAAGGTCCCACTATTCCCCCTCGGTCCTTGCCTCCACCCGCCCTCTTGCCACTGGCCCCTCTCACTGCCAGTCCCCGCTGCCTCTCCCCCTGCAGCCTCCCCATACCCCCCCAACTAAACCGCTGCCTCCCTGCCATCTCTCCCCTTCGTCCTTGCTGGGGACCGCCATCCTGTGTGCTTCCCCAACCCACTCCCTCCTTCCCACCCCAACCCCTCCCCACCAGCTCAGCTGGCTGGCTGGAGCGCTGCAGCCAGCCAGCTGCTGGAATCCACCATGCCCCGGCCCTGGTGTGGGGACCCTCCCCCAGCACGGATCTGGGGCTCTTGCCCACCTTGCCCCATAGCTAAGACCACCAAAGAGGAAGGGGACCAGCAGCCAGGCTTACCACCTGTCTTGCCTTCTCAGCCCCAGCTCTGCAAGTAGCATGTGAGTCCTGGGAAAGGTGGGCGAGCAACAGAGGACCCTTCAGTGTCCAGTTTTGGAAAGTTGGCAACCTGAGAGGAAATCCCAGAATTGGTGAGTGTAGCCAGGTCCCTGGATGGGAACTTAGAGTAGTGGGTGGGTCCAGATTCCCCTACCAACCAATGGAGTGGCACTTGAGGCAGTGAATGGGGAGACTAGCTAGGACTGCTGAAGGAAAGACTGATATACCCAGAAGGGAGGAATGGAAGGCCCAATCACAAAATGATGCTGTGGTTCCTGGAGTAAGAGAAGGGCTGCAGACCA
Organism: Pelusios castaneus; assembly: GCA_007922175.1. NCBI lineage: Eukaryota > Metazoa > Chordata > Testudines > Pelomedusidae > Pelusios > Pelusios castaneus. The sequence continues at coordinate 6,973,628 of ML685763.1, read as the reverse complement.
GAGAGAGAGACAGAGCGATGGTGTGTAACCAAAGGAAGGGGTGTTGACATCCGTAGAGCAGCCAGGAGGAGGCACCAGACTATTGGTGAGTGTATCCCATCACAGAATCTCATTTCCAATATGCTTACTCTGTGCAGACAAGAGCATTCTCCTCTCTGTTTGAATCACTCAGATCCCCAAAGTTAATGAGCTCTTTCCAGATCTAGTTTCTCCATTCTTAGGTTTCTGTTTTCAGCATGAAAAATTTATTACCAATGCCCCAAGGCAACACAGGGTGGACTGCTGTACCGATGTCAATCAAAATGCTGAATCAGCACCTTAGAATAACCTCTCTTTGAAAATGTTCTCTCTCCTTTATAGGAATACATTAGAAAATGTTTTGCTGAAGTGTTTGGGATGAGTTTACTAAGTCATCATAACCCGTGTGTATAATTAATAATGACTCATTTAATTAAAGAGACAATGAGGTAATATCTTTTATTGGACCAGCTGGGACAATTAATATCCTGGGACTGATACAGCTACAACTACACCTCATTTTATTAAAACACTTGAAAGAAAAATTAATTCAACAGATGCTTTGTTTGGTAGTTTAACAGTTATGTTCAGGAAATGACTCACAAGCAGCTATTACTGGTTGGCTGCCGGTAAGTATAGGGAAAAGTTAACAATACATATTTTTCTCTCCTTTTGTGTAATGTACATGTAAATAAGCTATACAGAACAATTCAAACACCAGTGTTTACAGGAAACATTCTCACTGAACATGTTGTGGACTATTTGCTAATGCTCAGAGGGAGAGAGAGAAGATGAGAAGAACTCAGTTCATTAAGCAAAATAGTTTCAGTTTGCACCAGTGGGAAATCCAGTTGAAAAATATCTGAGAATATGTCCCACAACCAGTGTTTTAAAGGTTTCAGGTTATAAAATAGATTTTCCATATTCTTTGTCTTGCTCATCCTTTCAGAACACAGATAGAAAAGAAAAGGGTTGACAAATAAAAATAAATAAATAAAGGTACAGTCACCTAATCCAAAGTACACTGAAGTCATTAGAAAGATCCCATTGATTTTACTGGGGTTTGGATGAGGCGCCAGGGTCCTGATATCTGCTTTTCTAGTTCTGCACTGTGTAAGTGAGATGAAAATTTGTCCCAAATTTTTAGGGAACATCACTGACTCCAAATCTGTTCTCACATGAGTAGAAATCCAGGGTAATTCAATTGATATAATGGGTTTATATCTTGCAACTTTTTGAGAGCAGAGTTTGGCTCATGGTTTTCAGGGCTTATTTACTAATAAGGAAGATGTCTGTTTGGTTTTTTAAACTTTATTAAAATATAATCAGTGATGTCCTTATTGTAATGTAATATATTTAATTAAATGAGTAAACAAATAAACTTAAATCAATTTATGAATTCCTTGGACCTGATTCTCGTGCTGGGAGTGGTATATACACTGGATGATTGACCCAAAAGAAATCTGCTGAGATTCAACAATGACAAGTGCAGAGTCCTGCACTTAGGACAAAAGAATCCCATGCACTGCTACAGGCTTGGGACCAACTGGCTAAGCAGCAGTTCTTTAGAAAAGGACCTGGGTTTACAGTGGACAAGAAGCTGAATATGAGTCAACGGTGTTGCCAAGAGAGTTAACGACATATTGGGCTGTCTTAATAGGAGCGTTGCAAGCAGATTGAGGGACATGATTATTCCCCTGTCTTCGGCACTAGTGAGACCACATCTGGATTACTGTGTCTATCTTTTGGCTCCCAACTACAAAAAGGATGTGCACAAATTGGAGAGAATCCAGCAGAGAGCAAGGAAAATGATTATGGGACTGGCACATGATTTATAAGAAAAGGCTAAGGGAACTGGGCTTGTTTCGTGTGCACAAGAGAAGAATAAGGGAGGATTTGATAGCAGCCTTCAAAGGGAGGTTCCAAAGAGGATGGAGGTAGGCTGTTCTCAGTTCTGGCAGATGACAGAGCAAGACGCAGTAATCTCAAGTTGCAGCGGGAGAGGTCTAGATTGGATATTAGGAAAGCCTTTTTCACTAAGGGGGTGGTGAAGTACTGGAACGAGTTAGGTGATGGAATCTCCTTCCTTTGATGTCTATAAGGCCTGGCTTGACAAAGCCTGGCAGAGATGATTTCCTTGGGGTTGTGCCTGCTTTGAGCAGGGAATTGGTCTAGATGACCGCCTGAGGTCCCTTCCAACCCAAATCTTCTATGATTCTTTGATGATTCCTCTCTCATCCAGTAGTATAAATCAGAAGTGTAGCAGTTCGCACGTGGCCCCACCCTTGCTGTTCAGGCCCTTGGCCCAGACAAACCACATCCAAACCACTCTTGTGTTTCACTGTTGGCTTAAGGAGGCTTAATTCGAACTAACTAAAGCCATAGCCAGACTAGGCTTTAGTTAGTTCAAATTAAGAGCTTCCCTAAGTCAAACTAAAAAGTTTGAATAGAGTATTCGAACTAAAGGATTAATTCGAACTAACTAGTTCGAATTAACCAATGTGGCCATGTTAATTCGAACTAATTTCTTAGTTCCAACTAACCGGCCATTGAAATGAATGGGGATCACTAATTTGAACTAAGCAAGTGTCATGAATGGCACTTGCTTAGTTTGAACTAAGTTTTCCTAGTTCGAATTAAGCTAATTCGAACTAACTAAAATTAGTTCAAATTAGTTAGTTCCAACTAACTAATTCGAACTAATTTTAGCAAGTGTAGACATAGCCCAGGGTCTTACAGATCTTGCCCAGAGGCAGCAGGGTGCTCAGCCTTCTCCTGCTGGACTTTCCCCTGATCTGGCTACTGGCCCCTGCTCCTTTTCCAGCTTCCTCTTCCTAGGAGCTTTTGTAAGCCTCCCAGTTTCCACACCTGTTCTTAGTTCCTAGCCTGGCTGGCTGCACCCTGCTACAAGAAGTAACTCCAAGCATTTCAGATATCAGAAACAGGCCCAACAGGCATTTGATAGTCAAGTTTTTAACCCAAATATAGAATAAACCATAATATTCCAACTAAATCAAGCAATGAAAATCAGCCATATCTATAGTGGATCTGGTTACTTGACGAAATGTAATGGACTGTATTTCCCCCCCTCCTATCCTTCCCTTGTTAATACATTTATAAGGGCTTGGGAGGGATGGTCTCATGCCCTGGGGTGAAATGTCTATTTGTAGAAGACAGCACCACAGGGCCTGCTCCTCCTCTTACATTGCTGTATATCAATAGTAACTCCACTGTTATTGGGCCCCAAGCTTTTTTGGCTTGTACGTTGTGAATCTTTTCTTGCTTTGTTATTGTAAGAAAGGAGCCAATTTGCTTTTATAATTTCATGTCAGTTTTTCCATGACTGATCACCCAGAACTTCAAAGTATCACATAGCATAGGCATCAGAAGTTGGGAAATCTACTCACTGCCTTTGAGTCTGTATATTCCCCCTTCCTCTGTATATACCAAATATGCATGAATTAACTCTGTCCCCACAGTTTCATCAGTATTTCTCTGTGCCTGCCCTATAAATCTTTCCACGTGTATAATAAGTCTAGTTCCACTGATAGAGGAATGATTATTCTGTATTTTGTACATATCAATAACATGGCTTCCTTTTACAAATTCATAGCTACTGATCAAGTGTTAATAGTGTGTCTAATTTTTTTGTCCTTGGCTAATGTATATTTTCCTGTGGTCTCACTCTGGTTTTCCATTCATCAGCCATTTTGTTTTAGTGGGTTTTTGCCTGTTTAAATAGATATGGTGTTAATATTTCCAAAACAGTTACATTTTTATTAATGTATTTCCCCTTTTATTAAGTAGCAGATGCAATAGGCTAGATTCTCCTGTGTGTTAAAATAGATTTGTGTCATGCCCACAACACAGAATTGCTGTGGAATCATTTAACTGGCCACAGCAGGATTCCCCTGACATAGGGAGATCCTCAGATGGCATAAAGCGACCATAATTGTCTCTACATCTTCCCCCTGCCCTGTGAATAGTGCAGGACTTATGGTGGGGAAAAGATAGTATGGTCAGATCATCCATACACCTTTGTGATTCCCAACTGATGTAATGGCTTCTTTAGGCCATTGGCAGCTGGTTCAAAATAAAGGAGATTGGCCCTGTATAGAGCAAGGGAATATAAGGATGAGTCAAAGCCACTTTGACAAATGTTGACACACACCCTCCTGACTTGTGCTCTCAGAATTTACTACATTTATTCTGTGGTATTTTATCTACTTAAAGATTGTACAGTAAATGTAATTCCAAGACAGAAAAACATCATTAAAATGGAGGTAACGGTGCTTTTTACATCTAGTATTCTATTCATGTAGCTTCAAGTATCTGAAAAGCAGGAAATTCAGGACACAGGCCTCAGCTGAGATCAATTGGTAGCTCCATTTAGATTAATAGAACTATACCTTTTTACACTGGGTGAGAAACTGGCTCATGAAGTTAAACCTGGGGTGGAAATAGATATAGGAACTGAGAAATGGAGAGGTGAAGTCACTTGTAGATCAGAGAGAAAATCTGTGGTAATAGAAATCAGATCCCTTGACTCTCCATCCTGTGCTTCAAACCCTGGATGCTCCTTCCCCAGCACTTTAATCTCTTAAAACAGAGGTTCTCAACCTTTTTCTTTCCAAGGCTCACCCAACATGCTATAAAACCTCCACAGACCACCTGTCACAAAAGGACTGCTTTTCTGCATATAAATTCCTGTGTTCATAAGTAGCCAGTAGGGCTGGGTCCCAAACCACAGCAGGCCCCACAAAGTTCAGTTGCTCAGAGGCAGGGCTTGGAACTTCAGCCCCAGACAGTGGGTAGGCAGGGCTCCAGGGCTTCAACCCTGGGTTCCAGGAAGTCCAACACTGGCTCTGCTTTCCGGACCCCGTTAAACCTGTTCATAACCCTCCTAGGGGACTGTGGAACCTCAGTTACCAACTTCTGTCTTAACGTATACATACATAAGTATGTGGGGCATACACAAAATGTGAAACACCTTTCGTTATACATAGGAAACATGCAGTTTAGTCAATCAACCACTGCAGGTCTCTGTTGCTTCACAAATGCAAAATTAAAATCTTGTCTTTCAGCACGAAGAAGTGAATCTTAGAAAGATAAATGGGCCACTGTGAAAAGACCAGCTGTCAGGCCACTGACCTGCTGTGATGCAATTTCTGGAACTCCCAACTCCCAAAGGGACCCACAGTGATGGACCTACAGTGTAAATACAAGCTATAAGTGAGGACCGCAGCTGACAAATGTATTTCTCTTATGACAACAGAGTCCTGTGGCACTTTTAAAGACTAACAGATTTATTTATCGCATGAGCTTTCGTGAATACAGCCGTTTGAAGTGGAAATCCATCAACTTCATGAAACAACTTGCACAGATCCAGACATGACGAAGCGGGATCTTCTCCCACGAAAGCTCATGCGATAAATAAATCTGTTAGTCTTTAAAAGTGCCACAGGACTCTGTTGTCTTTCTACAATAGACTAACACGGCTACCCCTTTGGTATTTATCTTATGTTTCAGCTCACCAGATCACACCGCCTATCAGCCCCATTCTCCTCTAGATTTCCAGCAGTCAGCAAAACTGAAAGCTGGAGATGTTGAATAAATTGCTGCCAGCAACTGAATATAATTTAGGAACTTAAAATAAAATCACTAGTGCCCATCTCCACAAATGCCAGCTTTAAACAAATGTTCACTGTCAAGCTGGCCATGCATGGTAACTGATGGTAATGTATCAGCTACATTTATGCTTTTAAAAGGCAACCATTAAAGTCAGGCCCTGTTTGGTAACTGGATAAACAGCCTTCTACCTTGAGCTTGCTGGTTCACATCAGCTCAAGTTGGAAGTGACTTGTTGCTGTAGCCAGAGATTCTTTTTCTTTATTGTTAGAGGCTCTGCTAGGGAAAAATGATCAAGTAAAATCAATGCAGAAAAACCTAAAGGGGATTGAAAATTAAACAATAGGAAAATTGAGTGGTTAGAGTAAAATAAAGAGTGGAACTTTTTATAATGTTATAAGGAATTTTCAAGCTAAAGGTTAAAACAATTCTCACAGTGGCTGTGGCAGACTTTCTCTTGTTTTCTTTCTGCCCTCCTCAGAATTACCCCTCCCCATCCACTTTCACATGCTGTTTCCCTCTCAACATTACCCCTCCCCTCCTTAAAACTGCCACTATATATAGTCAACTGTGACAGGACAGAAACTTGTAGAGGAGCTGACAGAGAAGCTGATAGAGAAGTAGAGACCTTGTGCATAACAGATCAAGAACGGAACTTCGTAAAGCTGCTTAGCAAAGAAGACCACAAGGAAGATGGAAGAGAACTGATCCTAAGAAGAAGCAGAGATGGAGAGAATGGACAAAGGAGAGAAGCTGAAAGAAAAGAACACCTCACCTGCAGTAAGCAACAGGTACACCTCTGATCATAGACAAATTGGCTAACTTAGTCTCCACTCTGTGTCTGGGTCTATGGCAATCCTTTTGCTGTGACAGAACAGAAGGAGCTTCCCTGATGAAGAGAGGGATTTAGAAAACATTATGTGAGTTTGACATTCAGTGTCCATGGTTAAAGAATATATAGGTCTGCATGTCAATAAAACTGATTGATTGTGTTTTTAATGCAGTTCTCTCCTCTACTCGTTCAGCAGTTGTCAATCAAAAAATAAGCTATGCAAAGGAAAGTCATAGCTATAAAATTTAAGGGTATTATTGTATAGATAAATAATTTAGGATTAGAAGTAGTAGTTAGAGTGATTATTAATAAATAGTTTAATTGGATGATTAGTGTAATATAGTAAATGATCCTATCATCATAGTAACCATTGCTGATTTAGGAGGTAGGACTCATAAAAGGGTCAGATGGTAGTTAGAATAATCCAGTAATGCAGTGCTGTGATCCTAGAGGTTTGAAGTGCCAGGGGTAGGAAAAAGTATTGGCAGTCAAACTCTAGTTTAAATATTGTAAACATTTATGGGGACATAACTACACTTCGTATTTATAATCAAAGATTATACTATAAAGCAGTGGGAACAATGCATCCAAATAGGAAAAAAAAAATTTTTTTCAGGAGAACCCACTAAATAGAAGAAAAAACAAGCTGCTTTGCCAGAGTTATATATAGCAACAACACTCCTGGATAAAGAAGTAAATAAATTAATAATAGAAGTACAGAGACTAAGAGGAGAAAAAGATAAAATTAATATGGAATTGAATAACATAAAGGCTGAAGCAAAAACAGTAAGAATGACAGTGTTAGCCCAAACTGCTCAGTTAGTTGCATTATGAAAGGAGTTAGATGCAAAAAGAAGTTAAGAGAGATCGGTTCAGGAAACTGAGGATTGGAAGCAGAAAACAATGGACAATGAAGTTGCAGTGAGAGTAATACTCTTGGATGCAAAGGGAAAAGGGGAAGTAAACCAGGCAACATGTAAAAAGCAGATATGTGCTTTAAAAGACATATTGGGTATGTCTATACTGGAGCCTTAGGTCGACTTAAGGAAGGTTAAGTCGATCTACAGACTGCTGCATCCACACTGGGCTTTTATTAAGTTGACTTAAGTGCTTCCTTAAGTCGACGTAATAACACCACCTCTTACGGTCGACTGAATGCTTAAATCGACCTTATTAAATCAACTTAATCCAGTCTAGAGGGGGAAAGCCCTTAATTCGACGCAATTGGCCTCCAAACCCCCTCCAGGGATACCCCCAATGCACCACTCCTCCGTTGACCTGGCACCTGCCAGTGTGGATGCAGGCAGTCGACAGGAGTGTTCAATGTGGACTCTCTAAGTTGACTTAACAATGTCACCTTTAAGTCAAAAGTCAACCTCATTAAGACGACTTAACAGAGCCTCCAGTGTGGACATACCCATTGAGAGTTAGTAAGGGAATTGTAAGGGACCAAATGGATATAATACTTTAGGAATTGACTTTATGAGAAATTTGAGGTGTATAATCAATATAAATAGCAAAATGTTGTTAGAAGATTATGATAATTAAAATAAAATGAATACTATGTAGATATAATAAGTTATAATAGGTTAGATTAATGATATATTTTTGTGTGAATAAAATAGAAAGAAATATTGAGTGAGGAGAAAGATTATATTAAGGAAGTGAAAACATAAAGACTGAAAGAGATTCCACTAGAAAGATAAACATAGTAGACCATTGACAGAATTAAAAGTTTATGCAATAGCAAAGAAAGGATTCAGTCAGGATGCTATTTTGATACCGGAGCAGCACAATCCATTCTGAACATTTAAAATAATGCTGATAATATTTACTCAATCATGTCAACAAGAAAGACTGGTGTGACTGGAGTTAAAAACACAGTTAATATGCATAACAATGCCAGTAATAGTACCAATTGGAAGGAAAAGTGTTGTTGTCATAGAACTCAAAATAGCTAACTTAGGGGACAATGGATATGGTATGGATGTTATAAATGGTTTAAATTACACCTTAGATTTTAGTAAGAATATTTTAAGGTTTAATTGAAAATTGATAAAACAAAAATTTGTTAGGATTGGTTTGATTAAAATAGAAGGAAAAAAAGGGCATCCCTAATGTATGTGGTTTTGTTATTATAAGACGGATAGGTAGATAATTTTTTGTAGGTAGTAAATAAGATTATAGTTAAAAAGATAGATTGTAACTAGAATAGGAATAGGAATTAGATTAAGAATTAGTATATATTTAAAGTGTAATTTTAAGTAATAAAAAAGGAAAAGAGATGTGTTCATTGTAATAAAATAATTCTTTTGAAAAAGGAACAGTATCTTTGTGTTTATTGCATTTCAGAACCAGCTGATGGAAGATGCAATTATATTCATGTTGGCTTTTTTGGGCCTTACTATATATGGCTATGGCTACACTTGGCCAAATAAGTCGACTTAGCATGTCCACACTCAAAAATTAAGTCAACTTAAAGGGGACCTTGCCAAATCGACTTAGAGTGTCCACACTGGATGCCTAAGTCGACTTCTAGGGGCTAGGTGGACCTGGGACTGGTCCATGGGGGCGGGGGGGCACCCCTTGCCAAGTGCCAGGAGGCTCAGCATTTGCCCCATTGTACCTGGATACAATTGGGGCTCAGCAGGACAGGGACACTGGCAGGGCATAGGAGTGGGGTGGGCAGGACCGTGTCCTGCCTTGTGGTGGGGGGGGGGTATGCCAGGCTCTGGCTATGCCAGCCACCCTGGCAGGAAGGGCAGTGGGGGAGCCTTGGAGCCCTTTAAGTCGATTTAGAGCTAATCTGCATCTACACTGGCTAAGTTGACTTTATAAAGTTGACTTAGCCAGTAAAGTCGACTTTAAGCAAGGTTTTATAAAGTCGATTTTAAATTTCCTTAAGTCACCTTAAGCAGCAGCTTCAGTCAATTTAAGGAAATTGTAGTGTAGACACAGATTAAATTAAGTCGATTTAAGCAAATTTAAATCAACTTAATTTGTAAGTGTAGACGCACCCTATGGAATTATTTTCTGGAGGTGCAAGTTCAGACAAGGTAGCTCCGACACCAATGATCCAGTGAGCTAGATCCTACCCCAATAACAATGTTCCATCTGGTGGTATTGAAGAATGTTTTTCAATACCCAAACTGAAGAGTACATTAGTTAAAGTCGTTATGGGACCTGTTAGAATTATAGAGTTTATGCCCCAAAATTATGCAGGCAGAACACTTACTACCAATAATGCCCACAAATATAATATCTTATTTGATAATCAAGGTACAGGAGTATTAATGTGGCAGAGATCTGATGAGAAAATACTATAACCCTCAAATTATAGGGGGAAACCTGAGAGAGATGCAGGAACAATACTGTGGAAATTAGTTAGAACAGGGCATTGGCAGTGTTCATTATTGGAAGTGTTCAAAATAATTGCACGCTCATCCACTAAAATAGTTAGTGGGGAACCTGTAGCAGAGACAATTCCTAAGTCAGTTCAAAAGCAAAATATAAAAACATTAATATATTGGATTCAACCTAGTATACCAACCATAAATAATAGTATTCAAGGATGTGATTTTACAATTCCAAATAATATTAGAGATAGAAATGCAACAGTTACGATTGGAACCTTAAAAGCTATAGAACAAAGAGACAGTAGAAGACATTTTATCTTGCTCATACATTCTCCATTGTTTATGGCTCACAAGGATGATATTTAGTGACTCATCCTCAGTACCATCTTGCACCAAAACCCTCAACATGTAATTGGGATGTCACAGGGCATAAAGGGAAAATAAGTGGTAAAATTATATCAGCAGGAGAATGGCAATGTTCACTTATAGAAGGACCCAATATAATAGCAGGATGCCAAAAAAACAGCTGGTGATAAAATGTTGACATTCTATTAAGAGACTTATGGAAAGGAAAATAGGCTGAAAGTCTGTTCCATAGAAATACATTTTATTTAATGTGAGAGTGATTTAATATAATTGATTTTGTTTATTAGATTGTGGACTCAGTACTTGTGTGTAGGTAAGATTTTTTTTTAAAACCCTTCTGTGAAATTGACAATTCTCACCAATATTCATACAATTCTATATGATACCATAACCACAGTATATATATTCACTCTGTCGATAGAGGAAAATCAGTAAAATAAAAAATTCAACACTCTAGCAGTTTGCTCTAAAAATATTACCTTTTAGTTAAACAAAATAAGAAAACTGATTTTCCTATTAGGAATATAGATATTATCATACCTGATTAGACCAGAGGGCTATCTAGTCCAGTATCATGTTTCTGATAGTGGCCACTACTAGCTGCTTCAGAGATAGATTTTAATTGTAAGATAATCAGTTGATAAACAAAGATCTGTCCTAACCTCTCTCTGGGTGTGTCTACATTGGGAGCTTAGGTTGACTTAAGGACACTTAAGTCGACCTAAACTACTCCGCATCCACACTGGGCTTTCATTAAGTCGATTTAAGGGCTTCCTTAAATCAACTTAATAAAGCTTAAATCGACTTAATAACACCTCATTTTAGGTCGACTTAAGTCTTAAGTTGACTTCTTAAATCAACTTAAGCTAGTGTGGACGCCCTAAGTTGACTTATTTCATAAGTCGACTTAGGGTGGTGGGGGGACACGGGAGCCCTGCACGGCTCCCTGGCAGAAGGGATCTACGCGCGGCTTCCCGGCAGAAGGGAGCTGCATGTGGCTCCCTTCTGCCAGGGAGCCATGCACGGGTCCCTTGTCCCTGGGGGGAGCCCCTTGTCCCTGGCTACTGGGAAGAAGGGAGATGCATGAGGCTCCCTGGCCCCGGCTTCGGTGGTGAGGGGAAACCCCCGCCACCCCAGCTAGGGCTCCAGAGATGAGGGATGGCTGCAGCCCTGGTTGGGACAGCAGGGGAATCCCTCACTGCTGGGGAATCCCCTGCTGCTGCAGCCCGGGCCAGGGTGGCGGGGTAATCCCTTGCCACTGGAACCGCAGCCGTGGTGGTGGGGGTTTCCCTGGCTGCTGGAGCTGCAACCAGGTAGCCCAACGGGGCTCCTTTCTCCCCGGGAACTGCAGCTCCCCTAACCTGGAAAGCTGCGGCTCCCTTTAGAGCCACGGCTCTCCATCAACCTTGCCAGTTGATTTAAGAGTCTAGCGGAGACTCTCTAAGTCGACTTCATAAAGTCAACTTTAAATCGACTTAACAAAGTCGACTTAAAAAAATCAACTTAACTTTTATAGTGTAGACATAGCCTCAGTTAGTGATTGTTAAACCTTTATCCTTCAAGGTACATATGAGCCTGATCCAAAGTCCACTGGAGTCAGTGGAAAGATTCCCATTGTCTCTAGTGGGCTTGGATATTCTTTTTACGTTTGTATTTCATCTTATGTAATTGTGGATATTTTTGTTATCCATATAAATATCTAATCCCTTTTAGAATGCTAAATTCCTAGACTCACTGATATATTGCGGCAGTGAGTTCTGTGTAACATGTAGAAAAATGTCAACTCTCCCTTTAAATAAAATCATAGGTTTAAACTAGAGAATGAAAGGTTTATAAACTTGAACTAGGCTTTAGTAACCAAACTAGCTTGAGAAGTTCCCCACACCTCAAGCGCCCTGTAGTTCACCCCTTCCTCACTCCGCAATAAATAAAATTTAGTAAAACTTGACAGTTGCTTAGTAGTTTTGTATTCACTGTATTCAGCATGAATGAACCTACAATATGAAGTGAAACTTCAGACTGTGGGAAGCCACACAAACCAAAACCATTAAAAGATTTTCAAAAGCGTGTGAGTTGTGACCAGCCAGGGACTTAATCCCGTAATCCCATTACTCTCATAAGTAAGGAACATTCCTGTGGGCAAAGGGATGCAGGACCTGACCGCATTTCTGCCCAGTTGTACTGCTGAAGCAGTGAGTATCCTCCTAGGCCCAGATTTTCAAGAAACTTTTTATATTATTTTTGGGTAACAAGATGTGAAAACTGCTGAATTCAGGAAAACACCAAAATTTCAAAATAAGAAAATGTTTAAAGGGACCCTTTAAGGTTAAAAAGCCAGGGTCAAGTTCTCATCTCCTTTATCTGTCTATGGCCCCCATTACTGTAGTTTCTGAGCACTTCACAATATATAACATACTTATCCTCTCCATACCCAGTAAAGTAGGAAGTTACTATTTTCCCCATTTTACAAATTAGGAACAGAGCGACTAAGGTCTAATCTACACCTAAAATTTAGTGCAACCTAACTAATGTTGCATCCTATGCTACACGGTTAGGTCAACCTAATTCCCACTGTAAATGCAGCTAGGCTGATGGAAAAGCCCTTCCACTGATCTAGCTACCACCTCTCAGAGAGGTAGGTTATCTACATTGACAGAAACACCTCTTCCATCAATGTAGTATCTACACTACACCAGCACCGTAACTGTACCAATGTAGCTGCTGGGTAATACCCTTACTGACTTACCATGTGAAGTCTGTAGTTGGGCAATGGATTCAACCTAGCTGTCCCAGGCTAGCACCCTACCATGAGATCCTGTTTCCTTTCTTCAGCCCCCCCCACACACTACCTTTAACAGGAGTGACATCTGTGTATAGCAAGAGAATTTGGCCTTTCATATTAAATATGGTTTTAAAATTCTTAATTGTGCTAAAAATAACAACTTAGATTATAAATCTGGTAGGATATTAGAAATGTAATGTCTTATTTACAATTTATCTTGTTTGTTTACTTCCTGCAGTTCTCTCAATTTGAACAATGAAAACACATTAGGTTAGCCAATATTCAAGGTCTTGTGGGTTGTTTCCAATAGGAGAAACTGCTGATGAAGTCAAGTACTTCTTTGATGTGACCCTGTTTATTTACAAAGCATGTACACAATATACTGATCCCCTTACACAGTAAGAATCAAACAGGAGACAGTTTTCTTGCTCAATATTCAAAGCCTCTTTTTCCAGCCAGAAGCATACCCGAAATGCTCTCTCTCGGGGTCATGCTACAAGTGTTTCTCTGGCTCTCCTTCGCTCTCTGCTCCATCTCTCGCTGTTTCTGTCTGTATCTGCTCACTCTCATGTACACAAAGAGCACTCCATCAAAACAATACTCAGATCTATGTATTTGCATTCATCCCTCAGTGAAATCTCTGTGCTGGCACAGTGCAGCTGCTGAACAGCCTTGCCTGTGGTCTGTGTTTTCAGCAGGAGTGTCTGTTTCTGTGATCTCACCCCAAAAGGAGCCTAACTGTGTCTCTTACATTTAACTTCAATGAAGGGCGAAGAGACTTGCAGCCAGAGATTTTTGCTTTAATTGTCTAAAATGGCCAAATAGAATGTTGGGATAAAATCTTGCAGAAAAACCTCGGAAAGGGTTTTAAAAGTTCTAAAGTTGATAGATTGGATATTTGGGTTCTATGAGTTTCTAGAAACTTTGTGATGTTTAAAATGGTGATTGGTTTTAGAATAAGGGCATTTAGATCGGAATTAGTGATAAGAAAAATCCAGCAAGTGACAGTTGAAGGTGACAGTTGGAAGGGAATTCCCTTCTCCCCCCCCTTATGTAACCCCTCCCTTTTTTTCTCCTTGTGTAACCCCATCCTTTCTGATGACTTTTAAGATGATTCATTAAAAATTATATCTAATTAGCATGAGGCATAGTTATTTAGCATGAAAAGTGTGACTAATTAACATAGGCTAATTAGCATAAGGTAACTGATTGGTTTAGTTCCGTGTTAATCTAGTTCAGCAAAACAAACAAGGAGCCCTGTGGTAAAATGTATTAGTCTTAAAAGTACCATAGGACTTCTTGTTTGATTAGTTTAGGGTGATCTAATTAACATAGGAGGCATGATCTAATTAGCATGAAAGATACAGCTTAATTAGCATATTGAGTGGGGTACCTAACAGGGCCATGTGTTACTTCCTCCATCTCCCTTTTTTCTCCTTACATCGCTCCTCCCTTCTGAATGACCTTTAGGCTGATTGGCTGACCTTGGGTGACCAAACCGTATATAAGGCCAGCAGCTAGCAGGCTAAACTTTGTAGAGAGCTGACCCAAGAACATCAGAGCAGACAACAGTAGAGAGTCAACATCAGAAGAGAATTGGAGAGAAAGAGTTTCAGCCATCTAACATCTGTAGATAACTGATATAAGAAGACAAGCAGGGAGAACAGAAAACATCAAGCAAGAGAGAGAGATTGTTGTAGAAGAAGCCAACTTAAGAAAACAGTAAGCTGTGCTAAATAAAGATGAACCTTGACTATAAACATCAGGCTACCTTAGACCCTACGCATTTGACTAAACCTGAGGTAGTTCTTTTCTATAACAGCTGACAGAGCAGAAGGACAAACAGAGGGATTTGAAGGAAGTCTTGTAAGTCCCCACAAACAGGAGGCGCTAGGCAGTTGCTGGATGGGTAGAGAGGGAGACTCTAACTCCAACCACAGGAATTCAACTTTATTGACAGGCATACCCATATACTCTGTGGATATATATACACTGGAGGCTCTGATAAGTCAACCTAACAAGGTTGACTGTAAGTCGACTTAAAGTCGACCTTGTTAAGTTGACTTAGAGAGTCCATACTGAAAACTTTTGTCGATTGCCTGCATCCCACTGGCAGGTGCTAGGTCGACGGAGGAGTGGTGCATTGTGGGTAGCTGGGAGGGGGCCTGGAGGCCAATTAGGTAGACTTAAGGGCTTTCCCCATCTACACTGGATTAAGTCAATTTAATAAGGTCAATTTAAGCATTAAGTTGACCGTAAGAGGTGGTGTTATTAAGTCGACTTAAGGAAGCACTTAAGTTGACTTAATAAAAGCCCAATGTGGACACAGCAGTCTGTAGGTCAACTTAACCTTCCTTAAGTTGACCTAAGGCTCCAGTGTAGAGGTACCCTTAGTGACTAAGGTCTTGTCTTCTCCCTCCATCCACCCATGAAGAGGTTATTGCAGAAGCACTTGTCCCATCAGCTTAGACTCTAGGTCAGAAGAGCATAACCTGCGGCCACCGGGCTGCATGCAGCCTGCGAGCATGTTCTGTGTGGCCCTCTGGGAGTGGAGTGAGCGGGGGGATCACGTAACAAGACCCTCCTCCCCCCGCATGTTGTAGTTGTGGCCCTCAAGTGGCCTTAGAAAATGTAATTTGGCTCTTGGCCAAAAAAGGTTGTGCACCCCTGCTTTAGGTTGTCGGGGGAGGGGGGTCATCGGGACGGGGGGTAAAAAAATCCTAATTCCTTCTGGTTAGAGATTTTTATAGTCTTTGGGCTCAGGGGCTATGTCTACACTAGACAAATTAAGTCAACTTTGTTAAGTCGACTAAATAAGGTCAACTTTAAGTCGACTTAAAGTCGACCTTATTAAGTCAAATTAACAAAGTCGACTGAACTTTTCTAGTGTAGACATAGCCCCTTGTCAACCTTATTAAGTCATCTTAATGCTTTAAATCAACTCAATAAGGTAGACTTAGGTGCTAATCCCCGTCCACACTGGCTTTAAGTCGACTTAAGGAGTCGAGTTAAGGCTTAAGTCGATCTAAAACAAGGTGTTATTATGTTGACTTAAGCTTTCCTTAAGTTGACCTAAGTTGCCAGTGTAGACACACCCTAAGAGACAGAGATTCCTGAACATAAGGAAGAGATCCCCAAGCTGGTAGGCTGGGGTTAGTACCAAAGGACATATAAGAGTGATTATTATTGAAACTTCCATTAGCTTTTGACCTTAAGATTGTATCTCATTTGTATGTATATATGTAACCTGTTTTAATCATGTAAATAACTCATTTCTTTTTCATAGTTAATAAACCTATAATTAGTTTGTTACAGTATTGGTTACACGCATTATCTTAGGTGTGAGATCTAAGGTGTAAAGTGATCTGGGATAAGTGACTGGTCTCTTGGGACTGGAAATAACCTGAATATTTTGTGAACTTTGTGGTAAAGTGACCATCTTTCCAAAGGACAAGGCTGGCTATTTGGCAAGATAGAGAAATGCCCAGTCTGTGGCTCCATGTTAAGGCTGCATAGTGCCTTGCACTTGTTATTTGGTTGGTGAAATCTAGATATAGGACTCAGTCAGTTTGGGTTTTGTGCCTTGTTTCTTAACAGGCTGCTGTGAGGTTGGTATTCTTACTCCTGAACCACTCCAGACAGCATGACATCCTTCTTGACCCCAAATATAGTGATCAGATAAACCCTGAGCATGTGAGCAAGCCCCACCAGCCAGACACCTGGGAAAGAATTCTCTGTAGAAACTGAGAGCCTTCACCACAAAGTGTTCCATCTCTGGTCATTGGAGATATTTGCTAATAGCAGATGCCGATAGGCCATTTGCCCGGGGTTCTCAACCCCTGGCCTGTGGGCCAAAAGTTAGGGGCCAGAGTAGGTGAAGGGGGATGAAGGTATCAGGACAGGATGGGAGGCGGGCAGGGGGCAGTGGGTGGCTGGAGGGCAGATGAGGCGATGCAGGGGAATCAGGGGACAAGGAATCAGGACAGAAAGGTTAAGGGCTGGGGGAAAAAGGCTGGATCAAAGGTGTATGTGAGTGGGGGGACATTGTGAGGGAAGGGGGGATGTGGGGATGGGAGACTGGACGGAAATGTGAGAGCAAGAGCCCCATTGCCCAAGCTGTCACAAGTCACAGCCAGCCAGCATATCCTCCAACTCTAACCTGAGCATAAGAAGGGACCCACGGAGCACCTGTCACAGCCGCCTCACCACCCCTACAGCAGATACATAGCGGGACATGGGCCCATAGGCTATGTCTACACTGGGAAATTGAAGTCGACTTTAACTAAGTCGACTTAACTAAGTCGACTTAAAGTCATCAGTTACGTCAACTTAGTGTGTCCCCACTTAAAAATAAAGTCGACTTAAAGGGGAACTTAAAAAGTCGATCTAGAGCGTCCACACTGGATGCTCTAGGTCGACTTTGTGGGGCTAGGGGGACCTAGGGCAGGTCCATGGGGACTGTGGGGGCACCCCTTGCCCAATGCCAGGGGGCTCAGCCTTTGCTCCATTGTACCTAGGTACAATGGGGCAAAGGGTGTCAGGGACCCTGGCAGGGCATAGGGGAAAGGTGGGCAGGGCTCTGCCCTGCCAGGTGGGAGGGCATGCCAGGCTACCCCTGTGCCCCCCCCCCGCCAGGGAGGGTTTTGGTGTAGCCTGGGGGTCCCCCTAAGTCAACTTTGGGCTACCCCACGGCTACACTGGCTTAAGTCGACTCTAGGGAGTCGACTTAAGCCTTAGGTCTACTCAAAAGCGGGTTTTATAAAGTTGACTTAATTTTAATTAAGTTGACTTTATTTTCCTTAAGTCGACTTAAGCAAGCTGCTTAAGTCGACTTAAGGAAACTGTAGTGTAGACGCAGGGTAAATTAAGTCGACTTAAACAAGCTTAAGTCGACTTAATTTACCAGTGTAGACGCAGCCATAGACTCTCCCCGACCCCACAGAGTGCTGCTGCTGCTGCTGATGTGGAGAAGGGGAGAGTGGGACATAGGCCCACAGATCCCTCCCACAGGGTGCTGCTGATGATGAGGGGGGCATCAATATAAGTATGGCCTCCCCGGTGCTAGAGACCCCACTCTGCTGCCCCCAGGCTGGCTGGTGGCTGGCTAGGGGCCCCACAAAATCTTATAGCCCTGGGCCCACAAGAGTATTAATCTGGCTCTGGTTCCGAATACTGAGGTTTAATTTTATTTTATCATAAGGGAACATCTTTATGGCTCAAGAACTGTGAAGAGAGGTCGGTCTGTGATCTAGCTCATTATGCATATAGTAAGGGAGATCTTCTTTTGGGGGTTAATCCACAGGATGTGGGATTGATGTCAGTTCTAGCATGTCAATTCCTGCGCTTCTATGAGTAAACCTGCTGTGCAAAATATTATGATGGCCTATGGATGGGACTATAGATCAGATTCCGAAATAGTCAAAATCAGTGGAGTTCCATGGAAGCACTGTTGCTATGTTGATTTACACAAGTTGAGGATCTGGCCCCATGACTTTAGCTTGGACAAGAGCAGATGACCTTTTAAAATAAACCTCAAAAGTTTTCATGCATTTGTCTTAATGGTAAAGAATGAAGGAATGTTTGGCTGTATTATGATGGTATATATGATGGAAAAAGCAAAACTTATTTTTCATATTGCTATTCTGCTTTTTTTTTAAAATGCCCTGTGCTTCATAAGCACCTTAAATGTCATTTTCTATGGTTGTTGCTGTCATGCTAAGCCTGAAAAGGCCAAGCCATCTTGTAAGATACATAACCCAAATCTAACCTTCAAAAGTATATTGTAGTGTTACAGGTAGGCTAGGGCTTTGATATGCATGTGTGTTTTAGTAGTTACTTGATGATGCTTGCATCTGAATTGTTAGAGGCTAGCAAGGTAAATGAACTACTTCCCTATCTGTTACTATTGTTCTATTAGAAGAGGTCAAAAGGGAACATTAACCTCTAGATGGAGCTTTGATGTGTGCGTATTCAGGTGGTTATCCCAAGAGGCCTGGGTTACAGTTGCTAAGGGAACAGTTTAATATTTTTGTGACTACCAAAGTTAATAGGCTCATAAAATCAACTGAAATTGCCCGTAGGTGATTAACTGCTCTAGTATTGAAATAATGTGAAAGCTGAACTCTCTGAGTTTCAAACTTTGACTTAAATTTCCTGTGGGACTCCCTTAAGGAATATGTATTGTACTGCCCCTTTCCTACTCCATTCAGTACTTTTGAATTGATTATGTGTAATAGCAGCACTTAAAGGAAGAGTACCAAAGTACCTGCAACTAAAAAGTGGGATGGCAAATTATTGGAAATACTGTAGTAAACAACTTGGGAGAAGTAACTCTGCCCACAAGGAAATAAGAACCAGCCAAGCAGGGACCTAATCGGGGTCTACAATCTAGTGGGGACTGATTTTTTCTGGACGAGGATAGGCAAACCCTCCCTGACTATGGTGGTCTGGGAAATGTGACTGTCCGAGACATGCTAAAACCTGGTAGTAACAGTTGTGTTTAAACATGGTTTTGACCCTAGAATGGAAAGAGACTAGATCAATTACTATGGCTCTTACTTGTTGTTCTTCACTGAAGGCATAAGAGGTTGGTGGAGTGGTTGACCAGGGGGGGAAAAACATCTAAACTCACCCTTACATTTTGCCAGATGGAACTTCAACATTGGGGGTGTGGGTGATGCAACATTGCAATAGTCTATGAAAACCCATGCTCTAAGAAACCAACGCAAGCAGGGACCACTAGATTTCCTAGAATGTGGATGGCAACTGTTCCTGTCTCTTGACTGGATTCCTCAGCTAGGCTTTTTAAATGTTCATTTCTGGACATTTTAAGTAATATTTAAATTGTGACCTCTCCTGATAAAAAGCCAGGAAAAAAGTCCACGCACACACAATGCATCAGTGTTGATGAAGGACAGAATGTATTCCTTAACTTCAAATATTCCCACAAATGCCACATTGGCTTATAGTCCTGATGACATACTCTTTGGGGGGGTTTAGTAGGGTTTTGAGGGGGGCAGAGAAGGTTAATTTTTCTATTTAAAATAATAAAATAAGTCTGAAAAACACCACATTGGTTGACCCTCAGGACCAACTGCAAAGACTCTTTTCCAGTGGGCATTTGGGGAGGATTGAATGCCTTTGGGTATAAGTTCCAAAGCAGTAGCCGTGTTAGTCTATTGCAGAAAAACAAACAGAGTCCTGTGGCACTTTTAAAAACTAACGGATTTATTTATCGCATGAGCTTTCGTGGGAGAAAATCCCACTTCTTCAGATGCTGGATTTTCTCCCACGAAAGCTCATGCAATAAATAAATCTGTTAGTCTTTAAAAGCACTACAGGACTCTATTTGTTTTTGGGTATAAGGCTTCCTGATCAGGACTGACAAGACAGGAGAAAAAGGAGGGACAGTACAAGGGACCCTGAATTTAGGGTCCCCCCCAAATATCTGTACCTGGGTTGAAATAGGAAGGCCTATGATCCCAGCAAACATGGTGTTCCAGCACCCCAAATTTTCCCCCACAGGCCTGGTATAGATACTTTGCATTGTTTTGCTGAAATGACTGTTTTGTGTGGATTAGTGGCCACTATTGTCTTGTTTCATGTAAAGGTGTGGTCACCCTGACATGTCCCTCTCTGGTCAAGCATGGTGTGGCTGGTGAACCCCTGCCCTACCTTCTCCTCACTCAAGGTATAAACAAAGCCAATCAGGCCTTTCCAGTACTAAAGAGCACCCTCTTTAGAACATCTATTTTATTTAACAGAACAAGATAACAAAATATAAACAAAAACTTTAGTCAACTATATCACCAGAAACTAAGCCCATTTTAATCAGTCTTGTATCTCACCCTTTTAGCCCTAGCACATTCATAGGCTGAATTCTCTGCCTAGAGCTAGGGTCTCCTCTGGGTGCTCAGCTACATATCAGTTTTTCCCCAACCAGTGCACTGCTCTTTGCCAAGCCGGTCTCAAGAGGCCCCATGCCTAGCTTGTTCTCCTGAGCAGCTCTAGCCCCTTGCCTACTATTATTTTTCCTCCAGGCCTGTTTCATGAACCTCCACTCCACATGAAAAAACTACCGAAAGTAACTTCACAACCAACTCTCTTGAGGAATCACTCTCCCCAAGAGCAACCTCCTTCTTAGACCTTCCTGTCTGAGCCCTCAAAGCCTTTAATAAGCTCGGGTGCTTATTTCCTAGTTGTGTCTGCCATCCAACTACTTAGGCACTTAATTAAGCCCAAAATGAAGAAGAGAAGGGATTGTGGGTGGGAGAGGGTTTGTATTCAGCTTCATAGCTATAGCACCCTAACCCTGCAGAAGACTAGCAGAACTGATTCTGCTGAACCAGGGCCTGGTAGCAGCAGACCTGGTGAAGAGAACTGCTAAACAGACTTTAAAGCAACTGATCAGGTAGATTGGATTTTGCTGAATCAAAACTGGCAGTAGAAGACCAGAGCAGGATCTGGTGATACTGACTTCAGTGGATGGAAGCAATCTTGGGAGATTATGCCTATCTCACCAGCACCCACCTGATTACCATGGAGACTTAATTGGATGATCTGTGAGTGAATGGCAGGTGAGTATGGATTCTTCTGAGGCAGAATTTTCTCACCTCCACATCAGTCATGTAATAACAAGTAGGAGGGTGAGGACTGTTATACCTCTTGCACTCGTTCTGAGTATGGTGGTCAGATAACTCTTTATCTTGTTTCCTCAATAAGAGGTGTTTGTGTTTCATATTCTAAATGGCTCCAAAGTGTTTAGCCAGGGGGAAGAAATACTCATTCAAGTGCTTAGATTATTCATTTTTAGAGCCTGGGATTGGATGAGGGTTTGGTAGAGATTTCAGTCAAATATTTTATTTTACAGGGACCCCTGGATACCTTGTTGAACCTAGCCCTTGTCACTGCTAATGACCCCTAGCAGAAGTATTACCCAAGTAAACTGCATACTGACTCAGAATGAGAGGGGAATGTTTTAAGGCAATAGTTCAGAAGGGCTAGAGAGTTCTTAATCCCCTCAGATGCCATTTTCTCTTCAAATCCCATCCTAATGTGTAATATTTACAGCAAGCAATAATAAAGAGCTTACTTTTTCTCCTTCTGCCAACAAGGAGTCAGCATTTTAATGCTCTTTTCCTCCTTCTAAATGAAGTTAAACAAAAACTCTTGTGAAGATTTAAAAAGGAAAATATGATGTGATTTAATTTTTTCCAGGCACTTGATCCAATACAAATTATGACTAAATCACTAGTATTTATTTATTTAAAATGTTCATGCTGTTTCCCTACTACACAAATCTGAAATAATGTGGCAGGAAGCAACCACATTATCAGTCTGGGTTTGGCCTTCTCTGTTCTGCTGCACCTTATCACCAAGATCTCCAACTACCCTTCCTTAGGTAAATTGTTGACCTTCCTCTCTGTCCTCACTCTCCTGCTCTTTCTGTTGCTTTCTGTCCCTTTCCTCCTCCTTTGTTACCCTTCACTTCCATGGTTTTGTCTTCTCCTGGCTCACCTCTTACCTTTGTTCTAATTTGCAGAATTGGCTCCCTTGTGTTTTCTGTCCTTTCTGATAAGGGAGGCAGCCCATTCCCAGTATCCCTCAAATTGCTCAGACTTCTGTGTAGTTGGATTTAGTGTACAGCACTAATCATCACTTGATTATTCTGACATTCTCAGTGAAGAAATATTGACATTAAAATCCTAATGTAATTACCCTCTGGTCTCTGACATGAATATATTTCACTCTGACTTCTCACTGGTATTAAAATCATTGAGAGCCCCTGTTGTTTCTTTTTTGACACACATGCAATGGGCTTGCAGTAACTTTTTAAGGTGAAATGGTGTATTTAGTGCTACTTACAGCCAAGGATTCTGTTTCCCTCTTGGTGACTGAGTATGAATAATGAACATACCATAATTGTCAGGTTTTTATTAGAGTTTCATTTCACTGGTTGACATGAGTAATTAACCACTCAGTCTCATTTAATTGCTTAAAAACTTCATTGAAAAGTTAGGAATGTTTTGATACTTTATTTTTCTTTCTCTCTTGACTGTTCATCTTCTGCCTTTTGGCTCATTCTCATTAGTGTTCGCATAAGAATCCCCAGGCTGCAGGAGTCTCAGATGAGTATGCCGTGTTCCTTGCTTCAAAACTGTGAGTTGCATGAAAAATGTAAACTTGTGTGTCTTGTGTAGGGACAGACGTTTGACTTTCTCTTTGAAATAGGCTGCTAACACTGTTGAGCTGGTAGGTTGATGATGATTTTTCATTCAGATTAAATACTAATACCAGAACAAAGCCTCCAGAAAGGTGTTTATGCACAGATTTAAAGAACCTGGGCTCACCTGCAGAGAGAGCTGACTGTAGACTTTGCTTGAAAGAAAATTCTAATGAGTGATTAGATAATATACATCAGAAGAACTATGTGTTTGCAGCATTTGAAAGCTAAAGGTATTAATGATTTAAAGCCCAAACAGTAAGTGCTCTGGTTTCGAAAGTGGACATAGACCATGTAAATATGATAGTTGCTCTGCCTTCACTTTTATTTTGTGTTTTGAAACAACTTCTGAACAATGTACGCAATAGAGATGTGCAGGAGAAGCAGAGCTTAACTTTAGGGTCACCTGACTCCCTTCTCATGACTGCAGCTGTCTTCCCTCACCCTCTGTGATCCCCTTCCTATCCTTCAGTTTCTCTTATCTTTAAAAAGGCTTGTTTGCAAGACCATATAATAAACTGGCTTAGTGCATGTGCGTATGTCTTGCTGTGAAAACAGAACACTAGATTAAAAAAAAGCATACTGCTTATGGTGTTCCTAATTTTGATCAGGAGGTAGAAGAGTTCAGTCCCTCCAGATAACAATGGGTGATTGGTTACATGTTATAAATAGGTTCAGTTTCCTACCACAGTCTCTTGGTCTTTTTGTGAGAGCCAATCAGTCTCAATGCTCTTAGGAATCTTCTTCATTTAGATGCGCAATGTATTCTAGGGCATGTTCTTCAGAAAATCCTTTGGCTTAATATGCTATAACTGCATCTTCTAAATCACATACTGAAAAATTCTTCAAGACCAACTCAAAGTCATGGGTCTTAAATCTGACCACAGTAACAGGAATGTAAATCTGAAGTTATTCCATTAAATGCAGTGGAGTTACTCTGAATTTACATTGGGATATCTAAAAACAAATCATGTTCTCAGTGCCCTAAAGAGTAATTCTGTTTTTCAGTAATAGACATATTTGAGAACTGTGGGCCACATCCTCAGCTGGTGTAAATCACAAAGTTTTTTTCCTGACATTTGTGGAGTTATGCCAGTTTATATCAGCTGAATATCTGGTGCATTGTCATGCATCTACCCACAGAACTGAAATTTAAATAACTAAGGATATCTGAGAAGAGATGTTTCTTTCTAAATACAGTTCCATTTGTGTGCCATCTTCTGTCCCTAGGGGATAAAAAGGTAAGGTAAATCCAATCTATTTTTAGGTGCAATGAAACTCATTTTCAATGAATTGATGGAAAAATATAACTGAAGGAACAGTATAATTAAAGGATGCTATGGATGTAGTGTTTATATATAAACATTTCTCAGAATTTTTAGATCACTGTTTCCCTAACTCTGATTGGCAGATCACTGGAGATCTAGGGAGCACTTGGTGATGGTTCCTGGAAAACTGGTTGGTCATATTATGCTCGCTACTCTCCTTGTTCGCAGTTAAGTTACATTAAGGATATAAAATACATACATACTTTCTTAATATGACTTTTCCATGTATGTAAATACTTTAATTGTTACAGGGATGTTATGTGATTGGAAATGGTCTATGCTATCACAAATAAAAAGGAAAGTGTGGTCCGCAGTCCATGAACAACTCTCTGTATTAACGTGTGGTCTGCATTATGAAAAAAATTGAGACAACTCATTGAGATGCTTTGCAGTGAAATACACCAAGTGAAGTGGAATGGGAATGACTCTTAAGGGTAACCGGATGCATCAAAAAACCAGATATATCACTTTGTGTTTGGACTTTCACAGCACACAAGAATGTATTTCTGTATTGTAAGACTGGGCTTGCAATGAAGAGAGCCACATACTGGGAAAACATATTGTGAATATGAGCCTGTGTATGAAATGCACCTATAATTATGTTGGCCTTCCTTTCTGTACTTGGGTGATCTATCTAATTGGGTCCTTTTGTAATTATTTTTAACATGGTTTCATCAGTCACTGGAAAGATCAGAGTTCTTTCAGACATTGCCACCAATGAAATTATTAGTCCCTACAGGATACAGAAGTTAGACAGTTGCTATAGGTATAGGATTTGGAGACCATTTCTTCATCTGAACTAATTCAAACTTACCTTAAAATAATTTTGATTATAGTTAGTAGATGAAACTTTTAATATCAACTTCTGTCTGATCCTTCCTTCTCTCCTGATCCTCTCTATTTCTTTCACTGTTTAGACTTACCCTCTCGTCTTGAACCTCAGTCTTGCACATATTGTGAAATATTACCTTATAAAACATGTTCGCAGGTAGCTGAGCCGGGAATGCAGGACTGGGCCCATAATTTTTTCAAAGTGATATTTCAGTAAATAAGTGACTACAGATCCAACCCACAGATGGGCGTTTACTTTGATAGCTGAGGAAGGATGGCAAAATCAGACTTCAAAATGAGTTGCTAAAATACCTGTCCCGTAAAATAACCTGTTTTCCTAATTTCAATTTACAGCTTGTTCAACAGACAAACCCATAGCAGCTATTCCCACACAACCAGCATGGGCATTCTGAATCTAATCATCCAATAAAGTGTCTTGATTTTTGCCTCCCCAAAATCCATCAATGAACTTTGATGTTACTCTACTACTATTTGCACTTGTGAATCATATAAACTGTATGCCATGGATGTTAATAAAATATTCCAACTCTAATTAAAAGACTGGGATAAATGCTGTATGTACATAAGACACTACTGCCCCCCAAAGTTTACAATCTCAGTAGGAAAGAGAGACAAGATCCTAGTTTCACTTATCAGATAGAGAACTGAGGCACAAAGATTAAGCCTAGTCTACACTGTCACACTAAGTTGATGGGAGATACGCATTCTACTCTGCGTAGCTTGTGTATCTCCCATCGGCTTACTTACTCCCCCTTACCATAGCATCTTCACTCGGTTTCATCAATGGGAAATTCTCTCCCTTCGACCTAGTGTTACTCTTTTTGGAGGAGTGGAGTTACTACGTTAAAGGGAGAGCATTTCTGGGATTGATTGAGTGGGTCTACACTGGACACTCAATTGATTCCTCTGTGTTGATCTGTGGGGATTGATGCCGCATTTTCAGTGTAGAAGTGGCCTAAGTGACTTGTTCAGGGTTATGCAGAGAGTCTGTGGTAGAACTGGGAGTTGACTCCAGATCTCCTGAGTTCTAGACACAATCCATCAACCACAAGGCTAGGGCTGTCCTGGAATCACCAGGAATGAAAGATTTAATCTTTCATTAAAGATTGTTATGTGATGATACCTTTAGGAATATCTCTAACCTACTGTGGCAATGCTTCACAAGACCCCAACCTTCCTTCCTAAATTAGAATTATGGAATCATAGAAGATTAGGATGGGAAGGGACTTCAGGAGTTCATCTAGTCCAACATCCTGCTCAAAGCAGGACCAACTCCAGCTGAATCATCCCAGCCAGGGCTTTATCAAGCCATGCCTTAAAGACCTCTCAGGATGAAGGGTCCACCACCTCCCTAGGTAACGCATTCCAGTGCTTCACTTCTCTCTTAGTGAAAAAGATTTTCCTGATATACAAACTAGATCGCTCCTACTGCAACTTGAGACCACTGCTCCTAGTTCTTTCATTTATGACCACTGAGAACAGCCTAACTCCATACTCACTGGAAACCCCTTCCAGGTAATTACAAGCTACTATCAAAATCCCCCCATTCTTCTCTTCTGCAGACTAAACAAGCCTAGTTCCCTCAGCCTCTCCTCATAAGTCATGTGCCCTTACCTCCTAATCATTTTGTCCCACCATTTGTCCATATCCTTTTTGTAGTGGGGGACATAGTATTCCAAATCATAACCTATTTAATGATGTAATGTGAAAAATCCCCAGATAATGACTGGTTAGTAGTGGCCTGGTTTTCAGTGGGGGCTGAGTAACTGCAGCTCTTATCAAAGCCAAACTGATTCAGCATTTTTGGAAAATAAGGCTGGGATGTCGAGAACAGAGCAGACTGAGAGTCCTGATCTGTGTAATTCATGCTGTTTTTCACAGATCTGTGTCTGAAGAGGAAGGTCACATTTGTGGTCATGCTTTCACATTCTCCTCTGCTGTAACAAACAGCAAGTTTCACATTCTCCTCTGAGTTATTTATAACCTTCTACAGCTTTTCAGCAGTAGCATTTCACTTTGTTTACTCTTTCTGCCCCAAACTGTTTTATTACATGGGCATGCTGATTTGTACCTCTAATCCTTTCATCAGCCAGCCTGTCCTTTTCCAGCACTGGGGGCCTACTAAATTCAAAGATGTCTCTTCACGCAATAGGAAATGAAACATTTGTTCTAGGCAACAGTACTTCAGGAGCATGTGTAATATTTAATGTGCAGACTGCCAGAAACTCATTACGTGTTTCTAAAATGTCCATCCACAGCTGGAAATTACATCACATATGTTTAAAGCCCAGCCAAACGTAGTAAATTGATAAGCTGGTCTTTCATGCTGTACAATAATGAGACCTTTTCTACAGGCCTGATAGAATTCTAGCCACCATTTCTCTTTTTGTTCACCATTATTCTAACACTCTCAGAGAACAGTGCTATAATCATATTTCTGACCTGTGCAGATTAAATTTAACAATTATATGGAACAGAATTTTTCCTACTCTCTCAGTCCCTGGAATAAACACGTTTGCTATTATGAAATCTATTTCTCTATCGGAGAAATGTTGGCAATGAAAGATGACTCTTGGAATTGAGATGTGTACTCGCTCTCTGCAGAGTAATATTTATTTCTTTAAATGATGCATGACCCCCATTACTTGGAAGCCAGCTTCAAACTAATTAAAAATAAATTCAAATGTAGTAAACATCTTGTGTTTTTGATCTACTCCATTTTTGTCTCTTATTCTTACAAGCATGGCACTAAAATGAGGTAGAACAAATTATGCATTTAAGGGACTAGCTCCTCCATTCAAAAAAGTAGCTATATTGGGATACTCTTATGGGCTTGTGAGAGTTTTAGGGACAGCTGTCTATCTAATCACTCTATCATGTACCTCAGAGCATGGTATCTGAGTTGTGCACATCTAACTGCTGGGCTCAGATAGCCTTGAAAAGGGGCATCAGTTGACAAACCATGGAAGATATTAGCCTTACACATCAGCTAACCCCATCTGACAAGTGTCTGTGGGGAACGTTTCATGAGTTAGATATTTCACATGAGCATTCTCCTTGCATATGTATGCAATAGAGAGCTTTCTGTTTACCAAATGCAGGCTAAAGCCATGAAGTTCAGATCCAGAATCAAATTTTTCTCCAAGCTTCGGCCTGTTTAGATTCAGAACTCTGGTTTCAGCCTGTTATGTAGTGTCTGTATTACTGGACTATCTAGAGCCCAATCAGATATGCCAGGAAGTGGATCGGAACTTCTGTAGAGTTGAGGTGGAGGGGTAGATTGAGGTTTCTGATTCAGTTCCATTCTCTGAAGTTCCTGCAAATGATTTTACAGGGCTCTCAACAAAGTCTAAGATCCAAATACAGAATCTAGCCCATGGGGATGGGGATTTGTGATGCTCTCCAGTGGAGTTGGATGTTTTTTCATCTATGAGCTATACCATGTTGATATTTGAATGAACTCAAATTGTAATTTGGCATAATTTACTAATATAAATTAGAAATAGCTTTCATTTTTAACAGCTCTTCCAGAATACCTTCTATGAGACAACTGAGGAGCAATATGTAGAGCATGGTAACACAAGTAAGAGGAAATACTTAATGAAACTGTGAGAGGAGGCAATTGCCTTTTGAGAACATGTGGTTTCCTTCTCAGTGAAAGGAAAGGCATGTCACACTCTGATTTGTCCTGAAAAGCTGGTTATATAGGCTGTGAGGTGTCTGCTGAAAAAACATGGTTGTACTGCATCTTTCACTTCTTTGAGAGATGTAACGTGTTATAAAATATGACATATAACATATGGCAGAATATATTAATCTGGTACTATTTTTTGCGTATATAGGATGTGAGATTGTAACAGATATAAACAGTCAGTGAGAAATGGTGGCAAATATTATATACTACACAGTATGCGCTGTGGCTCTGCTCTTTGAACTCTGCAGTTGCAGATGCACATCGGTTTCTATGCTGGAATGTTAATCTCGTTTTCTATCTGTGATATGTTTTCATAAAATCACTGCCATGCTGGTAAACAAGATATGAGCACTTAAGTTTATGTCCAAGCAAGCACGCTAGGAGGAATGACGGCCTGCACTGAACAGCAAGAATGAGGCACACAGAAAGGAAAAATATTTGAATAGAGACCCATATTTGAGGATAGATCTGCCAAAACAAACCAAGCAGTTTTTCTCAGTTGGTGTTCTGTGGAACACTGGTGCTCCTCAGACATAGTGCAGGTATTCCATGACCCGCACCAATCCCTCCCGATCAGGTGGGAGGGGCAAGGAGCAATTTAATGCCCCAACTGCAGCAAAGCTTCCAGACACACAGTAGCAGATGTTATGCACACCTGGGAGCTTTGCTGCAAAGGGGGCATTTTAAATCTCCCACCACTATTACCAATTTTTTCAAGAATGTTTTCATCGGGGGTTCTATGTAAAGAAATTAATACCTTTAGGTGATCCCTGGTCCACTAAAGTTGAGAAACACTAGTATAAAGTGTCTTCATACCATAAAGGTAAACATACTGTTCCCACTTATTCTTCCCCCCTCCCACTTATTCTCTTTTTTTGAACACCAAATTCAGAACCATACCCCTTTTAATATCAGAGTGATCCCAGTCCCATCATCTGAGCAGCTTTCAACACCCCCATGCTCTTTTGTCCTTTCAGATCCTGATTTAGTGGAATGAAAACATTATCATCTGTTTGACATGGACCTGCTGACTGACGCGACTGACATTTTCCTTTAAAGAGATTCGGATGCAGGCTCTAAATAGCAAGTGCTGACTCAGCTGTGGTGCGAGCTGGATAAACTACTAATTGCAAACATAATTACTAAATATTTAATGAATACGCTAATGAAATATCATTCAATATTTGTTACAAATTACAGCTTTTTTTAAAAAATCAAGCCATTCACAGACAACCTGGTTTTCTCTGAATTTATTGATTATTTGCATTTGCTAAATAGTCTGAATAACTTACCAACTATTGTTTGTTCAGGCACTTTTCACTTAGGCCTTGTACACACTGCAAAGTTATTGCACGATAACGCTCATTATTGCGCAATAACAGGCACAGCGTCCACACACAAATCCATGTTGTTGTGCGGTAACAGCCGTCTTATCGCGCAACATGTAAACCACCAAAACGAGGGTCGTAGCGGCTACCGCGGAACAGCTGTTCCGCGATAGTTCATGTGTGTACGGTTGCCGCGCAATATGAAACCTCCGGAAATGTCCCAGAATTCAAATTCCATCCCTTCTGCACTTCCTTCTATGCTCTGTGGTGGTGACGTGACTGTACCCCACCTCCCATCATTCCCGGGAATTTTTGAATTCTTCACTCTTCCTGTTTGCTCGGCGTGGAGTGCAGCTGCAGCTGTGTACTCCAAGAGCAATGGCGGCTCAACGCAGCAAACGTGCTCCAGTCTGGACCACAGCTGAGGTGCTTGATCTCATAGGCATCTGGGGAGAGTCTGCTGTGCAGGCACAGTTATGTCGCAGCCGGCGGTATTTCGATATTTTTGGCCAGATTTCTCAGGCCATGGCAGAGAAGGGGTACGAGAGAGACACTCTTCAGTGCAGGTCGAAGGTGAAGGAGTTGCGGATTACGTACCACAGAGCCAGAGAGGCAAACCGGCGCTCCGGCTCAGCGCCGGCTACATGCCGATTTTACAAGGAGCTGGAAGCAATCCTGAGCGAAGATCCCACAACCACCCCAAAAGCTCCTGTGGACACGTCAGCACCCCCCATGTAAAGGATACCGGAGCAGACGGTGACGAGCAATTCGTCGAAGAGGATGTGGAGGTGGAGGATGACCTGGAGGGTGAAAGCGGTGCAGCCGACCTAGGGAGCCAGGAGCTGTTCTCCACGCCACCTGACCCGTGCTGCCCAGATTCCTTCTCCATACTGTCTTCGGATGCAGCAGAGGGGAGCTCTGGTAAGTTTCATCAGAAGTGGCTTCTATGCTAGCTGGATAAGCTTTGCGGGCAAATGAAGAGCGGGTGGGAAATAGGCGTTTTGAGTTTCATCCTTTCTTTTCTTTTTTGGATGGGGGGGGGTCTACCCCACATTACATGAGCAGTGCATCAATGCATGCTGTAATTGTCAAGAAATCCTCTCCATTGAGATCACTGAAGGTGTCCTCGATGTACTTCCACAGCCTCCTAGTTAAATTCAATGGGAGAGCAACTGTTTCCCCTCCCCCATAGAGGGATACTCTCCCTCGCCAGTTGCAAAGCGCAGCAGCGGGAACCATGGGTGCGCACAAGCCTGCTGTGTACGGTCCTGGCTGAAAACCAATGACATGCAGGATATGCATTCTGGCTTGCAGAGGCACTCTAAGCAGCGAGATATCAGCTTCCATGGCAGTGCCGTATGTGAACTAATCGCCCAAAGCACTGGAAATAGTTCACGGAGCTGTGTGTCTTGTCTCGGCAACCCGAACCTCCCTTTGCAAAAGCCCTTTCGGTCCCCGGCAATGCCCTGTCCCATGGGCACAGCGGAATGTGGCGGGAGAGCATATTACCGGCTCCTTAACCAAAGTGAGAACAATAGCACTACTTATGATGTTTCATTTTTCCTTAGAAACGACCTTCGCCGGTCGGTGGTCTGCACCAGCTGACCGGCTGAGACAGATAAGGAGGAGGCCTCGCAGGAGCAAGGAGGATATCTACCAGGAGCTGATGCAGTCCAACGAGGCATCAGCAAGGGAGACTAGACAATGGAGGCAGGAGTGCCGGTAGGAGCGCAAAGAAAACAATGTGAAGAGGCAGAAGCAGAAGGATGCCCTCATAAGCATTCTACAGGAGCAGACCCAACTGCTGAAGACCATGGTTGGTCTGCAGACCCAGCTGCTCCAGGCTCGCCCCCCCCTGCAGCCACAGCAACACTTTCTGTCCCCCATGCCCCATTCTCCCTCAAAGCAGTTCTTTGAAGCCCAGGGACCCTCCTGGTACAATGTTACATCCACTCCTGCACCAAGCTATGGCATTGAGACACGCATCTATAGCCCCTTTTGCAGGCACTGCTTACTGTAAATATTAAATTTTTATAATAATAAATTGAATCACTTGAACTTTGCACAGTGTCTTTATTGATACACAATAAGATTAGTTGTTGCATGTTTAGTATTCACTCATTCGAGCATAGTACAGCACACGCCCACCGGCACCGTCCCCCCACCCCCCAATCAGCACCCAGTAGTGCTTGGGAACACTACTGCACAGTGATGCAATGCGTCCTATGAGTCCCCATCACTAAAATGCACCCTAAGTGCCTCCCGTATGCAGATGGCTCTCAGCTGTGCCCCCCGATACTCCTAGTGGCTGGCTACTGGAAGACAAACTCTAGCCACTCAGCCTCCACGTCCCATGAAGGAGGAAATTTCTCTCCCCTATTTTCACAGAGGTTATGCAGGACACAGCACGCCGCAATGACGGCTGGAATGTTGTCCTCATTTAAGTCTAGCCTCCCATACAAACAGCGCCAGCGGCCTTTTAAGCACCCAAAGGCGCACTCTACGGTCATTCGGCACCGGCTTAACCGGTAATTGAAGCGCTCCTTGCTGGGATCCAAATTTCCAGTATAGGGCTTCATGAGCCAAGGCATCAGTGGGTAGGCTGGGTCTCCTATGATGACTATGGGCATCTCCACATCCCCAACAGTAATTTTATCATCGGGGAAGAAGGTCCCTGCCTGTAACTTCCGGTACAGGCCCGTGTTCCGGAAAATGCGAGCATCATGCACCTTACCCGACCACCCCGCATTTATGTCCGTGAAAAGCCCCCTGTGATCCACGAGTGCCTGAAGCACCATGGAGAAGTAGCCCTTCCTATTAATATACTAAGTCGCAAGATGCTCCAGAGCAAGAATAGGGATGTGCGTGCCGTCTATTGCCCCTCCACAGTTCGGGAATTGCATGGCCGCGAATCCATCGACGATCTCCCGCACGTTGCCCAACGTCACGGTCCTCCGGAGCAGAACATGATTAATGGCTCTGCACACTTGTGAAAGTGCTAACCCGATGGTCGACCTACCAACTCCAAACTGATTCGCGACCGAGCGGTAGCAGTCTGGAGTCGCCATTTTCCACAGCGCGATTGCGACACACTTCTCCACGGTGAGGGCGGCTCTCATTTTGGTGTCTTTGCGTCACAGGGCAGGGGCTAGCTCCTCACACAGTTCCATGAATGTGGCTTTCCGCATTCGAAAGTTCTGTAGCCACTGGTCATCATCCCACACCTGCAAAATGATGCGGTCCCACCACTCGGTGCTTGTCTCTTATGACCAGAACCGGCGATGCACCATGTGCAGATGCTCTGTGAAGGAGCTCAGCAAGGCAGTGCTGCTGTTCTGCATGGCAGTCACCAGCCCAGGGTCATCCAAATCCTGCTCTGATTCAGAGCTGGACGCATACTGTGCCACCAGCCGAGATGTATTCATTATGCTGAAGGCGACAGTTGAGATCAGACCTGGATCCATGTTGCTGCAAAAGGACTTCCGGGAAGCAATGCACTACTGTTGAAAATGGGCGCAAGTTGCTAGTAGCAACTCTCGTGACGCAAGGGGAACAGAATGCACCATGGGAAACCAAGACTTTACCCATGGTTCTCAGCGCTACTCTCCTTCTACCCAGGATTCTTAGTGCCAAATCAGGATGGATGGAACTGTGGGATAGGTTCCCACAATTCAATTGGGTTTCTTGTGAAATCGCGAATTGCATGGGGGGGGGGGCTCTGTTCCGTCACAGGCGGCGGAGTGTGTACACGATCCTGCGCTACAAAAACCACCTGACTTTTAAAGCACAACGGGCTTGTTGCGCGATGATTCCTGTAGTGTGTACATGGCCTGAGACTACATGTATGTTTATTACTCTTGCTGTGGGGTTCTGTCGTCACAGGTTATGTCTCTTGCTTCCCGGCTGACAAACATTCTAAAAAGGAGACTAATGAATAGCAGTTAACACCTTTTCAGTGTGAATTTTCACAATTCATATAGTTTTGAGGAGTTGCAGATATCTTTGTGAATACCCTCTAGCCATCAAAACACTTGCAAATAATTACTGTGACTCAACAACTCATAGCCATTTCATTCAGAATGACCTTTTTGAACCATTGTTTTTTAGTTTGACCAGTGCTGCTCCAAAATCACTATTAGATTTCAGAGTGCAATACTTCAGAGAACTCCCGTTCACTTTACAACAAATGCAAATGTTGTTGAAGAGGTTTCATGCAAGTTTATTTATAAACATGTGTGAGAAAAAATTTTTACAAGTCAGGTAAAGTTTTCTTCCTCTTTCTCTCCTGCCACATCAAGTGACTTTTTTCCCCCCACACCACATTTAGGAGTTTAAAAAAAAAAACAAAAAACCCAAAACAAGCTGTAGCAGCAGAACACCTCTTCAAAACCAAATACAAGACGGATTTACTGCTCCTCACCTCCAATGTTTTTACCTCACCTCCAATGCACTGTAGTTAAGTTGAGGCACATCTTCTGTTCCCACTATTCTGAGTAAAATGGAGGCGTTCCTATTTAGCATTGTTTTCAAACATCTAGAGCCATTCGCAGCTTGAAATGTGATCTGCGATTGGTTCCTATAGTACTATGGGTTTACAGTTGATATCCTTGAACCATGAAGACTCTCTAGTATCATAGCCTACAATTTTCTAAGAAACCTCATCTATGTGAGAAAATTGTACCGATATAATGAAATTGGTATAGAAACTGTCATCATTTTAAACTGATGGAACTCTCATATTGACTTGAGTGTCATAGAGAAGTTCCAAAGGAGTAGCCGTGTTAGTCTATTGCAGAAAAACAACCTGTGGCACTTTTAAAGACTAACAGATTTATTTATCGCATGAGCTTTTGTGGGAGAAAAGAAGTGCACCCACACATATGGATACTGGAAATCTGCATCTACAAAGAGTGTTAAAGTGGTTTAATGAAATCCATTTCTAAACTGATTTAATTTAAAAATATATCATTTTCTCATGTTGACAAGGTATAAGGGAGTTAGGTTCCCAACTCCCACTGAATTTTGATTTGATCTGGGCACCTGACTCTCATCAAGCTTCTATGAAGAACCCAATCCTGGTGATTAGAAGCAGGATTCAGCATTCCTCAGTTGTATTCACAGATCTCTTCTCACTTAGCTTTTGTCTAGACTAGAAATGAAAGGTGT
This sequence comes from Pelusios castaneus, assembly GCA_007922175.1. Lineage (NCBI taxonomy): Eukaryota > Metazoa > Chordata > Testudines > Pelomedusidae > Pelusios > Pelusios castaneus. The sequence goes on along the minus strand of ML685763.1, from coordinate 6,938,056 downwards.
GCTAGTAGCTAATGTGCTAACATATTTTACATCCTAGTCTAGACAAGACTTTACTGTGAATTCACTCAATCTGTTTCCAATCTGCAAAATGTGAGCTAGATGAGAATTATTCCCAGGGGTGTTGTGAGGCATGGACCAGATTCTGAAGCCCATCTACTAAGTGGCAGTTACCTCAACAAATAGTGCTGTTGACTCAATAGTTTCCTCAAACAAGAGGTATTCAAGGTGAGGACTGCAGAATCTGATGAACATACATCCAGGATCTCAAAGCACTTTCTGTATCAATTATAATCAGCATTTCTAAAGTGCCTATTGATTGACTATTTAGTTAACGGTACTAGGATAAAAGATAGAATTTTTGGAGGGCAGGGGAAAGGTTATAAGAGGGAAACATAACACTTCTATGTAAGTTATTCCTTGGCATCATGTAAAGAGCACCTTAGATGAATTGTAGCATTTTGAAATTAGTTCAGCTCCCTTTTGTAAACTGCACTTCATCTTCTCAGATGAGACCCTCACCAGTAATTCATTCCCAAATGTAGAGTTAAACATTGTGAAAGAATAGAGTAAGTTCTCTCCTGTCCTGGCAGTTCATTAAAACCTTCTCAAATCATGCAGACATCCATACTAAATTAACAAGAGAGAGATTGGAAACAGCAGAGTAAAAACAGAGAGTCATCTTCAGAGTTATCTGGAGGCTGCAAGGGGATTACAAAGAAATCCATCACACATCAGGATAAGGGGGGGCCTATAATGGGGCCTCTCACAGTTTGCTTGTTTAAGTACAAATTTCATAGCTCACTGGTCTCATGGAGATGATGCAAAACCCAGAGAAACATAACTCGTTCTAAAGAAAGGGTGGTAATAAACGTGGTATTTTTAGGCCAAACAATTTAAGAAATGTAGAGTTGCCGTCGTACACATTTGTCTCCATGGCAAATGTTACCTTACAGCAGTGTAAAATTCAACCCCCAATCATTTCTCATCACACCAAAAAAGACATTTTACAACGTGACTTGTCTTAGTTAAAAGGGTACAATCTAGTCATTGGCATACTAGATTAGGGCTCAAGGGACAACTGTTCAATTTCTGCCTCTGCCACAGACTTTCTCTGTGACATTGGGCAAGTCATTTAACCACTTTGTGCCTGGGTAATCAACAGAAATATTTTTCTGGCCTTTCTTTATTAAAGAGCAGTGAATAGTAGCAGTTTCTTAAGAGACTCATTCCCCTGGCCTGTTTCCAATGTGGGGAACGGTATCATTATGCTAGTGCATGCAAATTTGAAATTGACTAGGAAATGAGTAAACACAAGTGAAAGTAACTACTTCTTTGTGGGTTTGAAGCTGCCCTCAAAATCAGACTTTGGAAAGTTTCCATATACCATTTTTGATATGTTGGTAAAATTGCTGATCAACCATTGAAAATAACCTTAGCAATGCAGCTCCTTCAGCTGCCTACATCAGAAAAGAGAGTGTCAAGCTAGAGTAGGATGGGAAAAGAAGGAAATACTAAGTTCTCTTTTATCAGAAGAGGTCTGCTCTCATTAGCCACCTTTCCATATTGTTTCATCACCCCTTCCACCTGGACCATACATCTCATTTAATTAACTCCATGAAACATATTTCTCCCAAACACGGTCTGCACCGTTTTGAGAGTGAATCTTCAACCTTTGTACTGTAGTATAAATGAGTTACAGTGTGAGCCAGGGGTCGGCAAAGGCCCCTCCTCCTCAACCCTCAGCTGGTGCCGACAGCCAACTCGTGGAAAGAAGCCACCTATCCCCTATCCTGGCCCTATCCCCAGGCACGCCATGGAAAGAAGTTACCTGGAGTCACTCTATTTGGCAGCAGCACATCACAGAGAGGAGCTGCTCTGGGCGACTTCTTTACACGGTATGCCTGGGGCATGGACATGGCAGGGACCTCCGCACTGCAGCCATCCCTGAAAGAAGCCACTTGGAGTGTCTGTTGGTGGCAGGAGTGGCAATTTCTGTGGCACCACAGAGGATGCCGAGTGCTGCTCCAAATGGGCTTGTGTGCCACTGTCGGCAGGCGTGCCGGGGGTTGCCTACCCCTGGTGTACGCGATTTATATTTTATGGCTGCACACCACCCTGATAGGGATTTGTTCCAGAGCTAGTTGAAATTTTTATTGCTGATGTATATGATCCGAGAGGGTAGGGAGTGGAATTTTTCTTGGTGGAAAACTGCTTTTCAACTAAAACAAAACCATTTTTATTTTGGTCAACACGTTCTGGGGGTTTTGTTTGGTGGCAACAAAATTTAAGAAGAGGCAGAAGCCAAAACCCAGAAAATTCAGTTTTCAACAAAAGTCTTCTGTTTTAAAAACCCAGAATTTTTTACCAAACTACTTTCATACTTTTCCAAAAGTTTGCAGGTTTCATTTTTTCTATGAAAAATGTTTGTGGGGAAATGGATCTAAAAATTATTTAATTTCCTGTAAACCGCCCCCCCCAAACCAAAACTTTAATAACCAACCTTAGCTTTAATACATAGTGCATCGTATTACAAATTTATTAATTAGAATTCTTATGATGCAGTTACGTGGCGCAGGCAACCTGAGGTACACAGAGGCACACAGAAATTCAGTGGCAGAGAATGAACACCAGGAGTCCCTTGCTTTTAACTGCTCATACTATACTGATGAAGGCTATAAGGGAAAAAAGAGGCTTAAGGCACAAAGCAAATTTATAGTAAATATCACTGATGTTATGAAAGGGATAATTTAAAAAAGGTTTTCTTTTAGCAGACATCTGTCCTCCTCCCATAATATACAATACAGCACATAAATCCCAGGAGAAGGGTATATAAGTAATCTAATAATTTACTCCTTGAAAGAAAGCAGCCAGGAAATTATCTTTAAGAAATTGGAAGCAGCTGCTCAGTTTCTCAAACTTAATTCAAATGGTCATAGTGGCAGGTAAATCCATGTACATGACAGTTTGCATAGTGAAGTGAGTGGTGAGGAGCCCTTGATATAGTACAAGCATTTAATGTCCTCTGGATGCTATGTAAATTAAAAGCAGCCTGAGAGACTGCAGAGAGAAATCTGACAGAGGGGAAGACTTGCTTTTACCCAGCAAGACCTGGAGCTGTAAATTAAGTTAAACTGAAAAAACACACACACACACGCCCCCCCTTTCCAGGGAACTGGAGTGGGAATGGTCAAACTAGAAAAAGACAGTAATAATGAAGGGAACCTGATAGATCATAAATGGAAAAAGCACTGGTAGAGTTAACCAGAGAGTTTAACTGACAGCATAAAGAAGCTGGACATATTCAAGTCATGCTGAAATAATCATAATAAACTTGTACTTCCGAAGGGAACAAAGACTTTACGATAACAGTGTGAACAAACACTTTACAGTAACAATAGCTCCTGGGTTATAATTTCTCTTGGTTTATGGGAGTTAGGAATTGAGGATATTAAGAACCTTCATGACCTAATTTTAAACAACCCATGTAAATGTATTACAGAAAATGTTATTTTGCTGAAACTACTACAATAAGAGTGAGTTAATCTAATCAAAAGGTAATTAACATTTCCCAGAAGAAAAATTTTCTTTGTTTTACAACACTAGGCTTTGTGTAAACAAACAGTAGTTTAAGTACATTTCAGGGAATTCAGCATTTATATATCCACTGTAATCAAAAAGGACAAACATTAAGCCCCTCACCACTCCTCTGAGATAGGAAGACTTATTCCACCTATTTTACTGATAGAGAAACTGAGGCATGAAGAAGTGAAGTAAGCTGATTCAGGTAATATATAACAAGTTTGAAGCAGAACACAGGAATGACAAAATCCTATGGATCCCACTGTTAAAGGATACTTTCTCTCCTTAAGGGAACGAGTCTTTATTTCTCTCTTTGAAAAAATACTGGATAACTAAAGATATTGGTAGTGAGAATTGTATTAAAATAATCCTCTTCCCCCCATCCATGGTGCACATCACAAATATATGTCACTGATTGAATTTTATTTGGTTTACTACTTGAAAGAATTCATTACAGTAGTAATCAACCAACATCTATGTTTGGAGGAGGTGGGGTAAAAAAATACAAATGATAGATCACTCAGATGAAGTGTTCTTCCTCCCTGGAAACAGTCAGTGTTTCTCAGTCACATAGTGTTTTACAGTGTCCATCAGAGATTTTCAGGATGCTAAATCCTTTCTCAAAATTCATCTTTAATGCTGAAATGTGGTTGATCCTCTGGTTTAAAATTCTGATTGGGGCTGCCATCCTCATTCAGAATTCTTTGAGAAGTATAGCCAACAATAGGATATTTGGCTTTGTACACATCATTGAAGATATCATCTAGGGATTTTAGCTCTTCTTCCGTGAGTCCCGTCTAAATGAAATATGGACAAGAAAAAAGGAAGATATTTACATTTCTTTATTTATGTTGATCATCCTAACCTTGAAGCCAGGCTTCAGATTTAATTTGCTGGACATAGAAACAATGGAGGGCTTACGTAATTGGCAATGGGTTATTTATCATAGAACCTTTCACCCCAGGTCTCTTATTCAAATTCAGCCCTATAGTGATGAAACCTAACATCCTCAGGTGAAGTTAGTTGTTGGCTTCAATTCATTTCCGAGAGGAACAGTGCCCTCTTACAGGTGGCACACTTGGTATTCTCAGCAGGCACACCAAGGACCGAACTGGTCAAGGAAACTAAACTACATATCTTTTGATGCTGCCCCGGCCTTTAGATAACTCAAAGCATGTTGATGAAACAGCTGCTGCTTGTGTCTGTTCTGCTGATGAAGAACTTCTCTCATTAGGGCTCTGTTTGATAGCTTTCACCAGTCCTAAATGCAAGAGTAACTAAAACTAAAGTAAAATATATATAAATAAATCTATATGATGGAAGGTGACAATCAGATCAAAAGGTATTACCGCATTTTTTTAGAAAATAAACATTTTCTTTCTTTTGTAGGACTGGGCTTTGAATAATATACAGCAGGGGAATACATGTCAGAGAAGCCAAGCAAAAGACTGAAGTTTAGCAAAGAAGGAATGAAACAATCCCATTTCTTACTGTGTCGTGAGTGAGATCTTCTGGGTCAAGTGACATCTTTGCAACTCCTCGTGTTGAGTCCTTCCCAACAAGGGCGTTGTATGGGGCACCTTTTCCATAAAACTCTGCTCAAGAAGAGGAAATCAAGTAATGCTCAGACTACAGACAGTGGAAATAATGGGTCAGATTAAGCACCTGTTTACACCGGCGTGGAATAGTTTCTTATACTTCCAAATGACCCAGAGGAGCATGTGGGGGAAACTGCAATATTAAAGATTCTACAGTTGACCTATCATCAAGGTAGTGTTACCCTTTTATAATTTAACTATTATTTAGAGCAGTGGTTCTCCACCTTTTTTCCATTGCGACACACCTGATAGATGACGTTCCTCTGTGTGACACACTACAGTCTTGTAAGGGAAACTGCGGAAGACCATTGTGCGGTATAGAGAGTGGCACCCCCCACTCTGACCAAAGAGTGCCCTGTCCCTGAATCCAGTGCCTGCAAGCATGAATATTTCACCTATTTACTGCCTTGCTTGTGCACTGATCACCTGAAGACATGCGCATTTACTTGTTTATGGGCATGTCCATCTCGTGATCCTCCGCATGGTATGCAATGTCAGCAGAGCCTACGTGCCTGCCTATGTATAGCTTATAGTTACTAGTAGTCCCCCACCCCCAATTAACCTATATAATTGTGGGGAAGTCCAGTGCATGGTGGATTTCACCGATGGACTGAGAAGCTGCAGCCAGTGCCTCGGAAGCAGACGCCCAGGAGCCCGTCCGCTACTGTATTGGGGTCCCCTGTAGCAGAAGGGACGTAAGCATTCTACCCTTATAATAAATAACCTTTTATTCTATCTATCACTTGTGGTCACGTTGTCACTGCCTAATCCAGATCCTGTAAACAGCACCCTCTAGCGCTACAAGTCTGCTGGAGGTGCTTGGGCTGGGAGCACTGGGAGGCTGCGGTGCTCTGGAGGATGCACCAGTGCGGGACCTGGGTGGGGGCAGTGTCAAGCCAGCGCAAGCTGGTGCCCTGGCAGTCTTGCTCAGTTGGTCCAGGTTTATTTTTGTGGGTCAGGTGGTGCCCCCCAGCCCAGGATCTCTGGGTTTCAGCCCCTAAGTCCCTTTATTCATCTGGCCTTGGCTGCTGCCTGCATTGTGCAGCAGGAGCGGGCTGTTGAGGGCAGCAGAGAGTGGTGGGCAGCAGGAGCTCCAAGCTGAGCTGCCAATTTTCTGTGCCACACCTTTGTGTCCTGACACAGTGGTTGAGAAGGGCTGATTTAGAAAGCTGTGTTTATATCCACCTAAGAGAAAAGATCTCTGTCCTTAAGAGTTTACAGTCTTTAAAGCCTTGTCTGGATTAGGATTTGAAAAAAAAAATTACACAGCATGTGATTGTTTGCTAATGTGATAAATGCCTAGTGTAGGAAGACAATGTGCCTTTAATGTGTTAAATTGGTCAAGTTAAACTTTAACTTGCTTATACTAGGTCAACAACATGTCAGCTAATATCTTCTAAATCCTAGTCTAGACATGCCTAAGCATTTGTCTAAACCAGGCTTCTGTCTAGGATAAAGACAGACATTTGTCTCCTGGAACCAGGTGCATGTGCAGAAATTTTAAATTTGATCCATTTTGGGGGTCCACAGAGTTCCTTTGGCCCTGGGGGGAGAGGGAGCACTCCTGTGGGCCTCAGGGCTGCAATGAAAGCCCTCTACCCAACATGGCCCCAGGGCCAGAGGAGTTCTTGTGCTTCTGCCAATTATGGGGGGATGAGGGGGTGTGCTGCGTCCCTGCCCCCCTTGTACACACCCCTGCCTGGAACAAATGTTTGAGGATGTTCATATAGGACTTTACAAATGTGTTAACTACCTCAAGTTAATTAGCAAATCAGTTAGGTAATGTGTAGAGATCCCCTAACTCAGACCTTTTCATTACTATCAACAAAGATGTGTTTTTTGCCTCTAGGATTACTATCCAAGTGTAAAAACCATAGTGGAGACAAGGCATTGTAGTTTTTGCCACAATATAGTCAACACTATATCTTTCACCAACTCACAGTACATTAGCCTAAAAATCCCTAGTGGAGATAAGCTATTTGCTGCAGGTTAATTTTCCCATTGTAAACCACTTAACCTTCCCCCCCCACCACCACTTTTTTTTTTGTAATGAAGATAGAACCTGAGGTAGACAGTTGGTAGAGTTCACCCTGACTAGCTAATATGGCCTAAAATAGCAACTGCCTGTCTTCACTAGGATTGTAACACAGATTAAATAGCATGGGTTATTTTAACACAAGTTAAAAATACATCTATTTCCAATGTGTGATAGGATAATATCAATATGCATGACAAGACCAGGTAACAGTTCAGCCAAGAGTGGTGAGATATGAAGAACCTCATGAGTGGTTTTTATAAAGCAGAGTTAATTTACTTGGACCCCAACTCAAAACCCGTTGATGTCAGTGGGAGTCCTTCCATCAACTTCACTGGGCTTTTGACAGGGCCCTGGGGGCACAGGAAAGAAGAGGATTTGTTGCGTTCCAGACACAGTCATCAGCATGAAAGGAGGTGCAAAGTTGAGAGTGGGAGAAGGCAGCTTCAGAAGAGGATGATTAGGAATTAAGAGCAAATGGATATGTTCTTTGTATTTAAAGGAGTTTGAAGTTTCCTAAAGCTTTAGAATGTTTAAGAATAAAGATGGGGCAATATAAAGGGGGACAAAAAAAGAAAAAGAGGGCAAAAACTCCATAGAGTGAAGCCAACTCACCTTTTCCAGATGTGACATCAAATACGACTCCCTTCACTGCCATGTAAATAGGCTGGCCTTCCTGGAAAGAGAGAGAGGCCAGCATGTGTTCAAAATAAAGGCAGGATGTATACAGCACATGGAGGAGAGAACGAACCCCTTACTGTGCATTCTCTACCCACTTAAATCATGATCAACGCTCACTAGATTCACAGCCTGGAGGTTTCACTCAGCTGCAAAATTAATTACATGCTGCAAAAAAATGAATAACGATATCTCTGTGGAGCTCTGGACAACAAGCAGATTTTTTTTTATACCTCATCACCACGACTGCCGTCAACTGCCATATAGTCATGCATCCCCATGTCAGATGCTGGCACTACACAGTAAAGAGGCCATATTCTGAGACATTAGTAGGAACGGGAGAAGGGAACAGAGGATGCAAAGCTGCAGGTCACAAGTAGGTACAAAAAACGATCAGTATTCAAGAGGGCGTGATTGCATAATAATAATTTCCATCGGTATCCAGCGATGCCTAGTTCACTATCATCTACTTGTGATGGCAAGTTCTGTCAGCATTCTGAATACCACGTTGCACATGGAAAGGATAGAGACTCCTTTTGTCATTACTGGAGGTTGTTTTCACTATTAGGACACCAAATGCCACTTGAATTGGTATGTTAAAGCCCTGTTCAATTCTGTGCTGCATGAGTCCATCTCTTGATCCCATAGATAATCTTTGAAATTGCTGGAATAAACACTGGTATTTGAAATAGCCCATGGGAATCTTTAGGGATTTAACCCCAGGAAAGTTCATGGAAGAAACCATTCTATTTGGAATCTAGTAGTCAATCATTACACTTCCCCCTCCTGAAACTTTTCTGGAGTCAGTTCATAATACTGTACTTATTTGTTCGAAAATGATTTAAGTAAATCATTCTATTCTTAGCTGGAGGTGGATGTTGTCTGAGGTGAAAGGGTGCATGGCAGATGGTATTCTGCTTGATCAAGAGGATAACAGATAATGCACACAAATCTGATCTTCTACTGACATCTGTTTTGCTTAATAAGCAATTGCTTCCATGTTGCCCTCCCCTCAAAACATATTTTCTCTACCCATGAGATGCTCATAAGTGTCCTCCTCAGTTTCTGGATACAGTCCTCAAAAGGCCAGCCAGCAACCTCTTTACAGAAGAGAAGACATCTGTATACATTTAGCAAAGGATATCATTTTGAATTTATCTAAGATTTCTTCATCATAGAAAGTTAAAACTTCTGGAGATGGAAGAATTAATACAGGAATTCCATGTAATCAAGTTCCAAAGGGGTGGCCGTGTTAGTCTATTGCAGAAAAACAACCAGAGTCCTGTGGCACTTTTAAAGACTAACAGATTTATTTATCACATGAGCTTTTGTGGGAGAAAATTTGAAGAGCGTCTGACGAAGTGGGATTTTCTCTCACGAAAGCTCATATGCGATAAATAAATTTGTTAGTCTTTAAAAGTGCCATTGGACTCTGTTTGTATTAATTCTAGATCATTTAAATTTTTTTCTCCATACTTGATTTAATGAATTAGAAGAATGCATGAAGGGAAGATTTGGAATTCATTAGCCTAAATGTCCTACTTGACAAGCAAGGATTAGAGTAAAATGAATATATTTCATTTAATCCTCACACACCTCTGAAGTCTGCAGAACTAGTTCTGTGAGAACAATCACCTTGTAAATGGGAAGAATTATCTCTGAGGAATACCTCATGGGAGGGATCACCACAGGTTTTGGAAGCAAAAATGGGTAGCAGTGATTCTGTAAAATTTGGAGTCATCAGTAATTACAGTGCTCGTGATGACCGAGAAAGTATCAAAAGCTCTGTTGATTTGGTATTTATGGGGCAGCACATTCTAGAGATCTTTAAGACTGAATAACTGTCTGTAAAAACTCGGATGGGAGAACATATCTGGTGTCTGTTCTTTTTCTATCAGGAAGGAAACAGGAAGAATATCCTTTCTACCACTGTGTTTATTGTGGGAAAGGAGGGAGATCTTTCAAACAACGAGAGACTTTGGGCCCACTGCCTGATTATCTTTAGAGCCCTGCGTGGATAAAAATATGTGCATCCGTATCCAATCTGCATCTGCAAGAAATGGTCTGCAGATATCTGCGTATTTGCAGGGCTCTAGCCCTGCATAGATAAAAATGTGGATCCATATCCGATCTGCATCTGCCAGAAATGGTCTGTGGATATCCGCATTGTATTTGCGGATGTGGATATCCGCAGATTTGGAGGGCTCTAATTATCTTGATGCTTCTCTTGACCAGTCTGGGAGAAGCTAACCAACTTGGATAGACATTTAAGAACCTTGTCCCTACTATACCCCTGAGAAATCCTTGAAACTAACTGTTGTGTACTATCTGTGCCCCTGATTTGAGAAGATATTTTTATTATTACATATGCCTGAGGTGTGGAAAGGATTTTTTAATGAACTTGGTCTGTCTCACTAAACAAGCTTTCAAACAGGAATATCTATAGAAGAGTTTACATCAGTTGCCCATTTCTGCTCTATTGTATACAGGGGATATGCATAAGGAATGGTTAGAGAAAGAAAATCGGAGTTTGGAAATCTGGATTCTCTTCCAAATCATTCACTTTGTGACTTTCAGCGAGTCACTTACACACTCTAACCTAAGCTATGAGGCACAGATGCCCAGTATCTCAGGAAAAAAATTCTGGACTGCAAACTGTTAACATACCACTAAACAGATGTGACCAGACTTTCTAAAGTGCCCAGCCAAGCGGAGTCAGTGGGAGGCTTTGAAAAACTGAGCTTTTTTGAAAATCAGGCCAAGAAAGATCAGACTCTCCTGCTGCCTTCACAATATGGGATGAGAAAAAATCGTGAAATTGCCTGGCTCCCAACTGACCGTTTCTGCTAGGTTTATTCAGTCTTTGCCTTACTGACTGTCATCATCAAATTGTCACACTATCAATTCCTTCTCTTTGATATATTTGATCACTAACTTGCCATGTTGATTGTTCACTTACTACCATATTGGCTAATTTCATTAACCTTTGTCATGCCTTCTTTTCTCTTCTTATTCCGCCCCACTATCCATCTCTCTTCCTCCCCACTAGTCTGATCCCCTCTAGTATTCTCATGCACAACCTTCTTCCCCACCTTCTTAACTGTTGCTCCTCTCCAACTCTTGACTACAATAAGGAGAGAAAAAAAGTTTTATTTTTTCACTAAATAATAATAATTTGTTTTTAAAAAATATCTGTGGAAATATCAACATGCATGCAAAGGAGAGCAAAACAACTATCCGTTTTGTAATCCATGTTCTCTCTTCCCCCAAAATGCTCTCCAGTGTCATTACTTAAGCTACTCAGGGTAGAATCCTATAATTCTGCATCTCTTTGTAAAGATCCATGTCCTCTTAAGACCCTGTATGAATCTAATTACAATGATTATTGTAATGCGACATCTGATCACTCTAATCAAAGTGAGTAAGGTTACTGTGTACAGCACATCTCTATTACTCAGAACTTCATGCCAGATAGCACTTGGATCCTCCTGCTCCAAACTCACAGGCCTTTAATAGGCTAAAAGGGAATCCCAAAAAGTTGTTAAAAAAAATCTATGACTCTGACACACAGTTGAGCAGTTTTGTTTTTATCTAGGAGAGGGCAGTGGTGCACACATCCACTAGCCAGTTCATTACAAAAACATCTTTCCTATTAGCTTTCACATATGATTTACAAGAGCCTACTATGTCCACCATCCCATAGCGAGCTTGCCTTCACTGCAAAATTAACTCGTCCCATTCACACTTAAACTCTTAGTTTGAGTTCCAAAGGGGTAGCTGTGTTAGGCTATGTACACACGGCAGACTTGTCCCCCAATAAGTTGTTGCGTGACAAGCAAAGCATTATAAACTGTAATGCTTTACCCTGTCCACACAACTCTCCTTGTAGCGAAAAGGAGCCTTCACACACTTTTCATTACAAGGAGCAGTGCATGGTGAGCACCTGTCCCACCATGCACTGCTGCAGCCTGCCTTTGGGCTGGCAGCGGGGTTGTTTCCCCCTGCTGGCTGCGCCG